>OW119924.1:22956247-24156247 GCA_933210815.1 Meta bourneti | reverse complement strand
ATCATGTGTGATTCTCTGACATCCCTTAAATGTTTTATACTATTTTAAAATACATTTTAAGTTCTAACCTTTTAACTAGTATATAATCAAGTACATGTATTTAGGACATTGAGATTGTGCCATGTTATTCTGTAATTATAAATAATCTGTCTGAAAGCCTGGGCAAGCTAGTACCGAATTGTATCATTGACTCACCAATCAACATAGACGGTTTTGAATCCCATCATGGTTCATAACCATCTTTTCTATGCAATACATCCTTAGGAAATAAGCCCTTGTGTTGCAAAAGATGTGGTAATAAACCAAACTTCAAAACATTAAAACTGAGGAAAATCTTCAATTAAGTTTAGAATAAAATTCCCCATTTTTAAAATTTAAGTAATTAGATTAAAATTATTTTATTTCATTTAAGTGTGTTTTGTTGGGCATGGACTATAATTATTTTCACCAAATTAGATTTAATTAGTAATATTTCCCTGATTTCATGAATTATTTATTTTTAGGGCAGTGAAACAGCCGAAAATCACGCTAATTATGTGTGGAGAAACTTGATAATTCCTAGAGCTGCTGCAAAATACATTGCTATTGTTGCTCATAGTTATGGTGGGATAGTTACTGTTAACATGGTAAGTAACTTATCAAAAAATCTTAATTGAATAGATTTTGTTATATATATATATATATATATTTTGCATGAATTTGTTTTATCAATAACTAGTTATCAATTGAAATGCATTTTATACTGGGCAATTTTAATTTTGTTTCATGATTTTTTTAATGAACTTGTTAAAAATTGGTGGAATAATTTTACATGAGGGACACAGTTATTATTTGATCCATACTTTATTTAATCAGTTTTTTATCTGTCAGCCATTAAAATGTATAGTGACATATAATTTTATATTTCTGATGAATTTTGTTTTGAATTTATATTTAAGGTATTAACCCTTTCCATATAAGATTTACCTGGAAGTTGAAAGTTTTAAAAATTTTACTTTTGATAAAATAAGTTACAGGTGTGACCCATACATGTGTAAATGACATGATTTAAATTTCCATATTGTGTGATTTTATAGATGCCATAGAGAAATTTCCAAGCTATTTATAGCTTCAGATAAGCTTCCTTGTGATGTACTGTGACTTTCTGAAACATTTCTTTTAAGAAGTAGAAATTAAGTAAATGTGGACAAAGGTAAGAATATGAAATAAAACAATTTAAAGCAGGTTTTTAAAACCGTGAAAAACTTTTCAGCCCATTTAATAGATCATCTCAACTGTAATCACTGTTTCACAGAGAGAAAGGAAAAGGTAGTATGCCACCACAACATAGGTTAGACAATTCAACACAACTTGCTTGAAAGTACTTATCAATGAAAATAAAAAGATAAAAAATGCTAACATTAAAAATTATCATGAATTAATACTCATTGTGATTGTAACAATGATAATTTTGATCTATTTTTATGTAAGCAGCAAAATAAGTAGTCAAATTTCCTGCTTTTAAAATAGGATTTACAAATGAGTTAATATTATTTTTGGAACTTTTCAGCAATTATATAGTGAGGTTTTTATGTATAAGCATTTTAATATCTCCTTATTTATTCTGAGGGTTCTGTAATTTAACTGTATTAATAAACTGTGTTCCTTATTTTCTTAAGTATAATATGAAAACAATTTGAAATATATTGGCGAACAATATTTTTGAATTTTAATGAATATAATTCAAGTATTTTACCTACACTGCTGGCCACCGTAAATGCAACACCCTGAAGGAAGCATGCAAATAATATCAAATTTACAACATGCATTAGCGGAGGTGAGATATGCAAATGATTAGAATTTCAGCGCAGACGCACATCACGCGCGCCTGTGGCGCCACTTCAAAGCGCTATTTAAGGCTTGGAGATTTCGACGATTTCAAGTACGGCAATTGTGTTTTTCTTGTGGTTTTTCAAAAAAACGATCAATTATGCCTCGTAGAAAACAGCGATCATCTTTTGATCAAGTATCCGAGTTCGACAGAGGAAGGATAGTGGCCTACCGAGATTGTGGATTATCTTTCAGGGAAATCGGTAGTCGTGTTGGACGAAACCAAACAACTGTAATGCGGATATGTGATCGTTGGATGCAGGAGGGTACGACGGACCGACGTGTTCGATCGCATCCACCTCAGTGCACCACTTCACGTGATGACAGGCATATTGTGCGTATGGCAGTGACGGATCGCTCAGCCACATCACGAACCATAGCACAGCACATTCAGTCTGTACCGCATCATCCAGTGTCCGCGCGTACCATTCGACGCCGTTTACAGCAGAGTGGTCTGTCCGCAAGACGTCCATTGCTTCATCTACCCTTGACGTAGAACCACAGACGTTTCCGCCGCCAATGGTGCGATGAAAGAAGGATGTGGACGGCAGAATGGAATGAAATTGTCTTTACTGACGAGTCACGCTTCTGTCTGCAACACCACGATGGTCGGATTCGAGTCTGGAGACACCGTGGAGAGAGGATGCTGAACAGCTGCGTTATGCACCGCCACACTGGTCCTGCACCGGGTATTATGGTATGGGGTGGTATTGGATATCACTCTCGCACTCCTCTAGTACGCATTGCCGGTACTTTAAACAGCCAGCGCTACATCTCCGAGGTGTTGGAGCCAGTTGTCCTTCCTTACCTTCAGGGCTTGCCCACAGCCATATTTCAACAGGATAATGCGCGACCACACGTGGCACGCATTGTCCAAGGGTTCTTCGTCAATCGCCAGATTGAATTGCTTCCCTGGCCAGCTCGCTCTCCGGATCTTTCGCCGATAGAAAACATGTGGTCCATGGTTGCTCAACGATTGACCCAGAATACATCCCCAGCTGCCACACCAGATCAACTTTGGCAACGTGTGGAAGCTGCTTGGTCTGCTGTACCCCAAGAACACATCCAAAGTCTCTTTGAATCAATGCCGAGGCGTGTGGCAGCGGTGATCTCCAACAATGGCGGCTACTCTGGCTACTGATTTTGGCAGGAACCACACTTCACAGAAGTCTATAAATTTAATCATTTGATACTTGGTCAACATGTTATCTACAAAATAAATTTTGTTGTGATATCTCTTGTCTTTCTTGGTGTTGCAATTTGGGTGGCCAGCAGTGTATAAACAGAACGTACTTTTGTACGTTATTTTGCCAAAAAGAGGCATATCCGAATACAGGTATCCAGATTTAGATTTTAAGACTAAATAATAACACCCATTTTCGATTTGTGAACTCTTATTGTTTTACTTAATCTTTTTTCAGTGTAAAACATTTCCAGAATCATTTCAAAAACGTGTATTTGCTATTGCTTTTACTGATTCACCTCACAGCTTAGTCAATCAAGGTCTTTCTCCTCATCTAATAGATTGGTTTCGTAAGGTAAGCTCTTTTCTGTTGATCCTATCAAACAAAAAGCATTGTGTTACTATCTCTATATCTAATACTTTTTACACTTGTTATTAAGTATTGCATTGTGTTTTGCAAAACCTGTTACATTAAAATTAATGTATAAAAAGTTCTATAAGTCAGTAGCCTATGTTATATGTCAAACATCACAGCTCAAATGCTAACTATCCAACTGGGGCCTGTAACAATTAGCAATTCCAGAAAATTTCCTACCAAAAGTTGAAATGAGAAAAAATGCACCAACTTGGCATGTCTGTATGTGTGAAATTAACAAGTATGATACTAGAAGTTGCACAGAGCATCAAACTATTAAATGATTCTCAAAAGATGGTTCATAAAACTAGAATTTTTGTTACTTGTACTAATCCTCTTGGTCAAGGTGAATTTTAGGACGAGTTCAAAAGACCTGCTTTTCTAGTCACAGCCTGTTCATCCATCTGTCCCACACAGATACCAATACAATCCAAAATATGGTAGGAATTTTTTCCTGCAATATTATAGCATGAACCCAATATTTATCTGTTAGCTCCAGGATATGGTCATGTTTGAGTCTAGAAACTCCAGTATAGTCCATTTAAATTGCATTGTGAAATCCTGAGATTCTTGGCCCTACATGGAGCGCTATGACCACTATACCAGTTAGGCGGCAAAGAAGAAAAAACTTGTCCGTGGCATAGGAAAAAATTACTATTTCATTTTAGTGAGGCACCATAGAGGCTGAAGTCTGACTTAATCTCAGGAGTTGCCTGCTAGCATTTAGAGGAATATGGACTACCTTCATGCCAAGGGTGATTCTATCAGGACAAAACTCACGATGCCCAGTCCTCCCAGTGACACCCCCTTGGCATGATGAGGCAGCCAACAGAAATTGAAGGGGTAGTACAATTTCTAAACCAAAAGCTAAAAATTAGATAAATTTACAATATATTAATTTTGTTTTCATTTTTGACAAGTTTCATCGAAGTGTTTAAAAAATAGATTTGTGAAAAGACAGTATAGGGCAGCAGTTTTCAATTGGTGATAAATGCAGACTTGTAATATACATAAATACAAACAAGTAATATATGATAAAATCCTCAAGTGTTTGGCACATAATGAGAGAATGTGAACAGTAAAATGTGAGTTGCATCGTTGGACAATCTAAACTATTTCAGCATTTATTCGCTTACATCTGTTTATTGTCATTTTACAATAACTCATTCATTACTGTGATTTCTGGGCCACATGTGAATGCTAGCCATGCTAGTGAAATGAGAGATGTTTTGTAAATTTTTTGTTTGAAAATGTGAAAGTGTAATGTTATTAAAATAAACAGTATAAAAATACTTAATGTTAGCAGAATTATCCTACCTTATTCAGGTTGAATTGGTTAACTGTAGTTTGAAAACTTACCTGAATAATTTCTCTCTTTTGTAGAAAAATGACATCATTTAAGTGTCAGGAAATCAATTTTTTAACACCTTTTTGACATTATTATAATTTCTTCAATTTTTGATGCAAGTCGTATACATATATATTTATCCATACATACATTGCACTCCTGTTGTATGACAAAAATACAAAAGGTCACTACTACTAAAGTCAACTTTGAGTTTTTATTAAATTTCCAACCATAGAAATCAGTGAAATAAAACTGAAGTAAAGTCAGTTGGAAAAAAGTTCTTTTAGAGATAAAAATTCATGATTCTTTTCTTTCTCATGATCTCACATTGTGGGAGGGGTGGGAGAGCTAATGATTTCAAGAGTCCATATCCTGTTTCAAAAGTCAGGTTGCAAATTTTGCTGTCCAGAGTCAAGATTTATGAATCCAATTTCAATAAATTCACTGAGATTAAAACTTAACAAAAATTTAATAAGGTGACATTTAAAATTACAATACAATTCCGCTTCATAATGCGGCCAAGATATTTAAGCACGTCTTTTTTCTTCCATTGTTACAGTTCAACTGATTGGCGCAAGAGCGCCACCTACAGTCATTACAGAACACACATAGTTGCCACAACTCGTAAGTAAAAAATAGAACAAAATATATTCTAGTTTTGCAAAATTAATTTCAATCAAAAATATCAGAAAATGATATTACTGCATGGTTAAGATACATGAATTTCCATTTCGTTGTGCATGCAATACACTTTAAAGCACCTTTTTCCTATACAGAGATTCTGTAAAAATAATTTTGGGAAATTAATTACTCTTACAGCAGTACTGGTAAAACAGTCTGAGTAATCACAATACTCAGTATGTGTATTCAGATATTTTAATGTGAAACTTGACTAAAAATGTTGCCAAAGGAAATTGAAATAATGTATTCTTTCAAAGATTATTTGATTTTGTTTTATAAAATATTTATCAATTTTTGAAATTACATGGAATAAACTTTGTGATCTTTACACAAACGCAAAACAGGAAGATAGACATACTGATGCAATAAAGTTCAGTCAGTAAATGAGTGTGAGTACTCACAGTATGCAGTTTCATTGCAATGTACTCAGCCATTCGGATGTAGTGTGGGCACACACATACCAGACACCGAACAGAGAAACCACTGATTTTGCATTAGAATGACACAAAACTGATAAATAACTTGAAATGGGCAAAAATATTCGATGTTCAAACACTTTTAGAACACAGAACGTTTTTCTGTATATAGATTTGTTTTACATTTTTTAATAAATAAGCATTTTCATTGACATCAGGCTTCAAAAAAGCAATGACTTATTTTAGGAATATTTATTTATTTTAAACCTATTTTAAAGTAAATATCTTGGTTTCTGTTGGCTTTAACGGTCATATGTAATCATAAGGAAAGAAATTGCAGCTGTGCAGTGTCAAATACCAAGAAATATTATGTTGATACGTATTGATTTAATGAATCCTGTAATAAAAATTTGACATTTCTTTGTAGTTAATATCTTTTCTCTACAATTTTAGAAACATTTATCCAAAATTAAATTTTAAAAGCATTGTAAATTTAAAGTTCTGGAATTAGAAAGGGAAAATTTTTTTCTTAAAATATTATTTTAAAAAGTGACAAATATATAATGAAATCTTTTTCGACATAAATATGTTCGAACAACATTTAATGGAAAGCATTCATGTTCTTAAAATTAGTTTAAAACGAGAAATTTTGAAGTAACCAAATTTCCTTCAATATTCGTCCTTATGTGATTACTTGTGTGAAAAGCAAGTAAATGCTTTTCTACACAAGTTGAGAATTCTGATTAATTGCATTGGGGTTTATTTTAATATGATTATTTTGGGTGCTTTAATATTTGAAAATCCTCATAAAAATCAATTAGATTAGCTGATGAGGAAATTTATGGCAGGAAAATATTTTAGTTTTTACATAGTTGTGTTTCTTTTGTGCAATAAATAAGAATTAAGGTGTTATACTTAAAATAGTAAAATATTGCTCGTTTATAAGTTTTAGTGCTTGGTAGTGGAGAAATAGTAATTTTTGTCACACACTTTAATATACTAATTACAGTACAGTGTACATTTCAGTGCTATATATAATCATCCTCTATTTTATAATATACAAATTTGTGTTCACTAATTAAAAATAAGTCTTCCTTTTTTGATTAATTATAAATTCTAATGAAACTAATTTCATAATAAAAAAAATTCATGAAAATCACTCTAATTGCATTAAAATTCGAAATCTTTTTTCTTTATCCATCTCCCCATGAGGTACATCTTTAGGTGTGTATGGGTTTCATAAACCAGAGGTACACTAATGATCTATTCTTTTCCCAAGGGCTTTACTGCCTCGTTTAAACATGGGGATTGTGACCCCAGGATACCCAAGCGATCTTTCTCTTCTCTATCCTTTCTTTTAACAATTGACATTGTCTGTTTTGTGTTTGGTAAAGATTGGCCAAATATGGCCTGTGTGCCATAAAACCCAAAACCAACCAACCTTAATCCATCTAAAGATTATTCTGTATGTCTAGTCACTGAATAAGTGTAACAACTTGTCATGGCAGTATATTTCACATAGAGCAGTTTTTGCACTGAGTTTTCTAGTTGTTTTCAATATTGTGCTTTAATTCAAAATATGTTTTACAACCAGTACTCAATCAAACTGTTAATTGCAGTAATTACAACTATTACTATTCTTTGAATCAGAATAAAATAACAGGTCTTTTCACCCTAATCTCACCTATAAACTGAGACGTTGATGGCTTGGGGTTTGATTAGATTATATAAGTAGCTTTGAATTTATTAAAATCCATTGACAATTTTTGCTTTCAGAGTTTTAGCAAATTCTTGTAGTCTGACTATGGGGAGTTGGAGTCAAGCAAGGCTGCCGCAGATGACTAAAAGGGCGACTATTTTTCAACCTTGGCGATTTGGGGTATCCGTTTAAGTAAAAGATTTTCCTGTAGGGTCGTAAGGACGTCAATTTCAAAGTTTGGGTACCAAGCCACAGCAGCCATAAAAGAAAAACATTGGAGTCTGCTGTTGCTAGATTGTCATGAAAACCTTAAGAAAACATTTCGTTTTTTATTTTAAAATTTAAATTTCTTGGCAAGATCCTAAACAACTGTTTCCTACTTTGTATCTGAGCAATTAAAATTATTACGAAAAAGGGTTTAAGAAGAGACTTTTTTTGCTACTATTTTTAAAAATTTATGCTACTGTTTCACAAGGTCTTTGGCAATGGCAGCCCTGGTCAAGTGATTTTGAATGAGTACTCACTTAATTTGAGGCAGATTAGGTATAGACAATACATTTCTACAATTAGGGGATCAGTGGATTTGCCCACTACACTAGTAACCTGCGAGTTGAAGGCAGCAGATTCAATTCCTCCTCCCTGGGTGTATTTCTGTCTTCTGTGTCAGTAAAAGCTTTCTTTATGTGTGTATGTCCATTCACTTGACATTGTTTGGCTAAATATGACCCTTGTGCCACAAAACCTAAACAATCTACAACTGTTGTCTTTAGCATTGTTTCTGGCTCTGAGTTTATTGTTTGGTGATGGAAGCGAAGAAGTGGTTTTGAGTTGGCAAATGTATAATGACCTATACAAAATCTTGCATTTAGCAGCCCTTTCCCCTGGCAAGCATACCACCTTTCTATAAATGGACTTGTCCAACGTCATCTAACCTGAACCCCACTATAACAGCCTTTTTGGTTTTATTTATTCGTTATTTGTACGATATGGTGAATGTTGATTATGTGTTTCTCAAACTTGCAACTTTTGAGAACTTCTACATAAACATCGCAATAATAAAATATTTTTAAAGTTATAAAATTAATTTGTATTATCCCTGGTTATCTTTTAAACATGTTAAAAAGCTTTGTTTTATAAAGCTATGAGACAACCTAAAGCCATTTTAATAATCAAAGGAATAAATGTTTTTATTTTGTTTGAAATGTTACAATTACACTCATGTCCAAAAGTTAAGTGTAATTGCTGTTTATGTGAATATTTCAGAAAATCTACATCGGAATGGAAGGAAACGCGGAATGCGGGTGTAATAGGGTTATAGAAGAAAACAATACAAGGATAATAATGACTTATCCAAAGAAAAGGGTTGAAAGAAAAAGGTTCACAATACGAGTGTCAACTTTAGTTGAAACAGAATGATTAAAACAATGTGATGCTGAAGTTTAATACGGTGTGTGGTAGCCACGCATGCTGCACAACGATTTCCCATACTTTTGATGAGTGATGTGCTCAAAGAGTTCCAAGCCTCTCAGAGAGCGGTTTTCAATTCCGGAATGGAGCTTGGTGGATGGTGGAGGGCTGCAATATGTCTCCCGAACATATCCCACACATGCTCTATGGGATTCAGATCGGGAGAGATGGCAGGCCACTGCATGCGGCGGATATCTTCACTTTGTAGGAAGGCGTCGACCAGGACTGCACTGAGGAGGCTCATTGTCATCCATGAATATGAAACCAGAACCGACAGTACCTCAAAACAGGAGACTCAAGGACTTCGTCTCTGTATCTTTGACCGGTAACAGACCCAGTGTCAAAGATGTGGAGGCCATCCAGCATGATGCCTGCCCAGACCATGACCCCCTGAAGGAAAACAATGTCTTTCCGTGATGTTTCCCGGTTGAAAACGCATTCCATGTTCACTCCAGATCGTGGAACGACGAGAATCAGTTTGCAGACTAAATCTGAACTTGTCACTGAACATGACATTGCCCCACTGTTGTCCACTCCACTGCCGATGTTCCAAACTCCACTGTAACACTGCACATTTCTGTGCAGACGTCAGGGGGATGCAAACTGCTGGTCGTCTGGCATAGAGACCAACATGTCTGAGTCTCTTGTAAACAGTTAGTCTCGAAACTATGTTTCCTGTGGCGGCTGTCAGGGCTGAACCCAGTTATCTGGCAGAACGGTTCCTCTGACGTTGCGCAGTTATCGCCAAATATCGGTCTTGCCGAGCAGTTGTTACCCTTGGCCGACCTGGTACTGGTCGTCGAGTAACATGTCCAGTGGTTTGAAACCTCTGCTACTGTCTGGAGATCACACACTGAGGCACATTCAGAATTCGAGAAGCTTCGGTTTGGGATCGACCGGAAACATATACAGTTGGCTTCTTTGTGACATATTTCGGCCTTATTGATTGTTAACAACTCTCCGTACCACAGCAATTGCGAAATTTCTGTCTAAATTGGCCTTGCTGCTTGAGACCGTTTTATACTTGTTCCGACGTGCGCTGGTGTTTTGCGCATGTTGACGTCGACTGAACTCTTTTGCATATGCACAATGTTTTACCTTCATCCCACGATTCTTTTATGCTTTACTTTTGGACATGAGTGCAATTCATTAAATATTCCAATACAAATTAAGTGAATTTTTTTTAATATTAAGCAGTTGCATGTTATTTCCCTCTTGTATAATTTTAAGAAAAATGTGGAAATATTTTAATTAGAAATGGGCATAAATGATTTTACCATTCAATGACATGACATTGCATTATCATTTTTAATGTTTCTAGAGCATGTTTCATTGGCATGTTTACAAATATTTCTAAAAACAATTCTATTTCTGGCATTAGGCTTTCAAATTGCGACATTAAAAGCCAATATCGACAAATGTGGCCCAAGTAACACTCCATATTAGCTCATTTAAGACATGTGTTTAATGCAATCCAGTTTGGTGGGAGAATCGCTATTGTCCACTTTTAAAAATGACTGCAGTTATGAACAGCTTGCTTTTCTTCACTTCAAAGATGCATTTTATTATAGGAAGACACTATTCTAGTTTAGTACATAGAAGTATTGATTTGCAAAATTGCGATAGAAGTTATTTTAATACATTTTTCTTCAAATTATACTTCCTTTTTTATTTTTAAAGGCATTTTAAATAATAAGCTTTTCTGAAATTTTAGATTATATTTTATGAATTTTTAGGTCATCAGATACAGACCCCAACCATTAATCATTATCCTATTGGAATATTAGATGTGCTATAGTTTAGGGAAACTATCTTTTCACATTTCTTACTGAATTAATGCTTCCATTTAGTATTCTAAATTTCAAAATGAAATGACAAACAGAATTATTTTATTAAATGGCTTCAGCATTACTCTGTTATGATTCAACTTCCATCACATACTTGCAAGTTTTGTAGAATCGATCAAAAGATTTTATATCCACGTGTATGTCAATAATTTTATAGATGGCTAATAGTTTTTCAGATATGAGGAATTTTCAATGCAAATATACAAATTAGATGGTCTGCGAAGATTTTACTCCTGTTCAAATGTTCTCGTATGATACAAAACGGGGATACCATAGAATGTAGTTTATTGGCATTTAATCTAATTGGTATTGACCCAATCAAGTATCATAAATCAATTCTTTGATATTTTTAGTGAAGTGCTGAAATCACATTAAAAAAAACCAAGCAAAATGAAGTCACATTCAGAATACTTACAGGAAACACGTATCACCGCAGAAATTTTACCGCCATCCATATTTATCATGACAGAATGTCTTTCATAGATGTGGACATCAAATTTTCGGCACATGCACGAGACACTGGTGGAGAGGAATACCAACTTTCCACGAGAGGAGGAGAATGTCTCATAAGTAAATGTATAATTCAACGAAATGATATTTTAATAAATTGTAATCATGTGCTAATGAGATTATGCATCAAATTTGGAATTGTAGTTATTAAAAGGATTAAAATATTTGTGTGTGGATTTGGGAAGCGTTTTTTGGGATAGGTATCATCGATGTGGGATTTGTTTTACGACCACTAGTTATCCTGCATAGATACTTAATATTTAATCAGACATTAAATGATGAAATGTATATATTACATCTAGCATTTCTTAACTCTTTAATATAAATTTGATGATTGAATCAGTTTTCATTTGATGGTTCAAGAAAACATGGATTCAGTTAAATTTTAATTGTTATTCATTACTAGGGTTCGGAATTTGTTGAACTGAAAAGTTAAATTATATGCTTTCGATTCACAAAATATTTCTTTTACAGAAAAGCTGCCTGAAAATAAAATTAAGCAGTTTTATATATGCATGCATATATGTATATTAATGTACATATATTTAACAAGATAACTGTTAGAAGTTTCCCTGAGGCTGCCCTTTTGAGATACTTATACGTTTGATAGGTACTTCTGGGTACTTTATTAAAAAGCAAAAAATTACAAAGTGCCGTTTGTGAAGAAAATCACTACTGTGGTATTTCAACCCCTTTTGAAGAGGGGTTGCCCAATGAAGCTGATTCTCTTCCATAAAATTTTAGTTATCAAACAAACTAATGATAAAAAATGTATCATATTGCTTATACATAAGGATTCAACTACAACTGCCATTTCGTGACCATTCCTTAGCCGGAAATGGATCAATCCACTGATTTCCTTTTCTCCTAAATACCACTTGTAACGCATGTGTAACCAAACATTTGAGAGCCTCAAAGCAGTGAACGCAATGGCAACCAGCGTAGTGCCGTGAGATTGTTCTCCTCTGACTTGCCACCAGCTAGCCGGGAGGACTTAGCGTGCAAATACCAGGGAAGAATATTAGGGCCAACTGTCCACAAGACATTTTTTCTGACATCAAACTAAAAATTGAATGACAAACGAAAACTTACCACATTCGAGAAACTTGTATTGGATAAACCTCCAGCATCTATCTGTGTGGTTGTTCATTTTAAGTAATATTTATTTCCTTTTCCTAATTTTAAAATAAATTAAAAGTTCGTAATTTCACTTCAATTTTAAAGTTGTATTGTGTTTACGTAAGTTTAAAAGTGTTTCCATATTATAATTACTTTCAATCCGACTTTTTAATTAACATATCCCTCACCGTGGCTGATGAGATTCGAAAATTCAATTAATAGGCACTTACAGTGTATTGAGGGCATCCCAATCAATAAGGCGCGTCTCATAATACATGAATACTAGGCGACCAGAAAGCCTTAAATCTTCCCCTGTTACGGTTGAGTGCGAGTTACCAACTTCTTTCTTATCCATATAGTTGTCTGCCGCAGCGTACAACTATTAGTCGAGTTTTCGCTATCTGCTGTCGTCGCAGAATCGGGTCCCGAAACTCATCAAGGCCCCGTGGCGACCCGGTGACCCCTTCCGCGGTCGGAAATAAAGACCCAATCAAGCGGTAGTGGGCCCACCCAACCATGATGCCTGAAGTAGTTATAAATCACTTATGACGCTGGGGGCCTGCGCGTTCTTTGTCTCTCCGTCGATTTCTTGGTCGGCGTCTTCCCTCAATGCCATCTGCCTCCTCTTCCCGAGCACAGGGATGGTGATTGAATCGAGTCCTCCCCGTCGGAGATGAATTTGGCAGTTGCGAAATTGTTTTAAAGTAATGAAATTGCAGTTTTTTGTAGACAGTAACAGGACCTTTTTTATGCTGTTGTGAATGGTTGAGGATCGAGCCGATTTGTCGATTCTTTTGTCGGTGAGAACTATTTTGTGGATTGAATAAAGATATAAATTCAATCGCTATGGTAGGTAGTTGAATTTACGTCACACTGGAGCAATAGACGCGGAATATAAGTAGACCGAGCATCGGTATTGAGAGGAGCTTCAAAAAGTGAGCAACATGTTGACTAGTGGTCGAACCACGATCAGATGACGAGGTCAACTCCTGTCAATTTCTATGGCAGGTGGGTAGATAGGTGTTAATTAATGTCGCTCTGGAGCAACACAACGGGTTATTGTCAATCGCTATGGAAATTCGTGGGTGAGTAAGAAAACTTAAACCTTAAAAAGATCACTATGCTGAAAAACTTACAATATTGAAAAAAATTACGGGATAGAGATGACCTATCATCTCATTTCAACGCAAACAAACCAGGTGAAAAGGGAAGATTTTACTTCCGCTGCCCGAATGCTCGGTGATATATGTCAGCGTTATCTTAAAATGCAGTTCCGCCGTTTTTGCAACTTTTGGCGTTTATTGTAATTGGTAGTAACTATCCTATATCGATCCGGAATTTTTGTTGAAGTGCTGAAATTTTATTCGAAAACAAACCAAGTGACGTCACGTTCTCAATACTTACAGGAAACACGTATCACCGCAGAAACGCTACCGCCACTTCCATTTAGCCTGACAGAAAATGCCTCAAATGTATTTTTCACATACGTTTTTAAGATAGTGGGGCCCTTATATGGCCTCTGACCATCTATAGCACTCCCAAGATATCAGAATATCAAATGAGAAAATATTTATAAATCTTTTAGTCTCAATATACCTAGTCTTAACCATTTCAAGGGTATGGGGGACGCCAGACGTCTCCCCACTCTCTCAAGGGTTAAACATTAAAGGTAAGTTGGGTTTATGGTGCAAGGGCCGTATTTAACCTGGCAGGACCAAAGAATCAAGTAAATGGACATGCACTCAATTTGTATTTGTACTGATGCAGAAGACAAATACCCACGGAGAAACCGAACCTGACAAAGTAATCACAGAGATTTGATGTAAAGTAGGGTAGTGGTTACTGATTTGAAAATTTTCTTGTAGGTAGATAGTTGAATTTGCGTCGCATTGGAGCAACACGTTTAGTAGCCATATTATTTAGGTGCCATTAGACGCTTATTAGACGTCTAATGGCACCTAAACGTAGAGTAGAGGATTTGCAACTGGAGGGTTTCGAGTTTGAAACTCAATCCAATCCAACCAGACTACGTGGGGGATGGTGCACATTAAATTTGTCGTGGCATCAAATGTCCACGTTGGCGTGGTGTGAAAGTGTGGTGAGTGGGGAGCCAGCTCAGTTGTTAAACTGGTCATCTGACCGTGATTCAAAATTTCGAGTTATCCTCGAACCTTTACTTTTGAGATTGTTCCCGGTCCGTCGCCAATAGCCCGTTCTTTTGCTCCAGTGCGACGTTAATTTAACTACCTCCTCAGTTACCAAAATGCTGTAATTATGTGCGATATCAAAATTACTTTTTTCGTGGATGTATAAACGCGTGTAATGATTAGATTTTTCCGAATATGATCCAAGATCAGGTCCTAGTCTGCCTGTATTTATATATTTACGAAAACAAAATAAGTTTCAAATTGTTCCCATGATTAGTCGTCGCCACGTTTCTGACCACTTGTCATAGCGTTGACATCAGCACCTCAGTTCGTTGCACCCATTGTGTTGCTCCAGTGTGACGTTAATAAAAAATACCAAAATACCAATACCAGTTCGTTGCTAGTGAGCCGCGCTATTGGTTACGTATCGCGGCTCACTAGCACGCTATTGGATATCGTATACGTGGCGGGAAAACCTAAATTTAGACCGCGGTATGGGCCAAAAAGGGCCAGCGCGATCCAGCGACTTAAAAATTTCAAAGATGCCCAAGAAATACGACGCAAAGTACTATCGCGATCACCAGCCGTACTTATACTTAGGTCACCAGCCGATACGTATTTTAATTAACGTCACACTGGAGCAACACAACGGGCTATTGGTGACGATCCGGGAAAGATCCAAGGCCAACACCTCGTAATTTTGAACCATGGTCAGATGAGGCAACACCTGAGCTGGCACATCACGCCAACGTGAAGGTCACCAGCCGAAGGCCTCTGATTAATCAAAATAGTCAAAATACCGATTGCGCGCAAGCCTGAGCAGTATGCCCGGGAGAAGTCAGCGCGTGTGGCTGCAAAATCGACTCATGCAGCCTCGAAGCCGCAACCATCGACTTCTTGTACACCCGACATAGCCATGCAGCACGAGCTCATGGACGTGGATGCAGCAGTGACCAACCTAACATCTTTACTGAGTAAGTCGGGGCAGCAGGACACCGAGACTGAGTATATCAGGTGCCCTGCATATTAAGGGAACATGATACTTCAGAATATTAAATAAAATAATTTTTATATACTTCAGGGTTAATATGCCTAAAACATTTATGAACACAAGCCTTAACTCTTTCAGAGGTGGTGGGACAGTACCACCCCTAAACGGCTTAAACAAGCAAGTGCAGTGATGCTGGCCAGAAAACACTTGATTTTGCCTGAAAGCAGAAATATTTGTTAATACTTTGCAAGCAGACTACTTTTTTGGAATAAGAATCAGACCAGAAATATGTTATTGAATTTGTGTTTAAGGTATATAATCAAACTTTTATATCGTAACATGTGGGCCAAGACCTTTCGGCGGACTGTCTGGTCCACCTGATGACAATTTTTTAATCTTTTAGGTTGCTCGTAATTGGGTCTTCAGCAACTTGCCACTGGATTCGTTTCTTCCTACGGTGGACATGTATGAAGTGGAGTGTCATTCCGCGGGTAAGCTAATATTTTACTTATTGATTAGAACGAAAATTTATAACTATATTTCAGCGAATTATCGTTTACGCTAATATTACTGAAGTCTGAGTGTGAAGAAGTTAAAGTTGTTTTAGGAAGTGGACGAAACAAGATGTTTCATCAAGCATAACATGTTAAGAATTGAAGTGCTTTTATTACTTTTTTAACTTCTCTTCTAAATTTTGTCTTTTAGATTTCTCGTTGGCCTTCTGTTATCAGACTTCTGAAGAATTTCATTAGAGGCCTTCCGCGCAGTTCTAGCAATATTATGCAGCTCCTAGCTCAAATTAAGCATATTTAAACTTTGCGGCAAAATTGGCGAATTAATCTCCCCTACGGTTGATTTTATTTTGTTCATATCCGTTTACCATTCGCTAATATAAAAACAACACCAATTTCTGTGCCAAGTACGTTATTGAAATTTGCTATGTAACGAATTTTCCGTTTAACGAACTATATGCCGAAATCTTACAATTTCGTTAAATTGAACTTCCTTCTGTACTTGCTTCCATTAGAACGACGAGGCGCTATTATAAGCTTACGCCTGAGACCAAGCTTAGAAATAGTGTGGGCCAAGTCATGAAGGGGTCATCATACAAATTGAAATTTTACTATCAAAACCAAAGATCAGTAATTTTGACGCAACGAACATATCGTCGCCATTATGGCGTGAAAGATTCACCAAGCTAATGTATGGTTAAACGATTAATTGGTCGTTTTGACGAATAGGGTTCAGTAAGCAACCTACTAGGAACAGGCAGACCACGCTCTCGGTGTTAGAAACGAAGTCACACTTAAACGGTATAAGCGAGAGTTGCAGAAGACCCGAGCGCATCAACTCGCAGGCGGTCTGGTTATATTGCAGTCACTTGGACGTCACTCCGACGTATTCTGAAAACTTTGCCACTTATTTCCGTAAAAAATCCAACTAAAGTCCGCCGCGGTGGCCGGTGCGCGTTAAATTTGTCGTGGCCTCAAATGTCCTCACGTTGGCGTGGTGTGGAAGTTTGGAGAGTGGGGTTGGCCCTCGCCATCTGACCGTGGTTTAAAATTTCACTAGGTGTCCTCGGATCAAATTCTTTGGAATTGATCCAGGGCCTTCGCCAATAACCCGTTGTGTTCAAGTGCGACGTAAATTCAACTATCTACCTACCGTAAAAAATCCAGTTAGTGCAACAGTTGAAGCAATCTCCAGATCCTACATTCCCTGATTTTTTCCTGGGATTATTTCAAAGACAAAGTTTATGTTAATAAGCCTCCAAAACACCAACATCTCAAGAACAATATACGGCCTGAATCAGTCCTTGAACATTGAGAAGTGTCATGAAAAACGCCTTGGAAAGGGTACAATTGTGTGAAGCAGAAAATGGACGCCGTTTAAAAGATTTGATTTTTTTTACACCAAGTGTAAATTTATTTCCGATAGATACTGTACTGTATAAGATTCTTCGGTATTGTAGATGTTAAACCAAAAATAAAGGACTTATTGAAATTATTACTTATTGAAACTCCTTCGTGACTTTTGGAACACTGTAGAAACATATTCACTCATCCCAGCGCTAGAATCCCGGAATCTTTAAACAAGATCAAAACGAATTCATCAACCGTTTCCGGAACTGTCTGCAAGTACATTGTAAAAATGAACTGTCCTTTCGTCTCACCCCTTTCATCATTTGCATACCCACCCCGCCCAGATTATCATATTTTGCCTCCGGCAATCCGATTCGAAATTACCCCGGTGCAAAACGCCACGGCTGGTCAATAGGCCGGGCCCGGACGAAGTAAGCCAATATAACGCGAAAACAGCCGGTGTGTACAACATGATACACTGGGGCGATGGTCAGTGGTCCGGAATGCGGCCTCCCCCGCTTTTCATCCCAATCTCGTCCTCTTGCGTGCCCGCTCGACCGTGAGCGCCGCCCCTCTGATTGAATTTCTTTGGCGCCCCGTCTCGTGTTGCAGATGATGATGGGGCGCTTGAGGAAACATTCCCCCCGCCCGCTCTGCGATCCCCCCACGAGTCGTTTTTGTACGTCGTGACTCGCTTTGGACACTTGATGACAAGGCCATGGCTCGAGTTGCTGCCGTTGTGCACCGCGCCAGGTTTTCTGGGTTGCGGTGTTGTTATTCAGTGTGCGGTATTGACAGGTGAAAAGTTGAGTCACTTGTTTCTGGTTTCGCGTCATTTTCGATTTGGGGTGGG
The DNA here is from genome assembly GCA_933210815.1 of Meta bourneti. Lineage (NCBI taxonomy): Eukaryota > Metazoa > Arthropoda > Arachnida > Araneae > Tetragnathidae > Meta > Meta bourneti. Next base: position 24,137,840 of record OW119924.1, on the reverse strand, counting down.
TTGCTAGGTGGTTTTTAACACCGATGTCATCTTTATAGCGTCGTACGCGATTTATAAAAATGGGAGAATTTAAAAGTTTGGATGATGGAGAATGTGTAGAGAGGAGTGTTGGACAGAAGTGTCTTCGACTCTTTTCGCGCATCAGCCTACTAATGAGGTGTGTAGTTGAATTAACGTCGCACTGGAGCAACACAATGGGCTATTGGCGACGGACCGGATCAAACCCGAAGGGAAAGATCCAAGGACAACACCACGTCATTTTGAACCATGGTCAGATGCGAGGTCACACCTGAGCTGGCACTCCACTCCAAACTTCCACACCACGCCAACGTGAGGACATTTGAAGACGCGACAGATTTAACGTGCAACAGCCCCCTTTGTACACGACGCTCTTTGGTTACATTCAAACTCGTAACCCTCCGGTTGCTAATCCGTTAATCTTCCAACCGGGCTACCACGGCCCTGGCGAAGGTCCCGATTACAATACCTTGTTATTTTAAATCACGGTCAGATAACGAGGTCAAAACCTGAACTGTCATCCCACTCTCCTAACTTCCACGCCAACGCGAGGACATTTGAGATTTAACGTGCACCAGCCCCCACGTATATTAGTTATTAGTTGGATGGATTTCGAACTTGCAACCCTCCGGTTACTGATTCACGACTCTACCAACTCGGTGGATTAAAGATGCAATGCTTGAGATGGGGTTTCAGTGCAAATATAAACCAACTACCGAAGAAGAAAAAATACTCCCGGTTAAAAACTAATTCGATTCGTCATCGTGTTAGAGGGGATTTCAGAGTAAAACAAACCTGGCGATCTGTGACTTTTTACTTCTGTCTAGATGCTCTTGCATTATACATATCGGGGTTACCTTGAAATGTAGTTTATCGCCGTTTTAGGCCCCCGTTCACATGAGGCGTTTTCCAACGCGCGTTTTACGCCTAAACAAAACGCGGATAGCCAAAGTACATAGAGTTCTACCGGAGTGTTCACATGCAGAAATCGCGAGAATCCAAGCGCTAGATAGCTTCGGCGCTTCAACAATCTCCGGTCGTTCTCGCAATTAGAAGGCGTTTGGAGAAGCATGTTTCTACTGCACCGTTCACATGACACGCGTTTTGACGCCCATTAGGACTTTTTTATTCCTCTAGTCCGAGTTTCTATCTTCGCGATCGTTAAAGATAGTGAAAATTTCAACGGATTTGAAATCTGGAAAATTTTACACTAGATCCATACCTAAAAAGTGATTTTCTTTAAATAAATAAATTTTCAACAGTAACTTTAATATTTTCGCGATACGCATTTGACGAATATATTCATTACGAACACAAAAGGGAGTATTCATCTCGTTTTTATAGAAAAGATATAACTTGATTGGAGTATTTTGTCTTAATCCACTGATTTATACTTATGGCCATTAAAAATAGGATGAGAAAATTTAATCGTATTCGATTTATTGAAGAAATTTACCCTGCTTTCATACAAAACTTCTGAGCTGAGAATAACGTATATCTACAACTGTCCGTTCTAGTTTTCATGTGCGGCAAACGTCTTTAAAATAAAGCTAAAAATAAGTATTCAATTTAAAAGCTAAACTTTAGTTATTTTTTATTTGTCCTCAAACGGGTGAAATGCGCAAGATAAGTTTCAATTTTCATTCATTTTTCACATCCTTGTGTTACATTAAACTCGATATTCCTTTTGAAAATGAACTTCTGATTTACTGAACTTAATTTACTGCGAGCTTATTTTTATAGAATTTATATTTTAATCTTGCAGTTAGTGTTATTATTACTTTAATCGAAATTTTCATATTATATATATGTGTAGACGCAAATTCTATTAGCAATCTCCTGGTTTTCAATATGTACAGTTTTTTGGTTTTTCTCTGAGATTTTTTTAGTTTTAACATAATTTTCTCTTTTCATCGTGGGTTTTAATCAAATTTTAACTGAAATATTTCCCAGTCGTAATTCCATTCGTGGTTTCATTTGTGCTACAAAATCCCTGAAAGAGGGTATGTTGGAGGGCTAGTTTTCGTTTCGGATAGTCGGAACTCAGGGAAAATTGTTTAAAAATTTAAAATCGTTATATATGTGTTATTCGTGCTGATACATTAAAATGTTTAGAGATAGGTTTTAAAAAATATAGAGATTTATTTGAAGGGAAATTAGCTATAGATGATAGGAAACAAGATAAAACCTGCAAAAATAACAAAAAAAAAAGGTTATCACCAATGCCGGATTTTGTTTGCATGTCATCTTTTTATAGTACTTCGTAGACAATGCCATATAAACAGAAATTCCGTTTCCAATTTCCTGGTCTAGAAATGTAGTTTTTTGGGGATATATTTTTACTTTACACCGTCAATTTTAAAATTTTGAGGAAATTGTTTGGTCATTTTCCAGTTAGTTTCGTTTTAATCAAAGTTTTACAGAAATATTCCAATTTTTCATACGCAGTTTCGCTTTTACGATAAAACGCATTACAAATAACTCATCTGCTAGCATCTTGAGCCCAAAAAATCCGTGATCACCCCTTAACACAAAATAAATCCTTCTTATTACTTTTTATTTGTGGGTGAATTATCGACACTGGAGAGTGAAGGTTCTAGGGTTTTTTCCTCTAGTCTTGAAGGTAAAAAACGAATACTTTAAGATTTTAGAGTTAATGAAAATGTTTAATAATGCCACAATTTGAACTACATAAAGCACTGTTTCTCTGTCACCTGGCTCTTACCGGTTCCTAGGTCCAAAATATCCCGTCATTCGAAAATTTTTGAAAAACGAAAAGCTAATGTGCAAAAATTTACAATCGAGGTTGATGGCATTGGCATTGCACTGGAAAGCATCGTATACTATACGTTACGAAAGATTTACCTGTTTATGTTGTCACTTCTGGTCAGCAAGTCGATTATATTGCATTTATTTATGTATAAAGATTGAAGTTCAAAAACACTTTATTCACAGGCAATTAAGGAAAGGATGTTTTACAATTCGAAATATCAAATTTTTACGTCATTTGAATATTTTTTAGATTATTTTAGGCATTTTATTGGTCAATTTTATACATTTCTAAGTTAACCAAATCCAGGCTCTTGTGAACACAGAGAAATCAATTTTAGGTGGGGAAAGGAAGATTTTCATCCTATTTTTAATGGCTGTAAAATTAAAACAGTTGATAAGGGGCAACAAAATATCTTATTAAAGTGACATTCCCTCTTTAAAAACAAGGCAATACTTCCGCTTACGCTTAGTATTAAAAGGAATATCTTCAAAAAGATTAGTTCGACAATTGAGAAAAAAAATTATTTTCAAAGAAAATCATGTTTTTGGTATCGATCTGTCGTAAAATTGTACGCTGATTTGAAATCCGTTGAAATTTTGATACAAGCTTAAACCATTCAAAAGATAAAAACGGATTAGGGGAATAAAAAACACAATTTAATGCATAACGAAATTGACCTTGAAAAACGCCAGGTGTTCACTTGATAGCGCTAGAAAATTCTTATCAAACGCGCGTTGGAAAAAGTCTATGTGAACGAGGCCTTAGCAGTGTTTGGCCTTTAATGCAATTGATGCTCTTTTATTTGACATTGGTGCAGCTTGGCAAAATATGGTCTTACGCCATAAAACCCTTCCCAGACAACCAAACTCGATGAAATAGCTCAACAAAAGTTTCGATTAATTTCTAAGGTGCTTTTAGTTAAAATGTGTTAAATCTCAGCATTATATACAACGGCATTTACCTCATGAAATTCGAGGTATCTAGAGTACTCAAAGTGCGTTTTTTCATCTCATCTCATCTTATTAAGTCTATTTTATCACGTCAAACAAGTTATTTATTCGTGTCCTTATTTATGCACGTCGGTGTAATTTATTGTTTCCAAGTTTTCAGAGGAATAAACTTATGTGCCTAATACTTCAGATTTCAGCCCTTTGTTTTTAGTATTAATAAAAACATTCTTCTGTGTATGAATGCAGTACGTTTCGCTCCTGCTGGACTTTCCTCTCAGAAGCAGCAACAAATCGCACCGTCTTTAAGCTTGTGAATAAATAAAAAATATCTCTCCTCTTTACTTTCTTGCGACATAAATATAATTTTACGCAGACTGAAAGTCATGTTTCAGGGCGACTGTACATAAAACAGACTTTGAACTCCCACCCAGGAAAAGATGCTGCGTTTGCGAAATGTCTGCCGATGTATGTGAGAAAGTGGTGTAGCTGCTTTCATTTCTGCTTATTGCGAATGGTTATTTTTGTTTAATACGGCATTGACAATGTTTTATGAATATTCGCTGTAATGCGAATTATTAGATTTTATGTTGAGTCTGATTGTCTGCAAGGCCATTAGCGAGTGATTATTTTCGTTGTTTAATGTGTCATTAATAATGTACGAATATTCACTGGAACGAATTATTAGATTATCATGTTATCATTGATAGTCTGCGAAGCTTATTACGAGTGCTTGTTTTCGTTGTTTAATGTGACATCGACAATTTTATGAATATTTACTATTCCTAATTATTTGCGGGGCGTCTGGGCTCAGTGGGTATGCTCACTGCGCTAGCTACCTGCGAGTTGTTGGCGCAGTTTCGATTCCTCCGTGGGTGTATTTCCTCTCCTCTGTGTTAGCGAAGCTTTCCTTGTGTGTGTATGTCCTTATGTCCTTTACTTGATGTTGTCTTTCTTGTGTATGGCGCAGCATGGCTAAATATGGCTCTTTGCTCCATAAAACCCCAACCTAACCAACCAAATTATTAGATCTGATGTCATTGAATGTCTGTAAGATGTGGGCGTTTTTATACGCTTTGTTATCGGTTACTATAAGAGTAATATTAGCCGTTTTAAATCAAGGGATAAGAATCTAAATCGATTATGTACGAATTTCAATTTGATAGGTTGTAACTCTGCATCAGATCTAATTTCGTGGTTTACTTTCCGAAATACTTTCCCGAAATATGATTGCATTGCAATCATATTTCGGGAAAGTAGAGTACTTTTAGTCAAAAAAGTTTGGTATCACGACAGACTGGATAATTTCTGAAAAATTGCGTATTTTTTGCATACACATTGCATATTTTTTTCTAAAAGTAATTTTTTACATCAAACATCTTAGGACTAAACAAGATCTATTAAGCAAAAAATTACATAAAAATAATTTTAAAAATCCGAAATTTTGTATATATTGTTCAAATGAAAATAAGTCAAAAAAGTATTTGGCACTTGGAAAAAGGAGTTTTTAAAACAGTTAATGATTAAATTAATACCTCTTTTGGGTCCAATTTACGTTTGTTCTCAACCTAATTGGTTTTGATTTTGAATGATTTTCACAAATTCCTGGTTCTATTTTTCCATTCTGCATGGAGTTAGTCTCCAAGTTAATTTTTATAGGAAATTTTAAGTGTATTTAAGTTCTATACTGCAAATAATCCCACATATTTTCAATGTGATTGAAGTCTGGACATCATTTTTAAAATATTGAATTTAGATTCATATATAAATACTATCGAGTTACACACAAAATTCTCGAAGGTGATTTATGTAAACACCTTAGTGAATTCTCTTTTCTCTGTGAAAGTCTTTTGATTCTCCTTTTTTGTGTATGGCTTTTTATCTAGGTACTCGACCATGAAAGTCGAATTTCCTTACAAATTTTGAATTAGATTTTGATTTGGACTTTTCAAACATATTTTGGGTTTTAAAAGTCAATTTTTCTTGTCTGGTTTTAAGGATGTAAGGGAGATAATTCCCGATACACTTCTCTTAACATTCACTTACATACATTGGACGTTCTGTTCGTGGTTTATTCAATTAAATTTGCCTTCTGTTGCTTGAAAATTATATTGACTAGTAAAGACTTGCTTGCATCCAACATTTTACTGATAATTTTAAGTTTTCCACTATTCCAGGGGAAAATAATGTTATTTAAGGTCGAAAGAAATCTTCCATTTTTTTCGAACTAATACTTCAAAATTGTTTGGGACTACTTAAATTTACCAATTTCGTATTTAAAGTATAGTTTAATCGATAGTTAGAAAGTTGCTTATTTGTTACATTTTTCCAGTCTACCCTAATACTTTTTGGACCACTACTTTCACTGAGAATACAAATTTGCTTATTATTTTAAGCTTCGTTATTTTTATAAGCTTCGTACCCCATTTAGTACAGTTCTAAGATACTAAATGAAATGAAAAACTTTTAGTTTTGGTGTAATAGTTACAGATTTTTAATTATGAATTTTATGATATTTTAATTTATTATTTCAATGTTTGTTGTACCTTAATGAATTTTGAGTCTAAGTTAATTTTTAAGTTATGTACTTATCTGAATTGATTTCAGATAACTTGTAAGAGCTTATTTAAAATAATTCACGTGAAATAAATTTGAAATTGAAATAAATTTGTATTTCCAGTTTAACTAATATGAGAAAAAAATTCATGTAGTGAAAATTAAAATTTTGTCGAATTTTTCTATTTGTTTAAGTTTTTCATTAGAGTCCTTGGTTGGATTAACCTTAAAATTGATAGTTAAGTATCACTAGAAAATTTTAATTTTCGAATCGTTTGGTACTCATTCCATTATGATAGAGTTAAATTTGATAAATCTTGAATTTTAATCTTTTTATCTTTCATTACGGCGAATAGTGAAATTATTGCGGAAAAAATTATCACAAGATAGATTTGAAATTTTTTTTAGTATTTTTCCCTTAACTCTTTCATTACAATGGCCTTAGAACCAACACATTTTTCTTAAAAGCTATCCAACTTGCTTTTAAATTTAGCAATGAATTTTTAAGAACATTCTATCATTTTGAATGAGTTCAGTTTTGAAGTCGTAACATAGGTGAATTTTCACTGTTTCCGTTATTATTAAAATTATTTGCATACAATCTGATGTCTAGAGGAGACGTGACTGAAAAAGAGAAAGATTTAGTTGTCCTTTTTATAAAGAAATGTTAATATAACAGCGTTGGAAATATTTCGTAAAACGCATAATAATTACTGAAATTTTCCGGAAAATCGCATTTCGAATTCCTAAAACGTCTCATCACAGACTGGTAGGGTTAGTACAGCTCTTGGAAATCCTTAAAACTCCTGGGAATGAATATATTTTTCAAGAGCCGGGAAAACTCCTTAAATTTGCCTAAGATTCCTGGAAATATTTTTATTTCATTTGTGATTACTGTTGTACAAAAAAATTATTTAAAACTTTCTAATTGGTTTTAAAACCTATTCGAGGAAAAAAATATTTTAACTATTTACGCTTAACAACCGTGTAGAGCAAATGTCTTTTAGTTTGATTGCAGTTTTTAGTTTCCTAGTTCCATTTCAATTAACATCGAACTTTCTAGAAATGAAATGATCCCAATATTTATATACAGGGTGTTTCGAAAATATCTGGCCAAATTGTAAAGGGTGATAGAGGGGCACAAAATAAACATTCTTTGTCAAAGAATGTGTGTCCGGAAATCCGCGTTTAGGTGGTAGAGGGCTCTGTTTAGGTCAGTCGATAATATATATATATCGTGTGGCGTAAGACGTTATTTCTAGCTTGGATTTTCAATACATCTCTACTCGCATTCACAGCTCGCAGATATGCATTTGATAGTTGGGGGCTGCGAACTGAAACGGACGATTGTTGATATTGCTTATCTTTGAAATATTTTTTAAAATAAAAATTTGTATTTTTAAATTTATTAAAATGTTTATTTTGTAAAGGTTGATAGAGAGGTCCTCTACCAACCTTTACTATTTGATCAGAAATTTTCGAAATACCCTTTACAGCAACATTACTGAAATGTGTGATTTGTGAATGTGAAATGTGAGTTTCAGAAACAAGTACTTCTTTCTATTATAGTGATATGCTTGAAAACCGTGTAGCAAATGTCTTAATTGGATTGTAGTTAATTTTATATATATATATATACCAATATCACTGAAATATGTAATTTATGAGATTCAGAAGCAAGTACTGCTTTCTATTATAGTGAATGATATGCTTGAGAACAGTGGCGAAACGTCGAGAGCGTCCAAACCTCGGGAAGAAAGTTCCTTAGAGCATTTTGTCTCTAAATGCATCAAAATTCGCCCTCTCTCCGTTCTTTCATTGCCCGCCCCTTGTTATCCTATCCTATTTTGATGTCGGTCCTCACCAATTTCGTCTGCTGTATAAATCACGGGGTTAGAAATCGCCGCTTTTAAAGAGAGGGGAGGGAGCGGATGAAAAACTGCGAGATTTGTTCTCTTTTTATTTATTTCTTTTCATCCCGAAATGGGGTTAGGGGATGTTATTGGTTTAAGAGCAAAAAGGGGGATCAGTTCGTGGGTTTATGGGGCGTGAAACCTCAGGTCACGTGTGCCTGAATTTTTCTCCAGCTCACCCCCTTCCTGCGGTTTCGTGCTCCCACCCCCTTCCAATAAAGCGGCCATGGTGGGTGGGTGTTCTTTGGGCGATTCGGACTGCTAAATTGCAAAGCATTGGAAGGTTTAGTTTTGGGGAGTTTGTTTTTTCCCCTTCCAAAGAGGGCGTAGCTCCGAGCCACTTTTATTGAGTAGGTAATTTGATTCTTAAAAAAACAGACGGTTTTTTTTATTTGAAGTACGAACTTAAAGATTAAGTTGTAGAGTGAAATCTGGATCTCGTTGTAAAAGTAGTATTGTGAAGAGTTTGAATTGTTTCTTCATTTAAAATGTAACATTTTGTAGCGAGAGTTTACTTAGCTATTCGTTTAGGTCATTAACCCTCCAAGTTGTTTTGACGAGTTATATCGTTCATCAAGATCTGACCAATTTCGCTAATAACGAGATATCTCATCATCAAGGTACTGTCGATTTTTTTTTATGATGACGAGATCAAGATCTGGTCAGTTTTTCTAATGACTATATATGTCGTCCAAGATCTGGTCAGTTTTTCTAATGACTATATATGTCGTCCAAGATCTGATCGGTTTTGTTATTGGCAAGATACTTCGTCGAGAAAACCACCAGGAACATGAAACTAAACACATCTTAGAATTATTGTTCTGATTAACTTCTGTTAACGTTTACAGCTTACCTACATTTAGCTAATCCCATTTGTATGTGGGGGGGGGCGCAGTAGCCCAGTTGGAAGAGCAAAGGATTAGCAACCGGAGGGTTGCAAGTTCGAAACTCGATCCAGGCAAAGACCATCGTATACACGAGGCTGGTGCACGTTAAATCTGTCGTGGCCTCAAATGTCCTCACGTAGGCGTGGTGTGGAAGTTTGGAGAGTGGGGTGCCAGCTCACGTGTTGTTCTTTTCACCGTGGTTCAAAATTACGAGGCGTTGTCCTTGGATCTTTCCCTTCGGGATTGATCCTGGTCCGTCGCCAATAGCCCGTTGTGTTGCTCCAGTGCGACGTTAATTAACTACCTACCCATTAGTGTGTGCTGTAAGGTACCTACAACTAAGGTATTCTTAAGTAGAGAGCTTCAATCCCTCAACTAAAGAATACACAATATCAAATAGTTCAAAGGTTTGTGAATTAAAACACATTCGAAAAGGAAATAAAAGAATATTTTTCGGCCACGGCAGATTTAACATGCACCAGCCCCCATATACACTACAGTCTTCAGTTGGATGCAGTTTCGTACTTGCAACCCTCAGGTTGTTAGACCCAAACTCTAGTAACTGGGTTATCGTGGACCGCTTTATGAGAGGTAGTTTCAGTGCAAGGAAATAAACCAGAGGGAAAACGGAGATTTTACTTCCTATTACCCAAATGTTCTCGCATGATACATAATCGGGGTTATCTTAAAATGAAGTTTATCGCCGTTTTGGCATTTAGTCGAATTGGCGTTGCCTAATCAGCCGTCACACATCAATTTGCAATTCATTCTTTGGAATTTTCAGTGTCGACATGCTGAAACTTTATTCTAAAAGCAAGCCAACTAACGTTACGTTCAGAATGCGTACGGGAAACGCGTATCGCCCCTAAAACACTACCGCCACCTACATTTGTCTTGATAGAAAAGGTCTATCATTAACATATTTTGATATTTTTGACTATCAGATAAACAAACGAAAACTTTCGTCAAATTCGTGGTTAAAAATACAACTTTAATACAGCGACCAATAACGATTAGAATTAGAAATTTCGTCAATGGCCATTTCCGTGGAGCAAGACATCCACCATCATCAGGATAGAATTCCCAATGATGTCCTGATGTTGGTGGCCGTCTTGCTTCATCGAAATGGTGATTGGCGATATTTTTTAGGTCTTCAATCTTTATTAAACGTTGTTTTGAAGTCTTGCTTTACTTTTGACTACCAGTTTGACTTAGGTTTCATACTTATATCTCCTATAAAAAGGTACGCACCCAGGATATCTATCAGAAAAAGGCTATATTGGAATCATAACTTACTATCACCTACTTAGGGGATTTAGTAATTTGAGATTAAAAAGTCGAGCGAAGTGATCAAAGAATGTGACTGTCGTGACTTAAAATTTATATCTTCGAAGTTTAGAGCAGTTTTAGACATTGTCTAGTGACTAATCCAAGATAAATGGAGCTTGTTGAAGGGTAAAGGTGGCTCAATCCGCTAATTGATAGATTATCTAAAAATGTTCAGCGTTCATGTTTGCAATAGGTAAGACTGATAAACTCGATACAAAATAATGGATAGTTTGTTTTGCCACTCTATTGCCATTTTTCACTACAAAATTTAATACAAATTAAACCGCAATAATAAATGATAAATAGTTATTTGAAACTATCGACCTTCTAAGGAAATAGACAGCATGAGTCGCTATCGTAAGATCTCAGTAGGGTTAGTCAATTGGGCCGATTGCTATCGAAGCGCAGACAAGTGTTTTTAATCACGCTGGATAATCTCTTTAAACCTATCAATAATTCGTCCCACTTAGGATTCATGCTTTCTCACACAACCATATGACAGGTCCACAAACCGAGTGACCGGAAAAATAGCATGAAGCTGCACGCACATGCTCCATCTATTTTATAAGAAAGTCGATGTTTCAAGCAAGATTAAAATATCTTCATACACGATCTAACACTAAAATATCTTCATACACGATCTAACACGATTAAAGATCAAATTAAATAAGGATATTTTTGCTTTTTCAAGGTCTTTTTCAGGTCCCTCCGCAGTTGCGTCCCTGTCTATAAAAGAAAGTTATTAGTTTCTTCCTATACACAACCCATCGCAGCATCGACGCTAATGTATAAAAACATTCTCTGTAAATTGTCAACAGGTGATAAAAATGACAATTCAGTCTGAGTGTCCCCACCTTGCGTGATTAACAGTGGATGTTGCGACACCGCGTGTTCCTTTTTCTCAGCGAGGCGTTATTGGGTCGCACCGGGTGACAGTCGAGAGACTGCGGTCGGAAGAATTCAAAAATTTTAATCAACGGCATATTAGATTGCCCTGAGCTTCCCTTGCTTTTCCCCCACAGGCATTATCCCGGGCCCCGCGTTTAAATCCTTTCAAGTCTCGCACAACCCACGTGTGATTACGTACAACTGTGGGGGCCCCGAACAAATGACTCGTGCGACGCTTTCAGTAGAATGGAGCCTCTTTTATCTCGCCGGGCCACGAAGGGCTGGGCCGAGGGAATTTAATAACTTCGGCCTTTAGAAAACTTTTCCGGCCGACCCGTGTTTGCCGAAGAGGGAAAGGGTTCGGGATAATTATCGGATTACGGTCGCTGGCTTTTGTCACTTTTGTTTATGGCGGCGTCTTCCGAACCAAGATCTGAGCTTCTCAGAGTAGTCTTTGTTTTTTTTTCCTTCGGTCTTAGCAGACGTTTCTGGGAATGTTGTGACAACACATCTCGGAAGTAGTAGTGTTGGGTTAATTACAATTTCGGGAGTGTGTTTTTCGTGGAAACACCTTCGGGTGTCTTGAGTGAGAAACGAGTGGATGGTAGGTAGTTGAATTTACGTCTCACTGGAGCGACACAGCAGGCTATTGGTGGCGGTCTGGAATCAATCCCGAAGGGAAAGATGTAAGGTCACCGCCTCGTAATTTTTAATCACGCTCAGATGACGAGATCAATATCTGACCTGGCATCCAATTCTCCAAAATTCCACACCACGCCGACGTGTGAGCGTTTGAGGCGACGACCTATTTGACGAGCACTAGCCCCCATCACACGTCTTTGTTGGATCAAATCTGGAAATAGCAACTCTTTGGTTGCGAATACGCGACTCTACCATCTGGGTACCGAGAGTGGGAAACAGGTTTGGTTTGTCACTCTACGGTCATTCTCTGCTACAGGAGGGCTAATTAGACCGGGATCTACATCTTGAGGGGGATTTTGAAAACTACGAACATGTGACCGTAGTTGGGATTCGAATCCCAATCCTGCTGAACCGTTGGTTAACCAGGTAGGCTAAAAGAACAGGAAGTGTTGCCATGGCTTAGGCTGTTACTCAAACGAGATTCCTACGAGCTATAAGAAAGACTGATTTTTGACGTCAATGTGTCTTTAAAATAGGAACTGTACTGGTTGCATGTATACATAGTCGAGTTTTACACAAAATCGTTACAACTGCTTTATCTTACGATATTAAAATTAGAAGAAACATCACAGAACAAAACAGAAGATAGCTATAGCGTCGTATAAGCGAAGGATGTCCGTACCTGACATGATCTTATGACCGAGTGCGCAGGCACACAGGGTCCGCAATATGTCCAAATTCTGCGGTGCTGGGCGAGCTTTGGGCTTGTGTAACTTTGGATTGCGTGAGTGATAACTTTGCAAGTGGTGTCATTCGAAAGCTATCTAAAAATACTATAATCGTAGGTCTTTAATCAAAAAATTATCCTTCAATATTAATATCAAACTACACTTTTAATCAATTCACAATAAATTGAATACTCACAATAAACAATCGTTCAAACTTCCTGTCTGCTTCATTCATTCCACAATCCAACATCAGGCCCGAATATTCAGGTCAGAACTACGGTTTGTGTCCTCGACACAACCTACCAATTTTTAAATTTCGTTTTTAGGTTCCCTTAAAAGGCATTAATGTTGGCTGAAAATCCTTAAAAAGTTATAAGAAGCCTTAACTTTTGCAAGAACACTTTATATTTTATTTCACTTATTCAAAAACCAAAATCAATGGTATGTCGTTAAAATGTTGTGTCGTCAAAAATCACTGGCATATTTATAAGTCAGCTATAAATTGATGTTTTAAAATTGGATCTGACACCCAAACATAGCGCTCGCGAAAGGTTTCTTCACAGGTGCAGTCTAAGGTTAATCTAATACGATCGTATGTTAAATGTAGCCTTAAAAAGGACCTAAATTTTTCTTTTACTGGGGAACATTGCACTTATGTCTCACCGCTCATCTAGAGCACTTCTTGACATCGCAATATTAAATAAGAGAAAATTTATATAATGTAGTATATATAAGTACTTCTACGAGGGGACGTCTGATCTCACCTTCCGTAGAGTTTCAACTTGTGCAAGACGTTTGCAACAAGTTTTCAACTTGTGCTAAACGGACTGATTTGAGAATTCACTGAAATCAGATGAATTCAGCGAAGTTTGTTTCTCCACGGTGTACCTCTCCTTGCTAGGAAACAACTTTTACGCGTTCCTGTATACTGTATATTCCTGCGAAATCGGAATTCTACTTTGCAACACTCGACAGAAACATGATTAATATAGAGGTGACTTTTTGCTACTATTCTTCAATCTAGGCGACATGGGGAATCTTTTAGGTAAATCATTTCAAAAGTTCCTATTTTCAAAATTTTGGCGATTTTTTTTAATTTATCAAAGGTTAACGAAAATTTAGTCCCTTTTTAAACTAACAAAGGACGGAAAAAATATTTTTCGGATTTTTCTTTGAAGAAAACTTTCCAAAAGACGTCAATTTTGAAGTTTTTGCCAAGCGTGGCAGCCATGAAAGAAAACCATCATAACATGTGTTTGCTAGTTTGTCATAGAAACAGTATAAAGAAAAAAAAAATATTTTTTTTAATTTTAAAATTTGAAGTTGACGAGATCTTCAACGTCTGTTTTATGACTTAACTGGCGCATTTTGTGCTGTAGCCAAATCATTTTTGTTGACTTTGATCGATTGGAGCCAAAGGACATTAAAGTTTTCGAGACATTATTTAAAAATTAATTTTATTGAAACCAACTCGTATTTACAAGCATACATCCAAAATCAAGACGTCTCATCTATTACATTATTTCTTCTGCTATCTTTTATATACACTCAAGATTACAAGATTAACATAACTTTCTACTTTCATATACCCCATGCGGCACTATAATTTCAAGTCCTTTGCAGAGGTTTGAGACCGATTTCAACAATTTTGTATCTGAGCAATTAAAATAAAATTGCTACTAAAATAGGGTTTAAGAGACTTCTTGCTACTATTTTTTTAATGTGCGCTGCTAATGCTATTTCACAAGTGGTTTGACTAGCAGCCTTGTCTATGGAATAGGGTTTGCCGCGACTCAGTAAGTTCGCCCACTACTGTAGCAACTTACGAGTTATAGACTGCGCAGGTTCATTTTCTGTAACATATCCTGGGTATATTTCTCCTATGTGGCAGTAAAACTTTCCCTGTGCGTATATTCATTACTTGATGTTTTCTGTCTTGTGTTTGGCACACCTTGGCCAAATATAGCCCTCTCGCCACAAGACCCAACCAACCTCTAAGGGATATGCTTCATGACTTTCCTAGTACAATATAAATGCTGATTACCCACCATTCACCAATGTCTGTTTCATACTTAGTTAACTTAGCCGATTCCTTTGGCATCGGAGCAACTAAAACAGGTGTGACCTCGTCATGTGACCTTGGTTCAAAATTACGTCGTGTTGTCCTCGGATCTTTCCCTTCGGGTTTGATCCCGGACCGTCGTCAATAGCCCGTTGTATTGTTCCAGTGCGACGATAATTAAATACCTACCTACCTGATCAACTAAAATTGCTTCTAAAATAGGGGGGCTACGGTAGCCTGGTTGTAAGAGTAAAGACTAGCAACCGTAGGGTTGCCAGTTCGAATACAACCAAAGACCGTCGTGCACAAAGGGGGCTGGTGCACGTTAAATCTCTCGGGGCCTCAAATGTCCTCACATTGGTGTGGTGTGGAAGTTTGGAGATTGGGGTGCCAGCTCAGGTGTGACTTCTTCATCTGACCGTGGTTCAAAATTACGTGTTATCCTCGGATCTTTCCCTACGGGGGTTGATCGATGACCAACGCCAATAGCCCGTTGTGTTGCTCCACTGAAACGTTAATTAAAATACCTACCTACACCCAAAATAGGGTTTAAGAGGAGACTTTTCTTGCCACCATTTTTTTTAATTTATGCTGTGCTTTGGTTAATAACCAAAACTGGAATCTGAGTAAACGCTGCTAGGGAGCATCCCAATGCAATAGGCAAACGTTCCCTCTCCCGACGCAGCAGCTGTGGTCAGCTTCAGCCACATGACTTGTTAGGGATGTTCCCCACTTTCTTCATCAGAATTCGGCCGCGGATATTGGATCACTCTCTTCGTTAGTGACTCGGTCAGCTGAATTCATTACTCTCTTTTCTTCGTGTTAGTCCGTGGAAAGGGAAGCGTGTCGGAGGCTTTGTTCCCCGGATGGAAATTGTGTACAGCAGAACTCCTGCGTTTTCCTCCTGTGCAGCTGTTGGTTTTTAATGGAGTCGTGTGGGCGGTTGGGTGTCCCGAAGATTGTGGCTTTGGTGGTGCCATGCGTTTGAGTTTCGTTGGAGATGCTTTCATCATTGCTTCCATATGCTCGATTTCTTTGAAGTTTGGTAGCACTGCTTTGCACATTATTTAATATTTCATTAAAAAACATTTGTTAGTTTAAAAATTAAATCCCCGGTATTCTTTTAAATCAGATAAAAGAACTAACAATTAACAAATCGCGGTAACCATATCATCTCTAATAGTCGCTTCTATTTCAGGTAAATACATTGCAGTTTATAGTTTACAACTAGTAAAGTGCATAGACGTGAAATATAATTAGAATGAGCATTTCTATCGAGAGGAACTTCAAAAAGTGTGACCGATATGTTGACTAGTAGTCACGTGACTTCTCTGAAAAATTGACTGGATTGTCCGATTTAGCATCTTATTGCCTCGTTTGGCGATGCAACATCTTATGACGGGGTAGATGTGTGCAAAAATGGCGAAATCGTCAAAGTCTACCATTATGTCGCATGGACCAGTCAGATGATGAATCAATGGCTGAACGTCTTCTCCCTTCCCGTGGATCAATCACACGATTAATGTTCTTTTCCACCGGCAGACGAAAGTAGTCTAAGGGTCACGTTACTGCTAGTTTTTGTCACATGGACACATAGAAAGGTTACCAATGCTCGCTCTACTTTTATAGTTCGTCTACTGTTTTTTCGCCCCTTCTGCCGAAGAGGAGAGTAGTCGGGCATTAGAAATCATAAAAACAGTTTACAACGATCATATGAGATTGGGTCATGTCGGTTATCTGCCGCGGTCTGCCAAGCGACACCGAAGAAGTTTGAAACATTTCTGGAAATGCTACCTTTTTTATTTTAGTGGAGATGAACGCTATTTGTACCTTTGTGTCAGGTGACTGGGGCTATAGTGGTTTGTTTCATTGGTATGGGAAGATGTTTTCATCATTTTTCATCTACGTACATTGCTTTTAAACACTCAGTTTCCTTGAGGTTTTGATATATTTCGGGAAAATGTGATCGGTTTTTAATTTTACGCCTGAATCTGCAGATTTTACTGAATATAATTCATAATGACGCTGGTTGTATTGGTTTTGTCCGAAATATGAGTAAAGTTATTAATATCAAACAATAATTTCGCTATTTCATTGTTCTGATTTTTTTTTCGAAAAAACTAAACATTTTTGTCCGTGTGAGTTTTTATTACCCTTATCTAAATACTTTTACGCTGCAAAAGAAGGCTGCAACAAGCATACGAAGTACAAATTGTAATATGCAAATAACCACAAAATATTGTAAGCAACAAAACAGTATGGGGGGGGAGGAAAATTAGTCTCTATATCAATACTTTATTTTCAAATATATCTTATTTTTGAATAATCGTATCAAGTTAAAGAAAATTAAAATTTGTTTGCTTTTAAAATTTGTAAAGCGTATCCCGAAACTAAAAGTTCTAGCTAATTTTGGAAGCCATACAAAGGTATATTATATTGTATTTTAAAAAGAGTTTCTTATAGTTTTGGAAATAAGTAGATCGAAATGAAAACTGGAAAGACACCTTACGACTAGATATTTTTGTTCACTAGTATGCGTCGCAGTTGAATTATGATATGCTCATATTATCTGCTGCACACGAAACAAATGAGACTGAAACTCATTAAACTTTATTTTAGTTTAATTTTATAAGAGTTATTTACCCCAAACCATTTAGGGTAGGGGCAATTATTTTTGTCTGAAAAATGGCGTGGATTATGTACGGGAACACAACCGCAATTTTTTAAAGCGTGAATCCGTCTTTGCTTTTCGACGAAGAGTAAGATGTAAATGAATAAATTCTTGGTGATTATAAGAGAAATATAATTTTTTAGTTATCAAAGTCTGATGTTAGGTAAGTAAGATAGATACATATAATGTAGGTAAGATACATATAGCATAGTATTTACATCGATGTTTCAGACAAAGGTTAAATCTGTACAAGTGTTGCCCAGAGTAGAGGGCAATGTAGAAATGTACTTCAAGGTGAACTCATGTTGCATGTAGTCTATAAGCTATTTGTTTTGGGTAACATCGACATTGAAATCATGGGTAAGCATAATGGGTACATTGGTATCTGGAATCGTCATCACAATTTCCCTGATAGAATTTTTCAGTTACCACTTTCTAAGTCATCCATCAGTCCAGGTGGCAGCACACTCGAAGTACTCACGCTGGCGTTGATGCG
This sequence comes from Meta bourneti, assembly GCA_933210815.1. Lineage (NCBI taxonomy): Eukaryota > Metazoa > Arthropoda > Arachnida > Araneae > Tetragnathidae > Meta > Meta bourneti. The sequence goes on along the minus strand of OW119924.1, from coordinate 24,119,930 downwards.
CTCAGCTTTCTTAAGCTTTCTATACAATCTGCATCGTTCGACGGTTAATTTGGGCTTTTCTGATTCCTTTTGTTAATTTGGGCTTTTCTGATTCCTTTTGAATTTTTTTTCCTATGATATACGTTTCTTTCATTTCTGTTTATATTTCTATTGTAATAATTTTTTCGACGTTATCAAAATTTTCTTCGACTCAGCACACTTATCGGCTTATAACTTCACAAATTTTGTTATATCAGTTGTTTCTAAATAATATTGTAGACCCTGTTTTCCCTACATATCGACATCGATTTTAACGTCCTGTCTTCGCAATCCAAAGTTACGTTGCTCAAACACCGGTACCGTCATTTTCAGTGTTCACGCACAAGAACTACTACTACCCCACCGCTGCACACACACACTACCCACCATTTTAGATACAGACATAAATCCTCTATCCAGCAAAATTTTAATTATAAGATAATCCTTAACTCTCCTGGTGGTTGTTTCGTCGAGGTATCTCGTCATTAGCAAAACTAGCCAAATCTTGAAGGACGACATATCTCGTCATTAGAAGAAAATTGACCAGATCTTGATCTCGTCGTCATACAGAAAGGCAATACCTTGACGAAATTTCTCGTCATTTGAAAAGTTGGTTAGATCTCAATGGACGAGATATCTTGTTGAAACCACTTGAAGGGTTAATAGAGTTTATTAGATAATTTTAGAGATGTAAGCTGGACAAATCAGGCCATTCTTTTGGTCGCTAGTGTTTTCGTAGATCCCTTATCCAAACTGAATTTAGCCCTCCAAGTATTTCGACGAGATATCTCGTCCAAAATCCGGTCAATTTTGCTAATGACAAGATAGATACTTCATCGAGACAAAACTGCCCTACTACTCCAAGGGGAATGAAGTTTGAAGTAGGAAAAATAAATCGTCCTTTACCCAGATCTGGTGACAGTTTGAAACAGGTCAATGCACCAGACTGGTTCATAATCAGAGGTTGGACAGCTTTCGACGCGAAGATAAACCACCAAGAGAGTTAAAGACATATTCACATCTAAATACAGGCATTTGATTTAGGAACAAGGATCCTGAGCATAAAATGTATGTCGCTACGTTATAAAACCACTAAAAATTCATTCGTAGTATTGAAAAGGTTGCGAACCGTTGTGTTGTACTGCCCATGGCAATAAAATTCTGTAAAATAACTGTCGAGGTAACTATTATTGGCGACTAGTTAATCAACGGAAAACCTAGTAATTACACAGCTTTCGAAAAATTTATGTTAAAAACAACGTGGTAGTAGAATATATGGATTCTGTCTAAAAGCTCTTGAAAAGTAAACGAATTTTTTAAACTCGTGATTGTTCCCAAACTCTTCGTTTACGAAAAAGCCGAACGGTTCGGTCCAGCTTGGAACTCTTTATTACCAGTGTTGTCAGGAATTGATGATGTCTGCCGATAAAGTACGATATTATTATTCATGATAGAGGTTCCTGCTCTTTATTGAGTGCTTCCATTTTTTATTGGTTTTTCTCTTCCCCCTACCGTCTTCTCCGTTCCCCCAGCCTCCTTTCGTTTTTGTGCGCTTTTCTTTTACTTCCGGACCGAATGACTGCAAAATTACCTTTCAAAAACATCGTTCGTTTTAAAAACATTGTTAATCTTTTCGTAGAAAATACCTGCACGAATGGATGTTTTCATGCAAATCTGCCGCAGCTCTCGTCGGAGCCAGAGGAGGAATTGAAATTTTCTTCTTGATTTCTTTTTAATGGCGATTTTTTATGCACGTTTGTTTTGACCGAAGTGAAGAGAGTAGACTTTTTTTTCTTTTGTTCTCTTCATCTTATTTTAAGAAATTGGCGTTTTGTGTTCACCGCGCTTTTTTCCCATTATTGTTGTTACATCATGTGGAATGTAAAGTTAATAAGTTTTAGATTAAGTTTCTGGGCTCTTTTTTATTTAAAACTTTTTCGGGGCCTTGTTCTCGGAGAGAAATTCTTTTTTTAAGTGCGCAACGCACTCAAAGGCTTCTATTCTTTGAAGTTGATTTCGCTGCGGCCATATGTTGGCAATGTTTCTCCCTAACCGACTGGATATTTTTCTCTTAATGTCGTAAATATCTTGTGCGCGTAATATTTCTTGTCGGGAACTTCCATTTACTTTGTATAAAGACGTCGCTCTCTATTTTATCGACAAGGAAGTCATGCGCCATTTTTTAAAGCAGACAGTTCGATCTTTTTTGTGTAACGAAGTGCTTTTAAAAGTTTATAAATCAACCGAATAGATTGGTGGAAGAGAATGAAGGAGATAAGCATGTACCGAATGGCTAAAAGCGTTGTTTATTCGAAGACTCGCTGGTTTCCCGGATTGGTAGGTTGTGAGTTCGATCCTCACTGCTTCCTTTGTCGCATTATCTACCCGAGGATCCCTCTAAAAACACAGATTTTGTTCATGCCCCCAATTTTACAATACTTCCCACGGGTGTCTATCTAACCATATAAAACCGCTATGCGGGGTTGCCACATGCGACTAAAAGGCGACATTTTTGCTTCTATTTTTTAACCTTTACGACTTTGGTATTTCTTAAGTAAAATCATATCAAAAGCTCCTATTTTCAAAATTTTGTTGACTTACGAAAATTTACCTAAGATCAAAGAAAATTTAGTCTTTTTCAACTACTAGCTGGCGGAAAAAATAATTTTTCGAATTTTTCTTCAGGAAGGAAATTTTCCAAGTTTGGGCGCCAAGCCGGTGTTTATTGATGAAATTAACCATGAAATTGCCGGTGTTAACCATGAAAGAAAAGCATTTGAATCTGGTTGCTAGATTGTCATAAAAACCTTATTAAGAACATATTTAGTTTTTAATTTTAAAATTTAAATTTCTTGGCGAGATCTTCAACGTCTGTTTCATACTTATCATATTTTGCTATATCGCTTCCCTCTGTAGATTGAACATTTTTCTTGTTCTCTAAGGTACATAGTTAAATTCACGTCTTACTGGTGCAACACAGCGGGCTATTGGTGACGGTCTAGGACCCCTCCCGAAGGGAAGGATCCGAGGACAACACCTGATAATTTTGAACCACTGTCAGGTGACGAGGCACAACTTGTTCTCCAAGGAACGCGATATGTCTGGAGGAGGAGGTACACACAATATTTAAAAAGCACCTCAATTTAGGTTCTCTGCTATGATTTGCAATAGTAGCATGATTGCTTCGTGTGCTCCAAGAACGCATGTTGCACAGTGATTCTCGAAAGGACGACGGAAGCAGTAAAACAGGGCACTTCGACTCAAAGGTCTTCCAGGTTACTCGTTCAAGGGTAGCTGCAAACAAATTAAAAGTATAAAATTAACCTTTTCGATATGTATTCGTTGTGTTAAGTTCATTGCACTTGTTTTGGGATTCAACTTCAAGGCATAGCTGGGTCCACTGGGGCGGCGGCCAGAGCTCGAATATATTAAGGGGCGGCATTTCAAAAATATTTATTTAAAAATGTGGTTTCCTTTTGGATAATATCTAAAGGGCGGACCCGAGGTACCTGAGTTATATTTTCTTTTCTCATGGGATTTACTGTCTTTAGCAAACACGGGAGTCGCACTCACGGGATACCCAAGCTATTTTTTCCCGCTTTCATCCCATTATTTTATCCCCCAATCCCTATTTGTTCTCTCCCATGACTTTTTTTCACTTGAAGTTATCTTGTGTTTGGCGCAGCCTGGTCAAATATGGCCCTTGCGCCGTAAAACCCCCAAACAACCAATCATATTACGTGCATTTACCCTACGTGTGAAGTGAATACTTTTATTCCCCTCCATCTTTAGAATACACGACGTTTAACAGTCGATCCTTCCTTTCATGTTAGCCCTATTATCGTATTACTACTACTCAGAAAGGAAGAGACAGTAGTCGGTTAAATGTATCTTGGATTCCAACATTCTGGGATACATTATTGGTTTAGAGCCGGCTTTTCAGTTTCGATCTGAGGAATAATGTATGGATGTGAACCGCCTTTAAAAATAAAATGTCTAGTAATTATTTTCATTTAACAGCTATTGCTTTGTCCCTTCTCTGTTCTGAATAGAAATAGGATTACAGGGAGCTACACTAAGATCGTATTTTGCAATTAATATGTGTTCAAGCTCACGATAGTACTCTAATTTCAGTGGAAACCTCGTTATACTACTATAGTGCGGCTCCTATAGGTGTGTGACGTTAAGAAAGTCCATTTTTCATAACCCAAGCCACCTACAAAGTGTCAGACCCTCCTGGTGATTTACCTTCGTGTCTAAATCTGCCCTGTAGTGGCCAGCTTCTGATTCAAAAACCTGATCGAAAACTGTCACCAATGCTCGGCAAGGGACAATTTGTTTTTCCTACTTGGAGCGATTGAGTAGTTTTGTCTCAACGAGATATCTAGTCATTAGCAAGGTTGACGAGATATCTCTTTGAAACACTTTGAGGGTTAACCCTCCTGGTGGTTGTCTCGACGAGATATTTCGTCATTAGCGAAACTGACCAGATCTTGATATAAAAGGAATAAAAAAATCGGCAATATCTTGATGACGAGATATCTCGTCATTAGCAAAATTGGTCCGATCGTGATGGGTGAGATATCTCGGCGAAGCCACATGGAGTATTAAGGCCGATCAAAGGGTGGCCTTGATGTATTAATTAAAAAAGGAAACAGATAAATACAGTATTAGTACAAGGTGCATGCATCTTGCAGCAACAGAAACAAAAATACAATTTACAGTGAAATTTCGATTAACCGTCACTCTTTTAACCGTCAGTTTCTGTTAACCGTCAATCCGTTATTAAAAGTTAATTAAATATTAAAAGTTATTAGTACGTACACATACATACTGTACTCTATGTACAGTAACCAGATTGCCGCGAAAAATGTACCGAATGCTGAAGACATAACGCCAGCAGAAGTAACACAAATTGTAAGGAGGCTTTGACATTTTGAACGATGATGAAATTGATTCCAGTTTGATTGGCATCGAAGAAGAAATTGACGAAGACGAATGTTATATTTTGAATGAAAAACTACGTTAAGCCATACAGAAGCAGAAACAATATTTTCAAAATGCATTGAGTAAGGCCTCCGGGTCAAGAAATTTTTCCCGGAGGTCAATATTAATACCCTCGTCACTAATCGGCACCTTACCTGGTATTTTACTGGCCATGGCCTACCTCCACAGGTTCAAGATTAAAAATACCGAATTATGCACCTGTGGGGGATGCGGATCACTATCTCTTCGACTGCCCGCACACATTGGCACACCACATTACAAAACCAAATGAGGCTAATGCTTCCAAGTGGTGTGCCAATATTCTGTCCAACCGACAATCTATATACAAAATTGGACAGAGTGTGCTGGCGGCCGGGGAGGTGACTGCTGTCTCCCCGCCCCATGACTGAATCCTGGCCCTTTAATGGTTCCCCCTTCTCTTTTATTGTAGTAGGCATGGACTAGGTCCAACCTAATTTTATATTTTTTTATGACTTTTAACTTTTTAATAAAAATTTTAGAATTTTTTTATTATATATTTGTATGGTTTTGTACGATTGTTTTGACTTTTAATATTGTTTGACTATATATTTTATTATATGTGTTGTAAAATTGTATCATTCTCATTTAATATTTATTTCACCTTCATCTTTATGTGGTCGGACTATGTATTGTGTTGTCGTCCTTGTAAACCGGCAGTGTGCCGGTCGTCCTCTACATTGTTTGGCCCTGTTGGCCCTTTTTGTATGTATGTATTTTTAAATTTTTGAATAAATGCTGGTCCGTGGGTGCGGGTTTCCCGCTCTCCTCTTTCGTGTTGGCTGGAAGTTTCCCCTTCCTCCCAGGAAAGGCTCTACACCTAACGGTGAGCTGGGAGGAAGTGGGTCCGGAAAATGCATTGACTGGTTTGAGGGGCAAGAAGAGGCAAACGCAACGCAGATACTTCTACGTAAAGTACGGAACATTGCAGTTCAGAAAGCACGAGCCTCGAAGAAACAAAAGAAAACGACAGACTATTTTAAAATTTGAATATGTATGTACGTCTAGAGCGTAAGTTTATGTAACAATATGTACATATGTACTATACTGTACTTAATGTAAATTGTATATTATTTGTTTCTGTAAAATAAAATACATGTACAGTGTATTTCCAGTTCGTAAACGTGTATTTTTTATCATTCGTTCATATGCAATGGATGGGGGGAGTGTTGTTTAAGGTTTTCTGTTATCCAACTATTTGATTAACCGTCACGTTCCCGACGGTTAATCGAAGTTTCACTGTAAATAGATAATTAAATACATAAATCTAATATGACATGGGGGTCCATTTGAACAAAGGTGGTTAAGTTCGCATGGGAAAGAACTGCTATATTCAACATCATGCATGGCGATCGAGATAAGTGATAATTTGCTCAACCCACTCGTAATCACTATGGCTTCCGGCATCGAACGATAAACTCGGCGTCAGAAACCCCTCTAAAGACTAATTTTGGAAATTCATTGTTAACGTTTGACCTGCCCCTAATTTAACGAATAGACTCGTCCAAAACCACTGACTTAAATGCTAACTCACCTAAATTGCTCTATATACACAAGTAGTCTCTTTCTTATCACTAACATAAGAATTTTTAAACTGTTTCTTGCGCCTGCATTGTATCTTCCACTCAAAATAATACTCCATTCGAAATACGAGTCGCGGTTGCCCAGTTGGAAGAATAACTCATTAGCAATTCGGTTCAAACAGACTGTCGTGTAGACGGGCCTGGTGCGCGTGTTAAATCTGTCGTGGCTTCAAATGTCCTCACGTTAGCTTAGTGTGGAAGTTTGAAGAGTGGGGTGTTCACCTAGTCATCTGACCGTGGTTCAAAATTACTTGGCGTTGTCCTCGATCTTTCCCTTGGGGATTGATCCCAGATTGTCGTCAATAGCGCGTTGTGTTTCTCCAGTGCGACTTATTCACTACCTACCCTTCAAAATACTTTAAATGATAATTCCAAGGCTAACACAGTTGACTAAAAGGCGACTTTTTGCCTGCTACTACTTTTCAACCTTGGCGACTAATGGTTTTTTAAGCAAAATCGTCTCAAATGCTCCAATTTTTACAATTTTGGCGACATTTAAAAAAAATTTTGAAAATTCACCAAAGCTTAAGAAAAATTTAGTCTTGTTTTTTCGATTAGCGGACGGATATTTTTTTTAATTTTTCCAAGGTAAGTCAATTTCAGAAGTTTTGGCGCAAATCCGAGGCAACCATGAAAGAAAAACATCGGAATTCGTTGTTGCTAAGTTGTCATGAAAACCTCATTAAGAAAATATTTAGTTTTTCAATTTTAAAATTTAAATTTCTTGGCGTGATCTTCAACGTCTGTTTTATTGTTTCTGAGCAACTTAAATTGCTATAGGGTTTAAGAGACTTTTGCTATTATGTCACAAGTGCTTTGGTAGTGGTAAACCTGTAATTGCTACCTTACTATCTAATTGGTGATATTTTTTGTTTTCTAGGTACACAGCGACATGACATGACCTCTTGGATGAGTTTTGCTGCTGTCTACGAGTTCATCGACGCTAAATACAGAAAAGCGCTCACAGCCAGCGAACTTTGAATGTGGAATCATTTACATCCAAATACCGTCCACTCGAACTTTGAGGAATAATTCAGCTTCTCCATAAATTCATCCGAGATTTGTGTCTACTTTGATGTTTTCTACGGTTCTACCCAGGCAAAATGTGCTACAATTTCATTTCAGTGCCGGTAGATGGCGCTAGATACCCAAACACACAGCTGAAATGGTGTCTTCGGTCTACTTAATCTTTTAAAAGGACGTCAATTAGAAGATCTATATCTAAAAATTTAAATTTCAATTTTTTTTCTATCAGTTAGTAAAAGGTAGTGATCTGTATGATGTTATTTTGTTGAATTTGTGTTACTTGTCTTTAATAAAAATACAAAATACCCTTTCCTTTCATTTTAATTTTTCTATTAAACCGATTTTATTCAAAAACATTGTAACTTTCCCTTTGAGGTTTATCCTGGACTGTCGCCAATAGCCCGTTGTGTAACTCCACTGACGTTAATTGACTACCTACCTATTCAGAAACACATTCTAAAAAATGGTTTGTTTTGTATCAATATTTGCTCAAAGTGCTGTTACAGAGTAATTTGTAGATGTTTAGTTTGTGGAGATTTATAAAAGTTGAACATGCAAATGTGTTTTCTGAATAGGAAACTTACAAATAAAGATCGTGATTCAAAATTATGAGGTGTTATCCTCGGACATCTTTGGGATTGTTCCCGAATCGTCGCCAATAGCCCGCTGTGTTACTGCAGTGCGCACAACGAAATTCATCTACTAACCACAAATAAAGATCGATTTGTAACGTTCCAATTATTTCATTTAGTTTTATTTGTTTAATATTTTAAAGGGGGCTTACGACCTTTAAACCACTATTGGAATACAAATTTAGGTCATTTTCAAAGCTAAGTAATTTTTTAAGTTTTGCATGAAATGGAATACTTTTTTCATTATGTTCCTACATTTTTAAGGTATAAAATACACATTCTACAACACCAATTAAATACTAGCTTGAGTTTTTGTGTCGGGCTCTTTAATGTGTAGCTTCATTGTGAGCAAAGGTTTGAACAGTACTTGAGCGCAAGATTGCACATAAACAAATAGATGTGTACAAATGAATTTTAATGTATGTTATTCAATAAATATGACAGCTTACACTAAAACCAGAAAATATGTAAAAAAATGTTGGGTTTTTTTTAACAATGTTTCATTGATGCAGTAAATATTCTGATACGATGACAATTGCTTCCCCGAAGTTCCAAAATAATACAATTATTCCAATATTCTGGTTTTAGAACAAATATGTACCTATAACGAATATGTGTACCAATTTTTAAACCATTTACTCAAATAGTACTTTAGATATATGCACGCAATCCGAGATTTTGTAAAAAGCAAAGCCGAGAAAAACAGCCTTAAAGATAGAATTTCGGTTATATGTGTTTTTTACAATCAAAAATGTTATACATTCTCTGACAATATCAAATAACCATTCAATAACTAAAATAAATTATTATTTATAGTATTTAATCAAGTATATTGCTCTTTTAATTAAGATAGAGAGCAAGATGAATCACAAATCAGATTTCAAGAGACGAGAGAAATATACTTGATTGTGGAGGCACAAAAGATCATATTCACTTTTGTTTCGATAACCTTTCGATTTTCTTCCATGTGTCTGGTATTTATTAGCTTGGAAGCTTTTACAGACGAGCTATTTTTAAAAATTGTATTGAATCAGTCTGTCGCGAATGTGATTTATAGCTATTTCAAATTACTCTTTTCTATTAAAACATGTTACGTTATTTTTTCTCATCAATCACAAATTTCCTGTGCCTTCATGTTGCTTTTATGAATTTATTTTCATCACTCAAGGTTCTGGGTCCGAAACCCGGTACCGGCACGGATGTTTATAATGGTTAGGAATCCAATTCAAGCTGTTTAATTACCCTTGTGCAGCAAAACGTGACTACAGCGACCAATCGTCGCTTAAAAGCTTACTGAAAAAAATTCCGACGAATGTTGGGTGTTTAATGACTTATCTTCCTTGCTCTTTTTTCTGCCTTAATTATGGCTCGTTATCTAGTCTTTATTTATCTCACAATAATTGTTGTAGTAGGTAGGCATTTTAATTAACATCGCACTGGAGCAACACAATGGGCTATTGGCGACGGTCCGAGATCAAACCCGAAGGGAAAAATCCGAGGTAACTGAACCACGGTCAGATGGGGTCACACCTGAGCTGCAATCCCACTCTCAACTTCCACACCACGCCAACGTGAGGACATTTTAGGCCACGACAGATTTAACGTGCACCAGCCCCCTTTGTACACGACTGTCTTTTGCTGGACCGAGTTCCGAATTCGCAACCCTCTGGTTGCTAATCCGTTACTCTTCCAATCAGGCTACCGCGGCCCTATAGTTGTTATGGTAGGTAGGTATTTTAATTAACGTCACACTGGTGCAACACAACGGGCTATTGGTGAGGATCCGGAATCAATTCCAAAGGGAAAGAAGCGAGGACAGCACGTAATTTTGAACCACAGTAATTATGGAGTAAACCCTATCTCAACCTACTTTCTATGGAGCGTATTAGTGATAAGTCCTCATGTTGATTCAATAAATCACGACTGCCACAGGCGACTTCTGCTACTATTTTTCAACCTAGGCGACTTGGGTTATCTTTTTAACAACCCCTTGGGTACAGATTTATTTGAAAAAATTCTTACGTTTGGAAAGGATTTAATTTGCTGATGCGCGGAATAGTATATAAAGGCAGTAGCATTAATATATCCTAGTTTTAACTAGACGAATTAGACTTGTCATCCGTAACTTAGGCAAAACAAGTGCATGACGAGTCTCAGTCGTCAAATGTACCCAATTGGTTAAGCAAAATCATCTCAAAAGCTCCTACTTTCAAAATCTTTCCAACCTTTCGAGGTAGGTGGGTATTTTAATTAACATCACACTGGAGCAACACAACGGGCTATTGGTGACGGTCGGGGATCAATCCCAAAGGGGAAGATGCTAGAACAGCACGTAATTTTGAACCACAGCAATTATGGAGAACCCTATCTCAGCCTACCTTCTATATTTTCTATGGAGCGTATTAGTGATAACTCTCAACTTTTCGAAAAATTTGGTATTTTTTTTTAGTTCACTGAAGGCCAACGAAAATTTAATCCCCTTTTCTAACTAACAGCGGAAGGAAAAAATGTTTTTCTTTTCTGAGGAAATTTTCTTAGGCTAGTAGGTATTTAATTAACGTCGCACTGGAGCAACACAATGGGCTATTGGCGACGGTCCGGGATCAAACCTAAAGGGAAGAATCCCGTGACAACACCCGTCATCTGACCGTGGATCAAAATTACGTGGTGTTCTTGGATCTTCCCTTTGGGATTGATCCCGGACCGTCACCAATAGCCCATTGTGTTGCTCCAGTGTGACGTTAATTAAAAAAAAAATACCTACCTACCAATGACAACACCACGCAAATTTGAGCCACGGTAGCCCGGTTGGAAGAGTAACGGACTAGCAACCGGAGAGTTGCGAGTTCGATTCCAACCAAAGACCGTCGTGTTCAAAGGGGGCTGGTGAACGTTGAATCTCGTAGCCTCAAATGTCCTGACGTTGGCGTGGTGTGGAAGTTTGGGAGTGAGGTGCCAGCTCAGATGTTGCCTCGTCATCTGACCGTGATTCAAAATTCCCCGGTGTTGTCCTCGGATCTTTCCCTTTGAGGGTTGATCCCGGGCACCAATTCAAGTTTTCTTTTAGGGACACCAATATCAAAGTTTTGGCAACAAGCCGTGGCAACCATGAAAAAAAAGCATCGCAATCGTGGTTACTAGATTTTCAGAAACCGTATAAAGAAAATGTTTAGCTTTTTTTTAAATTTAAATTTCTAGGCGAGGGAGACTGCCAATATTTAAAAAAAAATTATGCTTCTATTTCGTAAGTTCTTTGACTGACAGTACATGTATATTTAAAAACAGTATGAGACCCGAATTCTTTTAGCTTAAAATAAAGATAAAATGCGGTTTGTGAATTAAAAAATTTGATATAAATAATTGAAGAAAAAGGTTTAATACTTCAAAAATGTTTCAACTCGCGTTTCAGTGAAAGATTTATAATCTTGTGTTTCTTGAAATCATTGTCCCGGGCTTAACAATCTGATTTCTAGAAGTAGGGTTTTACCCTCCATCACCTTTAATGACTAAATAACCACGTCTATATCTTGGTTTGAAGAAACCTAGGAAGCATTCTGTTAGTCAAGATCAGACCTGTTTAGAATTCATACAGGGAAGCACATACATACATTGGCAAACGGATATACGTGTATACTCCTATGGTTAGTTCTCGTTCCATTCAATTTACTCGGTTGATAGCCATTTGTTTTGTTTATAGTGTATGAATTTAAAAAAAATTATTGCGGTTAATGCTTTCAGAATCTGAATTAAGTAAATACCTAACTTCTTGTATTCTAATTTGTGTTTGCACACAAAGGCCTCTTGTATCCTGAACAAATAACGGGGGCCGCAGTAGCCCAGTTGGAGGAGTAGCGGATTGGCAAGAGGGTTGCGAGTTCGAAACTCGATCCAACCAAAGACCGTCGTGTACGTGGGGCTGATACACGTTAAATCTGCCCTGGCCTTAAATGTTCTGACGTTGACTTGGTGTGGAAGTTTGGAGAGTGGGGTGCCAGCTCAGGTCTGACTTCGTCATCTGACCTGGCTTAAAATGACTAGGTGTCGTCGAATCTTTCCCTTCATAATGGATCCCGGACCGTCGCTAATAGCCCGTCGCGTTGCTCTAGTGCGATGTTAATTCAACTATCTACCTAATTCTTATACTCGACATCTTTTACAATTTACACGTCATTAAAATCGTATTTTGTGCTATCTCATTGTGGAATGATAATTCTATAGCGCTTATATTTTTATAACTATCTTTACTTTTTAAATTATATTAGTTTTTTAGTTTATGTATATGAAAAGGTTTTTGTTTATTAGTGTTTGTTTTTTATCGTCGTTGACGACCCGATCTGAATATGATCTTATATTAATTGTCTATTGTTGGGCTCCCGCGAATTGGCAGTCAAATCACGTGGTTTTAGACGAGTCTATTCTTTGACTTAGGTGATAAGTTGAAACGTAAACCTAGCGCTTCAACAACTGGTGCCTTTAGCTTGGATTCTGGTTCCAAGTCTCGTTCAGCCCTGAAAATGAGTTGGCTGTGGTTACCATCCAACGCGATCGTCATTCATGCTTCTGCGTATAGCAATCTCATCCTAACTAGCTTTCACACCTTTTCAAATTTGACTGACACAAGGTCTATTGCCTTTTCGTCGGAGCCGCACTATAACTGCATTCAGATTTTGACTACCATCAAGACCAAAATAAACCAGAAATTTGCTGTAGATTACTGAGGGGAATCATCCACGGCTATCGCCATTCATGCTTTTGCGTAACCGTATCCTAATTAGCTTTCCCACCTTTTCAAAAATCTATTGACCCAAGGACGAGTGCCTTCTCGCCGAAGCCGCACTATAACTGCATTCAAACTACCATCAGGATTAAAATAAACAAAATTAAGCAAAATAAACCAGAAATTTATGGTCGATCACTTTCATCCTTTTGAATATAGCAACCTTCTAACTAGCTTTAAAAAAATCGACTGCCTTCTCATCGGAGCCGTACTATATTGTGACTGTTATTTCATGTGCTTACTATATATATTACTGTTTTTTTAGACCTTGCGCCACAAAACCGTACCAACTACCATATTATTTTGTACCGATTTCTCGACTAAAACTACAGAACTTGCAAGTTTTCTTATAAAGATGACAACGAATTCCGTCTGGAATAAATTCCCCAAAGTCACTGCAGCGGATGCTGACTTTCTGTTCCGACCAAAAGTAAACGGACTATGATACATAACTCGGAGCCTTTTCCAATCTCGCATGACGTCACCAGCAGCTCTAAAAATCGCTTCTTTTTCGGTCGTGGGGCGAAAACGTTTCCAATTAAAGCGCTTAACAAGAGTAAGCTCTCTTGCAAATTGGACGAAACAAGTTTTGTACCGCGGCCAGAATGACTGAACATCATTCAAACCGCAGTCGGGGGCTAAAACATTGTTTTAGCGGGGGAGTGTGTGCATATGGCCTGACAGGTGGCTAATTAGTTATTTCTCGCCGGGTCATTTATAATGGCCTGTCGGCGGATCCTAATGAATGGCCCTCCCCTTTCTGGGGCCCTTTTCATTACTTTGGCCCTCCATTTAGCATTCCCCCACTTGCTCTTGATGGTCGACACGTATGTGTGTGCGTGCAGCGGAGGTTTCAGCGTGTTTGACTCTAGCCGTTTGATGCATTAAAGGGGAATGGATTTCAATGTAGTGTGAGGAGAGAGAAATTAGTAAAGGCTACCCCCTTCCAATTCTTCCTCTTTTGTTCTGGTCGCTTGCTGCTTTCCAGTGATTTGTTTGCATGCGTTTCGCTAATGCTCCGTTTTTTGAAAAGCTGCTTTTCGAATGAGCGGGTTGTGCTCAGAAATCCTGATCATTACGAAGTTGTTGATCCATGTTCAGGATTTCAAAAAAAGAAACGACGTGTGAAGTCTGATTATTTATTTTTTGTCCGTGTAATCTTTTGTAAATCTTATATTCTGTGAAAGTAGTAAAGGCAAAGGGTACCCTCTTCCAATTCTTTCTCTTTTGTTCTGGTCACTTGCTGCTTTCCAGTGATTTGTTTCCATGCGTTTCGCCTAATGCCTCCTCGTTTTTCGAAAAGCTGCTTTTTGAATGAGCAGGTTGGGGTCGGAAATCCAGATCATTACGAAGTTGCTTTGATCCATGTTCAGGATTTCAAAAAAAAAAAGAAACTGCTTAGACGCGTAAAGTCTGATGGTTTATTTTTTGTCCGTGTGATCTTTAGTAAATCGTATCTTCTGTATTCTGTGAAAGTAGTAAAAACAAAGACTTCTCTCTTCCAATTATTTTGTCCTGGTCGCTTGCTGCTTTACAGTGATTTGTTTGAATGCCTTTCGCTAATGCCTCCTCCTTTTTTGAAGAGAAAATGCTTGTGTTTGAATGAGCAGGTTATGCTAAAAAATATCCTGGTCCCAATCGTTGCGAAGTTATTGATCCATGTTCAGGATTAAAAAACTGCTTGAACGCGTGAAGTCTGATGATTTATTTTTAGTCCGTGTAATCTTTTGTAAATCTTATCTTCTGTATTCTGTGAAAGTAGTAAAAGTACCCTCTTCCCATTCTTCCTCTTTTGTTCTGGTCGCTTGCTGCTTTCCAGTGATTTGTTTGAATGCCTTCTCGTTTTTTGAAAAAAAAATGCTGGTGTTTCAATGAGCAGGTTATGCTCAGAAATTCTTGTTCCGTTCGTTGCGAAGTTGTTGATTCATGTTCAGGATTAAAAAACTGCTTGAACGCGTGAAGTCTGATGGTTTATTTTTAGTCCGTGTAATCTTTTGTAAATCGTATCTTCCGTATTTTGTAAAAGTATTAAAGGCAAATGCTATCCCTTCCAATTCTTCCTTTTTTTGTTCTGGTCGCTTGCTGCTTTTGTTTGTATGCCTCCTCGTATTTTGAAACGAAAGTTCTAGTGTTTGAATAAGCAGGTTATGCTCAGAAATCCAGGTCCTCTTCATTTCGAAGTTGTTCATCCATGTTTAGGATTAAAAAAACTTTGAACGCGCGTGAAGCCTGATGGCTTATTTTTTTTTGTCCGTGTAATCTTTCGTAAATCAGTTCAGTTCTGCTTCTTGTCACTTGCTTCCGATTGATTTGTCTGCATGGGTTTTGTTAATTTAAAAACTGCATTCTATATTTTAAAAACTAATGCCAGTGTTTGAGAAAAACGTACTCAGAACTCTTAGTTGTGTATGCTCGTTTTGACTCTTGAAAGTTAAAAACGGTGATGATCGCAAAGTCAAAACTTAGTTTGCCCATTGTGCTAGAAACCTACAAGTTGTAGGCGGTGCAGAATCGATTCTTATCTTTCTGTGCATTAGTCTCCCTGCAGTTGTAATTTTTGTTTTGTTATAAGTATTTGAAATAATGGTCTTCCCTTTTCGGGTTCTTTTTAATACTTTGGTCTTCCATCTGACTTGCACCTTGTTGGTAGACACGTAGGAGGAATGAATATCCAATGCAGCGTGAAGATAGGTAGGTACTTGAATTTACGTCTCACTGGAGCAGTACAACGGGCTATTGGGGACTGTCCGAAATCAATCCCAAAGGGAAAGGTCCGAGAAAACACCTCGTCATTTTAAACCACGGTCAGATGACGAGATCAACACCTAAGCTGTCACCCCATTCTCCGAACTTCCACACCATGCCAACGTGAGATTATTTGAGATCACGGTAGACTTAAAGTGTACCAATCCCCACGTACACGACTGTCTTTGGTTCCATGGAATTTTGAACTCGCAATCCTCCGGTTGCTAATCTTCGACTCTACCAACTGGGCTTCCGCGGCTCTGAAATATACGGATACCATAAGGTTCGGGTTCCCGAATTTGACCATCTGACTTTTTAACCAACCCCAAAATATGGCTTACAACGCATCGAAACCAAACACATAAACCCTCCTAGATGTTGTCTCGACGAAGCATCTCGTCATTAGCAAAAAAAAATCTTGATCTCGTCACCATAAAAAAATCGGCAATATCTTGTTGACGAGATATCTCGCCATTATCAAAATTGGTCAATTCTTGATGAACGAGATATCTCGTCGAAACCACTTGGAGGGTTAAGTAAGTGTTTAGTCGCCATTCAAAGTGATACAGTATCAAACAATTCCATATAAGAAACAATTACCGAATTCGTGGAAAGACAGAAATCAATTCCACTCAATACAAACGAGATCGCAGTCTCTCGCTGTACGTTACTTCCTCTCCATCTCCACCCGAGGTCCCAAAACACAAAACCACATCTGACGGACCATTATGTGTTAAGTGCACACAAGTCCCAGCCGATCGAATCCTTGTCCCTAATGACTCTCTTCTCACTCCGTCCGTGCTCCAGCATCTCCGGGTTGGTAAATAAAAGATCATTTCAATGTTGAAGTGGATGGACGGACACCCATTTTCCAAGCTGAAGCACTCCGCGTCCCAAATGTCACGCTTGCTCGCAAGGTCCCCCAAACAAGGCCCTGGAGGCAGAAGTGGGTTTTTTTGCTAGGCCCTCCTCTCTTGAGCTAGACATTTAAAGAGGTAGAGGGGGTGTTATGCATTTGAATGATGAGCCCGGTTTGTAGTGTTTGAAGTGGGGAAAGAAACTCGCGAACTCTCTTTGCGGTTCCTGTGGGATTGGAAATTGAAATATTTTATTCCTAGCCCCAGTTTGTGGAAACCAATATCAATTTTTTGAATTTAATTTGTTGTGGGTATCAAATAGAATCAACGGCGCACTTGAGCAACACAAGGAATTTGTTGTGAAGCTGTTTCTTCAGTTATTTGCTTCCAAGGAGCAGGGTTATACCGATTGGAAGAGTAGCGGATTACAATCGAAGAGTTGTGAGTTCGAAACTCGATCCAACCAAAGACCGTGGAGGCTGATGCATATTAAATCTATCGTGGCCTCAAATGTTCTCATGTTCACGTTCTGTGGAAGTTTAGATAGTGGGGTGCCAGCTCATGTGTCGTACCCTCTGACTGTAGTCAAAATTACTAGGTGTTGTCATCGATCCTTCCCTTCGGGATTGATTCTGGACCGTCGTCAATAACCCGTTGTGTTGCTCCAATGCTATGTTACTTCAACTACCTACCTTGATTGAATAATTCAGTGCTATAATTATATCAGATCATCATGGATTTGAAAACTCGATTTGCACTGTAAGTTAGGAGGCTCTGGAAACGGCTTGTTTTCTAAACATTTAAGAACAGCATACGAAATATAATCCGAACTCGATTATGTTTTGTGATTAGTTTAAACTGAATTTTCTAGCTATTAGAATGGGGGGGGGTTTAAAAAGTTAAAATGTTTGACCAGGTAGGTAGGAACTTGAATTAACGTCGTGCTGAAGCAAGATCCGAGGAAACATCATAATTATGAACCATGATGAGGTCAGCACCTGAGCTGAAAATATTGGACCAGAAAATAAGTAGTTTTAAAATTGAAATGTCTAATTTCACCTGCAAAATACCTTTAAATCCAATTAGGTTGGTTGGTAGTTGAATTTACGGCGCACTGGAGCAAAACAACGGGCCACTGACGACGCTTCGGGATAAATCGCGACGGGAAAGATCCGACAACGCCTCGTAATTTTGAACCAAGGTCAGATGACGAGGTGAACACCTGAGCTGGCACCCCACTCTCCAAACTTCCACACCATGCCAACGTGAGGACTTTTGAGTCCATAACAGATTAAATATTTCTCAAATAATAAATACACTATGTATGCTCGTTAAATTAAATCGCCGAGTAGAAAGCTTTTATTATTGAAAATTATTTTTATTCACTGTGATTAACACTTTTGAGTTCTGAACCAATTACTTCAAAAATTAGCTTCAATTGATTTGAAATGAAGGTTTAGAAGTGTTCGTGACTATTCACACCTCAACAAGCGATTGCCCTCTTTTGTTAAAAAAAACTTAATTTTTAAGTGATTTATTTTTTATCTTATAATTTGAGAAAATTTTCTGCTTGGTTTTCAATTGATGCTCATTGTTTATTACTTTATTGCTGTACCAAAATATTTTATTTCAAACCTCAAGTATAAAAGAATAAACAGGGTGACTCTGCTGATATGACTCAGCTGTAGCATTTTTCAAATATCTAAAATCGTATTTTAATAATTAAAATTAATGTATTAAAGCTAAACCAGACAGTTAAATTAAAAATTATCATTGCATGTAGTTATTCTACACGGTAAATTATAATCATTACAATATCTTATCAAGTAAAAAGTCAATTACAGTTGTAATGAATGTACTAAATAAAAACAATTTTGCATAATCTTTTTTATAATTTGATTGATATAAAATGCAGGTAATTATCAAAAACAAAAAATGTTACTTAGAAGAGCTCTTATGTTCAAAAATAAACAGAAATTTTAAATATAACGGTTTTATATATGTCGTATTTGAACGAAGCAGTCATAGTCTTTGAGATAAGGATTTCACTAAGCTGATTTATGAATACATAATATAACGACATTTTGAACATGAATTACGAATAGCAACACAGAGGTGAGAAGTCCGAGCATCGTTGAAGTTAGAGAGAAAAGTATGTGCGAAACGGCAAACAAAGTCATTGAAAGGTGCATAATCGACAACTTTCAGAGTCGTTTCACAGGCTTCTGAAAGAGAACTCGGTCGAGGAATGGATAACGAATTAAAAAGAGTGTGTCGAAGAAAAGTGTTTCGACTTTCACCATTTATATACATATATAAATATGTGAGATCGTTAACCTTTTTAGGGGTCTACACGCATATATCCGTTCTGCAACTTCAATCTGCCCTGAATGATTTCAAGCCATTTCGACTGTCTTAACCAATAGAATCCTTCCTAGGATTCTCTTATTACGGGGTCTCATTATACGGGTTATGGGGAGAAGCAATACTACACTGTTCGAAGATTTCATGGTGGTGGTAATTGTATTAACATCTCATTGGATCAATACAACGGGCTATTGGTGATGCTCGGGGATCAATCCCGAAGGGAAAGATCCGAGGACAACACCTCGTAATTTCGAATCACAGTCATGACGAGGTCAACATCTGAGCAGAAATTTCGTGAATCTTCGAGGGTTAAAATTAGTAGGTGATGGTAATAAATAAATATTTGAATTAGCAGTAGATTAAGATACTAAGGTATCTTAATCTACCAAAAGGTTACAAGCAGGAGAAATATTTTTAAAGAGCTCACTGTTATTTCTTAGCTTAATATAAAGAAAAAGTATCACCTTTTGAACGAAAACTTTTCTACCGAAACAAACTTTGTCGTTTGTCTCAGAGAGAGGATGAAAGCCCATACTTCCCCTTCGCTTTGTTCCATCGCCAACGGGGTTCCTCCGCAATGAGTGTCTGCTCCCGCATCTCTGCAGGCGATGCTTTCAGCTGCTCAACAGTAGCTCTTTAGAGCAATGTCATCACCTCACCATTCACCCAGACACCAGCATTCAAAGACCCCCTCTTGCACCTCGCGCTTCCTTTTGACAAAAAGGGAGGGAGATGACGAAAAAATTTGACAGATATTTTGCTTTGGGTCCCGCTTTTTATGGGGTCGACTTTCGATAATGCCCGCTTTGTTCAAAAAATGGGATTCTTTAGAGCGATGTTTTTTTTTCTTTTTTGGATGGTTTGGTTTCGGAGATTGTTTATGAGTTCTCTAAGGTAAGTCGTTAGCAAATTGATGTTTCCACTTTTTAATGTTCTTAGTGGTGCTTGATTTTGCTGATTTCTCTCTTTTAAAAATTTGAGTAATACTTAGCATCGATTGAGTATCGTAGAAGTTGAAATCCCTGTTAACCGTCCAAGTGGTTTTGACGAAATATCTCGTCCATAAAGATCTGAATAATTTTGCTAGTGACGAGATATCTCATCATCGGGATATTGCCTATTTTTGATGGTGAGGAGATCAAGATCTGGTCTGTTTTCTTCTAATAACGAGATATCTCGTCCATCGAGATCTGGTCAGTTTTGCTAATGAAGAGAATCCTCGTCGAGACATAACCACCAGGAGGGTTAATCTTTTCAGAATAATTTTTTAGTTAAAATTTGGTACTTGAAAAGTTATAATTCATTCGGAATAATTAGTCACTACTTTCAGAAACATGTTTGACTTAAAAAATCGTTTATTTCTGTTTAAAGACTACGAACCAACAAATTTACAAAGTCACTCTAAGTCTGTATCAGTTTTTAATTTTCAGTAACAAAGAGTTCATTTGTTGCAGTAAAAAGCATAAAAAACCATTGATTTTTAAATGCCAGTTCATCAAATAAACGTATTATATACTTAAAATGTAAGTGTGTGTGTGTAAAACTTGATTCAGAGATTATATTTATTTCATGTCTCGCATACATATTGAAAATGCAAAAATACCTTTCAATAAACTTTTTCTTGAACTATCTTCAAAAGACAGAAATTCTCCCTCTCAGCAATTGCAATGATGTGAATATTTCTTGATGCTATTTGTATGGAATAAAAGAATTTAGTTTTTTACTTCGTGTAATGATGTTTAAAACTGTTAGAGGGTACAAAACCCAACTTCATTGAAAATCGGAAAAGCGTATACTTGTCTTCTCTGTACAAAGGAGACATATGTAGGAAAAACACTTTTACAGAAAATTGAGTGTAACTGGATTGGTTCCTTGCAACTTATCAGAAATTTAACAAATGTTCGGGGGAGGGTAGGAATGAAGTAAAAAAAAGGAAAGTGGAATGGTGATATTTAAATTTAGATTAATTTTTTATCCGATGTGAAATAAGTTAAAGCTGTTCGTAAAAGAATTAATATCACTATAGCTTCAAGTTTGGCTGTAAAATTGTGTATGTGTTTTACTAATAGAATTAAATATTCGATGTGACATACCTCACAGTAAATCTAATTACTGCTCAGGTTGGTTGGGTTTTATGGTTCAAGGGCCAAATCTGGACACGTTGCGCAAAACACGAGACAATTTTCAAGTATTTGACATGCACACAAGGAAAGTTTTACTGACACATAAGAGAGAAAACACCCTGCGTAGGTTACAGGAATCGAACCTGTACCATCTACGAATCGCAGATTGCTAGCGCAGTGGATTCTGCCACAATTGCTGTTCAGATTAAATTTGGCGGCATATATTTGTGTAGGAAGACTATGAGACTGTCTGCATGTTGCAAAACTGCTATAGATTCCAGAAGGGCAGTTTTATATATATATATATATATATATATATATATATATATATATATGCAAGAAATAGATTAATATTCATAAATACGAAACACGTGCTTGTCTAGTGCGTTATCTATTCAATCCATAGCATTTGAGACTGATAACTGAAGAAAAGCGAATAGAATCAAACCACGAAACATCCCCTTCACTAAATCACAATGCAAATGCCATCCACACTTTCATTAATACTACTGGAAACATACCCAACTCTGTCCACAGACACGATGACAGAAACCCGGATTTGTATCCCTCAAAGACCCATCTTCGATCTGTTCTCAATATGTATCAGCATATGCTTAGCATTCCTCTGTTGTTTTAAATTACAACGCTTCTACTTGTTGGACAGCCTGGGGTGTTTTTAACCGACGGCGGGCTTAACTTTGTCAAATAAGCAAGCTATCGACGTTTTTAACAAAGTTCCCGCAGTCCAAAAAAGGAGTTTTTATTTTTGCAGTGGGGAAAGGGGTTAGGGTTTCTTTCTTTTATTGGCTTAGGGTTGCGATTTTTCGATCAGATGTCGAGCTCAAAGCTCTGCCTCCCCATTGATTTCTGTTCATCTGCTCTAATTGTAGGGTTACCGCGATGTTGGAGGTCGGAAATACTGAAGGGAAAAAATGTTTTTGTTCTGACAGGATTAAATAAATCGAACTTCATCCAATTTTGAGATGGGTTTACACTGTGAGCTATAAATATGCAGTTGCGTAAGACAAAACCCCGAGGACATCGTATTGAAGAATCTGTGCGTTATCCGTCGAAAGTTCATAAAGTTGTCGACTGCAACGGGATATGGATGAACGAAGAGCTTGTGGCAGTGTTTGAAATACGAATTTCGAGATGTCGCTCCACACGAATAAACTAGTGGTTCATTTTTAAAAATAAAGAAAACTCTAATTTTTGGGTTTTATCGTAAGTTCTAAATTTAATAAGAAACAAATTCATTTAAGAAGGATAAATTGAAACATTTATATTTTGTCTAATTACTATGCAAAATTGCTACGCATTTTCAATTAATAATATAGATTTTAAACGTTATTGAAAATGCAAATATAATTTCCTGTTTGTGCCAGTAAGATGCCTGAAGTTATACCAGAATCATGATTTACTGAGCTGTAAAGTTTTATGTGGTGTGTATGCATAAATATAGCATTATGTTTAGATCACACTGTTTTTGTTGAATCGTAGCATTTTTTACATGCTAGTTAGGTTGTTTGGTTTGTTGCTCTGTGGTCACTTTTTGCTACAAGAGTACTAATTAGACCGGTACACTAATTAAGTTATGTACTGAAACAAAAGTAGAGTGCGTCTCAAGAATTTGGACACATGGATGTTTTCTCATTTACATTAAGGGAAATGAAGTAAACGCATTAAATTCAATTCATGCCACTTGAGTCCCCAATAATTGGAGCCATAGGTACTTTCCATTAAAAAGAAACTATATAAAAACTGGTTGAAACCAGCATCTAAAATGTTGGTAATTTGCGTATTCTGAATATCGGTAATTTGGAAGTCGTAGGTAACCAAACCTAATAAAACAGATTTGTTTTGTATCTCTGCCAAACCAAAAACAAATTACCCACATTATGTTAGAGTGTAGACAACATGAAAGATTGAGTAAATGAGTGGTAGGTATGTAGTTGAACTAACGTCGCATTGGATCAACAAATTGAGCTATTGGTGACAGTACGAGATCAATCCAAAGATCCGAGGACAACACCTCTTCATTTTGAACCACGGTCAGATGACGAGGTCAACACCTGAGCTCTCACTCCATTCTCCAAGCTTCCACATCACACCAACGTGAGGACATTTGAGTCCACAACAGATTTAATGTACATCAGCACCCTCGTACACGACGGTCTTTGGTTGGAACGAGTTTCGAACTCGTAACGCTCCGGTTACTAATCCTCGACCGTACCAACTGGGCAATCCCAGCCCCACAACCTTTTTAAACATTACAAATTCGGTGTATATTTGAAAACAGAAAAATAATTCCTTCTCATTCATGCTATCGAGATAACCAAACATTTTATATCAATTCAGTTTGAGGACAATTGCATGAAAAAAGCGATCCTAATTCTATAAAAACAGATTCACATTTTATTCCTCTCCCAAAATTAAACCAAAATTTATCCTAAGAATAATAAGCCAATCCGCTACTCTTCGAACCGGGCTATTCCTGAGTCAATGAGTGACCTAATCCTCCCCGTGCTTTTGACGAGATATCTCGTCCATCAAGATCTGACCAATTTTGATTATATACCAATACCTATGCCAGGATGATGAGCTATCTCGTCATGAAGATATTGCCAATTTTTTTATGATGACGAGATATATATCTGGTCATATTTTTTCTAATGACGAGATATCTCGTCTATCAAGATCTGGTCAATTTTGCTAATGACGAGATACCTCTTCAGAACAACCACCATAAGGTTTGAGATGGGTTTTTTATTCTAGGAGATGCTATAATTTATGTATAACGTAAAACCTTTTCGTGAACCCTTTAATACGTACAAAATGAATTAAACTCTCGTCCGACTTTGTTATAAGCCTGTCGTCAACACTCTGCCAACTCGGGAGTCAGAGTCCCACTCAAAAGCCCGGTGCCCGGTTTCCAGTCAGACAACTGGCTTGGAAGGAAGGAAGAATGTGGCTGAGTGTGACAAATGGGATTTTGGGAAAACTGTTATTAGGAGCATCTGATAAGGAACTTTGCTCGTTTGCCCGGGAAATGGAAAAGATGCCCTCCAAGATGAACTCTGGGATAAAACCAATTTCCCTCGTGTCTTTGTTCCTGGGTATAAAAGCACAATAATAGTAAATGGGAATTCCTATTGATTTAGATCTGAGAAATAGTTCTGGGATCTTTTATTATTTTAGTGTGAAGAATTAGGAAGTTTTCTGTTTTTTCTTAAGGCATCGAGGTCTGTGGAACACACGATGTTTTAATTTTTCATTTCCCGTCAGGGGTGAATCTAAAATAATTTTAAGAGGTCAAGGTGATAGAATTGAAATGGACTAATGTAAAAACACTTTTTAAATAGTGTGATATATCGCTTAAAATTGGATTCTTTTATACTAACACGAACCACAATATGTATGGTAGGGTTAGAATAATGGAAAGGTAAGTCATGACCCAATTTTCTGTGATTTTTCATAAATGTTTTTAACAACTACAAAGAATTCCATTGTTTTGAAACGAAGCACTTCTCTAGGTACACTTTATTTCTCTTCCACCTACACAAATTGCAATACAGATATAGGAAAGTAAAGGAGGTTTTCCAGTGTAAACGTAAACAAACTTCGGACAAAAAAGAATACTTCCAGTTAAGAATTAATTTTATTTATCTCCGTTTCGGCAATGTTTGACATCAATTCTTAATGTAAGAGGCTTGCCGAAATTGTTTTTGAATAACATGATTACAAATGAGATTACTAAAACATGCTAGCTCCCCTCTGTATTTACCTTAATAGTATAACCCTCTTATAAAACCCCTTGCCCTCTCCCTAAATACCTGATCAGTCACTGTCTTGAATCTTTTCTAGTTACAGTTAAATTGACCTGGCTGGTTGGATTTTATGGTGCAAGGGCCATATTTGGGTATGCTGCCCCAATCATAATATAGACAACAACAAGTAATAGACATACACATGCAAGGAACGTTTTACTGACACAGAAAAGAGAAATACAACCACGACAGCCACGAAGTTCCTAAAGTGGTCTGTGGAATACGGGTTCCGCAATTTCTACAGGCCTTAAAAACCTAAAGACCTGGGTTTTTTAAATTTTAGTTAATAAGGGCTCTTCATATTTGATTGAAGTCCTTATACACTTTTAAAAAGCCTGTTTTTTTAAGATCCCTGCACATATTTCACTTGTATTGAAAAAACAAGATTAATAATATTTGTCTGAGATCAAGCGTCATCAAAAATCGGAGAGATATATACATGGGTTAGCTAAAAATGATAAAGATGCTTTTAAAACTGGGTCCATGAAACACAAGCCTATCACTTTTGAAAGCTTCTTCATATGTGCAATTACGGCTTAATCTATTGTAATCTGATTGAAATATAGTCTTATAAAATGAAAATTAGCCTTGGGAAGGCCTTAAAAAGGCCCCAGTTTTGTTTTACTTGAATAGGAAATTTGGGATTACACTGTCTTATAATATCAGTTTAATCTATTATCTTAATCAAACATCCATTGCTTACTATAATTAAAATTTATCTTCTAAATTATCTTTTGCTTTTTTAATTAAGTAGTACCCAATACATGTAACACTTATTTCAAAGACACATGTGTTACTAAAATAGTCGAAGAGTCACGGTAACCGAGTTTGTAGAGCACGAATTAGCAACTGGAGTGTTGTGAGTACAAGATTCAATCCAACAAAAGACCGTCGTGTATGTGGGGGCTGGTGCAATTTAAATGTGTAGTAATCTCAAATGTCCTCCTGTTGGCGTGGTGTAGAAATTTGGAGAGTGGGGTGCTAGCTCAGGTGGTGACCTCGTCATCTTATCGTGGTTCAAAATGACGAGGAGTTATCCTCCGGGATTGACCCCAGACAGTCGCCAATAGACTTTTGTGCTTCTCCAGTGCGACGTACATTCATCTACCTACCTAAAAGAGCTACCTACTTGATTTTATTTCAAACATAATTTTTAATGCATTGATGTACTCAACCACATCATATACTCAAGCAGATTGAAAACTGCATAAAAATACTCCTGTCGATCTGAAGGTAAAAAACAGGATTAACCGGTTTTCTATCAGGGGAACTCCCTCTTACCAAAAAACCCTGTTGATCACAACTCGCGCTCTGTTCACTCAAATTAAGCTGCCGAGTGCTTCCAGTCCGGATCACGGGATCGTGATTAGTAACCCACCACCACTAAAGAAAGGAATTTACGACCCGCAGGATCCACCAGTGAGAAGTCGCCATTAAGTGTGACGTCACCAGAGGCGGGGTCAGCGGGAAAGTGACTAAAAGAGCGCGGGATGCGGAGAAAGCTTTTTGTCGAGACCGTAACCTTTGCTCCAATCCCTATTGCGGCCAATAGAGGAAAGGCTGCTAATTCTCACGGGAGGTTAGCCAATGGCAGATCTTTTGTTTTCCTTCTGTCTCGTAATTAAATGGAGCAGAGGGGAACGGGGACAAAGTGAGATAGCATCTGGCATCAGGAAAGACGACCTCGTGACGTGCTTTGTACTCTCGACATTAAAGCCTTTGTATTCTTTCAATAAATGCTAAGAAAATTTTATGCAAACGGTTTTTATGCAAACCACAAAGAAAATTTTATGAAAATGGTTATCGTGCAAACAAATAAGCATATAAGAATTCAAAACCTCCAAAACAACGATTAATAAAGATTAAAACTTATAAAAAATCGCCAATAGCCATTTCGATGGAGTGAGACGTTCACCATCATCAAGATTCCTTCTTAATCGTTGTTTTGAATGTCTCTTTCATTTTTACTATCAATTTGACTAAAGTTTTCATTTGTACAGAAGATGGTAGACATCTTGCTGCATCGAAGTGATCTTTGTCGATCTTTTTATAAGTTTTTATTATTTGTTATTTTGGTGGGCTTTTTATTTTTTACTATCAATTTGACTAAGGTTTTCATTTGTCCAGATGGTTGACGTCTTGTTGCATCGAAATGGCCATTTTCGATCTTTTATAAATTTTTCATATTCCTTAGTCGTTGTTTAGGAGGTTTTTCATTTTTTTACTATAAACTGTATTAAGGTTTTCATTTGTCCTGATGATGGTGGACGTTTTGTTGCATCTAAAAGGTCATTGCCGATCTTTTTTAAGTTTTTAATCTTTATTAGTCGTTCTTTTGAAGGTTTTTCCTGTTTTACTACCAATATGACTTAAGTTTTCATTTGTCCTGATGATGGTGGACGTCTTGCTCTACCTAAATGGCCATTGATTATATTTTATAAGTTTTTAATTTTTATTATTCATTGGTTACAAGTCTCTTCATTTTTTACTGCCAATTGGACTAAGGTTACCATTTGTCCTGATGATGGTGGACGTCTTTGTTCCACCAAAATGGCCATTTATAATTTTTATAAGTTTCTCATCTTTATTAATCGATGTTTTGAAAGTTTTTCATTTTTACTATCGATTTGATTAAGTTTTTTTCATCTGTTTATCTAAAAATAATGCTATCGCATCCCGGCTGCAATACCACCATAACTCAACAAATGAATTTCTAGTTTTATCTGCAGGAAGACATTAAATAAATGCTTCTTGCATGCTGAAAAACTGTCATAACTGTAGATTCCAGAAGAGGAGAATTGAGGGGCTTCGGGGAAAGGACAGTTTTCAGCGTACAGAAACATGTATTTAATGTCTTTCTAAAGATAAAACTTAGAATTTTTTAAATTAAGGCGGTATTGCAGCCGGGATACGATTATATTGATAGATTAGTACGCGTTTGGATCATGGTGTACTTTCTATTGAATTGTGTAGTCCACTGTACTGTATTAGCTAAATAAATTGGAAGAAATCCTACAAATTGACTCGATACTGATAGAACTCATGATACTGTTGAACAATAAAAGACCAGGAGCTTGGCGCTTTCCGAGATACTTGATCCTGCTAGATGAGCCAGATCAAGTATCTCTACAGATGATCGTGCCTCCCTTTCAAAATCATAAAACTCTCGTTTTAATCATTCTGATACTACGACACATGATATTCAGATCAACATGTACCTCTTCGGTTGTATCTAAAGATGGTTCATAGTCACGTGTAGCTACAGTCAGTCGTTTCTATTCGTTTAGTTAAGAGCCCAAAGGCCTATAATGCAATAAGTAGCCCATCCAGTGTAACACTAATTATTTCCTTCCTACTAAATGCAAACATCTTATTCAGCCATTGTGTAATACCATCGGTTTGATTTTGAGAAATAATGAACTTTTTAAATCATTGTTAACGTGGCAGTAAGAGAAAAGAATGTTTAAAAACTAAAAATACCTAAAAATTAAAAATAAATAGTTGGTTTTGGTTTTATACTTTTTGTTGGAGAATAGAATAATACAAAGAGATGGGAATACAATATTTCTTATATGATATTCATTCTGATATACCACAATAGCCTCAGTAAGTCCACATCAATTGCACCTCATTCACTTGTTAAAGACGATTTGGTATTCATTGACGTCAAAACCGTTTTTTGCATTCTGTGCTGATTTCTATCTTCGAGATTTCTCATTGTCTTCTGTAATTAGATTGCTAAATAATTTCAGTGGAGAGGTATTTCGTGTAGTTTCTGCAATATTATGCAGCTCCATAGCTGAAATCAAGTATTTTGAAAACAAATGGCAAAATTTGGAGCATGAATCCCATAGCAGTTGATTTCACATTGTTTATATCCATTTGTTGTCATTCACTAATGTACAAATAATATCAATTTCTGTGCTGCACACGTTAGTAAAATATATTTATAGATGCTGGATTGGTTGTTGGTAATCCACGACTCTATCATCTGAGCTACCGTGGCCCAATAGATGCAGAAAATTCCTGAATAATGTTCTGTTGTATGCACTTGCACGTCATCAGGAGAAATGGAAGCAGCTGAAATACGGCTGTGGTATGTCGAACTTTAAACAATTATATCCGTTTATACATTTTCTATACTGGATATAACGAGCAGACCTCCTTGTACACCTTTGTTAATTTTAAATTTTCTATAGCTTTGACATCAAAAGTCTTCTAGACCTTTGTCCTTTAGGTTATTTGGCCAAATAACCCGGAGCTTCAACCTCAAGATGAAATGTAGACTTCCCCAAGTTACAGATGGAAAAAGATGGAGGCTACTGGTTGACAAGACGCCACCCCAAGATCAGTGGTGTTGCCTATTTCAGATTTTCAACTTAGCATAATTATTTGTCTGCCCATCTCTTTTGTATTGGCTTTGTATGTCTCACTCGTCCTTTTCTTATGTGATTCCAAACAAGTTGCTTCTAACATTGATCATTTCGACGAGTACAGAGCACTTTAAGACTATAACGGACTTAAGACTGTTTTTGTTTACAATGGCAGGCAGAAAACAAAATACACGAGACAAAGGTTGGTAATAGAAGCTATAATTAAATTGACAAGAACATTTAATACAAGGAATAGAAATAGTTAGCGTCCCTTCCGTCCTCTAGCCTCACAGTATCGACCAGAGGTTCCGACTAGAGGGAGGTTGGTTGGATTTTACGGCGTAAGGGTCATATTTGGCCACGCTATGTCAGACGCAAGACAGATAATATCAAGTAATGGACACAAAGAATGGATCTTGTCTAGAGAACGCAGAACAAATTTGTAGATGGCGGATGTCCATTTCTTGAGATTTCGTGTACGATGCTTGCTAAAACCGAAGACTATTTTGTAGTTTACCAAGTTACACAACCCAGAAGCATCACATGAAGGCTGGTCT
Organism: Meta bourneti; assembly: GCA_933210815.1. Taxonomy (NCBI): domain Eukaryota; kingdom Metazoa; phylum Arthropoda; class Arachnida; order Araneae; family Tetragnathidae; genus Meta; species Meta bourneti. Next base: position 24,090,020 of record OW119924.1, on the reverse strand, counting down.
ACAATGTTTCGATTTAAAGACTGTAATGGAGTGAGCAGACCATGCATCTAATGGCATATTAGCCAAACTATCGACATTTGCCAACCACAGATTTTACACTTTTTGTATAGATTTTTAGCTGTTTGTGAAATAGCTTTTGTCTTGGTCGGGGTCGAAGTGTGTCCACACAAAAAAACGTACTCGTAAGATAAAGGACTGTACGCGCAAGATAAATGATTTAGCGGTTATGTTCACCTCAGCCCCATGGACCAAGTACGGTCCTCCGCACAGGTTTACCCGGCCGAACAGAAATTGCCCTCCGAACAGGTTCAACCGACCCGCAGACCATCTATGTCTAGTGATAGGTTCAACCGGCCCGCAGATCAGATACGGATCTCCGGACTGGTTCAACAGCCCCGCTTTCGGCACAATTTGAACCAACCCATAGAACAGAAGCCACCCTCCGGACAGGTTGAACCACCCCACAGACCAGATACGGCTCTCCCGACAGGTTTAACAAGCCCAAAGCCCTGATGCTGCTCACCGGACAGTTTTACCCGGACAGCAGACCACTATGATTCAGATCAATATGGCGTTCGATACTTCATTGAATAGGACGATGACCAGGATATGCACTGTAATAAAACGGTAGGAAGTGTCTACGGTTGTTGATGCGTTGCAGTTATACAGAATACTCATTCAAAAAATATTTAAAAACAAAAGTAGCAAAAACAAAAAGTATAGCGTTGTTTCGCAAATAGCCCCGCTGAAATTTACGCAAGCAGATTTTTAATGTTTAATTTCTATTTGCAATTTTGAAAAAAAAGACACTTAGTAATGTGGACGTATTTTGTTCTTAATTTAAAGATGGCCGCGGTAGCCGGTTAGAAGAGTAACGAATTAGCATTCGGAAGATTGCGAGTTCGAAACTCGATTCAAAGACCGTCATGTATGTGGGGCTGGTGCTCGTTAAATCTGTCGCAGCCTCAAATATCCTCACATTGACGTGGTGCGGAAGCTTGGAGAGTGGGGTGCCAGCTCAGCTTTTGACCTCGTCATCTGACCGCGGTTTGAAATTACGAGATGTCCTGGATCTTTCTCTTCAAGATTGATGCCGGACCTTCGCCAATAACCCGTTGTATTGCTCCAGTGCGATGTCAATTATCCTAACTGGTGGTTTATCTTCGCGTTGAAAACTGCCCTGTAGTGTTCAGCCTCCGGTGCAAAACCCTGTTCCAAATTGTCATCAGTTCCGGGAAACGATAATTTGTTTTTCCTACTTGGATCTTCGTTCCCCTCGGAGTAATAGCGCAGTTTTGTATCGACGAGATATCTCGTCATTAGTAAAAGATGATCAGACCTTGGACGAGATATCTCGTCATTAGTAAAAATGACCAGACCTCGGACGAGATATCTCGTCATTAGTAAAAAATGACCAGACCTTGGACGAGATATCTCGTCGAAGCACTTGAAGGGTTAACTACTTACCTCTTAATTAATATGTTACAATATAAAAAGGGCACTCGATTGCGATGTTTTGGAAAATAAAATAGTCTTGTAAAGACTTACTAAGATCTTCAAGTGGGTGACTAATGCATAGAAGAGACCGGCCTGCGGAACGCGACTTTTAAAAGAGCAGAGAGCACGTCGAGCTTGGTCCCCCAATAGATTCCTACCTGGCGCAGGGCTGCTTCTCATCCCTGAAAGGTAAAAGGGGACTAAAAGAGACCAGCAAAATCATATTAAATAGCGAGCGAAGTGCTTTTCCTGGTTCCCCCATTTGCCGCCTAATAGCTGTGGCTTTTCAGCGGCGCTAAAAGCCAAACGCCCCGTCTGAGAGGCGATTTATGTACGAGCGACCTGCCCGCGACCAAATGCTTTCCCAAATCTTGCGGAATGGCTTGTGCCGACGCCGCACGGATTCTGCGATCGAAAATGGTGCATTTTTATAGAGCCGCCCGGAGGTCTTATTCCTCCCTTAACAAGATTATGGGTGTCTTGACTCTGGTGGCTGCGCGGCATATTGGGTTATCAGCGTAATTCCGAGCTTACCTGTTTCATTGGTTCAACAAGCAGCCGTTCAATGAGGGTTCGGTGATTTTTTTTCTTTGCGGTTGACGTAATGCAGGAGGCTTTATTTTGTTACCCATCGTAACTTGTGTTTAACCTGAAAATTTGAATTACGGTCTTTATTATTGGCGAATTGTTTTAACTTGTTCTCAATCAGTTCGTTTAATATTGTTGTCGCTGCTTATTCCTCCTGGTCTAGCCGCCTGCTAGACAAAGTCCAACAAGTCATTTGTCTTCAAAGGAATTATGTCGCAAGCATTATGGAATAAGTCTGATAGGCTCATTCCAATTTATGGAGTGGGTAGTTGAACTTACGACGCACTGGGGCAACACGATTGGCAACTATCCGGGATCCATCCCAAAGGGAAAGATCCGAGGACAACACCTCGTAATTTTTAACCATGGTCATATGACGAGATCACATCACTCTCCACACTTCCATAGGGCCGCGGTGGCCCGGTTGGAAGAGTAACGGACTAGCAACCGAAGGGTTGCGAGTTCGAATCCAGCCAAACACCGTCGTGTACAAAGGGGGCTGGTGCACGTTAAATCTGTCGTGGCCTCAAATGTCCTCACGTTGGCGTGGTGTGGAAGTTTGGAGAGTGGGGTGCCAGCTCAGGTGTTGCCTCGTCATCTGACCGTGGTTCAAAATTACGTGGTGCTGTCCTCGGATCTTTCCCTTTGGGATTGATCCCGGACCGTCACCAATAGCCCGTTGTGTTGCTCCAGTGTGACGTTAATTGAAATACCCCCCCCCACACACTTCCATACCATTCCAACGTGAGGATATTTGATGTCACGAGAGGTTTTATGTGCACCAGCACCCAGCGTACACGACGGTCTTTGATTGGATCGAGTTTCAAACTCGCCCTCTCCATTTGCTAATCCGCGACTCTACCAACTGGATTACCGAGTCCCCCATTCCAGTACAGGAAAGAATGTGATTACTAGAGGCCTGTTTCGCTTGCATTTACGACAAACTGGAAATGACTAGAAACGATATATGGAGAAGCATGAAATTCCATTCAGGAATTTGATGTGTGCTTCTAAGGTGCTTACTTCACAATCAAGTTTTTCTTTCCCTTTGAAAGACAAGAGTAGACCATGAATTTTTCTCGGGTACCAATCATAATTGGGTGGAAATCGGGGATAGATACTTCTTTGTATAATCTTAGAAACACAATGCATAGTGGTTTAATTATTCCTCGTGTAGCAAGACTTAAGTCTTAAAGGGACGCTTCACACTACCTAAAGAGCCGCTTCACCCAAACAGAATCCGGGTCAATTCGAATCAAGCTGAATCCAGTAGAAGCTGACTAACGTAGATTCGAGTACATTGAGCGCTTAGGATTTAGCCAATGCGAAAGGTTTTAAGTCGGAAAGGTTTTATTTCTGACGGAAGCGGCTTTCCAGAACCTTCGTTACTCTGTTTCTACCAGATTAAGATCGATTCGGATTGACCTGGATTCTGTTGGTACGAAGTAGCCATGAAGTGACAAAGAATATAACGTTTTTGGTGTCAGCAAGAACTAATCTTTGAAACAAAGTAGTCTGCAAAGTGCAACTGCTCTTTAACGACTGACATTTGTCAAAATTAAGTAACTGAAAGAGGAAAAGACTCAAAATAATAACTCATAAGAACTAACTATATGTTATTAATGAATTACCGTATCGATTTGATATCTAGAGTAACTCCACATTTATGTCCTTTTTAGAAGAAACATTTAGAGTCAGGCACTAATGTAATTGTCGTTCTACAGTCATTCTTTGCTACACGAAGGCAAAATAGATAGGGACCTATGGCTTAAAGTGGATTCAAAGCTACAACGAATATCCCACAAGGACTCACTATGCATATTATCTGGATTGGATTCTGGGCTGAGTAGGAATCATGGGATAGGGGAGAAGAGTCTGTGCTGAAGGTGCCCCCATTGCCCATGACGAACACCATTAACTTATAGTACAAAGAAACCATTTGAGGCTGAAAGGATTTGACGCAAGCAGTCCCTATTTGGTGTTTTAAAGTAAAAAATTAAGAATGTTAAAGTATAAACAGACTCACAGATTTAAATTGAAAAAAAGTCATTTTTGTTTGAGGTATTTTTATTTATTTTTGCCACCGAATTTTAATTTTTTGTTAGATTATGCCGGAATTCCATGAACATAAATCCGACAAAAATAATACGACCATCGTATTTCACAATAAGGATAAAAAGGTCCTTTTCAAATGGAAACTAGTCCCACTTATGATATCGCATAACGTATCCACATCTCATCTATCGCTTCCACAACGCAAGCATTGGAAGAGGAGACCTTCCAGAGTGGCAAAGGCATGTCATTTCCCGTGGTCATGGGATGCAATACGAAGCACAGTATGCTGGATGGGAGACTAATTGCCCATATTGGCTTCTCTCTCTCTTCTGTCACAGCCTTTTGTGACCATGGCCAAGATAATGAGAGGGGGGAGAAGAAGGGCCACGATTTTCAAGCCATGCGCTTCGAATGACGGGGTGGGGTGGTTGAAAAGCTTTCGAACGTTATGATGGGGGAAGAGGGAGTCATCGCCTTTGATTGTGGTGAGCATGTTCTGTGGGGAGGGCATTGATACTCACCGGATATGTTTGCAGAGGAGACGGCAGAAATATGGCACAGTGGCTATTATGGTATCCTCAGATAGAGGTTGCGTGCGCTCCGAATGGGTTGGAATGGATAAAAGATCGGGATGCGTTCTTAATGCATTTGGTTTTGATCCGATCTACCTGATGGGCAGTGGCATGGCCAAGGGGAGGGTTATGGGGGTTATAGGTGGATATGTCATGGCGGACGTCAAGGACATTGCCGTTCGGCATACAGGTTATTTGTTTGTGTTGGGTTTTATGACACAAGGGAAATGTTGCACTAAAAACACAGGGCAGACAACATCAAGTAATGGACCATATACATACAAATAAAGTTTTTCTTATCCACAAGAGATAAATACACCCAAGGTAGGTAGGTAGCAGTTGAATTAACGCCGTACTGGAGCAATACAACGGGCTATTGGCGAAAGTCCGGGATCAATCCCGAAGCGAAAGATCCTGGTGCAACCCCTCGCAATTTTGAACCACGCTCAGATGACGAGGTCAAAACCTAAGCTGGCACCCCACTCTCCATACTTCCATACTACGCCAACGTGCAAACATTTGGGGCCACGACATATTTAACATGTCCCCACGTACACGACGGTCTTTGGTTGGATCGAGTTTCGAACTCGCAGCTCTCCGGTTGCTAATCCACGACTCTACCGACTGATCTACCACCGCTCTAATAGATGCTGGGAGTTCTTAAATAATGTTCTGTTGTATGCAATTGCATATCTTCAGGAGAAATAGAGGTGATTGAAAGGCGCCCGCTGTATATTTTCAATTTTAAACAAATATATCCTGTAATAAATTTTCTGCAGTTAGTTTTCATACTGGGGTGTTACATAATAAGTTACATGAATCGAATCTGAGCCGTCTACAACTCGCGCAGGTTACTAGAGAAGTGGACAAACCCACTGATCCTCTGCGGCCCTTAATATACAGGTAGGTTGGTAGTTGAATTGACTTCGGGTATCCAATGCTCTCCTCAGTAGATAACGGAGTTACATTAAAATACAGCCAAGTGACGTCTCTTGCACAATATGTATAGGAAATACGTCGTAACACAAAAAGAGTACATTACTTATGCATTTAGTTTTAAAGAAAGTCTTTCGTACTCTACGGTTCAATGATATTTTAAAATTAAAAATTTGAAAACTCGAAAATACGTATTTATCGAGCATTAAAAGGAAAGAGGTTTAGAATGGGAGTAGACATCAATTTCGTAACTAAGTATATTTGGATATTTAGTTATAAAAAAGAAAGAAAAACAACTTTACTTACATAATATAGAATTATTCAGATAACTGAAAGCAGATGTTCTCAATGACAGATGGTTTGTCTACACTCCGATGATGGCGTGCTTACTCGCATAAGAAAATCCGTAAAAGTTCGCTCTCTGTAAATGAAATGGGCTACTTGTTTTTATCAAATTTTTTAACGCGGCCGCAAGCGTTTCGATTTAATTATTTTAAATCAATTCCTTGCGTGATATTCTAATGGCAACATAACTTCGTGATAATTCGTTTGCTCCTTTTGTTCAAGTAAATCAGTTGCATAAGTTTGAAAGGTAGATAGGTATTTTAATTAACGTCACACTGGAGCAACACAACGGGCTATTGGCGACGGTCTGGGATCAATCCCAAAGGGAAAGATCCGAGAACAACACCACGTAATTTTGAACCACACCTTGTTTTTAGTAACACGCGGAATGCAACAATAACTCAAGAGCTAGAACAAACGAAGTTATTTGCAAGTATTTTTTATTCAATTTTATTTGTAATTATCAAAACTTGCAGGTACACAAACGATGAATTCTGAATTTGGTTTTTACACCAAATTACAATCTTTTTAAAAGCACAAAACCATCAACTATTCGAACTTAAGCCTTTCATTTAAGATTATTCTACCGTGCTAGTAAAAAAAGGCAATAGCTGTTTTCATGGTTGGTGTTTGTATACGATTGTTATATCTATATAAGTATTTCATACTAAATTACAGTCTAATCACTCAAGTAACCATTGATTAAACATCCTGTAAGTTTGCTAACATTTTGAAGTTGTTATGATTGTTTTACATGCAGCATTCTAACAAACATTAATCCTAAACACCAAATTTAGAGAATAGCCGTTGTGTTGCTCCATTGCAACGAAAATTCAACTACTTATCAAATTTAGGCATGCTTTCTAAATCAGCATGACAGTATCAAAGCGAAAACATTTTTTTAATTTTTGCATTTTAGTTCGATCTGCCTGCTGCCTCGTACAATTTTCATTATTCCATTTAAGTGCTATAACTCGATCCTTTATTTTGTGTGTAAATTATACTAATTGATTCTTATCTTTGCAAGTTTAATAATTTCGTCGGTGCCATTCCAGAGGCATGAATCTGCAAAACCATTTTTTCAAGAAAAATTCAATAGAAGATTCGATGTACTGTGAGAGTTTTTTCTGTATATTTTATAAATACAGAGAGCGCTAGTGTTTTTGTAATTTGTGGCGTAATTTCGTACGTTACTCAAATGGTAATTTCAGCATGTCACACACACATTAAAGATTAACGTCAAATATCAACAAAACGGCGATGAATTGAATTTAAATAAAATTAAATTGAATTAAAAAATCAAATTTCCTCACGATGCTTAGTCTTGTTTTTCGGCAACCTCTTTGTAACTTGTGGCGAAAATTGGTATGGTTCTCGAATGCAATTTCAGCATGTCGCTTATACTAAAAATTAATGACAAATATCGTTAAATCTGCATCAAATCAAATTTTTTCTTAATATGAAGTATTTTTTCATGCAATAGTTTCTTTACTCTGAAAAATTATCTTGTAGGAAAAATAGTGTTATTAATTTTTAGGTGTTTAGACTACGAATTAAAACTAGCTTTTACACAGTATAAAACATCGAATAATAGTCTAGAAAATGCCTTGAGGTGAAAGTATCCTTAGCGTTGTGGGGGCCGCGGTAGCCCAGTTGGAGGAGCAACGTATTTCCAACCGGAGGGTTTCAAGTTCGAAACTCGGTCCGGCCAAAGACCATCGTGTACTCGGGAGCTGGTGCAAATTAAATCTACCGTGGCCTCAAATGTCCTCACGTTGGTGTGCTGTGGAAATTCGGAGAGCGGGTTGCCAGTTTAGGTGTTGACCTCGTCATCAGACCATGGTTCAAAACGACTAGGCTTTGTCCTTCGGGATTGATCCCGTACCGTCGCCAATAGTTCGTTGTGTTGCTCCAGGAGGACTTTAATTAATTACCTACCTATCTACCTTAGCGTTGTGCCGACGATTCACTACGCGATGTAACATGCTTTCGATGTAATAAATTATATCAGAATTAAAAAGAATCTGAGTTTTAAAAACTTTAATACATTTTATATGAAATTCTTTACTTTCACAATATTCTCATTGCTCTTGATGGATTTCATGAATTCAAAGTTTTCAACATGTGAATATTTTATGGAACTTATAGTGCGTATTGTTGTCAGTACTGAACCATACAAATGAAATCGACACACGTGTCTTAGGAATTTAAAAAATTTCTATGCACATCAAGTAAAAAACCGTTCAATTAGAGTTGATTTTTTATTGGCGGTATTTCATTGCTTAAATTGACCAAATATGGCCCTTGCCCCATAAAACCCCGAAACCAACCAACCATTGTTTAAATATTGTCGCAATCATGATGCAGTTAAAAAAAGATGAACATTTTTAAATATTTCATACATTTTTCTGAATAAAAATTTAATATTTAATCGCAATATTTGAGGAGTAAAAGCTGGACCCAATTGGCAACCAACAAGCCGCTTTTCCGAGAGAAAAAAAAAAGAAAAATTTGGGCAATCATCTTGAAAAATTTCATTAAAACTCGATATATCCGACTCGTTATCTAGTACAGAAATTTTAATATTTCGTATGACTGTTTCCAACCGAAAAAATCTCGGATAATCTGCTCCAAAGCCAAACACTTTTGCTATCTTTTCCTCAACTTTACATTTATTTCGCATTAGAACTGTTCTATCTAAGAATCTTTCTATTTATATTTTATGAGATAACCAACAATACAGCAAATAATAGTAAAATCGTTAATCGTGGCAAAATATACTAATTGGGACATAAATTTGATTAATTTTTTAATATTCAAAGTATTCAATTCCTCAATATTTTAAATATTTTGAAGACAGAAACTGTTCGAAATGTCTCGATGTCTTTGTATGAGTGTCACAGAAATGGAATATACATAAAGTATTAAAATAGCTGAGTTCAATTTGTTTTGTAAGATCGTACATATCATAAATTATTAATATGGGGTCGCATTTACATTACTCCATTTTATTCATTTTACATAATACGTTAAATGAAGCTCATGAACTGTAATAAGAATATAACTCAAAATATGATTTTTTGAGTAAGTACATGTCTTAGTGTGAAAAATTACATTCTTTCCAGCAGTAAACTGGCAAATCTCTAAATTCAATACTGAGCTTCTAGTTGGCAAAAGTGTTTTACAGCATGCTATGTATTTTCATAGTAACGGAAATTGTAAGCCCATTTTATCTCTAAATGTTATATTTTGAGTTGGGACACTGTTGTAGCCCATGAGAGATACAACATGCTAAATGTTTTCATAGTAGTAACGAAACATTTAAGCCCATTTTACCTCTAATGTGATTTTTTTTCTAGCCCATGAGCGATATGTTTAATGAGATTAAATGAAATAGTATGAATTGTGATTCGATACATAATATAACTAGGATTTACGACAGAAATGTATGGTATGTATTGGAGGTACAACGCGGGAACCCACCCCATGGTACACCAGAGTAACGCCAAATGATTCACAATTCAATTTCAGTAACATGATGACAAAAGCACTTCTCCAAACAAGTTCAAATTGACCGGACATTGGTAAAAACATAATTAGAATACTGGGTAAACCTGATCAGTATCAGAGAACTTTACTGGTGACAATCAATACAGATCTTAGTCGTGAAAAGGGGTGTATCTTTTATTTTACTCCTGATTAATCGAAACCCTTTATTGAACTTAAACTTCAAGTAGGCTTACCCCAAACTTTTGGGTTTACCTCTAATTTTTATACAAAAGCTAATATCAAGTCACATATGGGACATCTCAATGTGACTAGAGATGTCCCATATATATGATGGCTTGGCATCAGCTCTTTTTGTAAAAAGAATGGCAGGTATACCAAAAATGAGTGATTAGCTTACTTGGAGGGGAGATAATTTAAGTTCCAAAAAAATTTTGATTAATAAATAATACTAGAAGGTACTGCCATTTTCGTACCCAAGATCTGTGTTGCTTGTCCCATATGTGAGAGTGGAAGTCTAAAACATTTTCTAATAAAAAATGGTGTTAAGCAAAAATTGTTTAGAAGTATGCAAAAGCTAAGCTACTAATGATCTTGGATATTCTAATGAAATAGACAGCAATCTGTCGTAAGACTTGAGAAGGATGTCATATATGCTTACTAATCGACTTGGATCGATTGGCTATCAAAGCGCACATTGGATAATCACTTTAACCGATCAACAGTTTGCCCCACATTAGGATTCATGCTTTTTCCACATCCACTGGACAGATCTTCAAACCGAGTGACTGAAAGAAACAGCATGAAGCTGCATGCACATGCACCGTCTATTTCATTAGAAGGTCGATGCTAACGATTCGTTCTCGATGTATTAGAGAGCATTGAATAAAATTACTGAAAGACTGCGACAAGTATCACGACTGATGATTCTTTCATTAGAAAGCTATTACATTTCATTCAACGACGTGATAACACCATCGACCTATTTCTAACACTTCGCGATCAACACAGGGGAGAGAACCTGAACTTACTCAATGTTCGCTGACCCCTCAAAAGCTCCCAACAGCACACACACACAACCAACTCCCCCTAAACAATAAATAAGGAAATCATATTCCTTCCGGCGTACCACAGCTTGTAAATGAAACGACGGAATCTCACCAATTACATCGCATCGCGGGAGGGAGAAGGCAAAGAGTTCGAAATTAAAAATCTAGCAAAAGAAAAATCAAGCGACAAATATAAAATAAAACGAGAGAACCGCCTCCCCACCCAAAATAAAAGAAAAGTAGAGAAGCCATCGTCTCAACGCGAGCCTATATATTCAAATTCCCAGTCCGGCACTAGAAGTTCTTTAAAAAGCACTTCACTTCGCATCTCCTCCACGCCCACCCCTTTCTTTCATCCCTGGAGGATCTTTTGTTCCACTAAAGAAGTGCGTGAAATGAAAAATTCTTGAAGAACACACACATACCCGCTCCGACATGGCAGGAAGTGTGACCGCTATTAAACGGGGGACTTTTGTCAAGTTGGCTGTTCGTCTCATTAAACTTAGAAAAGTAATTTATGAGAAATCGCTGATAAAAGCGTCCGACGAATTTCAATAGCATCTGAATGACGCGCCTGGGCACTTGTAAGGTTGTTTCCCAAAGAGTGGTGTGAATTCCAAGATAGTTTGATTATTATTTTTTGTCCTCTCTCTCTCTCTCTCTCTCAATCTTCCGGGGATGGTTGGCTTTCTCTCTCTCTCTCCAATGAGTGGTGAGAGGGGTCCATCTGTCTATTGATTCTGGCGGCTCGTTATATTTGTGCCGTGTTCGTCTTCTTCATTACGGGAGGCTCGGGTGCCGTCGTTTCGTGAATGCTCACTTTGGCTGTCAATTACTTCCCTTCCGCATTCTCCGTTTTTAGCAGGTGGGGTGAGATGTCATTATGCGGGAAGGAACTTTGTCGCGGGTGAAAAGAAATATTGTTTAACTTGTCGATGGGGCACGACAGATGCAGATTGGGGCCAAATGACAAGGGAGTTTTGGGAATGTTGTGATTTTATTTTCTCTGATGGAGATTGTTCGGGTGAATGGCATCGGTTGTCAACATCAGATGAAGTCCAAAAAGGAAATATTTGTAGTTGTAAAATTGCGTCTACGCTAATTGTTAATGGGAACGTCTTGTGTCTTAACCTTTTTCAAATGAGATCATTAAATGTTTTCTCTTGATGTTTGATTATTCTCCAGATTGTTAAATTGCTAGGCACACATCAAGAGATAACATTTAACAATTTCAAATGAAGAAAAAGGAAATGTTATGGTTGTAAAATTCCTAATGGATACGTCTTGAGTCTTAACCTTTTTCAATGAAAAAGGTTCTAACCCTTTTCAATGAAGGCTAAGGCGTTCTTAGAATGTTCGTTTAAGGAATCGTTAAATGTTTTCTCTTGTGTGCATATCAATTTATCAATCTAGAGAATAACCAAACATCAAGAGAATACATTTAACTGTTTCAAACGACGAAAAAGGAAACATGTGTAGTTGTAAAATAACTAATGGGAACGTCTTGTGTTTCTTTTTCAATGAAATAGTTAAATGTTTTCTCTTGATGTTTGATTATTCTACAGATTGACAAATCGATACACATACATTAAGAGACAACAATTAACAATTTGAAACGACGAAAAAGGAAATACGTGTGGTTGTAAATTTGCTAATGGGAACGTCTTATGTCTTAAAATCGTTAAATATATTTTCTTGATGTGGGATTTTCAATTTATCAATATTGAGAATAATCATGTAGGTTAATAGCTATTTTGTGATGTAGTAGCTTCTTTGACAACAATAACTAAACATTGTTTTTTATTTCTGTCCTGATGACGGCGTACGTTTTGCTCCACCGAAAAAGGTGTTGACCATTTTCACCTGTTTTAATCTTTATTAGCCATATTTTGAAGTTTTAAATTAACTAAGGTTTAATCTGTATCTAATTAAACAGCCCAAACATAAACTATTCTGTAATATGAAGGGACTATTCATAGTTATACGTCAATGAAAGAAAACATCCCATTTGGACTGTAAACTCAAAAGTATTGAAATGCAATTAAAGAATGATGTATATAAACAAAGCATCTTCTTCCATTGGCTATATAAAAGTGTATGTCTCATAACGCCAGAAAACAGTTCAAGCACACTCAATAAATGATTGAGTGATGTTAAGTATTAGATACTTCTATAACGTAGTATGCAACAACTTGAATCTATTCCACTTATTGAACTAGCATGTAATATAGTCCGGCTCTAACGAATAGCCATTTTTGTCACGTGGCTTCGGTTGAGTCTATTCATTAAATGAGGTAACAGGTTAAATCGTAAGCAATGCTTTCCCTGATTGGCATCTTTAGAACGGATTTCGGCTTCAAGTTCAGTGCCGGAAGCAATAGCAATGATTGCGAGTTGGAGACAAAAATTGTCACTTATTGACATCATGGTAAATGTTGGTTTTTGGTCATAAATGATTATTTTTTAATATTGATGTGTGAGTATCCTGTGTTAATATTTGAAAGTGATATATTTCTTATTTCCCGACTTCTGAAAACCAAAGCAATTTTTATGTTGAAACATTAATGTGTGTGAAATTATTTCAAAGTATGCTGTGCATTGTTTCAAGTTTAAGAAGACTTTTGCCGAATCTATGTGGTGGTTGTATATCTTAAATATTTCTATTAAATAGTAAAAAGCACTCGAAACTATTAGATATTCTTATAATATAGGGGGCCCTGGTGGCCCGGTTGATAGAGTAACGGATTAGCAACCGGAGGGTTGCGAGTTCGAATCCATCCAAACACCGTCGTGTACAAAGGGGGTTAGTGCACGTTAAATTTATCGTGGCCTCAAATGTCCTCACGTTGTCGTGGTGTGGAAATTTGGAGAGTGGGTGCCAGCTCAGGTGTTGCCTCATCATCTGACCGTAGTTCAAAATGACGAGGTATTGTCCTCGGATCTTTCCCTTTGGGATTGATCCCAGACCGTCACCAATAGCCCATTGTGTTGCTCCAGTGCGACGTTAATTAAAAAATACCCAAATCTTATAATATAGGAACAAGTGTATTAGTTTAAACTTATGATTGAAAATTCATTTTAAAAAAATCAGATTAAATTAATTTTGAATTAAGGTATGGTAGGTATTTTTAATTAACGTCGTAATAGAGCAACACAACGGGCTATTGACGACGGTCCAGGATCAATCCCCAAGGGAGAGATCCAAGGACAACACCACGTAATTTTGAACCACGGTCAGATGACGAGGTAGCTCCTGAGCTGGCACTCCACTGTCCAAACTTCCACACCACGCCAACGCGTGTGACATTTGAGGCCACGGCAGATTTAACGTGCACAAGCCCCCTTTGTACATCGGATCTTTCATTGGTTTTGGTTGGTTGCTCATTGGTTTCATTGGTTTCTCACTTTTGGTTGGGTTCGAACTCGCAACTCTCCGGTTGATAAGACGTTACTCTTCCAACCGGGTGACAGCGGCCCTTTTAAATTAAGCTGTCGCCGTGAAACAATGGGTTTTTCCTAATGTGCTAGCAACCTGCAAGCCGTAGGCGACGCAGGTTCGGTTCCTGTCAAGTTCCCCTTAAGTGTGTATTTCTCTCTCCAGTGCCAGTAAAACTTTCTTTGTGTATGTATTTGCATTTCCTTGAAGTTTTGCGCAGATGAGTCAAATATGGGCCTTGCACCATAGCACTCAACTAATCATTTTAAATTAAATACTTTAAGTTTTATATATTCACCAAGCATTGCTCTTCCCACTCTATGACACTCAAAAAATGTTATATCAATTTTTAACGTGTCTTTTTAATTGGGCTCGGTCGTCTCATTCTCCCTTTTACCAACAAAGAAAAAGATTTAAATGAAGTCACCACCCGACCCATTTAATTTCGTGAAGACTGCCTTCGATTGAGAGCTTACTTAACCAACAATTTTCAGATTTCTGCAAAGGGAGGCTCTAACAGGGGGAGGGAGCGCACAGATTGGTTGAGTAATGAAAAACCATTGCGTTCATTTACCATACATGCATTTATCCTTCACTCCGCCCGCCCAGGGTCGACGGAGATGACAAGGTCCAATGATTCTCATGTTCCATTAAAAATCTCCGCCAAATTGCGCCAAAAGGTCATTTATCACGCCAATCCCAGAACATCTCGAATGTATTTAAAACTACCATTTCATCAGTTACCGGCTTTCCTACACTCGCAGTCAGGGAGGGAAATTCTAAAAATGGGGGAGCATTAGACTATGGTTTCTCCTCCACGCCCCCCCCCATACCGTCCCTGTTTTAATTCCATGTAATTTGTTTGGGACGAGAGTGGGATAAGATGAATTGTTTTGAAAGAGTAATTAAAATGCTTGATATTAATGTATAGAATGAGTTGAGTGAATTTTAAGGATTTCGTAAGATTTATGTCAATTATCTTTTAGGAACTTGATTGTTAAATGTGCAAGGAGGAAATGTAACTGAATGGTTTTTGAGGTGTTTGTTTTCTCTCCTGGAATTTTCTCTGTAAATTTCCATTAACAACTTTCATTGTGTTTGTATGTCGATTATTTTACGTTGTCCGCCTTGCCAAAATACATATGCCCTTACGCCATAAAACAAACCATTTCCTTTTAACACTAAACTTCGATTTCCCTCTGGGTGTATTTCACTCTTCTGTGACATTGAAGCTTTCCTCTTGTGTATATTCATCTACTTGAAGTTGATTGGAACAACTTGGCCAAAGATGGCCCTTGCGCCATAAAAAATCCAAACCAACCTATTCTTTAATACTAATGGTAAATGCTGTGGACAATTTTTTTAAAATTATTGCATGATTCTTTGGAATATCATCTGTGAAAGACGGTATGGTAGCTGAGTGGTGAGTGATCTTGCCCTAGGTTCAACAAGCTATGGGCTCGAATCCCAATCTTGGCATGCATGTTAGTAGTGGTGTGGAATCTATTTTCAACCGTAAGTCTCGATCTTTTAACCTTTATGAGGCAACAATTAACCGTAGAGTGACAAATCAGTCATCTGGAAAAATTAAACGATAGCAAATTCAAGATATTTATTGCTTAATTAGTCTAGATATAACTCAAGAGCATCGATTTTTAAGTGTTTAAGACAATTTTTCTGTTGTTTCCTTCAATTTCGATTATATATTACTTTTGAGGTTTCAGATATTCAATTTATACTGACTAAACGTGACTTTACGTATGATGCTATTCAAACAAAACCCTACAAAATCGCTTTAGTACATTCACGACTAGGTGATTTAGTATATTTAAGTAAAACACCGCTTTAAAATCCTTTGGTACCTTAGTGTGTGTGAATTGTCTTTTCTACTTTACTCTCACCTAAAACTTTTGATCTGGTGTAGCAAAAGAGGATCGTAGAGCAACAAACCAAACGCAATAAACCAACCAACAAACTATTAGGTATAGAACACTGAAGTATAATACAGAATACTCCAATTAAATAGAAACCAAAATATCATCAAAGAAGGAATATCTCTGAACGCATGATTAATTTCTTCGTAATAGTTACAAAATCTCACTTTCTAGAGCCTTAGTGACACATCTTTACGTGTGTACGGGCTTCAAGGTTCCGAGGTACTCTAGTGATATTTTCTTTCTCTTTGGGGTTTACTGTCTTTAGTAAACACGGGGTTCACGCTCCCGGAATACACAAGCGATCTTTTTTAGCTTTAATCCTATTATTATATTCCCTAATCTCTTACTCCTTATACGACATTTTTTACTTGACGTTGCCTTGTGTTTTGCTTGGCAAAATATGACCTTTGGCCATTAAACGTAAAAATAACCAACTTACTTTCAACAATTCATTCTTGTTAGGTAGGTAAATCACCCACTAAAGAAACGCTTTGGGTTTAAAATCAAGACTTCTGCAAACTAAATACTTTTGATAACGACATTTCAGTTAGCCACACAAAAAAAAACCTCACATCTGACTTACACCACCTCACTTCACTTCCCACCCGGCTCCACCCTCACCTGCCATCCCGGCTGTTTAATTTACGGTAGACGTTCTGCGCTGCCAGCAAGGCCACCATCATCAATTAAATTTTCCCCTTTTCCGATCTTTCGTAATTAGAAGGAGTGTTTAAGTAATGTTCGCCAGACACGTGATGCAGCGGCAACCAGATACCGGAGACCACCCCCCACTCGGCAGGGGCCCCGGGAAGGTCGAAAAATCTAAAATCTATATAAAAGGAATGTTAATGGGGCTGCCAGGCCACTGTAGAAATAGCTTTTGTTCCTCAAATTACATTAGGGCTGGAGGAGAGAGAGAGGAAACATCCTAGACTTCAAAGTAGTCAAGGAGATAGTTGAGAGGTTGTTCAATCATCGGTCTCCAAATACTTCCTAATAGCTTTTCTCAGACAGAATTTCTTGGACAGATTATTACTCCGGTTTGGTGATCGTGTTGCAAACGAATGGAAATATATTATTGATATCGAATTTTAATACCTTAATTCAGAAATACGGAATACATATACTCAAAAGTGTGTGGTTTAATTATAACTAGCAGACCCGTGCATAGCATCAACGCTAAGCTTTCTTAATCGATTCTATCGATGGTAGAGTGTTATAACTCACATTTAATCTTATTTCAAACCACTTTTAACAAGCATAGCATCCATATTCACATAAATGGATTTCATACCTCTTAAATGAAACGAAATATCTAAAAATATTAACACGATTTCGTTTGCTTTCACTGGCGTTAATTCTTATTTCCAATAAACAGCGCAACGAAAAGCATATCTCAGTTCGGTTTGAAGATCTTGGGTTGAAGGTCACATGGTATTGAAAGAAAGCCTGAATCCTATTGTAGGACTAATTGATGAGCGTAAGGAAGAACATTAGTTTTCACTTCGATAGCCAATCAGCTCAAGTCGTTTTCCAAGCCCACGTGACTTACTCTTCTGAGATCTTATTACAGCGACTCCGACCACATCGTTCTATTTCATTTGAATATCGATGGCTTGAAAACCTCTGGTTTAAAATATCTGATATAGGAGAAATACGAGAAACAAAAATTGAGTAAACTATTTTTTTAATAAAAAATACTTCAAAAGTTTTTTCAAAGACAATATCGAATAACAGAGCAAGTGAGGTGATGGGTGAAGAGAATATGCACTTGAAAACTTATTCAAAAATAATCTGCATTTCAATTTTAGTATGCTAAGAGAGAACAAAAAGCACGCAGTTTAAGAAAAGTATGAAAGTGCAGTATGCTTATTTCATTTCTCGGCTATTTGAAGTTGTCTGTCTTGCGTTTGGCGTAGTTTGACCAAATATGGCCCTTGCACCATAAAATCCAAAAAAACCAACCACAAGTGTTTTAATTTTTCAAGAAAAGTGTAAATAAATTGCTTTAGATTGGGGGGTACTCACTCTATGGTATCGAAATCTGTGGTTCATTTTCCCTCTGTTGGTTTATGTCCAGATAAAAGATTAAACAATTAAAAAAAACATCAGAATAATTTAAATAGATTAAAAAAGATTTTCTGGATTATTTTAGTACTACATCAAGTATTATGTTTTATGTATTAAGGAAATATAAACTTACTTCTAACTGAAATTAAGTGGAAATTAAACTCCATTCCATTAAGACATTTTTTATTACCGCTGGTTCTGCACTTAAATAACAATTTAATCCTGTGAAAGACATGAAATCAATGAAATCTTGAGGCAATAAGTAAGTTTGTTATAAGTCAAACTATCTCACAATCCGAAGAATCCAACTTAACTTCTCTAATTTCCCAGAAATATGACTACTCTATCCCCAATCTCTGTGTTCCTCTTACACGACATTTTTTACTTGACGTTGTCTTGTGTTTGGCGCAGCTTGGCCAATATGACCTTGCACAATAAAACTTAAAAAGAACCAACCACTACATGATGTTTGTTTAATCTTTAGCATCTTTCTTTGTACTTCATTTTATAAAAAATATTAAATTCACTTCTATAAGAAATGATACTGGATTTTCAATGGTAATAAACAAACAAGGCGGAAAGTAAAGATTTTACTTACGCTACTCAAATACTTTCTCATGATACATTTCGGAGCTACCTTCAAATATTTATTGCTGTTTTGGAGACGTTTGGCGTTAATTTAATTGGTGTGGACCAATCAACTATCATATCTATTCGGAATTTATTCTATGGAATTTTCATTGGCGAAGTGCTCAGATAGTATTAAAAAAAGCCAAGTGATATCATGTTCAGAATACGTACAGGAAACATGTATCGTCACCAAAACAATACCGCCACCTACGTTTAGCTTGGCAGAAAATACCGCTTATGAAGAAATATGTTCTGAGTTGCAAATGTGGAGGAATGTTGAAATATCTAGTGAAGCTTGTGATATTAATCAAAAAATATTTGTGCAATCAGGCTCCATAATTGTGCAGCAATAAATAGAAGGGAACGGGATCATTCTCAGATTTCACATCCACTCAAATGACGCACACGCTCAATTTAGTGAACTCAAAACGGTTCTGTTCAAATGCATTGGTATTAGGTAAAACAAGTACACAAAAATAAGCACCATCGCCACCTTCTTTCCCTCTACACTCCAACTATGCTTCTCTAAAAAAACTTAAAATGGGAATTTGGAAAAAAATAACAATGAAATAAAAAACAACTGTCGGGGTGGGGAACTTGGACCTCGGGGGCACTATAGGGACATTTTGTGAGGGGGGTTCACCCACTGCTGTTGGTGGCAGGTCCCATATCAGAGGGAGGTTCAATCTCATATTCCAAAACCCTGCGGTTTCAACTAACAAACCACTAGGGGGTGTAATAGGGGCTGTCAAAAAGAATTATGAGGGGGGTCGTTTCTGATGGCTGTTCCGAACCCTGGGGGTGAGGAGCTCTCTGTTCTTTCGTCTTTTTATCATTACCTTTGAAGGAGAGGGAGGAAAACGCGAGGTGTTGCTGTGACACCGGAAACGTGGCTGTCATTTTAAATTGATATTGTTGAGAATTCCACTTCCCCTTGGAATCATGAACATTTGTTTCGAAGCAAAAAACTATTTGATGATTTATGAGACGAGGTTTCTTTTCTTCTAAGACTATATTTCTGCTGTTCGTTCATTATATAACTGAGAATGCTTCGGCACGTGGTATGCCCGTTTGGTGGTTGTTTACTTGAGGAAGGTTTCTCCTAGTTTAGAAATTTAAATTCTTTTAAATTTTCAAACCAATGCCCCAGGCCTGTCATCAAGGGGTTTAATACCTTCTAAGGGGGTAGCAGAAATTCATTTATTAAAAAAAAGGAAATAAAAATAAATACAGTATTTGTACAGTATAAATACAGTATTTGTACAGTATAAATACAGTATTTGTACAGTATAAATACAGTATTTTAGCAGATATAAAATACAATTTAAGTACATAACGTGCTTAAGGTAGCAAACAAAAGAAAAGTCAATAAAGATGTGCAGACATTTGACAAAGAAAAATCAAAAATGTTTTCACAAAATTATGATATAATTTGTTGAAATAGGCAAGCAGAAGGAACCAAAAGAGTATATGCTGGATGGGAGTCACCCCATTCCAAAATGTACCTTAGTAAGTAATTACTCCACCCCATTCGAAGTGGACACCTGCCGAACACACTCACGCATTCGCCATTGATTATCCATTACGTTATGTAGCCATAGTGGTTGATTATATACCGATAACCGACACTTGAGAGAAAACTATTAAATTTATCAAGAGCTTTGAAATGACCTAGTGCAGGGTGTTCAACTTCATTTTTACCGTGGGGATAATGGAAAATTGAAGTGGGCCAGATGCATTCTTAGTTTCAAGAAGGGGAAAGTGCTAAAGTAAGGAAGAAACTGACAACAATAATCTAATTTTTAAGGAAAATTATTTTTTAAACGTCAATGTGACGTGTTGCATATTAACAGCATATAGAGGCGTACAATGCGTTGTAAATTTAGATATTTATTTATTTAATTAATTGCAAACAATACATATATCTACAGAAGATTGTTATTACATTGAATAAAAGATGTATACAAATCTGGTTTGAGTTTCACACTGATCATAAAAGCATTAAGTTCGTGAATATTTCATGTAATATGTAGTATTGGGGTGTGGAGATAGCATCATAGTTATAGACAGGTATGGTGATGGGTCAAATATGTGTAGATGGGAAGTTGAAGAGAGTGGTACTCACCGACTGGTCTATGGCTTTGGGAGCTGGGGTGTCGCTAATACAGGGTACTCTGAGATGAGGATGCTACTAGCCAGGAATTACTTTTCAAGGTTTCACTTGTCGGTTTGTTGAGGGGCTCGTTCTTTTACTGTCATCCTCACTCAGTTTTTTTCAGATCTCTGGTGCTCCCCCATGAGAATCCCCGTTTTTTTTTCTTGTTCTTTTCGATTGCTCCACCCCAAATAAAATCCACCTTCATACCCAATACTCTGACCTCTGGCAGCAAATCCACTGATCCCATATTCAATCACTGTGTGTGTGGCTGCGTCACCCATCTTAATTCCTTATATTGACTATGCTGTAAATCGTTACATTTAGTATTGTTTGTTGTTTTTCAATTGGTCACGCTATGGTGACAAGGACATAACCGGGAATTAATCCTGTTGTAAAATTTGGTCAAATTCGCATTTTTAAAAAATTTACCAGGAATTTTCACTTTGGTTCATATTTAAAAAAGCATGCTCACACGCAAATGAGCCTCCAAAAATGTTTAACATTTTCTGAACAGTCGCTATCAAAATTTTCCAACTTGCAACTTTCTTGGCTTTGGTTGAAATTAATTAAATAAAATTACTTGAATTTTGACTAGTATGTCATTAAACATTGAAGATCAATTTTCAGCTTGATATCGGTGCATATCTGACCCAATAAAAGCTGATGCCTAGACCTAAGAAAAGAAACTTGTCTTTTTCACAGACGGGCAGCGGTAGCCCGGTTGGAAGAGTAACGGATTAGCAATCGGAGGGTTGCGAGTTCGAATCCAGCCAAAGACCATTGTGTACAAAGGAGGCTGGTGCACATTAAATCTGTCGTGGCCTCAACTGTTCTCATGTTGGCGTGGTGTGGAAGTTTGTAAAGTGGGGTGCTAGTTCAGGTGTCGTTCGTCAGCTGATTTTGGTTCAAAATAACGAGGTGTCCTTTCCCTTCTTTCTTTCTTTCTGTCTGGATTGATTCCGAACCGTCGCCAATAGTCTGTTGTGTTACTCCAGTGTGACGTTAATTAACTACTTACCTATCTACCTACACGAGGGCTGATTAGACGGGGACCTACGCTTACATTAAAAAAAATTTCATACATTTTAATACATTAAATAATAGCTTTTAGTCTGTTTCAAGAAACAATATAAAAGGACGTAATATGGATATCGAATAAAGAAGTTAGTGCTTAGTCCTAAATACCATCAGATCGAGATTCATGAATCATAAATTGTTACAACCAATACTGCAAAATATTAGACTAAAGAAATATCTGAAGTATGATGATAAAAATGACTTCAACAATCATTTTCTTGTATTTCACGAGTGTTTTGAATTGCGGTTTTGATTTAAAAAAGAACTAATGATACTGAGGACATTCAAAACTGCCTGAAGATACTCTCAATTATAATTCAATATGAAATGGTAACAATTACTTTAGAAATGCATTTATGTTCTTTAAAAGATATGGAGATGATGAATAGCGTAACGCCTAGCAAATTTGAGCGAAAGAATTGTCATTTCATGTGTATTATTGAAATTCGGTTGTTGACAATATATCTGGAATATCATACTTGAGTTATCTGTTATCGGCATAGTTAAATTTTGAAAGCTCAAGGTTGTTTCAATTTACACGCTCTTTGGAAAAATAGATTCACCACTTAAAAATAGGTTTGGGAATTTTAGATTTAATGGGATTTGCGTTATGGGTATTTCAGCAACGTTTTTTCTCTCAAGTACAGGATATTTCACAATTTCTGTTCGTTTTTGTAAGAGAATGTCCTCATCTCTGGTCGTTTATTAATTTTAAATAGTATATATGGCTCTACCAATGTACTAAATCCATGTTCGTCTTTTTAATTTTACCCAAACTTTTTATGATATACACGATAAATGCTTCGATCGAAATCCCAATCAATCAATAAAATATCCTCTTCGTGTTCTCACTCGACAATAATAGTTTGTAAATAAAAACACTCTTTTATAAATAGAAATATCTGTATTATGAGAGGTTTTTCAGTAAATCTAAATACATCTACAGGGCAATAGTGGTTTTGGGTAAGCTCTTGCGAAATTGGCATAATTTGTCATTTTACTCACATGCAATTTCAGCATACCGTTTATATTAAAAATTATCAACAAAACGGCGGCAAATCAAATTAGTTCTTAACCAGAAGTAAATTTCTCTTTTTCGGTACTTTATAAAACTAACCCATTAAATGGAAAATCACTCAAGCATCTTTAAATCTGTTTAACATTTCACAATAAATCAGAATTTGAAAATTCAAGTTTTTATCTTTACGAAAACTGCGACTCAACAAAGTTCAGGAATGCGAGATTAGCATCTATCAGCTTTGATTGATAGGTTTTATAAGTGCTACTGAGAGTGAAACATCCTCACTACTGCACAATATGCATATAACTGGTACTTGTGGTTTTCTCTCAAATTTTAAAAAGGAAGCCTCGTAATTATCTCCATACACTTATAACTGAGGTTGAAAGGTGAGAAAATAATCAGAATATCTGAATTGTATATACAAGGAATTATTAAGATGGAATTAAAAAGTGACCCATTTCACCATACATCCTTGAAAACCAGTTCTCATTTTATTATAGAAAATTGAAACTCAAATTGTTGAAAGGTTTCTATGAGTCGATTCAATGCCATACTCATTAACGTGACCCACAGCTTTTGTCATCCTATGAAGTTTTTACCTTCACGACTTCATTTATCCTCAGAAAACAAAGACAGAAGGAATAAACTAAAAGAAGACATTCTCGAGGAACGTGTAAAATATAATTAAAAAAATAAACTGCAAAGGATTCCTTATTCTGAAACTAGTTTATTCATAAAATACATTTAAAAAGTGATTTTAGTTCAAATGATGGAAGGGTATAGATGTAATTCTCTGTAGACTAAGCTTAACCTTCCTGGTAATATTGTCTCGATGAGGTACACTCGTCATCAGTCAAACAGACCAGATCGAAATGAAAAAGATATCTCGTCATTATAAGAAAACTGACCAGAGCTTGATCTCGTCACCATCAAAAAATAGATCGCAATGAAAAAGATATCTCGTCATTATAAGAAAACTGACCAGAGCTTGATCTCGTCACCATCAAAAAATAGATCGCAATGAAAAAGATATCTCGTCATTATAAGAAAACTGACCAGAGCTTGATCTCGTCACCATCAAAAAATAGGAAATATTTTGATGACCTTTCGTCATTAGGCAAAATTCCTCAGATCTAGATAGACGAGATATCTCGTCGAAACCACTTGGAGGGTTGTCTCGCAAGAAAGGTATTATTAGTCTGTTCTTATTTGGTTCAGTCAATAGCTTTGTGCGCATGCGAGGCATGGTTAATCCGAGGATCCTATGCGTACAATGCTTATAATTTGGTAAGTAGGTAAATATTTTAATTAACGTCGCACTGGAGAACAACGGGCTATTGACGACGGTCCGGAATCAAACCCGAAAGGAAAGATCCGAGGAAAACACGTAATTTTTAGCCACGGTGAGATCGCGAGGTCACACCTGAGCCGGCACCCGACTATTCAAACTTTCACACCATGCCAACGTGAAGACATTTGAGGTCACGAAAGTTTTAACGTGCACCAGCCCCCTTTGTACACAACGGACTTTGGTTGGTTTGAACTCGCAACCCTTCGATTGCTAGTCCGTTACTGTTCCAACCGGGCTAACGCGGCCCCGCTTATAATTTGGCTTAGAAATAAGATTTCCACAGCAGAGTCGTGTAACTCTTAATCCTCGGGTTTTGAACTCCAAAAGTGTTGCAATTCATAAGATGGTCGTACTACGGTTACAAAGATAACAGAAGAGACGTGCGATTTCAGTTTCTTAGCATTCCAGTCTACAGCAAATTTTGAGAGTGCATTTCAAGTGAATTTAGATCAAAAGATGTTTGACTCTACTGAATTTTTTTAGGTTGAACACAAGTCTAGCAAGAAAATGTTTCATAGTCCAGTGGGGGTTGCAGTCTACAGTTCCATAGTCCAGGAGGTGGCTCAGTGGGTTTTCCCTAGCAACCTGTGAGTTGTAGGAGGTGAAGGTTCTTATCTTGGATGTATTTCTCTCTTCTGTGTCAGTAAAACTTTTCTTGTGTATATCCATTTACTTGAGGTTGTCTATTTTATGTTTGGCACAGCTTGGCCAAATATGATCCTTGCACCATAAAAAAACGTAAAAACAAAAAACATAGTCCAGTAATCATCTGATCCAATTAATGACTTTGTGAAAAAACGTACCATTTTTCAGTTTGCTCAAAGTCCTAAAGTCAAGCCTGAATTTTGTCTTTGGATTTTGTCCACCCACTGATCGGACGTATAACAAAACATCCTATATACTCATGCATACTCCGTTTTTATACCCAAAGCACGTCGGTACGCATGGTTATTTCAGCATATTTAGCATCACAGAAGTGATGTCGGACCAATGTATGGTTTGCCTTGAAGATACGAAGTTTCATACCATCGACTTTCCAATGAAATAGACAGTATGTGGGTGGAGTCGCTGTCGTAAGATCTCAAAAGGGTAAGTCACGAGGGCTTACGAATCGACTTGTGCCGACTGGCTATTGAAGCGCTGACTAGTGTTTTTCAATCACTCTGAATAATCATTTCAACCGATCAATAATTTGTCCCAGGTTTCGATTCATGCTTTTTCCCCACAACCACATGACAAATCTTCAAACCGAGCGAGCGGAAGAAATTGCATGAAACTACGCGCACATACTCCGTCTTTTTCACTAGAAGGTCCATGGCTTTCTCCACAATCATTTGCGGGCCGTCATGGCTCAGTGGGTTTGTCCACTGTTCTAGCAATCTGAGGTGTAGGTGGCGCAGGTTCAATTCCTCCCTGGGTGTATTTCTCGCTTCTGTGTCAGTAGAAACTTTCATTGTGTGTGTTTGTCCACTACTTGACTTTGTCTTGTGTTTGGATCGGCTTGGCCAAATATGTCCCTTGCATGAAGCTGCGTGCACGCACTGTTTCGTCGATGTTTCAACGTATATGTGGTAACTATGATCTCCTAAGACCTTCAGGTTTTGGACTACAGAGCGTCGCCACTTATAATAGGATCATTGGGTTACATAGGTAAAAATAGAAAAGATGTGTGATTTTAGGTAGATAGAAATACACCTTTTAAGGCTATTTTCTTTGAGTAAAATTATTTAAGTTGTAACGCAGTAGACGCCTGATAGGAAAATATGAATTTACGCTTCTTTAAATAAGTTCAGAGAAATTCCATGAATTGATATAAAATTATTCGACCTCCGATAGTCTTCAGAGAGAATCTTGCATTGGAGACAGACATCAGAATCCAATACGTTGCTTGATGGCATTATATGCGGCGATGCATTATTTTTATTACTACCATAGTACGATGGAAAAGACAAAAATGGCCGGTGTCAGCGAAAAGAAACCTTGATGGGCCTACCATTTCCTCTTCTGTCATCAAAAAAGTGGAGGCATCAACTATCGATTTTATCTTTAATAGATGTCGTCCTATTTTGTTATAAACAGTGGAGATCTCGTAAGATTTCGAGATTTTTCTGTTTCGTTAAATAACGAGGTGTTCTTGGAACTTATTCGCAGGTACTCTCAGGAACTCTAAGCTTATTCATAAGTATTATTTTTAAATAGACTTTAAATTCAAGAATTTTACTGTTATAGATTTGAAATAATCTTTTGATTAGTTTTATATTTTGTTTCTGAAAATTGTCAATTTCAGTATGATTTGTTTTGATTGCAGCATTACACTTAGAATTTTTTCCTGAGACTTCCTGCTTGGTAGAAGTATTGATTTTGTCAGTACGTTAACCATTAAGATGGAATTACTGAGACACTAACTATATAAATCAACTTAAAACCCTTAACTCTACCGGGCCGCGATAGCCCGGTTGGAAGAGTAATAGATTAGCAAACGGAGAGTTGCGCTTTCGAAACTCAGTACAGCCAAAGACCACAGTGTACACTGGGGCAGGTGCATGCCAAATCTGTCGAAGCGAGTGGGGTGCCAACTCAGGTGTTCTCGTTATCTGACGTGGTTTAAAATTACCAGGCGTTGTTTGATTTTTCCCTTCGAGATTGATCCCGGACCATCGCCAATAACCCATTATGTTTCTCCCGCGATGTTAATTTACTACCTACCTTTCTAAAATATTTAAATAGCAAGTTGTTTTGCACCATTGCGACGTTAATTAACTACATACTTAAATTATTTATTATGTAAAAGTTTGGAAGTTATATTTTCCCAAGATTTTACTGTATTGATTGTTAACAAAAAATTTTTGATAACAGATTTATGATTTTCATATTTTTGTTGTAATTTAATTTATGAAATTCTCTATTCCAGTATAAAACTATTACACAAAGCTTATTTTTTATATTAGACGCAATTTTATTAGGTTAGACTTATTTTTCCTCATTAACGGTTTCAAGAAATTCCTAAAATTTGTAAACTGAAATTACTCTCAATAACTTATGACGATAATTTATTTATATCAGTTAGATTTATAATTATGATTATGTTTATTAATATTTGAAATTATTTACTCAAATTGTCTATAAATAAGCATACATTCACTGATGCAATTTAAAATTAAAAAAGCATTTCTTATTTACTTTAAGTCGTAGGTCTCGGTTTAATTGATCCTCTTGTAGCAAAAAATGTCTGAGCGACAAACCAACTTTTGTTTTATTTCGTGCGATATCGCTTGATTTGATCCTGGTATAAATGCTTTCTAAAAAGTAAATACTTGTACATAAATAAATTGCAAGTGGTTCACCGAGAAAGGTATTTAACATATATTAATCTTACAATTTGAGTAAAACTATTTTATAAAAATATCAAATGCATAAAAGAGTGTATTGAAACAACTGCTGCTGCATAAGCTGCAAATTCTAATTTTTTTTAGAAAAATAAATTCAAAATATTAAAATATTTTCGTAGACATTTACTCAGCTAATTTATTTTAAGTTTTTCAAACTTTACTAGCACAATACGTGAGTTTTGTATTTTCAAACTTTTAATATTGATCGGATAAAAATCGGGACATGCTCTAAGAAATTCTCTATTCCACATTTTTGGGAATTGAAAGTGAATTCTCGAAGTCAAAGCACTAAAATAATCCTATACACTTCACAAAATTGCCAGGAAACATTCAACCTTAGCATCCAACAAACCTTCCTTCATACATTTTGTATAACGTTTCAATGATACGCTTGGCTTCGGTTATGCCGACCGCTCGCCAAACAGTCGCCAAGGATTTTTATTACAATCTTTTATTGATACTTACGAGATGTGGCGATTTGGTGAAAGCTTTTAGAGCGATTGAGTTAACTCGGATATTGTGAGTTATTAACTTTCGTTTATTACGTTACGTAATAAGTGAGAGTCGAGAGAATGAAGCTAAAGGAATTCTTTTTTCTTGAGTATATTGCACTTGTGGCTCTCTATTATATGGATTTTCACATCGGTTGGTACAGGAATTCTGGATTTCAGGAGAAACTGTTTATGAAGTATCCTGTTTTATAGAAAAACACAGTACAATATCTGGAGATTTTGAGCGTTAGGGCAAATTTTATGGCGAAAAAAGTGTGTTCTAATCAAAAATCTAATAAACTGTTAACTTCATATTCTCTTTTCCTTTATTTTATGGTTTGGTAAATTTTTGAAAGAAAAACTTTTAAAACAATTTGTCTATTACAGAGAGTTTGACCTCATTCCATCAATACCCGGAAAAATCAATGAAAGCACTAAGGTTCACATTTTACGTTTTTACATATGTAAATATAAAATTCAACTGTAGAAATGACCATCATACCACTGCGTGGTTTTTTGAATTTTAAACAACTAGCTTTACTTATTAAAATATTTTGTTTTCGAGTTTGTTGCACTGTTAGAATTAAAGGGCTTTCGGGAACCAAGCCACTTTTTCAAAACTTCAGGAGAGCAATTTTCAAGTTTGAAAAAATATCCAAAAATTATAACGGTTTATCCACTATTTCAAGAAGTCATGTTATCTTAAACTTTCATACATTAAGCACTCACAAGACAAACAGAAATTATTTTGATGCTCTTGAGTATTTTGTTTTTAACTTTTTATAAACGGAACATATTTATGTGTCTTATCACTACTGCCCGTAACTCCAATTCAATAAACCCCATCTATCTTCTGTTAGCATTTACTGAGGTAAAAGGAGATTGATCTCTATGAAATATTTGGTTTGTCTCTCTGTGGTAAATTTTTGCTACGCGAGGACTAATTAGATCCGGACCTACACTCTAAAAAAAGAACTTAATTTATTTATAGAAATCATATTTATTTTGTACACACTAATGCAAACAACTATTATAAGATATGCTTCTATGAAGTGTATCAGGTTCTTAAAGCGGAGCAAATAAAATTTCTAAAATTAATTATGTGAATGTTTGCAATTAGACTTTAATGTACAATGATATTGCTGAAGCATCTTTATATCTTTATAACAACCAATAGAATGGAAAATTTCTGGGTTTTAAAACAAAAGTTTTAGAAATTACCTTTCAAAGAGAAAAATATATTGAATGATTAAAGAAAGTGCAAAGTAGTTTCATAAGTTAGTAGTACTCCAGATAATTTTTTTCGTCCCAATCTATAATATTCCCTTGTGTAGCAAAAAATGACGCAGAACGACAAACCAAGGATTCAGATAGTTTTATTTCTCATCTGCATTCTAGTCTTGTAACAGAGTAGTTAACGTTCTGATTCTCGGCTCAATAGCATCTGGGTTATAATCCCTGTCATAGCATGGATGTTCTTTATGGTTCGTAATCCATGTTAAGCCATGCGTCTCCGTCTAATTATCCTTCGTGTAGCTCATAAGAGACTGTAAAGCGATCAATCAAATCAAACTCCGTCGAAAGCACACACGTTTTATGTTTGTAGTTAATTTACAAAAAGGTGCACCATGTATTGTTCGCCACCTCCAGTTGGAGGAGTAGGGGATTAGCAACCGGAGGGTTCCGATTCGAAACTAGATCCAACCAAAGAACGTGGTGTACGTAGGGGTTGGTGCTCGTTAAATCTGTCGTGGCTCCAAACGTCCTCACGTTGACGTGATGTGTTGACCTCGTCACCTGACCGCGATTCAAAATTACGAGGTGTTGTCCTCGGATCTTTCGCTTCGGGTTTAATCTCGAACCGTCGTCAACAGCCCGTCGTGTTTCTCCAGTGCGACGTTAATTAAAATACCTACCTACCTTGTCACAACCTTAGAAATATTTCTAGTTTCGTGATAGGCAGGTCATGGCACGAACGTTCGTAATGGTCCATAATTCACTTTAAACCATAGGTAGAGGTTTCCTTAATGTGTGTGTAGTAAAAATAATGATCATATAGTGTAAAACCAACTAAAAAACTATTCTCATATGCTTGAAATTTTGGGTCACTCCATCACTCCACGGTTTTATGAATGCAGCCATGCTACTCTGAAAAACTCAATACGTTACAATTATTATAAGTTGTTTGGCGCACCTGTTTGGCCAAATGTGGTCCTTGCCCCATAAAACCCTAAAACCAAATAATTATGATACAATGGGATGAGAATCTGCCTCACGATGTTCCCTAAATAGCCATAGATGTGAATCTGTTGGCGATAGTGTAGCCGAGTGAGCGAAATCTCGCCAACCTAGCTCAATCTTGCAGAAACGAACGCAGTGAAAGATTGAACTCGGGATCGTGATCTCTGCCTCTAATGATCCCTCATGTTCCACCGCATCACTTGAGCATCTCGCTCTCTCCTCTCCAACCTTTCATTTTAAAATGGGTGCTGGATGGCGAATCTTTATTTATTTACTTTTCAAATCGGTTTTTTACCTATAGGTTCAGACCGATTTAGAAGGGCCATGACATGCTTATCTGACCCCTGAGATGTTTCAGTTCGAGCATTTGAGTTTTTTATTTTTATTTCGTGAGATACGACTTTTGTACGTTTCTGGTATGGTTAATGCATAAGTTATTTCTGCTGTTCTTTTGATATCAAAAAAGTCTAACCTATAGTCCGAGTCACAAAGAAAAGTTAGGAATATTTTTGGGGGATATTTTCGATTGAAGTTGGAATATTTTTATCTTTTACGTTTTCGAGAGAAAAGCAGAACAAATATTTGGAACAAATGTTTTGTAAGAAAAGTTACTGTAAGAAATTCCAGGAAAAGCGAATAGACAACAGCGTTTGTTACATTTAAGAAATACTTACCTTCAGTGATTCGAAAATCTTCAGATATTAAAACTGAGCATATAAGCATTTGAATTCATTAAATGTACACGGAAATATATGCGTAAACAAACTCATATCTCCATGGTAATCGGGGATTGTGCATTTGAACTTTAAAATTATCAACATATTTGAAGCATGTTTTTTATTGTAATTTAATGCGTCGGGAAATTAAACAAAGGTATTGAATTTCATACATTAGCCAGTGTTAATTTGTTCTAATTCTTTACGTTTTAAGATAAAAAATGTTTCAACATGTGGAAAAACATAAAAAACGTTTTTAAAGTTCCTATTTGTATTGGGCATGTGTGTGTGTATTCATTTTCTGTATTCAAAAATTTAGTTTTAAGACATCTATCCAAAATTAAGTTCCAAAATTGAATATACGTCTGGTTTTCATGCGAAATTTTACTGTCAAAATTGTTAAATTCGTATTATAAGTAATATTTATTATTTATGGGTAACACTAGGCATTATTCTAATAGATATTAAAAAATTGTCGAGCTTTATTAGGACTAAGATTCAGAAAAATAATTTTGAAATAATCTAGGAAAAAACAGATCACAAATTGAGTCTTGCGCCATAAAACCCAAACCAACCAATCAGCAAATTGAGTCGTTATAGTTGGTTGGGATGGGTTTTATGGCGCAAGGTCAATATTTGGCCAAGCTCTGCCAAATATCAAGTTATTGGCAGAGAAGAGAGAAATGCACCCAAAGAGGGTCCATGGTAGCTCAGTTGGTCGTTTGCGAGTTCGAAACTCGATCCAACCAAAACCGTCGAGTTTTTGGGAGCTGGTGCACTTTAAATCTGTCGTGGTCTCAAATATCCTCACATTGGTGTGCTGTGGAAGCTTGGATAGTGGGGTGCTAGCTCAGGTGTTGACTTCGTCTTCTGACCGGGATTCAAAATTCCGAGGTGTTGTCCTCGAATCTTCCCCAGGATTGATCCAGGAGCGTCTCCTATAGCCTGTTGTATTTCTCCAATACGACGTAAATTCAACTTCCTACTTACCCAAGGATGGATTGAACTTGTGATGCATACAACTCGCAGGTTGCTGACGAAGTGAGCAAATTTACCCAACTGTTAGCAGAACTTGATTTGCTATTTATTTTTTCGTACAACTTTTCTCAAGTTTTTTTATCCATTGATCGATATAATTACATTAGATCCCCTCATTGTTAGCTTTTTTAATTATTAATTCAAAATGAGCGATCAAACGGATACCTCAGTTGAAGATCGGAATTAAGTTATTGAAGGTCAAAAGTGTAAATATATTTTTGAGAAATTGCTCTTCTTTCACCGTTCACTTTATAACCAGTCACAAATAAAAAAATACCGAAAATCCGAATAAATTATGATTACAGGAGAGTCAAATCAATAATATAACAAAGTGAACAATAATTCACTTTCCAGAAAAACTGGTTGAACAACGCTCTGAAATTCATTGCACGACTTAACCAGTGATTAATAAAAATCTTTCGGCATAAACTATTCTCAGGGTTTTCGAAAAGCAAACGATCATGACTTAGAAGTGCAAGAGTCTTATTCGCAAAATTAATCATTCCAAGATGAGTTCATTGCTAAGAATATGTTTGAAAGAATCCCAGGATTACAAAACGCCTGTCAATTTTAGTTAAAAACGAATTTAACATTCGTGGAAACGATGTGTCTTGTAACAACTGGAGAGAGCCTGGCATTCCCAAGAATGCGATATAGACAGTTAAATACAGCGATAGTATTCTTCTCGTTTGGAGTTACATTACAATTCTAGGGGTCGGGAAACTTGTTTTTTATCAGCATTATTTTGAACCAGATGATATACATATATCGAAGTTTTTAAGAACAACACCAAGGATAATGCAATAAGTGGGATTTGGGATCTAACTTCATCTTCCATCAGGATAACTATGTCAAATATACTGCCATAAATGTAAGGATCTGGCTATTGTATCAATTCATGTTTGACTTGTTAGAGAAAAAGCTGTTAAGAGCATCCCATTAGAAGCAAGGGGTGTTGAGGGTAGTTTTAAGAGAAGAATGGGATAAAATTTCCTCGGCAACTATTAAAAAAGATTATACAATCAATAATCAAGAGAGTGAAAGCTACAATTAAAACAAACGGATAAGCCATAACGTATTAAAGCAAAATTATTTAAGTTTAAAAAAGGGTACACTCAATTCTTACTCTTATTTTTTTCACTAGATTCGTTTTTTTTATATCGAGCTTAATTTTGATATTGTTTGAGTTTCTGGTGATAATTTGTTAGAAAATAGTTCTGACTATTGCCTATAAATATTCCATATAATAAAGATTATTTTCATTACAAATGTTTCTTTTAAAACGTAATTTTTCGCATGAAAACAGGTGTTTACTCAATTTTGGGACTGTCTTGTTATGAAAAGCAACATGTAATTTTCAAATTAAAATGTTTGGAGAATCTTTAATACTGTCTCACTAAATTTTATAAACAATATTATATTACGATTAAAATTTTTGAATCTAAATTAATTGAACTGTAGTATTTATTTGCGGTAGTCACTTCAATCGTTCAATAGCTATTTGTTGATAGAATTTTTAAAATCAAACTGTAAAATTTAAAAACCTTTCTGTAGAAATTTTGAAACTTTTAATTGAGTAGCGAATTTTTAAATTGAATTAAGCTTTTTAGAATAATTATTTGTGTGCAGTTTTATCGAATTACTAGGTAAGCCTTGTTCAAAAGCTACACGCTTTGAATTACGCTAATTCTCATAAGAATTAAAAAATTCAAGCAGTATTTTTTCCAAAGGGTCTGGTTTATCACTCTACGGTTATTTTCTTCTGATTATACTGGAACCAACTCATTGTAGTGAGATATGACGCGAATTAAAAAGAAAAACACGTACTCCAATTTAATGCACGCCTGTGGATGTTTATAATTTATTCGAATGAGTAATGGCAAAGCATTGCATGTGATTGCATTACTAATAACATAACTTAAAATAAATTTTCCATATACTAATTTTATTTTACAACCATGAAGAGTTTATGGAACAATTAATGATGAGTAAAATATGTCTTCTGTGAATCTAAAATAAAAATGTATCACATCGTAAAAATGCATCACATTTTAGGAAAAATAAATAGAATTCGATAACCTTTTTTGTCTAAATATTGTAACAGAACAAGTCTTCTTTCTCCGAGCTATCGAGACTTATCAGTTAATTTTAAGTGCGCTTGATTGAGCTCTCATCTGCGCATGTGCCAAATTTTAAAACGGAAGCTGTGTTTTAAAAGCAAAAGATAATCGAGAGCAATCGTTCTGTTGATCGTTTCGAGATGTGTACCGTTTTGTTCCTTGTCTGTCAATAAATGTGTCTCGTCCTGAGATTTGATTTACAGCTGGCTTGATAAATTGCTAAAACAAAAAAATACGAAAAATAACACGATTTGAACTCACTTTTGAATACGAGTGCGATGTTGCTATGTGAACAAAAATTTACTTTTATTTCATACTAAGTTGGACTTTCATGAGATTGAAATGGAAGGTACTCAAACTATAAACTAAATATGTTTCAAAATTTGAAAAAATACCTACTTAATATATAACCAAGAGAAATTAATAATTGAGGCTTTCTTTTAAAGGGGAAAATTCAAGATTAAGTTTCTCAAAATTATGCATTTACTATAAATAAAATTTAGAAAGTGAACCAATCTGTACTACATTACATTTACATCTTTAAAAATAATAAATACGATCTTAAACATAACGTTTCTAAAAAATATACAGTATTTAATTTTGAATATACAGTATTTAATTAAATCTAAAAATCTATCTAAATAAAAGTTGAGTGTTTCATCATTGAATATTTTGGCCCCATTTCAAGTAATTTATCCGTTTCGGGTCATTTTAATGCAAAAGCAGTCGTTTCCGCGTTTGTGTCTGTGTGTGTGCCCGCACTACGTCCAAACGGCCGGGTATATTTCCATGACTCTGCATACTATGAGTACTTATATTCATTAATTGACAACTTGTCTCCTCTTATTAGGTCTGCTTTTCTATTTGTACAAATATCATATAAAATTAAATAAAAATAATTACATAAAATGTTAAATATTTTATTAAACGTATATTAGCTTAAAAAATAAGTTATTTTAATTTCATTTGCTTACATATTTAAGCAAGTTTCACGCTAAGGCAGCTGAATACCCCTATTAAAATCAACTTTAATTTAACAGTTTTGGAGAAGTTGCTGAAAATTAAGCATTGCGATTACTCTGGTTGTTTTTCCAGTACAGCTGTAAGAGCAATTATTATTTTAATAATTTTAACAGAATTTAAATTCTAATACTAATAATAACTAATAATTTTGAGAACTATTTTTCATTGCGGGATATAAACAATTTTTGATTACTTGGGAAATACGATATAAAGAAAATAAAACATTCAATTTTGCACTATAGTAAGGTAGAAATTAGTTATTTTATGTTCAATATTGCCTATGACGTGTATCCATTTTCTGGACAAGTGTACAGGTCGACCAATTTTCCTCAAAAGTCCTTGGTTTAACCCCGCTTTTGTAGAATTCCGTTTTATGAAACGAATTAAAGCATAAAGTACAAAATATTGCTGTATGCAATGAACCAAGCTGGTAGCTAATCGAATTTATTCAAAGTATTTTAAAATTTTGATATAGGTATACGATTTACGTCCAAAGAAATTTATAGAAATTATAAAAATGTTAAAAAGTTTCAAAAAAACCTTTCCTGACACTTATATGATACTGGCAGTTTTATACGAGAGATGATTATTCTGGTCGGTTTTTCAATCTACAGTTAATCAATTCAACTCGAATAGGGTCGGGTAAGTCTGCTAGCATGCAAATAAAATTAAAAACAAAAATGCTATGAAAGCTTTATTATTTTTACTCCAGATTATAAACATTTCTTATAATGGCTCGTTGTTTTTCGTTCAATGCTTTTCAAACATGCTAAAACTTGAATTCATTATAGATTTCTTTCGAAAGCTTTAAGGAGTTATGAAATATATTGAAATTAAAAATGTTAAATGTTCTTTACCATTCACATAACTTTTTACCCGCCGATACATTTTTCTCTTATCGCTTTTAAGTTTTCTTTATCGTCATCTTTTTCAGTTTTTATTTTCTTCCTCTTCAAATATTGTTGAGTGCCGTGGTGACTACAAGAATTTTAAAGGCACGTCCATGGAATTTTTTTCCTCCCTCCGCTTTTCACCTGAGAGTTCACAAGATTTTTCCAAAATTGATTTTTTAAGTTTAGTAGGAGGGAGGGAATAGTGCGTGGGTCTACAAAAAACCCAGTAAAATTTACCTTTCCGTGAAGAGAGATTTTTTGTACTCCAACAGATACATAAAAAATTAAATTGAACCTTCCCTTTTTGAGCATTATTTTTCAATGAATCATTCACTTTAACCCTCCTGGTGATTTTCTTGACGAAGTATATGGTCATTAGCAAAACTAACCAGATCTTGTTGAACGAGATACCTCGTAATTAGAAGAAAACTTGATCTCGTCATAAAAAAATTGGTAATATCTTGATGACAATATATCTCATTATTAACAAATTTTCATATATTTATGGACGAGATATCTCCTAGAAATCACTTGGAGGGATAAAATGATGATATAAATATAAAATTCGGTTTTAATCTCTTTAACCTTCTATCTTTAAAGAAGAGTTCGACTGAAATTGCTAAATACTTAGTGCATTCAAATGGCTTCATGGAATCCTCTACACATTTATTGAATTCATTCCCTCAGCGTTGTAATATCAGGTCATTAGCTGAAGACCAGGGTTGGGTAAAGACTCATATATGCATGACTCTCGTTGGGTTACAAATCGCTTGCAAAAAAGAAAGGAAAGATGTAAAAGGCAAGACGCTAAATTGTTGAAATGTGAATGTCTTGGCCAAAACGAATAGTATAAATATAACATTGGACAAGATATTAAGGTTGTAAATTCAATACCAGACATCTCTGACGTTTTGTATAGCATTTAGCATTAGATATGAAAGCCCAAATTCGCTCTAAAACCCACATATGAACTAAATCTGTTTTAATTTTTACAACCCTGCTTTACACTTGTAGCAAATTCAGCATGTGCAAATACTTTTAAAATAGAATTCGTCTCGCATGAATTGGAAGTGTGTTTAAAAGAACTGCTGGTGCACGTTAAATCTATAGTGATGTGGCGTGATGAGGTAATTTGGAGAATGGGTTGTCAGGTCATGTGCTGATCTAGCCATATGACCGTGGTTCAAATTTATGAGGTGTTGCCCTCGAATCTTTCTCCTCGGGATTGATCTCGGACCATTGCCAATAACCCGTTGTGTTGCTTCAGCGCGACGCAAATTCCACTACCTACAACTTACAAAAAGGGAGGAGCTGGGAAGTATTTAGCTTATAATAATCTAATGTCACATAATAAAATCGAATGATCAGATTTTGCTACGTCTTTAAGCAATGAGTTGGGCAAAAGAATGCAAAGGATGAGCTGCTAAAAGAAAAATGTAGGTTGGTATTATTTAAATTAGATCAGACCCCGTGAAGCATAATAAAGATTAAAATAAAAGACTAATATATTTAATGCAAAAGGAAATTTTATGTCTAAGAGAACAAATAATTTTAAGTATGACGTATACAAAAATTACATCTATACATATAAAGCAGAGTTGGCGTCTGTATGTTCTCTATACAAATCTACACTGTTTGACCAATCCACACCAAATTGGTACATTTATACTTTGGAATCCTGCGAGTAACGTAAGCTACATATTAACCTCTTTCTCTTTAACCTAGGTGGGGGCTAAGTCAATTCGAAATTTCCATTGCAAAAACATTGAGCGTAAAACGATTGCGGTACGCAACTCAGTTTGTTTTACCAGTATTGATCGAAAATCAGATTTTCTAATAAAATTGTTTAATCGTCCGAAGTAAATTGTAGAAGCTATGAAAAAGTTAAAACGATGTTAAAAAATATTTTCTGCACACTCAAATGATGCTTGCATTTTTCTATGAAATAGAATCAACATTTAACCAATTCAACTCGAGCATCACCGGGTAATTCTGCTAGTAGTTTTATATTTTATTTGGATGGGTTGTAAATTTCATGTGAAAATAAAAGCAAATTGCACCTAAATATAAATTTTTAACGAAATAAAAGGCAGTGAAATCTACATTTTATTTGCATTCTATACCCTCATTTATAAATTCGAATGCTTCAAATTCTGCAGTCGAACATTTTGTTTTTGTTATATTCACTATCAGTTTACATATTTTAATTTCATTTACAAAGTCTAGCTTGGATCTAGTGTTTAGTTCCATCTCATTATACCGGGTGCTTCAAAACTTTCTATACAAACTTTAAGAGGTTGGATCCCAAAATTAAACTTATTCACTTAGGTATCTCCGCTAGAGCAACCCCGATGTGCTAGAGGTGTATAAATGAGATATTGTGAATATGTGAACAGTCACTAGCACTAACTTTTTAGTTTGACAGAAGTTCACACTTACAGTTTCACAGTAAGGCACGCCATACATTGTTCGTTAATCCTGCGACGCTAAATAGGATGAAATGCACATGCTTATCGACTTGTCTTCTGCGCACAAACGGAGTACGCACGCTCATATTGGATGTTGTATCGTATGTCGAATCTTTGTGTGGTTTGCCTAATAGTTCAAGGGGCCACCGTGGCTAAGTGGGTTTGTCCCACTGCGCTAGCAATCTGTGAGTTGTAGACGACGCAAGCTTGATCTCTTCTTTGACCATTTCTCTCTTCTGTCAGTAAATCTTTCATTGTGTGCGTTTGTCCATTACTTGACGTCTGTCGCAGCTTGACCAAATATGGCCCTTGCGCCATAAAACTCAATACAACCAACCTAATAGTACAAAGTTGCGATCACCAACAGTAAGCACGCCTGACAGCGTCGATGGATCGCAGTTCAAACTAGCCAACTGCCGAACAGCGACCTCTAGCATATCCAGGTGGCGCTTGTCCTGGCCCATCCCTCCAAGTACGGCTTAATTTAGTGTTATGTATGTCTCTATAAGGCTTGAACCATCCTGTGTATTAATCTACACAATGGTATATGTGCATTCGCGATCTCAAAAATAAGATTTTATTGCAGTACACACACAAGCTCAACACGGAATAAAACTCCCTCCCGAATCTGCAGAATTACCGCAGGATTTGAGCCCGACAGTTAAGTCCTCATGAAAACCATTAACTTCCTTTAGCCTTTTCACCGCCCCATTCTTCAACCCCCAAAAAAACCCACATTAAAGCTAACAAGGAAAAAGGGAAAAATCCAGAAGTGAGAATTAAATTGTCTCTTAGAGCGAGGCGGACAGGTCATCTTATTAAATCACGATTTTAAAAACAAGCGCGCGGGCAATTTATTCCCATATTTATGGGCCCCTCGCAGGTTCCGCGGCATCTTTTTCCCTACAGATGCGGCGGCCATTTTCCGTAACTCATGATTAGATAGACGGACGTTTGGGTTCCGAAGGTGCTCTCGTACCGCCAGAGGAGGGGAAAAAATAGTAATGTTCACTTTAAAACGGCGATGGGAAAAAAATAAAGGGGAAATGCTAGGGATTTTTTTATTTTTCTCGCTTGGGCTTTAAAACGTGTTTGCAGTGTAAGCTTCTATTATTTATAAGGGAGATAGGTATAGGAGGGAAGGATTTGACATGGGTCACGAATTTAACTGCCCCATGGATATGATTCGTTTTCTCTTTTGTGTTTTGTTTGAAAGTTTTATCTTTCCTGTGGCGTATGCTTGTGCACGAGCGGAAGAATGTACGCAGTGTTCATTACTTTGTTTCCCAACTTTGGAGGTCAGCTGTCCGTCTTAAGAATTTGTCCTGAGGAAGTTTGGATTAACTCTTCTGTAGACAAAGCAGTTTTCTAAAGAAGCGGATCTCGATAAACTGACTGCAGTTCTGTTATTTCAAAGCGCGATACTTTCTTGATACGGTGCGGTCGTGTGGGAGTTGTAGGCCAAGCAAGTTCGATTCCTCCCTGAGTGAATTTCTCTCTTCTGTGTCAGTAAAACTTTCCTTGTGTGTATGTCTATTACTGCACGTTGTCTGTATTGTATTTGACTGGCGCATCATGGCCAAATATGGCGTTTTTATCAAAAATCCGAAACTCAGGGCCGTCGTGGCTCAGTGGGTATGCCTACTGCGCTAGCAACCTGTGACTTGTAGGCAGTGCAGGCTTGATTCCTCCCTGAGCGTATTTCTCTCTTCTGTGTCAGTAAAACTTTCCTTGTATGTGTCTGGCGCAGCAGGGCCAAATATGACACTTGCACCATAAAATAAAATTCGGCTCAAAAATGAATTTTTTTGCTTGAACTAAAGCAACGATGCGCACTCAAAAAAAATTCAACATATATTTTCCAAGCGTTATTTTGAAGTGTGTATTTGAAGCATTTGACGACTCACCGTAACGTTTCGAGCCCAATAAGAGGGAGGGGAATTGTGACTTCCAGCACAAGAGGCAACGAGCCGCAACCCGACTGGGCGGGGAGAGCACACGCCCACCCCCGGCACACGGACGACATTTATTAGATCTAATAAAATTACATTAAACTTTACAACTCGCAATTACATGTGCGGCATTGTAGAAAATCAATTTATACTAAAATAAAACACGAAAACAAAGATGTTGTTAGCAAAAACACAAAACGTATTGAACAACAAAAACAACAAAAGACGAGCTGCACAGATGTCTTCACAAAAAGTAGAAGAGAAGGCTCCAAACAGGCCCCCAAGGATGTGAGAGCAAAAAGTTCGTTGTGGTGTGCACAGCCCGCCACAGTGAACATGAAACCATAAAAAAATACAACTTGCAAAAATTCGCCACATAGAAAAACAGGACAATACAAACATAGAATAAATGTAAAAACAGTAAAAACCGGATAAGAACACTTTAAAAGAAATAGTCAAAAACACAAGAAAAATAGATAAACAGACAAGATCGTCATACATAAGTGAAACGAAAGTCAAACAAACATGCTACCAGGGGAAAAGAGGGTCAACCAAAATGGATCCATAATTAAGATAAAATTAAAATAACTAAAAGATTTAGAAGACTATGGTTTGGTGATAATTTAAAATATTAAAAAGTAAAACATTAAAATTTATTGTGAACGAGAGGGAATGCGTTCCGCCACATCCTCAGTAGCCAGCACACACATTTTGACCCTGTAGAGACTTAAAGGGCTCTCAAGAACTGCCTTCAACAATTGAGCCCGGTTGGATTCAGTAGGAGCAACAATGTGATAAGGAGCGGTGCGCCGGCAGCTGAAGAGGTAGTGGTCAGCACTTCCCAGTGCACCACACAAACAATTACCCGAGTCCTTAATCCCGAACCTGTGGAGGTACTCCACAAATGGGCCATGACCTGGAAGGAACCAAATCAAGTAACGATTTGCGGAGAGGAGGCCAGGGCCAACCTCCGGCTCGAAAGACTTGAGCCTGAGTCCCCTGGACGCGCCACGATGATCATTTCGTCATTTTGACAGATCGAAGTTTCTAATTGTTCTCATCAGAAATGAACGAGGGGCCGGGACCCCAACTCCTCTCCGCAACATGAGGCAAGCTTTGCAAAATGGTCGGCCGTCTCGTTCCCGGACAGTCCGGCATGTGCCCTGACCCAAGACAAGCCAAAAAGATGGGTAAGTGTTACTATTTTTTTTAAATTTTATTAAGGTATAATGATTTATTTGAATTTGATCTTAAGGCTTGAATCGAGCTTGGACTGTCGCTGTAAATATTAATTTTCTTATGATGGTAGCAGGCCCAGACCACGGCCTTATAAATGGCTGTGAGCTCGGCTTGAAACACACTGTTAAATGGAGAAAGTCTGTAACATAAAACCTGCTTTAAGTCGGTGTGGTCGAATATGCACACTGAGGCCCCGACACACCCATCTATGCTGGAACCATCCGTGCACCCATCGAAATCCGAGTTTGGCAACTGAAGTGTAGCATTTAGAAGCTACGGGTCTCCTCACTCTGCTCGCTAACCCCAGAAGATTGTTAAGCATTCTTCATTGGTTCACCACTCGCTGAAATGCGTCATAGCATCAGAATTTTAGCAACTATTTTGTTAAATATAAAGTAAAACTTCCATAAATATGATTTAAAGGTTTTATAAACACGGCACCATCGCCAATCGGCGATTAATAACCATCGCCAATCGGCGATTAATAACCATCGCCAATCGGCAATTAATAACCATCGCCAATCGGCAATTAATAACCATCGCCAATCGGCAATTAATAACCATCGCCAACAAAGGGTTTAGGGCCCCACAGAATTACTATATATGTAAATATATGAAGAAATCTAGAAACACATTTTTGATACGCTCTATAAAATTCACTATCCATTCCTCCATAAAGCCCCTCCTAGACGTTAAAAAACAATAAATCTTTATTTAACCCTCTGAGTGTCACGACATTTCCAGATAATATAGTATTGATTTGGTCCCACCACACATAATGATTGTATAACAGCATCTATTAGTTGAAAGAATCCCAGGTAAGATTCTATTGGTCAAGAGGGTCAAAACTGGTTGAAAATCATGCAGGGAAGACTGGAGGTAATATGCGTGTGGATCCCTCAGAGGGCTAAAAAACCACGCAGTAAGAAAATTATTTACTACTGGACTTATAAAAATGAGAACGCTAGATTCTTTATGTGAAAAAAGGAGGATGGCGATGCATTAGGTTTGGGAACCACCTCTACAAGCTCTCGAACAGTCAAAATTAACCCCGAATGTCGCAAAAGGACATAAATTAATGGCAGCCTTAGAACTCATGAAAGCTTAAGACAGCAGTTTCCCAATGAGAAATAATTCTCATTTTTCATTAAAAACGATACACACGCTTCGTTTGTCCGAATAATGAAAATGAGGCGGCATAACTCATCCACAGGGAGGGAGTCATTTTCATTCAATTCCGCGCAATACAAAACTCGCTGGAAAAGTACACAGAAATCCCGTTCCTCCCATACATATTTCAACACCCCGGCGAATGTAAATCTCGCATTTCGAGAGGGGAATAAGAAATGGAAAATAAATTCCGCACGTCTCCGTTCCCGGATCAGCCTCGGAAAATGATGATGATGATGATGACCACGTGACGTCACGAGACCAGGACTGTATTTACATGCCGTAAACCGGACGGCACGCCTAAGCGGTCCCGCATTCCGGATGAACTGTCTTTAATCACAACAATTTAGGAAATGCGATTTTAAGTTCGCCGGCCCACGCCCAGTGCCATTTCGGTATCAGTCGTCGTTGCTTCCAGGAATGGGAGAGGGAGGTTTTTTCGTTTGGGGGGATTTAATATTGGGAGAAAGTCCTTTCCCTCTCCTGTTTTTTTTCCGCAATTTGGAAGTCAAATGTGTTCAATTGATTGTGCGTTTTCAGTTATCGCCAATGTTTTTCCGCGAGTTGTGTTAAAATGGGGTCACTTTCGGTTTTATTGAGAGCATTAGCTTATCTGGAAGAAAATTAAGTGGTGACTTCAAAAACAAAATTGTTAGATTGCGTCGAGGAGACAAACCATAGTTTTGACGTGAATACTAGGGCCTGGTGTTGAATTGTGGAATGAATGAAGCAGACTTAAGAAGTTTGAACGATTGTTTATTGTAAATATTCAACAATTAATTTGCAGTTTGAACGATTAAAGTGTAGTTTGATATTAATATTGAAGAGTAATTTTATTGATTAAAGGCCTTTGATCGGTTACATAGTTCGGTAGCTTTCGAATGATAGTCTTCACTCCATACGATCCAAAGTAACACTGGCCCAAAGCTCGCCCAGCAGCGTAGAATTTCGAAATATTGCGGACCCCCTCCCCACGCTTAGTACGCCCGCGCACTCGGTCCGAAGGTCATGTCATGTACGGACGTCCTTTGTCTACACGACTTTATATTTATCTTCGGAATGTTTCTTGTTCTGAAACCATAAAGCAAAACAGTTGTAAAGTTTTGTAACACTCGACTTTTTATGCATGCTCCTCAGTACTGTTCCGATTAT
This sequence comes from Meta bourneti, assembly GCA_933210815.1. Classification (NCBI taxonomy): domain Eukaryota; kingdom Metazoa; phylum Arthropoda; class Arachnida; order Araneae; family Tetragnathidae; genus Meta; species Meta bourneti. Next base: position 24,045,899 of record OW119924.1, on the reverse strand, counting down.
TAAGACGTGTTCGCGTCAAAAAATAGTGGTTTTATTCGAGAAAATGTGTCGGTGGAAATTGTTTTTGGAAAATGTGTTTGTATCATCAACCTTCTAATAAAATAAGCGGAGCATTGTAAGCGCAGCTGCATGTTATTTCTCCCAACCGCTCCGTTCGAAGACTTCCGGTATGGAATTGGACTCTCCTAATGTACTAATTCGCTATACAATTGGCCCAATTCGATATCCAATTTACCCAATTCGATCCCTAAGCTGTCGCCAATAGCCCATTCTGTTGCTCCAGTGCGACGTTAATTAACTACCTACCTCGATTCCCAATCCCACGTGATCTATGCTTCTGAGATCTCACAACAGTGACTCAAGCCAAATGCTCCGCTTACTTCATAGGCCAATGGTTTATATACGCATTATTCATATCAGGATTGGCAGAAATGTCAAATGCAATGAGGAAGGTTTCAACAAAAAATTGTTTATTTTGTCTGAAGGTTACTTACTGTAAATCAGTGACGATTCAGAGGAAACTCTGAGAGGGAGGGGCCTGAAGCACAACGCTTTAAAGAATTAATATTAATTGAAGGCTTTGATTTTGGTCATATATATATTGGTTTTTCTGTGATGACTTCAACCATCTTCTCACCTGTTCATATATCTACGTATCGTATCAATCTCTCAATAGTGATACAAAAGTGAATTTCCAAAAACAAGGTTTGAACAATTGTTTAATGAGGCTTAATGTGATTTATTATTAAATATTTGCGGAACAACCATTATATACTGAAGGCATGTGTGTGCTTTGATGTATGTCATTGTTATGAGCTTAGAGTAATACATTAATCGTTCATAGTCTGGTGACCAAAATAAAGTCGCCATAGCTAAGTGAGTATGCCCACTGTGCTGGCAATCTGCGAGTTGTAGGCGTCGTAGGTTCGATTACTCCCTGTGTGAGTAAAACATTCATTGTGTGTATATGCCCACTTGATGTTGTCTGTCTTGTGTTGGCGCAGATTGATCAAATATGGTCTTTGCGCCATAAAAAAAATAAAACCAACCAAAATGAATGTTTTAAAATATGAGTGCAAAGTTTTACTTTTGCATACATATTCCATTTTTAGGGGGTTGATCCTAAATAAAATCTTGACTACGCTAATGCTGTAAATATTATTGCTTCAAAATTGAATGTTACTAGCTGGCAGTCATGCTATACGTTCGGTAAAATAGATACGTACTTAGCATAGACTATGAGAGGTTCTATCTATAAATCGAAAAAATATAACGTTAGTGTTTTAGTGGTAGAACGCGTTTCTTCTAACTATTCCGAAAGTGGAGTCACTTGTCTTCATTTTAATTTAACTCCGTTATCTACCAGTGAGAACATTGAATAATAGGAAGCAAAATTCGTCTGTATTTCAATGCAGATGTTCCAATTTCATTTGTATCACGGTTTCAAAAGTTCAACTAGACCGAGATTATCTTAATTCGGTCCAATTTCATAAAAAAATCTGATGAACATTTCATTGAGTGTGTTTTAAAAACATCCAACTCAAAGTATGAGGATGGCGAAATGATTTCACATGAGTTCCGTGCATTTATTTTCTTAACAATTTTACTCCGTTTGCTAATTGTGTCTCAGTGGGTTTGCTCAATGCACTAGCAACCTGCGGGTTGTAGACGGCGTAGTTTCAATTCCTGTAACTTACCTGTGTGTAATTCTCTCTTTTGTGTCAGTAAGACATTCTTTGTGTGTGTATGTCATTTACTTGACGTCGTCTATCTTATGTTTGGCATAGCTTGGCCAAATATGGCCCTTTAGCTATAAAACCCAAACAAACCAACTGTATGCTAATTACTCCTATATGTGTACATGTTATTATAAGGGATTTGAATGCTTCAGTGTAGTTATAAAAATATTTTCGCCTAAGTAAATTCCTTAATTTTTGTAATTTAGTTTCCAAAATGCATGTATGGTTTGATATTTCTGACTTTAGGAATGTATTGATCACCATATTGGGTTTGATAGCTGGTAAATGAATTTTACCCATACACAGCTCTGCAATGTTTCTATCCTGGATCCAATGACAGTAAAAATACAAGAAAGAAAATTTATACCTATGCAAGCTAGCGAAACGTTGGCACATCACGTAATAGATTGATAATAGCTGTAAGCATAATATAAGAAAGTCTACATTTTGGAAAACAATTATACTGAAGCAATCGTGGGTAAACAATTATACTGGAGTAATTGTGAGTAAACAATTATACTGGAGAATCGTATATGTAAACAGATTATAATTGCCTGGAAGGCTATGGCTGCTCTTCTTCGACTGATGAGCTTTTGCTGTGAAACCGTTGCATTTGTATACCAAGACTAAAATTTGGCTCTGGCGATTTGTATCATGGTTTTTAACGAGTCTATTAAATTGGAGGCTTGTAAAAACATGAATGCGTTCCTACACTTGGCATCTTTGAAGCAGATTTTGGTTTCGAGTTTATTGTTCGATGCTAGAGGTGATTAGGAATCTGTGAATCAAATAATCACCTATAGGGATCGCCAGGCATGATCTTTCTAACGGGAGCCCTTTCCACTTGGCGAGTTTGCTACCTTCCTTGAAGGTCTTCTGCCTTCTAATAAGAGAAATACTATTTGTGAAATAAGACAAAAAAGTCCATCAAAAGAAATACAGCCTAAACTCGGCATTGCATCCCAAATGCAATGCAATTCAATCAAGTTGGCTCTTGTGCGCAAGCCAATCAACCACATTGAATATGAATCTTAGTGATCATATATGGATTAAATGAAAGCTTGGTCTTACTGTCATGCACAAAAAATATTCATCGTACACAAGCAAACTATAGGTTACCAATCGAGTTTGATAAGGTAATATATTTTGTCCTTTCACAAACCATTTTCTAATGAATACGTAGGAAATCTTGTAGATTGGATTAAAATTAAGAAAATATACCAAGGATACATAAGCTATGTTAATAGTCAGAACATATTGGCTAGAAACAATAGTTCGCGCAGCGTATTTTTTAAAATGAAATTAAAGTCTTCACTTGAATTTATTGTTGCCAACTTTGACTGCAGTTGTTTTGCAAATGTTTTTAATTGTTTATATGTATCATTCGACTATCTAGGGAATTCTACATTTATTCCAAGATTTCTATGTGAAGGTTTTGGAACTTTCGCTGAATTCCATATTAACCTGTTTAAGTTGGTTCACGCTACATGTAATTGGGGCACTAATTACTTAAAATTAGTTACGACTGGTATTTAAAATTTAGCGTCCGTAATTTTGGACTTCTCGAGCACACTGGGTCTGGATACTGTACACATGAAAAAAATTAATATTTTGTCCCGAAAATTGTTTTAGTAAAATAAAATTAAACGTTAACTAGATGTTTTCAAGTAAAATCTTCAGCAGCGTCCCCTTAACCATCCTGGTGGTTGTCTCGACGAGGTATCTCGTCATTAACAGAATTGATCAGAACCTGATGGACGAAATATCTCGTCATTACAAAAATCCTGTCATCTTGTCAACATAAAAATCGGCATTATCTTGATGACGTAATATCTGGTCAAAAGCAAAATTAACTTAGGTCCGACCGTTCATAATTACGAAGTGCTGTCCTCGCTTCTTTCCATTCGTGACTGATCCCGGACAGTCGCCAAAACATGGTTATCTTTTGCTTCAGTGAGACGTTAATTGAACTACCTATCACTGGAAAAATTGGTCAGATCTTGATGGACGAGATATCTCGTCGAAACCACTTTGAGGGTTAACGAAGGCTGAGTGTCCTTGAAGTTTCCTTGTCTGTTGGGGTCATCGGCTCGGATCAGCGAACCACTCCCTCTCCCTTCTACCGAAAGAACTAATAGGACAGTTAGCAACTGGCCTCCGTCTGGATGAGACGTTTACGTTTCAACCTAAAGATATTTTGAAATTTAACACTTTTTTTGCTTTACGCACTTCATACGTTTGACCCTTGAGTAAAATTTCTACACAGTCTGGGAGTAAATAAGTGTTGTAATAGTTAATCTCCAGAAAAATTTAGATGATTTTATCAACTACGCGGAAATGCGTTTACTTGTGATTTTTTTAAAGTATGTCCTACATTCAACAGACAGGTTTTATCAAGTGTTAAATCAAGAATCAAGTATGCAATCAATAGTACTAATGGGAATAAAATTAATTTTTATAACATATATCTTTGTTTATGATTTGATGGATTTAAGTGGCATTTTGTGCTTAAAATATTTTTATCTATATATTAATAAAATATTTCATTATAGCATCTCATCTCAGGTCATAATGTAGGGCTGTCAGAAAACCGCAAGAGTACCCTGTTTTTCATTCCATCACGAAACACTTTATCTTAGTAATTTTGTGAATAATTAGAATAGCATTTTAATGTGTTTGTAATTAGAAATGTCACAGAAAAATTCGAGATGGTTGGAAAGTTAAATGTGTGTGAATAGTTTAACAATGGTAGTCTACGGGGCATTCACGGGTGGTTATCTGAAGAAAATGTGCCAGTGAATTATACAAATGATTACTACTCTGCAATGCGAAAATATGGTCTAGTAAACAAAATAATCATCTGCCGGGTTCAGTCTTACATTAGTTTTCCACGTTCAATTTTAAAGTAGTATCTAAAGTAAAAATCGATGAAACTTATCTTTCGTGTTTGATCTCGAGTCGTTTCGAATACCTTTTGTATATTTTGATTGCTAATATCACACTTTGTTTCACTAATAGACTTTATTTGTATTACAAACCAAATCAATTTGTAAAAAGCTGAGAGGCCATTTTCAGTGTAAAACAAACCAGAAGAAAAGTGAAGATTTTACTTCCTCTACACAAATATTCTCATGTTTCCTTGAAACGTTTTGGCAACGTTTGACGTTTAACCTAATTGGCAATAACCAATCAACTATTATGCATCATATCAATCCGAAATTCATTCTTTTGAATTTTTATAGGCGAAGTGTTGAAATCGCATTCGAAAAACAAGCTACGTGACGTCATACTTGGAATACGTACTGGAATTTTCTTCCGCCGCAGGAACATTATCTCCATCTACATTTAGTTTGGCACAAAATACCTCACATGGATAATTTGATTCGTCAATTCAAAACAAACACGTATTATAGACTTGAAAAATGTAGTTTCATTGTAATACTTGTATCGAATTCTTTCTTATTTATGAAGCATATTTATTCTGATGCCTATATATGTGTGTGTGTATGTGTATATACATATATGTTTTCATAATTCATGTTTAAAATTCTGTATTCGTAATATCCACTGATGTGATTCATTGGAATACGAGTTGTGTTTCACTTCTGAAAAAGGAAATGTGAAACTGATGAGTACAAAAATCAAAACAGGTCAAAATTATGTGTCAACAATACTTCTTTATTTCATGATATTCACAAGACGATCTTTTTCTCACAGTCCCGCAAAATTATAAATTTTCGCACAGAATAAAGCAAGGCAAATGTAATACACAAAATCAACAATTTTCTGAAAACAAGTTTTAAAACGAACACAATTTTATGAAACAGTTTGTTTTGATAATTTAAAAAGCAACAGATTGTATCAGTATTCAGTAGCACCATTAAGAGAACACACGCAAATCGAACTATTATACATTTGTATTCTTGAGAAAACGAAACGCGTTTAAATTGTTAGTAAAATTTGAATAAGAAGTAAATCTAAGCAAACATACACAAGCATACATAAAACAATTGAAATCGAAAGAATCTAATTCACCATGGCACGGCATACACATAATTCTATTTCACTCGAGTTTAAACTCCTTTTAAATTTTCATTTACAAAAGATAAGGCATATCAGTAGTTTTTCAGAACATCGACAATTTCCTTTTATAGTAAACCATGCGATTATTTCCTTGAAGATGCTTCAGATATTGCACTTAACACTGGCACCAATACAAAATTCAAAGAGAAAATATGAACAAGTTGAGGCATGTAAATAAAGGAAACAAGCAAGTAAATCAGTTCCCTAATTTTAAACGCGATTAATTAAAAGAAAGAACATTAGTAGTCTGTTTTAGTGAAACCATTCCGAGATATGGGGTATTCCCAAAATAATTTTGCCCAAGCGTTACACGACCTATGCAATCAATACACTGTCATACTAGTCAGTAAGGTAGTATCTCAAGTTTGATCTTTCGAGTTTTCCAGAATTTTTAATCTTTTTTCTGCAACACCTATACTTACATACCTCAGAAACGTAAAGTTAGAAGAAACTTGAAAAATTTTTAAACAGAATATACATTTCAACATTTATTTAGATAAATCTAGAACAAAACCGACACAGCAAAACAAATCAAGAAACAATTTTCAGCAATTCGAATAAATAAGTAGAATTGTACGTATTAAAGGAATTACTAGTAAACAACAAACAACTTAACTGAAAATGCATGTAAAAAAAATCTACTTCCTTTAGAAACTTGGGAATTCTTGGGAATTTACACTTGGGAAATTCTTCGGGAATCTGCCAAATAGTATTAAAAATGTATTCAAGTGCACACCAGTCAACAATTATACCCATTTTTTTAATTTGTTTTAAATTTCTTTTGTGCTTTTTTGTAGTAAAAATTTAATAAAAAAAATTTTTTCACTTTGCGCCCTCGACAAATATTTCACTTTAAAGGAAAATGCAAAAACGATTTTCTAGTGGTTTAAACTTAAAATCATTATGTATACTTTCCAATTACATTGCTCCAAGTCAACAAATTTAAAGATTATTATTCACATTCTGAAAGTCATGGATAATAATTATGATCTTAAATATAATTTTAACTTGTGTTCTAGATAAAAAGTGAATTTTTAAATGTACTCAAATATTTATAAAATTAGAGTGCTTAAATAATTTTCATAAAAAAGACCCGCTGGTTTACACTTCCTTGAATGAAAACAAAATTCATGTTCCAAAGCGCAAATTTTTTTGTCATTCAAAATTTTCGAATTAGGAATTAGTAAAATATATTCAACACTACAATTATTACTGGTTGTGTCATTTTAATAATTATTTTATATTAATTTATAAGACCTTCGAAGCAAACCAAAATAATTTGCTGTACCAAAGCACAAATCTTCACAAATCTCCAAAACACAAATCTTTATACCATGCTTATGGCCCTGTCAGGTTTTAAAATCACTGGCATTTCATAACAGTTGTCAGGTATGCAAAAGAATCATGAATTCTTGGCTAATGGATTGTCGGAATAAAAAGTAACGTAACACTATTAACCACTCAATGTCAAACAAAATAAATTTGAAAAGATGTGCATATTAACGTTGTGAAATCAATATAAATACAATTCACTAAAGCAGAAAACACCTATGCCACACTGATCAGATATATGCAGTTCTAACAGGACTGTGCAAGATCGAAGTACAGAAATAAAGTCACGTGAATTTCAGCAGAAGACACGTGACTTGAACACAATACAATGGCGAATGACATCTGTACAACACGAAAAACTTTAATAGTTGTTCACGAATAACCATTCATTACAATATCTATGGTTTGAAATACTTAGATCAATGAGCATTAATATAGATACAGTAAAATGTAATGAGATTAGAACAATTTCTTTACCTTTCATAATTTTAAGCCATTTATCTTTAGATTTTTTAAAAATTCAACTAATCTCGAAAACAAAATAATTCAGTGATTTCGAAAGAACGTGTTAACACATACTCTGTTCAATAAAAATATATCTCTACCACAAGTGCTCCGATCAGAATATTTTTTTTAATTCAATTAATCTCGAAAACAAAATAATTCAGTGATTTCGAAAGAACGTGTTAGCTCTGTTCGATAAAATATCTCTACCACGCAAGTGCTCTGATCAGAATAATTTTTTTAAAAATTAAATTAATCTCGAAAACAAAATAATTCAGTGATTTCGAAAGAACGTGTTAACACATACTCTGTTCGATAAAAATATATCTCTATCACGCAAGTGCTCCGATAACAAGTGATCACGGTTATTTTTAAAGCAATACATTTTGATTATATCATGCATAAAACAGGATCAGAATAATCACTTTCGGTACACTTCTTCACGCTTGGAAATTGTTTAGGAAACGAAATATTATAGGTGAACAACTATTTCCTTCTGATGGAGTGAATGAATTATTTATATAATGCTCGGCTGAAAATGCATATGTAATTATGTATATATTTACCTTCAATTAAAGTACCGACGAACATATGACAACATAACGATCATTGTAATTTGGCAAAAGATTGCTGAGAAATGGCAGTTTGGGAATTGCATTCTTATAAAAATATATAAAATATAGATGTATGAATCTCTCTCATAAAGATATTACCATCAAACTACAAAACCTATTTTTTGTGTCATTTCATATTCCTTATAATGCATAAAAAATTACTATAAATCCCCAAGAATAGTCTGAGTAAATTATAAATAAGAAAAAATGAATGTCAAAGTAATAAATTTAGAGCATCTTTAGTACAACGTTACGACAATAGATGGCGGTATGCGCCAAATCCTTTTGCATTTATCAAAATGCATAAATATATATAAGCAAGCAGAGGAAATGGGAGTAGATGGACAACGAAAGCCTTCTCATAACTGCTGAACACTTTTGACACAACAAAAATTTGTGAAAGTTATTTCGTTTATGACATGACACTTGTGTCGAAAAGGAAATTTAATTCATTCAGTGTTGTCATAACAACGTCGATACTTTTAAAAATACTAATATATCTACATCTGAAATATTTACATATACTTACAACTCTGGCCAAGAAAAAAGTCGGTGTGAGAAATATTAAGTCTTGGATTTTTCTTCAATCCAACCGAATACATATTTTCTCTTCGGCTAATATTTCGTCAGCCAACGTTGAGCTTGTGCTGCGTACTTCTTAATATTTTAGGTAGAAATAGAATTTATAGTTAGAATTAATAGAAGAAAAATAATAATTTAAGGAATTTGTTCAATATAAGTTTAAACTTATAAACTGAAGGTGTAGAACAGATGTAAACAATACGAAATATCGTTCAAGTTTCAAAGACTGGAGATACAAATCGAGTGTGAAAACTGAAAAAATAAAATATTGCTGATCACATTCATCTCTCTCTGAAAGAATCGCTTATCCAAAATAAATCTATCAAATGGGTTAAATCACTTTTTGTGATTTTATTTCCATTCTATTGGATAGATAATTTATTTTGTGGAACTGAGCTGTGCTTATACTTTTATTCTCGGAAAACAAGTCAATTTTTAATATAATAGCGTAGTAATACGAATAACAAGACACTAGTATTGAATTTCACAAATGGTACTGTGTTTTAACATACTTTTCATTGAATATTTAAAAAAAAATTTCTTCCTTTTACTGCAGTAAAATATTTAAATGAATACATGTATTCATGGAATTTTACGATTAATAGTAATTAGGAATATCACACTCGCAATTACTTAATTGGCATTTAACACAACATCTTGAGGCAAATCTAGCAATTGATTGATTTTTACAATTGCTAGATTGATACAATTCAGCTCGGTATTAATTTTTATACACTTTCTTTGTGTATGACATATAGGTAGAATACCATGTTTCTTTCATGATTCACTAGCTAGAAGTGTTTTTAAAACTTAACAGAATATTTAGCAGATTTTTTATATCCAATGTAGTAACATCTACACACATGTGCCAACATTTACCATGCTTGTCAGGTTTATTCCACATACATTACTTTATAACTCCGTATTCCAAAAAAACTGTAAAGGTTAAGTTTCTTAGTAAAAAAGTGGAACGATCACACTGCTTTCAAGCAAATGATACTTGAATTTAGAAAATTTAGATTTTTCATAAGAAATATTTCTCAGAAACAAAGTTCTCATGATTGAAACCCAAAGCCTACAGTATGATCATCTATTCATCGAAGAGTAGAATAAAATAAGTATAAGAAAACTTAATATTAAAGGTATAAAAATACCAATAAAATTGGTAGGCAATCAGTTTCCACTGTGCCAGCAGAAACCGTAGAAACAATAAGCATTCCGTGGCAGTTGGCATGTATGTAGATCAACGATTTTCAACCGGTGTGCCGCAAGAATTGCATTGGTGTGCCTCACGGATGGTGAAGTGGTTTAAATTTATATGATTTATTTAATTTCAATGGGAAAAATTGTGACAAGTGTGTTTACAAATAATTTCAGGTAATACCGTATGAAATAATTTAGAGTATTATTTTTATCGACACCTTGGCGACCTTTCGATGAATCACGTATGCTCACGTATCTGCGATACGCTCTACTTCCTGGGGCCGCCTCTTAAAATCTATAATGGCATGTGTCGGGGTGGAGGGGGCTGAGCCCCCAACTAGTAGTAGATACGATCTACTGTTAAGTGGAGTTAATAAGTATTTGGTATTGACGCTTCATGGGGACGCACTTCTATAATTTCGGAACTAGGTTCCGATTTCCAAATGGAAATCCACTTAAATTGATTGCTACTCTTGGCCAAACAATTTTGGACCAAATATTATTTTGGAAAACCTCTTTGGTGCCAAGGGGGTAGGTAATAATTTTTTGTAAATAATCAAAATCACGCCTGTTTTTTGTCAGACTGATAAAAAACAGAGCTTGGTGTGCCGCAGTATTTCAGTAATTAGTTTGAGATGAAAAGGTTGAAAATCGCTTATGCAGACAGAATGTTTAACATTAACTGATTTAAATTCAAATTAACAGCGCTCGGAGTTATCTACACCAAACAAACAACGCATATTTCTTTTGATTTCTGACGTCGATAAACAGACACAAACTCATCAGCACACATTCGCCAAGCAAATGATGTGCCAATTGCTTTCAGACCACCAGGGGAGAAGCACACTCTTTCAGAGAGAGCGAGAAAGAGAGACAGGCGAATCCACATCCACGATCACAAGAAACGGACCAGAAGATCCACAATCGCAATGGAATGCATGGTGCTGAACTGCGCAGTTGAGCAGATCCAGAGGTATATCTCTTGATGCGAGGGAGTTGTCACAACAAGACAGCGGCGGTCCACGCCACTGAGGACCGCGACCCCCGATTGAGCGGTCGGGGTCACTGGAGAGGCATGTACGGCCAATTGAAAGAACTACCACTGAGGAGCATGTCCCTGATGAGAGTCTCAATGGGCGTCTTGCCCACCAGTCTCACAAAAAATAACTGTTCTATGACTTGGGATGAGACAGTTCTAAGGGATGGCAGCCGGAGTAACAGTTTACCGAACCGCGTCGGCTGGTTGGGGTATTGGGTGCGGCAGTACTCCTCCAGAGCACACTGAGATTTCTCTTGGAGGCCTTCGATGTGGGCCACATCGGACAGTCCACAAGCATCTGGAAGGGAAGAAAAGCAGTCTTAGCATTTGAGTCATTTAATGTGCACTTGAAAAAACCGTCTGCTCGACTTTTGTCGGCAAAGGAAAATACAAAATACGATACGTTTGTTGAATAAACGTTGAAAACTACAACAAATGAGAACATTTAGAGAAAACCCTCAAAACGCGCGTACAATAGGTCTACCGTACACGAACGACTATCTCGCTCTCAACCCTTCTATGTCTTCTACTACCACCCACACCTCTCTCAGCGTCTCATGGCTACTTGCCTCTTTCTCTGACCAATAAACCGTTGCTCCAGACAAAATAAAATACAAATTATGTACAAAAATGCAAAATACAATACGTTTATTGAATATACGTTATAACGAAAACTACAACAAATGAGAACATTTCTCAGAGAAGAGCCTCAAAACGTACAACTGGTCTACACTACCCGATCGACTATCTCGCTATCTCCTATCTGTCTCTGTCTACTCCTACCACTCACAAATAAAATCCTCTCAGCGTCATGTGGCGACTTCTCTCTCAGAACCGATAGACCGCTATGTTGTTCCAATGCGACGTAAATTCAACTACCTACCTCTCTGAACACGCGACACATACACTTCTGTTTTACCCACCAAGAGGTAGTTCGCCTTTTGCTAGGCAACAAAGTTCGCCTTTTGATAGTTTTTACGTGTCATTAAAAATTGCAATAAAAAATTAATGGCGTGAACAATAATTTATTAACAAGTTAATTTGGTACTAATTAGTATGTCTTATCCATATTATTTAAATAATGTAATTTAGCATCATTTCAAATATGCAATTTTAGCTTTGGACTTATAGATATAAAAAAAAAGAACTCGAAAATAATTCTTCGTCAAGCAGCTATTAATAAGTTCAGGTACTAAACATTCCTTTGAAGCACACAATGGCGTTGAACAATTTTCGATTCGAACTGAAAAAGCTTTCTGGTTATTTCTAGGTATGATTTCATTCAACACCTCTCTGCATAATTTAATCAGTTTGCAAACCCAGTTGAGTAGAATATGGGATGAACCTATTTCCCTGTTCGTGATACTTCTGAAGGTGATCTTACCAGGAACAAAGTAAAAAAAAATATTTTTCAAGCAGTAACTCATCAGGAGAGACCGTCAAACTAACTCACGAGGCAGCAGCGCAAGGTCTTCCATAATAGAAACCAACTAACGTTTAAGAACGAAGCTTATTTGAAAAACGGGTTTCTATTCAATGGCAAACGTCAATCAAGTCCAAAGCCTCAGTAGTGGACGGGAACGCTAAAATAAAAAAAATTACCCTGCTGTCAAAAACATGGGATCTTGATTGGTGGAAGAACATTTATTTTAGGTCACTTAAAGGCAAAATTCGAGTAATGATGCTACTTACAATTTTTTTGTTTTCTTCCCACACAATAGACAAAGAATTATTTTTTGTCCATCTCCCAGCACAAGTTGGCTTTATTTCCTGTTTAATAAATTTAATTTTGTTGCTTGGTCGCTAATTAATATTTTTTATTACTGTTTACGAACGGATGTAAGTTAGTATCCGATGTTTTTCTAACATCGGATGGTAACGGTTCATTTGTTAATTAGGATATCAATTACAAATGAAGAAACTAATGTTTTAATGGGCAGTGGAAATAAGTTTTATCTGTACGGAAGGCTTATCTTTTCGTCTGACAGCTCATCTCGAATTCGGTTTGTTTGGATTCCTGATAGAAATTAAGGGTTTAATTACCGTTTTTCATATGGCAACAAAGAAGTTCCTTGGTAAAAAAATGAAGAATCTCGACACACTAATTACGATAAGCAAATGAATGTTAGTGGTTGATTACGATTATTAATTTATAATCTTTCATTAAAAAGATGTTTATGTCGTGTCGTAAAAAGTGATTTCAGCCAGAATGTTTGGTTTCTTTTCATTTGTAGTCTTTAACCAACAAAAAACCAACTTCCTCAATGCTGTGATGTTTTTTCAAAGCGAATTCCAATCAGCATAATGAAAAAGACGACGAATCTGATCAATCTTACTTAGAGTTGAACTTTATATCTTTAATTTTGATACATAAAATTGTACTATTCTGCAAAAACTTCCAGGCAATATGTTCGTAAGTTCATAATGATAGCAGACTTATTTTCAGTTTAACGCTTATAGATCGTATCTATTAATTGAAATTAGTTAGCTGCTACCATTAGCATCCATCGTATCTACACGACATTTCTAAAATTATTCCCGGGATGTATTTCTGTCTTCTGTGTCAGTCAAACCTTCTTTGTGAGCACATGTCTATTACTTGATGTTGTGAGGGGCGAAGTTTGGCCAAGTATGGCCTCTGTGTCATAAACCCAACCATGTAAAAAGACACCCAAAATATTGAACTATGCTCTGGGAAAAATCTATTCAATATTATAAAAGATAGCATGCCATTTTTCAGTAATTCAATGCAGATTCGAACTTCTTCCGATGGCTGAATTCACAACTAAGGCGTCTTTAAAATAGGTGATTCATACATATTAAGACATGGTAGCCGAGCGGTTAGCGCTCTGGCCCTTGATTCAGCAGGCTCTGGACTCAAATCACGGTTTTGGCTGTTCTTAGTGTTTCGGAACCCACTTTAAGCCGTAGATCCCTGTCTAATTATACCTCGAGAAGCAAAAAAAAATTACCGCCAGAGCGACAAACCAAAGGAATCATGCGAAGAAATTTTTTCATCGTATTCCCAAGAATTTAAATTGCAACGAAAGGCAAATAGCGAGTCCTGAAAGGTAATAAGGCTTTTGAAAAGTACCTCTTTCACAAACACATTACGGTATCTACATACAATAATTTGAAATCTATAAATCAAAAAATACACTATAAAATTTCAATTTGCACAGTTTAATTTAAACTCTAAAAAATTACATTCCTAAAATTCCTACACAAAGACACACTTCAAAAAACGAGTGAAAAGGAAATTTTAAACGCGTCAAAATATGTCCACCTCAAGCATAAATAAAAAGAAGCTGATGCATAACAACTTCAATACCTACATTTCGTACCGTACTTATACCAACTAATTGTCGATATTTCTCGTTCAACTGCATTTCTTGCCAATATCTCTTTCAATCAACTTCGCAAAATTTGAATTTCTAAGATACTTCATAATTGAATTAATCTGGTTTAATGGCAGGAAGTGAAACATTTAATTTTAAATTCAATTTTAAACGAATTTTCATTCGAATCAGATGTCCGTATGATCATTCATGACATTCCAATGTATCCTAACCACAAAACATTTCTCAGGTTAACATTAGGCCAATTTATAATGGGATATTACCAATTACTACAGTTGATAACGTCAAATGGCCAAAGGACAAAACACTATTTTCAAACTACCTCATGAATAAAACAGTAGAAGGGAAGTTCTTGATGATGGTTAGTTAAGGATAATAACAGCTGTTTCATTCAGTAATGGACCGGAGAAATTGAAATGAATCTCACAGTATTCTTTACCACGGTTGCAGCATACATATCTGCTTTCAACTATTGCACAAATGGACGTTACTTCTGTATGAAATCGGAAGCATTGAAAGAATTATCTTCGTTATGCCCGTGTGATCACGGGCACGTTGACACGGGATCTGTGTCAACATTGCACTGGTAGTAATTTTAAGTTTAACAGACGAGACTTGGTAGTGTACGGATTTTATTTTCAGTTTCCTGTCGTTTCTTACCGGTTGCTTGCACTTCTGTGTTAAGAGTAAAACACTGATTTAAGCCAATCAACGACTGAAAACACTAAATGCACGATGGGGAGGATTGAAGTTTATACTTTTTATAAATAGTAAACCTTGAATTTTAAGTTATGTATAGTGTATTTTGAGAGAAATGCAGTCGACTCAGGTGGTTTTGAACGAGTTTTCTTTAAATTAGGTGATAGATTGAAGCGTAAACATAGCGCTTCTACAATTGGGATCTTTAGCGCGAATTGTGGTTCTAAGTTTATCATTCGGTGCTGAAAACGAAAGGAGTGATAACGAGTTGGCGAAGAGAAAATCATCCACAGCGATCGCCATTCATGCTTTTGGTATGGCAGCCCCTCTACTATAAAGCTTTCATTCACACTTATTCAAAAATCAACTGATCCAAGGTCGACTGCCTTCTCGTCGGAGCTACACTTTTACAACTGGAATGATGAGAACTAAGATTATAGAGAATCCTTGAGGATAGTACTTATTTATCTATTTTGTCTTTCACGTACCCACTGTTATCTATTGTCTTCACTATGTACCTACTGTTATGAAATGTCTCACGTACCTATGTAGCTACTACGTTGCCAACTATTTTTCATGAAATATGCACCTGAGTCAATCATAGTTTCGTGCGTTTGCGGTACAACAGCATAACGACATGAAAGCGGAAACACCAAGACAGAAACTCCAATAAATGAGAATGCCAACGAATTTCTCGAAAGGACGGTCATTTAACCCTCAGCTCCACTTAACCAGAGTCAAAAACAGAAAAAGTCGAAAGAAAATCCCTTTATCAATATGCCTTGAAGAATGTACCTATGTATCTTCTACTTAACTTTCATGTCCCTACACTGTCTTTTGTCTGCTTATGAACCGATGTCTACCATGCCTTACGCTTTTCTGCTGTCATACAAAAGCACAAAGACATGATGGTGGGGATATCAGGAGTGAGCCTCTAATAAAACAACCGAGGATGCAAACGAATATCTCGAAAAGGGAAAGCGGTCATTTAACCCTCAGCTCCACTTTACCAGAGTCAAAAACAGAAAAAGTCGAAGTAGAATCCCTTTATCAATATGCCTTGAAGAATGTACCTATGTACATTCTACTTAACTTTCATGTCCCTACACTGTCTTTTGTGTGCTTATGAACCGATGTCTACCATGCCTTACGCTTTTCTGCTGTCAAAGTACAAAAGCACAAAGACATGATGGTGGGGATATCAGGAGTGAGCCTCTAATAAAACAACCGAGGATGCAAACGAATATCTCGAAAAGGGAAAGCGGTCATTTAACCCTCAGCTCCACTTTACCAGAGTCAAAAACAGAAAAAGTCGAAGTAGAATCCCTTTAGAGCCTTGAAGAATGTACCTATGTACATTCTACTTAACTTTCATGTCCCTACACTGTCTTTTGTGTGCTTATGAACCGATGTCTACCATGCCTTACGCTTTTCTGCTGTCAAAGTACAAAAGCACAAAGACATGATGGTGGGGATATCAGGAGTGAGCCTCTAATAAAACAACCGAGGATGCAAACGAATATCTCGAAAAGGGAAAGCGGTCATTTAACCCTCAGCTCCACTTTACCAGAGTCAAAAACAGAAAAAGTCGAAGTAGAATCCCTTTATCAATATGCCTTGAAGAATGTACCTATGTACATTCTACTTAACTTTCATGTCCCTACACTGTCTTTTGTGTGCTTATGAACCGATGTCTACCATGCCTTACGCTTTTCTGCTGTCAAAGTACAAAAGCACAAAGACATGATGGTGGGGATATCAGGAGTGAGCCTCTAATAAAACAACCGAGGATGCAAACGAATATCTCGAAAAGGGAAAGCGGTCATTTAACCCTCAGCTCCAGCTAACCAGTCGAAAATAGAAAACTTCGCCGAGACAAGCCCTATATCAATACACGATCACGAGATACAATGTAGGACCCCTTTCCAACACCACTTGCCACTCAGGGTTATAAGTTTCGAAAGATCACCAGAGTAGAGAACATTCTTCTTGAATGTTCCCCGCCGTCCACCGAAAAAATGGCCTTTGGACAGAATGTTAAGTGATCTAATCCCACTAATAACGCGAAAGCACGTAAAACTGAAACAACGCCATCGGAATTTCAATTCGGTCGCTCTCCTCCGAAATACACCATCTATATGATAATTCCAACACGGAGTACAGAAAAAATAACACAATCAAAAGGCCCCAACACTGATTTCTCTTATCCGTCATCAAGCCCCAAAACTCCCCCTCTCCATGACACAAGCACAGGTGTGCTATCTAACACACTTTAGGTATAGTTTCCACTTATTTCTTTTTCCTTCTCTTCTGTGAGTAAAAACAATATATTCATAATAATACATCTTAAGACGTAATTGAATTTAACAATAGCGGGATTATTTTTTTGTGTTTATCTTTCCTTCGGATTTCTTGTTGTTGAGTTGGGTTGGAGCCCGGTTTAGGAACTGGTTTCCTTTCCGTTTC
Source organism: Meta bourneti (assembly GCA_933210815.1). Classification (NCBI taxonomy): domain Eukaryota; kingdom Metazoa; phylum Arthropoda; class Arachnida; order Araneae; family Tetragnathidae; genus Meta; species Meta bourneti. Next base: position 24,028,279 of record OW119924.1, on the reverse strand, counting down.
AAGGACGCGAAATAAATATTGCAAGCGTTGCTGTTCGTTTATTTATTTATTTTTTCATTCTGTTCGATTCGAAAAGAGTGTTACTAGTTTAATGGGTGCGGAAAAGATTACTGGAAAAGATTGCGCGTGTGCGTTGTTAATGCATTGTTTCATGCACGTTGACGGCGGTGAAAGACAAGATACGATCGGGGTTTCGTCAGTTTTCCTATTTGAATTCCAATTACAAGCGGAGAGAATTCCCCCCGCCTATAATTTGGAAAGAAAAACATTTTTATGGTCCGAGAAGGATGTGCCCCATCTGCTGTTTTACAACAACTCAAAATGAAAATTATTACATTCTTAACCGATTCTCTTTAAGATACGTACGGGCTGAGGTAAGTTTTAAAAATCAAATTTAAAAGCAATTTTCATTTTTTAGGACGGTAGGTAGTTGTTTTAACATCTCACCGGAACAACACAACGGGCTATTGGTGAATGTCCGGGGTCAATTTCGAAGGGAAGATCCCATGACAACATTCGTCATTTTGAACCATGGTAAGATGACGAGGTCAACAGCTAGCATTCGACTCTTTGAGTTCCGCTCCAACGTGAGGACATTTGAGGCTGCGACAAATTTAACGTGCATCAGCCTCCACGAACACGACTGTTTTTGATCGGATCTAGTTTCGATCTGCAACTCTCCGGTTGCTGATCCGCTACTCTTCCAACCAGGTTACCCGCGGCCTCTGTTCTATTTCAGTATAATTTCCAAATTACATCGTTCTCGTGGATGTACAAACACGCTGCAATGACACGTTGGGCTTTGATGACATTCGCATCAAAAGCGGCTACCGCAGTCCTTTAATTTTTCAGATACCATTGCTATCACATACCTGTGTTACCTGTAGCAATGCTGTTGGTTTGCGTATCCTAAATCTACAGTTTTCCATGCTCTAAACTAAATAATTCCGAACTGAAATAAAAGTGCTCAAAAGACTCTCTTAATTTGATGTAACTAATAATTAGAGTATAACAAATTTCGATGAAGAAATTAATCGTCAGATTAGAAATGGTTCTGTTTTGTCCATATTGAAATAATCTCAAAACAAAAATTATTTTCATAAAAAATAGGATATCTTTAATTTACGTAGATCATAATATATGAAAGTACTTCCGTTGCTCCTAGGTATGGTATAGAAGGTTAAATAGGAAAACAGAGCGCACTGTTGGAAACTAAATTAGTATTAAAGAGCTATAGAGTTTATCACTTCAAGCCTTTATCCTTCACAATAGTGAAGGGCCGGTGGTGTTCCAAGTCTCATTTTGAAGACCATGAAAATCAAGTAACACATATCGATGAACCGCATAGGGAAAATGGTTCAAGTCTTAAAGGGTTGTGGAACTCCAGTACTATCAAAGCCTTGAAATATGACTCTTGCGCCATAAAACCCAACTAACCCACAGAGCCATGTTAACTTAACAATGAAATATTGATGGGCAGTTTTTATTCACACAACAATCACACAGTTTTTCTAAACAATCAGATTAAAATTTTTGTAATCCAATTGTTCAAGAAATGTATTATTTCATTCCTTACATTCCACAAATAAACGCGTTCTGTGGTGAATACGTTTGAAAACTTTCGTTATTCAAAGAAATTTAACCAATTATACAGAGGATAGTTCAAAGTATAAAAATAAGGAATCCCGTACATCAAAATACCGAATTAATATCCCCATAAAATCCAGTGTAAAAAGAATGAAGACAGGGAATGGATAAAGGAAACGGAAGGGTATATTACTTCGAATACCTTTCAACTAAATACAAATTCTAAGCTCTTACGTGAAGACTTTTGACATAAGTTTTTTAGGCCAGGTTAACCAACAGTCACAACGTTCCAAAATTCTTTGGCGCAGTATGGCCAAAAATGGCCATTAACCCCCAAACCAAACCAATTCCCAAAAATTTAACTAATAGCCCGTTGTGTTGCTCCAGTGTGACGTAAATTCAACTGCCAATCTACCTAAAAATCTAATTATGATGCATTTTAACTATGAAACAATCATTGGTTTAATATTCAAAATTACAAATTTCAAGTTTAAAATAGCACCTCTTGTGAAGAATATAGTAATATTTGTCTTGATATTTTCCTGGAGACGCCATTTCTCTGGGTTTGCCCAATGCGCTATCAGCCTGCGAGCTGTAGGTGGCGCAAGATCGATTCCGGTAACTACCTTTGGGTGTATTTTCTCTTCTATGTACATAAAAGCTTTTCTTGTGATGTGTGTATGTCCATTTACTTGACGGAAAAATATTGCTTGGCGCAGCTTGGCCAGATCTTGCCCCTGCGCCATAATAACTAACCTATCTGATATTCCCTAAAATGTTTCATTTGTCCTGTGGTCTTTAATGCGAGTAATGTTTTCTGAGAATTTTCTGGAGAAAAAAATTGCCATTTCAATGATTTATTTAAGCAACTACTTGTTTATAATGTATCCATGTTAATTAAAGGACCACCGTGGCTCAGTGAGTTTACCCACTGCGCTACCAACCTACGAGTTGTAGGCAGCACAGATTCGATTACTGTAACTTACACTGGGTATATTTCTCTATTCGGTCAGTATAACTGTCCTTGCGTGTGTTACTTAAACGCTGTCTTGAGTTTGGAGTAGTTGGGCCAAATATGCCCCTTGCGTCATAAAATCCAACCAAGCATATTAGTTAAAATCGTAATAAATTAATTGCTCGTTATTACCCTTATATTTCGTCGGTCCTTTGTTCATTTTTGTACTAACCTTATCCTCCAACATTATTTCCATTTTGATACAGATTTACTCGACGTTTGGAGCGGCTTGGCCAAATATGGCCCAAAAAACCCAACGTTTTTGGTACAAAGGGAACAGAAAATTTGAACTAATATTCCTGAACAATCCTCCTTTGTGGATACGAGAGTGAATCCCCAACTTCCAGGACAACTCCAAGAGAATCACCCAACCCTAATTCGTGACGAGATCATAAATTACTAAACACCGGACCGAATTCCCCACAACACCAATTCCCTATTTCCCTAATTACTCCGAGACGAATTACGGTCCAGGTTCCTGGAGGGATCATCAGTTCGACGTGACACTTGAATTCCTAATGTCCGCTCGAAACAGCGAATAGGCGTCCTCCAAGACCGCGGCCAAGGAGACAGAGCGGGGGTGGAAAGGCCACGGGATCTGGAAAAGGGAGGAAAGACCGTGTCCGAATCGAGAGTTGACGGGTCATGGAGCTCCCTTTCAAATGCTAAAAGATGGATGGGAGAGTTGGTTCGACATGGACCTTTTTAAAGGGGGATCATGTTGGGGTTACTCCATTGCGACACTGGCCTGCAGAGGTAGGTATCTTTTGAGATTGGAGGACATTTCGAGGGTTCTCTACCACGTGAGTTTCGATTTTGGGCTGGTGGAAAAATTGATTTATTAATGTCAGCGTAGGCACTAACCTTTTCACTAGGTTTGTTCACTGCGCTAGCAACTTGCGAAGTGTAGGCGGCGCAGGTTTAATTCCTATAACTTAACCTGGGTTTATTTCAGTCTTCTGGGTCAATGAAACATTCCTTGTGTGTATATCCATTACTTGACGTTGCCTGTGTTTCGTTGGGCGAAATCTGGCCAAATATGGCACACGCCATAAAAAACCTAACCAACCATCTCACAAAGTATTTTGAGCTAGAATTAAAAGGGAGACTTAAACCTCACTTGACGAATTCTGATGAATAGAAAGAATCGGAATACGATATCATTAATAATATTTTTTAAATTATCCTTGCTAAAGGAATATAGATAAAATGAAAGAGTGCAAATGACATTAACACCAAATTTGCAATATTTACAAATTGGCAACAAATGAGCTTTAGAATTTCAATTTTAATTTTATTAATACAATGCATGTGTTAAAATATTCAAACAAATTTCTATGCAATAGCAGTCTCAGTCTGCTTTATGACAATGGACTACGGATTAGGATACAAGTAACTATACCATTAGTAAGACTTTGGAGATTTTAAAACACAGATTCAGTGACAATCAAAACACCTTTTCAAAAATAGTATTTACTACTTAAAACAGGAAATGGTTTCATGATTATCGATAAACATTTATAAAATCTAAATGATATTGATACCTGCTGAATAAAAGGGGACGAAATCGAGAACATATGTTTAAATTAGAAAAACAGAATTAATGTTTCATAGAACCTAAACACATTTTTGCTTTCTGAGTAAAATAAGAATTAAAATGAATGCAGACCTAAAAAAATTAATTTGGATTAGTTGGGTTGGTTTTATGGTGTAAGGGTCTATTTAGCCAAACTACGCCAAACAAATTTAAAAAAAATTCTTTGAAATTTCATTTGCTAGAAGATTAGGGAATTAATTAAAAATGGCTTCGTTAAACGTTCGAACATATCAAGTATTTCATTAGCGCAGCTTATCCGCTTTTGAACCTTGCGCCATAAAACTCAAAATAACCAACCATCAAGTATTTCATTACAAAAAAGTTTTTTCTTTGATGAAATACTTGATATGTTCGAGTATTTCATAGTTCGACTTCTTTAGACTCCGTATTACTTAGTTTCTCAGTAGGAATGTTAACAGCTAGCTCCTTCGTTAACTTCATTAGAATCCATGAAATCCGTTGATGTATTGTGTAGTTTCTTTCTGCAAGCTCCTCATAGCCTGTTCAAAACATATTCTGCAACGTTTTTGATACGCGTTAGGCAACTTAAAATGAAGTTGCCACATGAAGTCATTTTGTACCTCAAACGTTCCTACCAGATAAGCATTTATTCAAATTTATCCATATTAACTTATTTCATCGTGTAATTTGCGATGCGAAATTGGCGACGTTCGTTCAGGAAAAATATTGCAATTTACGAAAAAATAAAAACGTCGATCCGGTGAACTTTTCATCATCCATCAGATAACTACAACCGAAACCCTATTCATCAAGGGAGAAAAAAGGAACTGACGAAGTAAGAGATCCGAAAGAAGCAAACATAAGTCACGTATGCCCGGCAATACGAAGCTGAAAGACACAAAGAAAGCATCCGGAGAAAACGGTGTTTAACTGCAACCCCAACTGACCCTTGCGCACTACTCGTCTCTACCCCAGGAGCCTCCAGAACTGCGTGGCACTTTGAAACATCACCACTCAGTTTTGTCCCAACACGCGAAATGGTACGCCATAATTTTAAATGGCACGCTATAAACATTAAAAGGACGAAATGAAAAACGATCGTGTTTTAACTCGCATTCCCATTGGCTGTTGTGTCTTAGTACGCGTAATTGATTGGTCATGTCTGGGTCGAAAACGCGATCCTTGAACTTGGAAAGATGCAAGAAAAAAAGACCTTAGCTATGTAAGGTATGTGCAGCACACGGGATTTTATTTTGTTTCGTGTGTGATTTGTGTTTCGGTTGTAATTTATGCCCGTGTATGTTGTGGTCAGCCATTTGAAATGGATTACATATGGGGGTTCAGCCAGCTGGAGGAAGAAACATCGAGTTGGGATTTATGTATCTGAAACGACCAGAGGTTAAACAGCCATGGAGGATCGTTCATCAAAGTATGCAACTGGTGAGAAAAACAGGGGAGCAGACCGCACGATCCGCAAATGCCCTTTGAATCCTTTTTAAACAACCAATTACCAGAATCATGTATTCATATTAGTACTCCTTAAAGTGTATGCTAATTGAAGTCACCCGTGACCTTATCAAATCTCGAAATGAGTTCTTGATGCCTAAAAGTGTAACTTAAATTCAGTGCTAATCATCGTTTGTCGGTTAAAATTAGTTGAAAAATCTGGGAAGAGGATCCAAATTGAACTATTTCACAGTAAGTGATTTCATTATGATTTATGTATCTGAACACGAAAAGCGGATGGGGAATAAGAAAGCTTCACGCACGATCTGCAAATGCCCTTTGAATTCTTTTTAAAAACCAATTACCAGAATCATATACTATTTAGATTAGTGCACTTCATAAGTATATGTTAATGGAAGTCAATCGTGACCTTATATCTCGAAATGAGTTATTGGTACTAAAAAGTATAACAAATTCAGTGTTAATAATTTTTTGTCGGGTTAGAATTGATAGAGGATCAAAATTGGGGAGTGATTTCACACTATGCGAATTCAGTGAGGAATTTCGAGACTTATTTGAGTAAACAAAGTAGTTTCGTACAGATATCCAATTTTGAAAGATTCGCTGATGGCAAAAAATTTACACTTTTAATGGTTTCTACTTTTATTAATTGCAATAAGATTGGTAAAAAATAACTATATGTCTGATGTTAAAAGATTAAAGAGGTTGATAACATTAAATTTTAAAATACTACAATCTACATGTTATAGAACTTCGATAATACTAGTGACATCATTAAATCAATACGAGAAGCCTTTGATTTCGTAACATATTCCTTCACTGATGAAACATTTATTAATTTCGTTTGTTCGCACATTTATTTTGTTCGCATGATACTTAAGTTAGTTTCAGATCATAACATCTATTGTGATTAACCCTCCAAGTGGTTTCGACAAGATCTCGTCCATCAAGATCTGAACAATTTTGCAAACGACGAGATATCTCGTCATCAAAATCTTACTAATTTTTTGACGATAAGGAGATCAAGATCTGGTTAGTTTTCTTTTGTCGAGATATCTCGTCCATCAAAACCTGGTCAGTTTTGCTAATGACGAGATATTTCACCGAGACACCTCCACCACCACCAGGAGGATTAAAACATCCCTATGTGTTATAACTCAAGTGGGTATTAATAATTGAATGATGTTTCGTCAAGAAAAAAGGGAAAATAATGCTTAATAGATTAGCTTAAGTTAATTTTTATCAACTATGTAATTAGATAAAATGCATGCTTCAATTATGATTGCAGTGCCTGCTAAAATTTATCAACGATTCTATTTGCAGTTCCGATACGAAATTTTTTTCTTTATAAATTTTATTCCAGATTAATTTATTTAATTTGCTTCCCTAAAACTGTTTCACGCACATACCCATTCCTCTAAAAACAGTTTAAAAGCTCTTCACAAACAGATATGCTCTCAAGTAACATTTAAAAGAGAAAGTAGTGCAGAGTAAGACAAATAGATATAAAATACGGTTAATATAAAATACTTGGGGAGGGGAAAACTTTCACCAGAAAACTTGGATCCCTAAGCCACTACCATTCTCTATATATCATATTTGTTCTCTGGCATCATCAAGGATTTCGAAAAGTGACAAACAGAGCCCGAAAAAAATCTACCCGGATAGAATAAAAACATTTTTCTTCCACCCACTGTCGTCCTTTCCAGCACCCTACCCCCGAAAAAAGAGGGGTGCGCGAGAGGGAAAAAAATCAACTTACAAACCGCGGGGAATCAGTAACGCATTAGACGGTGGAACTGCAGAAGAAAAAAGTATCGAAAATACATCTTTCATCTATCTATCCATCTTATGAACCTCTACATACAGCGCTGGAAGAGCGGGAAAAGAAAACAGCAAATGAAAGGGAGGTAGAGAAAAAAGAGGGGGAAAGTGATGCCGGACATATCCAGAGCTGATCCGGGTGGTTTAAGGGGCGATTTAGCGGCGGTGCCAAACAAATGGCCCGTTTATGCGGTAGATCTGGTTCGAGGTAGGGATACTGGGCAGGATTTCTGTTCAATCCGGTTCCGTTTGCCGTCCATCAAGACCAGAGATCAGTCAACTGGTTCGACCCCACGGACCCGCCAAGGATGTGCTTGACTATGCGCGGGAATATCCGGCAACTCGGTCCAGCTTAACACAAGCAAAGCGATACTAAATGAGAGCTGGCAAATGAGCAAAGCGATGCTAAATGAGATGGTATATGCTCTAATTTCAAAACTCAAGCCGCTAACTTGTTCGACTCGGAAGCTCTAACGTATTTGTTCCGATGTGGATGTTTAGTTTTGCCTCTTGAACCTCATCGAAGACCGAAATTCTTCATTGCAACCATGTATCGATATGGATTCACATTGACAAAATTACTTGTATAGTTACGGATATACATACGATGTTCAACGGACTTCTCCGTTTGTGGGGCAAAATTCTTTACTGTTGCCATGAATTGATATAGATTCACATTTCAAAATTATAATTATGGATTAATATGACGAATTTCTTTAAAGTAATTAAGGATTGTTACGGATTCACATATGTAAATCTTCAATGAACATTTCCATTTGTGAGGTAAAATTCTTCATGCAAATCATTGGTTTATACGGATTCATATAACAAAATCCTTTATTATAATTACTGATTTAAATACGATGTTCAATGAACCAGTGCGTATGTAAATCCGTAACAATGTTCAAAGAACATTTACGTATGTGATTACGCCAATGCACATAGGTAGTCGGAACGAAGAGAGATGAGATCAATCGTGTATCGCATTCTTCCATTGCGTCGATTTTTTTTAATAGTTGGGTAAATTTATGTCAAAGAAATTACTTCCAATAATCCTATTAACGACGAAAGCGAGTTACAAGATCAAGTGCGATATTAAAGTTTGTAGGCAGTAACTAATTTAAACCAATTTCTCTCTATAACTAGATCTATTCATTTCAATTATTTTTATGTGTATAGTTAAGAAATCAAAGAGTGTTTCTAGTTAATTAGCGTTACAAAAATTTCTGTGTTATTATATTTCATTGCTTTGGTTATGTTGCTGGTGTATGCAAAGAACACCATAATGCAGTCTTATGTTTTGCACATTTAACAATATATTTACACTCATACGTTCTTATAAATAGTCACTTATAGAATACAACTACTGGCTAAGTGTTCTAACCTGCACTTGGCGATTGGATAGGTATCTACAGAACGTTATAAAGCGCAACAATACATATTTGATTCGTCGAATTACAATACAACCATTTGTGTTTAGCGTCTTTAAGTATTCAAGTAACATAACATATGAGCAGAAGCACTTGAATTTCAGTTGGTTGGGTTTTAATGACGCAAGGGCCATATTTGGCCAAGCTGCCACACACAAGACAGGCAACGTCAAGTAAAGACATACACAACAAGCAAAGTTTTACTGACACAAAAGATCCAGGGTAAGTTACAGGAATCGGACCTGCGCAGCCTACAACCCGCGGACTTAAATTTCAGATTTCAGGCGGTTATCTCATTAGGATCGACGTGGTTCAAAATTACGTGGTGCTGTCCTCGGATTTGATCCCGGACCGTCGTCAATAGCCCGTTGTGTTTCTCCGGTGTGACGTTAATTAAACACCTACCTATCATTAGGATCAAAAGAATTCTTAAAATCAACAAAATGAAAACAAAAAAAGCATCGTTATAGAAATTATTTTGTCTTAAATCTTTATCTGAACTCCATATGCGGTATTTTCTTATCTTTTATAGACATATATAAATATGATAAGATTAATTAACTTTAAATCAGTGAACCGAGGCCAATCTCATGTAATTTTAACGTTTCATTGTTCACTATTCAACAAAACCATGCAAGAATTGCATAAAAAATTTCAATTTTGAATACAATAGGATAGTGGAATCAGTGAACCGTAAGCAATATACCGGAATACGGTAGTAAAGGATGATCATTTGTTATAATTCAAATAAATAGGCTGCCTTTACATCGATTGCATGCTGTTGGGTAGTGCAAACCAAACTACAAATAATGCTCTGCCTTTTCTGTTTACTTCTGTATTCGAATTCTAAACCAGAAAAAGAAATTGACAAGTAGAAAAGTGGAGTTTTTTAACCCACATTGATTTAGTCAAGACATGGTTATAGCAGACATGATTCCGAGCCATGAAAGAATAGAACACTTATTTCAGAGAAATTTCCATACAACTTCATTACAGGAAAGAATTATTTCTTTCATTTTACACTGATTGTTTCTGGATTCTCTCTCAAGTTATACTATTTTTATTTTTTCCATTACACAAGTATATCGGGTTAGATGCATATTGAAGTATTCACTTATTTATATCAGATAAACTTATGAAAGAAAACACAAATTATGAAATCCTGGCACTATTCATTTTTTCACTGTCAACAGAGATCTAGGTTTTAAAAGGTTCTCGGCCATATTAATTAGTTGTACGATTTATACTTCCGCTAAGAAATATGGGGTATATGTAAATACAAATAATCTTTATTTTATTTAAGAAAAACGTAATAAAAATACAATAACGAATAAAAATAAGAGTGCGCATTTCGCATTCAAAAAATGTGTTAGGAACATTTAGTTTTTCTATTGTTAACAAACTCCATGGAAGGAAATATCAAGCCCCTTACTCTACATCAGAAGCTATTTAAGTTCAGGTAAATCTAAAAGTCAAAAATGCATCTTGTTTTTTCACTTCTCACGTTCGCCTTCAACAACTACATGTAGGGTACGAAATTAGCGGTTGTAGTCGAATTGTGCACCGACAAATTTAATTTTGATGATACGAATTTTTGGATACAGTCGTCATTTATTAACGCCTAATTTTTCTGAATTTTTTCACTAGTTTGGCACAAATTCCGACCAATCCATTTATTCTAACTATGTACTTGCAAAATGGGCGCTTTAATATCCAGGTTCTAGTCATTGCATTGGTGTGTGAAGACATCCACAAAACCTAGATGAATTTAAAATTGCCCTCAAGAACATTTTGGCAACCGAGAAAAATGTTTATTTACCATTGACGCTTCTGGTTCTAATTTCTAACCCTGACTACGTGATAGTTAAAAAACTCGGAATTCTTGAAGGTTGAAATCCCGCAACTCCCCCGTTTCAACCTCCTGCCTTTTGTCGTACCGACAGTAACTCCATTTCGTTTTGTACAGCCAATGAGAACCTCATCTATTTCAACGCTCTTGATCAGCACCTTCAGAGCACTTACAAGTGCTCATCGAGATAGAAGCTCAATTTTTTCAAGATTTCAATCAAATTTATTTGGGCCTGATTTAACCTAGTGGCAGTCTTTTCAACATGAAAAATTAACTTAAATGCTAAAAATCACAATATATAAATTTTATATTATTTCGTTCCTTTCTTGACCTATCTTCCAAGTAACTACGATCCCCAAATACTAAGGCAGGCCCATTTATCAAGCGCTATACTGTCAACAGGAGATTGAGTTCTCTACGGGGCCACCACTAAAAACTCGGAAATAACTGACTGACAAATTTTTTACCCATACCATTCACGAGAAATGAAAGGACATTTGGACTTCAAAAGTCGCAACATTGCAACTAACTTATCGGAGGTATGAGAGGAATCTTCAGTGCACACAAATAAACCAGACGGAATACGGGGATTTTAATTCCTGTTACCCAAAGGCTATCGCAAGGTAAGTATCGGGTTACCTCAAAAAATAGTTTATAGCCGTTTTGGTGACATTTGGCGTTTTTTCTAATTAGCATTAACAAAATTTCGTGATGTGCTGAAATCGTACTCGAAAACACGGCAAGTGAAGTCACGTTTGGAATATGTGTACAGGAAGCACGTTCCAAAACAAAAACAACCACCATCTACATTTAGTCTGTCGGAAAAAGCCTCTCAGCTATATTTTTGTGAAACCAGGATCTTGAGTGAAAGCCAGACAGTCACGGAAAGCAAGTTACGTTATAATTAATTTCGACATCCCGTCATGGCGTTGCGGAACTAAGAGGATTTCTCTGCCTAAAGTTTGTTAACCCGCCATGTTAAAGAAACTATTACATTAGCAGAAAAATCTTAGTAATCGTTAGATTATTCCTCAAACTAGAACACAATTATTCTGAAGTAACCAATAATAAATCATAATCTAGGTTATACATTAATAGAACTAAGCCTTAAGGACCATGATATTAATGTTTCCCGAATTTGCTGACTACTGGAGCCAAGGACTTTGGCCATTTAAACTTCCTTAAATTAATCGTGGAATAAATTTTTATCCTTCAGCCTTTCAAATCATTAACTTCATTGGTATGAATTCACGAAACAAAGCTTCCATTTAGTAGGGGGGTGAATTAACGTCGCACTGGACTAATACAACGGGCTACTGGCAACGGTAGCGAAATCCGAAAGGAAAGATCCGAGGACAACATCTCGTAATTTTGAACCACGGTCAGATGACGAGGTCACACCTGAGCTGGCACCCCAATCTTCTACACCACGCCAACGTGAGGACATTTGAGGCCACGACAGATTTAATGTGGACCAGCCCTCACGTACACGACGGTCTTTGCTTGGATCGAGTTTCGAACTCGCAATTCTCCAGTTGCAAATCCGCTACTTTTCCAACCGCGGCCCAATCCATTTATTAGAAAAACGTTAGTATAAAATCTGTAAGGGGAAAGAAATAGGATTGATTGTTTAGTTACAAAGAGTGGGGTCACAACTTTACATTAATTGCATATGCAATAAACTTAGTTATTCGGAAAATGTAACTTCTAGTTATTGGTCTTTACATTATTAGGTAAAGAGTGATTCTTCTTAATTCCTTTTCTTCCTTCGAATGTTCGTCACAAAATACTGAATCTATTTTTATTTTGAATAACTCTTTTTCTAAGATAATATTCAATAGTTATTCTATAAAGAATTTATAGAATAACTACACTTAATATTATCTTAATTCTAAAAGCATTCTATGTGACTTTAATTGAAATTGACTGTCAGTAACGCTACATAACATATATTTCTTAATTACAGGTCCTTCAGTTTTTTGTTAGTATATAGAATTAAAGAGGTACGACGTTGAAAACTATTTCTTTCTCAGAAATGAAGATCTCGTATATGATTGAAAGTTGGAAACAAATTGCTGATGTACTGCTGGAAATCCAACGTCCATGATGTAAGCACAAAATTTACCATTTTTAAATACTTGCTTTTCCTTTTTTGCTGGTTTTAGGTATAATGCGGCTCTGGTGAAAAGGAAAATGACTTCAAGGGTGTCTATTTCGAGACGGGTAGTAATTTCGCTGAGGAAAGTATTGCTATAAGAAAAATCATGCATGGCAATCGCAATAGGGGGATTTTTGTTGAGTCAACTCAAAAATCACCGCTGTCGCTTCCCGCACCGGAGAATAAGTTCGGATCCAGTATCTACCAGAGACGCCAATGGAGGGAGAACGCATTATTTTTGTTTAACCTGTCCAATAATTTATAGAATAGATTCATTCAAAATCACGTGTCTCAAATGCCAACTCTCCAGGTTCGGACTATACAGAGGCGTGTTTGATGAATCTGGACATTTCGGAAGAGGCGCAGCAACAGTGAAACATGTTTGATGCAAAAATTGTTCACGCCAACAACCACACAAATCCGCCCAAATAGACAACTAAAAATATTTACCAAGCAGAATTAGATATTAGGGTGCAGAAATTCAAGCAACTGGATATTTTTCTGGGTAGTAAAAATGTACTTAGGTCCAGTTTCTTGGGTTCAGTTTTGTTTCATGGATGTGTATAAATACAGTGTAATGACAGATTTGAAATTTGCATTTTCTGACCTTTTCTCTTAAAATGTGCTTTGCTTTGGTTCCTTCTGTGATTTTCCAGAGGTTTTTCTTTTGAAGTTTTAGAGTCCATTTTTTTGTAAAGAAAATGTAAGAACAAACTGTTTAATGGAATTGTTTTCTTTCAAACTTAAAGAGCAGCTTTCATTCTCAACAGCATTTTAAAAATCACTAAGAAAGTTCCTAAGAATCTTTAACGTTTGTCTGTAGTAATGACTCACAATGGTAACAAACGGCATTCTGCTGTTTGGCTTTTTCAAAGTGGGTAGGGTTTTTCCAAACGTGGCCCCGACAAACAAATATTATGTCTTGAGGTGTGCAAGAAACACAAATTTCAAATCCTGTAACCTAGTTAAAAAAGTTAACAGTAAAACTTTCGGGACAAGTAGTATCCACGACGTTTATTACAAACTTTAGTTGCATATGCGTTCTTTTTTCTTACCCCTCATTTGAACACAGAACTATAAAAGTCTTACACGGGCTTACGTCTTTTCCTCACGCACGCTTTGAGTTTCTTACTCACACAACAACCGAATCGACATATCCCGACCATCACAATGAAAGGGGGATGCAACAACAAAAAAAGGCCTCACCGCATCGAAACGTATCAACTAACATACTAATCTGAGGCAAAGTAATAAAAGAGGAGGAATCCCCTCTCATCAAGGATTTAGAAGTAAAGGCCAGAAAAAATAATGACAAGAATTTGACGAAGTAGACCTCGAAATCAAGGCGCATTAACCCAAATTCGGAGAACTCTGATCATTCCTTTTAATCCTTTTATGGCCACTATGAAGAAAAACCTTTTTAATAGCTTCCTCCTTTTCATTAACGCGTTATTTATTTCTAACTCACTTCTACCAAGCGGGTAGCCTTCCCCTTTTATTACTCGTGAATACGTTTTCCAGTTTTGTTGTATAGTAGAGAGGAGAATCGTAAATAACACGTATTAAAGTCAAGCAAGAAGCTTTTATTTCCATCTGTGTTTTATTTATTTATTATTTAATATTCCTCGAACTTAATCTCTTTGGTGGCTGCATAAAATCATTCCTCTGCCGTCAAGTGGAAATTTCTATGGAAACCAGTTTGGATAATACTGAAGTGTCGAATCGGTGAAATGAAAAAGACCAGGATGTTTTTACGAATCTGTGGGGATAATCAATGTTAATGAATAATCCTGGTAGTAACTTATAAAAAAAAGGATTTTACGGAAAAGGTAGTGGCGGATAATGTATCTATTAAGACCAGGAGTTGTGAGCTCGTTGAAAATTGATTGTCACTTGTTAAAGAAACATTGGAAATTTATTATTAATCTGAAGAAATTTATGGAATAGCATCACAGTTGTATAAAGAATAAGGGTGTCTGAGTTTAGTTTAGTATGTTTTATTTCATCCGTGTTTTATTTATTTGTTATTCGATATTGCTCGAAGTTAATCTCTGGCGGTACGAAATCATTCCTCTAGTCATCAAGTGAAAATTTATGTTAAAGAGTGTGTGAAACCGTGAAATGAAAAGTCTGGGATGTTTTTACGAATCTGTGTGGGAGATAATCAATCTCTCAAGGAAATATCGAATAATAGTTTGTGGGGTTTGTGTATATTTAAAGATCAGAAGTGGGAGCTGGTTGAAAATTGATTGCCCCTTATTAAAAGGGAAACATTAAAAAATTATCAATCTGAAGACGTTTGTAGAATAGTCACCATAGTTGTAAAAAGAATGGGAATAATGAGCAAAATTCTATGATTTTCTACTGACACAAAAATATTCAACAAAAAAGTTGATGTATAGACTTAAGATTCCAACACTCCTGGAAAAAAAAGGCTGACGTAGAAATTGAATGGATAGTCGCAGAAATCTCGATTTCATTAACATCATATACCGTTGCACGGATATGTACGTGGATATTTACGCGCTTTATTATCCATGTGTTTTTGAAATATTACTGAAATTTACTTATTTTGAATATTAAAATATTACTTTTTGAAAAATTATTATCGGGTTTTTTGAAATATTACTGAGACTTCATTGAGCCTTTACCATTCTGAAATATTTTGAAATTTAACTTTTCAAACAGTTGAATGTGTTTCTTGTTTACAATTTTAGCGATGGGGAAATGGAAAAATAATTTTTATAGGAAGGAAATGGAAAATACTTTAACCATTTTCATTTTGCTTGCATTTTGTAGAATAAATAGCGACTGCTGTTCACAGAATTAAACCAGATCTTAACAAGTTAAAAATAGAAATAAGCTTTAAGGTATTAAAGCAATAAGGATTAAATTTGAAAACTACATTCCAAGTGGAAGCAGAATCCAGTCTTTCAACTTGTATTTCCTACAGAAATGATAGAAAAACAAATCAACTAGAGTTAGAGTTCGTAAATGTCCTCATGTTCGTGTTCTTGTGTGTATGCATACATGTGTATCCGTGTATTTAAATACACGGATTCACATGTACCCTTGTGCTCAATCAACAGATAAGTAAGCTCGAGTGTTAAAAATTACATGCTTTAACCCTCTGCATACGTCGGGGCAGAATATCGTTTCCTTCTTTGGTTACGGCAGCCAGTGCAACGGCTTTACAGGCAACTTACTGAAACCGGCCGAAACGGCCTTTACAATGCTTTCCCCCAGGAAGAGAGGGAATATGTGTCGTCCCATTATCACCTAATGTGCTGGTTTCTATTGTCGGGTCGTGGGTATGCTAGAAGGGACAGATTCTTCCCGGATATACTGAAAGGGCGGTGGTGACTTTTTAAGTGTATCTCTTTTCATTTACTCAACCCCTCACAGACTAGATGCTCGAGGATAAACTATTTGCGAGGCTCCCCGTCGATAACCCTGACATCTTTGTCAACGTTAGCGTTTTATATAAACGTTTCGTTAACATAAACGCTAACGTTTTTCAACGTTGACGTTTGTCTTCTCAACGGAGATAAGGCTATTCACGCGCGAGTTTCTTTGTAGCACAGAAAATAGGGGATGGAAATCGCAATGGGCTTCGCCAATTCTTCAGGAGTTTGAGGTCTGAAAGAATCCGAGCCTTTCGTAACGACGGGACTAGAAACTTTCGGCCGGTTGGGTCGGTCCCCGTATCCAGAGGGTTAAGATACGGACTCAAAAATACACAAGTATCGATATCAATACAAATGAAATCGCGTGATCTTCAGTACCAATTCAAGTCAAATTTACTTTCATATACATTATAACAAACTTTAGCAACTAGTAAAACAACTTGATATTAACGATTTCGAAGCAAAAGATTGATCGGCATAAAATAGAAATTATTTCGAAACATTACAGTTCATCGCCGACCTGCAGAACTTTCTCATGGCCTGCGCCAGTTTCGCTCAACCGTTTTAGCAAACGATACTCGACAGGGGAATTCCCCCTACCCCCACCCTCCCGGGCAGAGCGATTTGTTGCTGAAAGCAGTCGCAACATTTTGCATTCATGTTTATAAATATTTACTCCGGTCTTTGCCGAGTATTTTACATAAGCGTCTTCTCCATTAAATCACATATCGAGAAAGAAAAACTAAGAACCCATTAGAGATGTAAAAAAAGGGGAAAGTGGAACTTCTAAGTAAAGAGTAAATATGCAACATTTCACGGGGAAAATATTTTGAACTTGGAGATTTAACTGAAGTTTTTCCCTGAGCGAAACGAGAGACTGAAAACTGCGTGTCATTAAATGCAAAATCCCGTGCGCGTTTCGGAAATGTTGACATGGCTGACATTATTTTTCATTTTTTTAGCTTTATCTTTCGGTAATATGGTAAGATGCTTTCAAGCATTTAAAGAACGGACTGAAAGAAGACGACGAACATTTTTTTTAATATCGACCCCTACTTTTAAGTCTTCACTAAATCCCCGTCTTTAAATATTTTCTGAGCCAACTGATGGGAACGGACTATAAATGTTCCGAGTGAGAGAGGCATTCAAGGCGCCGATAAAGTTTTAAAATAAATACTTTTTCAAAAATAAACGAAAGGGAAATTTCTGGGGATTTTTTTAGGGAAACGTATCGATCATGCTAATGATTGGATTCAGAAAGTATCGAAGTCGAGTTTTCCGAAAATAAATGTTACAGGAACTTGTGCCCCTGATAAATTGCGAAATGATAGAATCGGTACAGTTTAGCTTTTGGCCTTCGGATGGGATAAATATAAAATGTAAGCGAAAAGCAAAAACTGTCTGCAAGAGTAATGTATACATTGGCTTTTTCTATGTTTATATGTATCGGAATAACGTTTTAGCATCTTTTTAGATCAAAATTTGCATTCTGCATCAAGTCTATTCATGAAGATGAAAAGTTTTTTTATCGTACAAATAATTCTAAAATAATTCTACTATTATATACTAATACCTATTCTAATAATATATGCCAGTTCTCTATATCTATTATCTACTAGTTCTATATATCTACGTTCTCTGTATCTACTATATACTAGTTCTCTATATCTATTAGTTCTATATATCTACTATCTACTAGTTCTATATATCTACTATCTACTAGTTCTATATAGCTATTAGTTCTCTATATCTATTATCTACTAGTTCTATATATCTACTATCTACTAGTTCTATATAGCTATTAGTTCTCTATATCTATTATCTACTAGTTCTATATATCTACGTTCTCTGTATCTACTATATACTAGTTCTCTATATTATCTACTAGTTCTATATATCTACGTTCTCTGTATCTATTATATACTAGTTCTCTATATCTATTGTCTACTAGTTCTATATATCTACGTTCTCTGTATCTACTATATACTAGTTCTCTATATCTATTATCTACTAGTTCTATATATCTACGTTCTCTGTATCTACTATATACTAGTTCTCTATATCTATTAGTTCTATATATCTGTTCTCTCTATCTACTATATACTAGTTCTCTATATCTATTAGTTCTATATATCTACTATCTACTAGTTCTATATATCTATTAGTTCTATATATCTATTAGTTCTCTATATCTACTATATTCTAGTTCTATATATATATATATATATCTACTATCTCTTTATATATATATATATATATATATATATATATATATATATATATATATATATATATATATATATATATATATATATATATATATATATATATATATATATTTCTTTTTGACTAAGCTAGAGATTTTTAAAAATTAGTGTAACTGTGTCCAGTTCCGGGCAAGTGACAATTTGTTTTTTCTACTTGAATCTTCATCCTCTTGGAGCAAAGAGCAGTTTTGTCTCGACGAGGTATCTCGTCATTAGCAAAAATGACCAGATCTTAGACGAGATATCTCGTCGAAACACTTGGAGGGTTAAAAAATACTTCCCAATGCTATTTAATGGGGTCCCCTTATACCACGTAATGAGGCAAGCGTCATCATGAACTGTTTCCTAGTTTGCCTTGTCTTATAATTTTGCACCACGATGTCAACACGTGAGCTGACACACCACTCTCCAAACTTCCGCACCACGTCAACGTGAAGGCATTTGAGGCTACGACAGATTTAACGTGCACCAGCCTCCACGTGCATGACGGTCTTTAATTGGATATAGTTTGGAACTCTGAACTCTCTGGCTGCCATTCCGCTAATCTTCCAACCGGGCTACGGCGGCTCATGTTTCGTGGGAAAGGACAGTTCCTTCAAATGCATAAGCAAGGAAGTTCGCAGGATCTCACGAGACTCGCTGGCATTGTGGTTCCTTTTTATAGTCTAATCAGATCAGGGAAATAAGATATCCCGTCACAACAAAAGGGTAACAATTGCTCCAAGGCATTCTACTTGTACGCATTGAGTCTTTATAATCGGCATATTTAGTGTGTCCGTTCAACCAGCGTGATACGTTTGAAAATTTTAACTTTTTAAATTTCATTGTTGAATTTATGTTTGGGTGTTCAGTCCTTTCGGTTCGGGATGCTAGTAATCGAAACAGCTCGAGAACAAAAGAGAAAGCATTGCTCCAGCATGGAGTTCATTCGTGATGACTTTTTTGTATTTGTACAGTCACGTGAGTAACTTCTCAACTTTCCATTTAGCAATGTTTTTCGGTGTCTCCTTTCGACGAAGGAGTACAGACAAAGAACAGTGTAAGGTCGAAGCAGACGGTTTTTTTGTCGAGAGGCTTACTTTTATCTCCTACTCTCCACTATATTTGCACGTACAAATACTTTACTTTCGGGCCCCGTACCAAAATGCATGGTATGCAATGAAATTTTAACAATTAAACACATTCTATATGACTTCCCAAAGTTTAGAGTTCACTGACAACACCACGTCGGTGCTATTGATTTTAACTTCAAATCTCTTGAACAAGACCCTCAAGAATTTTTTTACTTTTAGACATTTGTTTTTGCAATTTAATCTAAGGATTAAATAAATCTCTCGTGTGTTATAATGCACTTAACTTTGTATTACCTTGTGTTTTGTATAGCATAGTCGACCCGGCTCTTGGGCCATAAAACCAATACCTTATTTCATCTTTCTTATACCAGTGTAAAAAAAATTACACTAAGTCATTGAGTCTGGGCAAAAAAAGTTTCGGGGCAATGGCAGATGGGTCCTTAAAAATGTCTCCATGTATGACTCCAATGCAATTCAGGATGTGTGAGGGAGAGGCTGGTAATAAGCCGCACTTTATGCAGGTAAGAAAGGATTTCTGGCCATCAATGAGTATCATCTTTTTCAAATGGCCAGATCGGAGCATGGCAAGCATAGTGAAAGTTTTCCGGGGCAAATTGAAGGCAAACAGCTCTCCTGGTGTTCCACTGATGAAAGGGTACTGGAGATGATCTGCGCAGTTTCTTTTTAAGTACGGACAGGTGATTGTCTGAGAGCAAAACGGTACTTTCTCTTGTGCCAGGTTGTTTATTTGCTCCAGCTTTTGCCAATAAGTCAGCTCTCTCATTACCCGGAATGCCAATCTATACCTAAACCAAACCACTATATTTGCATTGGTTAGTTGATTTGGGAATTTTATGGCGCAGGGTCATATTTGTTCAAGCTGCTTCAAAGACAACATCAAGTAATGGACATACGACATCAAGTAATGGAAAGTTTTACTGACACAGAAGTGAGAAATACACCCAGGGTAAGTTGCATAAACCTGCGCCGCCTACAACTTGCAGGTTGCTAGCGAAGTGGGCAAACCCACTGGGGCACTTACCATTATAAGGAGGTTTAAAATTACCAGATTCGATTTATTTCTCGAATTCAAAAGATATTATACCTCAGTTTTAGAATGCACGATGTAAAAAAACTAAAAAAAAGAGTTCAATGGACCATCTGATCAAAACGGTGAGTACTATTAGGTTTTTGGAAGAATTTTCAAATAAAGTTTTGCAAATTACCGGCATCCTCTTTAAAGGTAAATTACAAACCGAAATTATATATATTTCGGTTTTACGGCTTTCAAGTTCTAGATTTTTCCTTATAGATCTGTTTTAAAGACATTTCCGACAACGAGTGCTGCATCGCACGAGTGCTGCATTGTAGTTCCTTTTTATAGTCTAATCAGATCAGGGAAAGAAGATATCCCATCACAACAAAAGGGTAACAATTGCTCCAAGGCATTCTACTTGTACGCATTGAGTCTTTATAATCGGCATATTTAGAGTGTCCGTTCAACCAGCGTGATACGTTGAAAAATTTTAACTTTTTAAATTTCATTGTTGAATTTATGTTTGGGTGTTCAGTCCTTTCGGTTCGGGATGTTAGTAATCGAAATAGCTCGAGAACAAAAGAGAAAGCATTGCTCCAGCATGGAGTTCATTCGTGATAACTTTTTTGTATTCACTCGTGCACGAGTGCGATGGTATTGCAACTACTGCGATCGAATCAATTGATCCCTGAACCAGATCTTAAAAATAAAACTAGCATTCTGATAAAATATCATAGCTAAGAAAATTGGTAATGAGGTTTTTATAAAGGTAATTTTGACCAATCTCGAAAACAGGTATATATTTCATTACCGGCACAACTTTGCACAAATTAATTACGTACGGTGCTTCCTTTCAAAAAATTAATTTGAAATAGGGAAGCAATCAGGTTTTACTTCCAACAAAAGATACCAAAATGATGAATTTAACCAAGTATCCATAAGCTTATTGAGTGCGTGGGGCACATTTGGATATCGAAAAAGCTTACCATTATCGAGTATTCGATGGTATTGCAACTACTGCGATCGTATCAATTGATCCCTGAACCAGATCTTAAAAATAAAACTGACATTCTGATAAAATATCATAGCTAAGAAAATCGGTAATGAGGTTTTTCTAACGGTAATTTTGACCAATCTCCAAAACAGGTATATATTTCATTACCGGTTTTTAACCTTATTTTAAGTGAAAGAATTGATCGCAAAGCGACAAACAAGCCAATCAATAAAATGTAAAAAAAAATAAAATTTACGGATGGAATGATGGAATAGGAAAAAGTTTGGAAAAGGAAAATACGGCGAGCTAGCTTCCTTATAAAAACCTCAAAGAACCATTATAACTTTTTGATACACTGCTGGCAACAGGTATGTAGGTAGTTAATTAATGTCGAAATATACCAACACAATGGGCTATTAGCGAAGGTCCGGCATTAACCCCAAGGAAAAGATCCTAGGATAACACCTCGGATCTTTCCCTTGGGGTTGACGAGACACAAATGACGACAACACCTCATCGTTTTGAACCATGGTCAGATGATGAGGTCAACACCTGAGCTGGCCCCACTTCCACACCACGCCAACGTGAGGACATTTGAGGCCACGACAGATTTAACGTGCACCAGCTTCCGCCTACACGAAGGTCATTGGTTGAATCATATTTCGAACTCGCTACCTCCGGTTGCTAATCCGCTACTCTTCCATCTTGTCTATAGCGGCACCTCAGACGGAATGGTGGAATAGGAAGAGGTTTAGAAAAGGGTAATACGCGAGTTTGCTCTCTTTAGAAAAACCCCAAAGAAGCATTCTAAACTTTTGATGTATTGCTTGCTACAGGGAAATAAGAGTAGGCACGGAAACACAAACCGTGCAAAGCGCATCGTTTCTACCACATCTTATCTCACGCAAAATTATTCAATCACAGCAACCTATCTCTTCCCCTAGTTTAACCCAAATAGAAAAAGTGATCTCCACGAGATATCTCGTTCAGTCTTGGTTAGTGGTGCGAGATACCGCACATGATTCACGTATACCGTTTCTAAGACGCGGTGATGGATTTTGAAGTGAAAATTACACGCGGAAGCGTGCATGCCTCGCTGGTAATCTCCAAGAACCGACACTAGGTGTGTATTTATCTGAAGCGTTTGAAGAGGTCAGAGAGAGAGGCTTTGGTTTTAATAGTCATAATGCTAGTGAATAACTACTGACCCGTTGTCTGCAGTGCTAATAAAGAAGGCAGTAACTTCAAGATTACCGATTGTTAAAATGCTGCGTAAGAAGGTTAGGTAGTTAATTAACGTAGAACTGAACACCACAACGGGTTATTGGCGACAGTCAATCTTACAATCACGGTCAGATGACGAGGTCAACGCCAGAGCTGGCCACCCCATTCTCCATACTTCTACACCACGCCAACATGAGGACATTTGAGGCCACGACAGGTTTAACGTGTATCAGCCCCTACATACTAGACGGTCTTTGGTTGAACCGAGTTTCGAACTATCAACCCTCCAGTTGCCCATCCGCTGCTGCGTAAGAAAGTAGGTGGTGTTGATTGGTGTTTTAAGAGGCGCAAGGAGACCAGTACGGCTATATTAATAACTGATGCATTATGACGCTACATCTAAATAAGACATGGCATGTAGAAATTTCAACCCCCTGCAAGCTGAAGCCTTACCAAGTCTATCCCTTAGAGGGTTTACTTTGTTTAATTAAATACGGGTATCACGACTCCGATGTGTGATCTGGCCTAAGAAGTGAATCAAATAATTGAGACAAATACAAATTAATGTATTTACATAAAAATGCGAATACATATTTAAACTATTCATAACAAAACACAACTTTTTGTCATATTCTCAATTCAATATAAGTATTTGCAAATTCAGCAGTCTGCACTTTTCTATCCGAGAATAAAATCTTCCACCAACGTAGTGATCTACGTTCAATTCATAATTGAAAACAATCAATGCTTCTCTACGCTGCTACGCCAATATTGCTAATGCGTGCATTTTAAACGGGGAATTCGTTACTGGTATATGCCTGAGGACACTAAACAATAGACATAAAGGAAAATGAGTGACAAGAGTGATCCTACCTGCAATTCTAAAAGCGACAGGTGCTTTGGTAGTAAGAACATTAATTTCGACGTAAACATTGATGAGTTGAATGAATGGATCAATAAATGGGGAAACTTACCTAAAAAAGAAAATTGAAATTATTAGATAAACAGAAGCAGAAATAGAAACATTAATCACACAAACATACATTTCAGACACTAAGAACACTAACACAAAAGAGTTTTGAAAATAACAAGAATTCGTAATGTGATTCTAAAACTCCGAGGAGCCTCCACGGCTCAGTGGGTTTGCCCACTACGCTAGCAACCTGCGAATTACAGGCGGCATAGCTTTTATTCCCGTAACTTATGGGTGTTTTCTTCGCTTATGTGTCAGCAAGACTTAACTTCTTAACGTCTCTACTTAAAGAATATTTTTTCTTTGATGCAAACATTTTTATAATCCAAAACTGTTCGAAGACTGAGGCTGTAGCAATACATTTGTGAGGTTGTCTCAATATGTTTATAAGACTGTCTTTTCTACATTACACACTCTAGAATCGTTACTCAGGTTAGTTTTCTTATTATTTTGGAGATTTTGCAAGGGTAGGCTCTGTACATTTTTGTGAGAATTTAGTGGTTTAGTGGTCTCCCTTGGGAGTTGACCAATTTTTTACTAGCACAAAATTATTGTAGGGATTTCTTGTGATGAATGGAGAAGGGGTGATTATTTGGGAGCTGTGTTTATGTTGCTGCTATGAAGCCCGGCAGGGCGATGCGTTAATTATTTTGCATATGTTCTTTATCACTTCCTATGTTTTAATGCTAGATGCAACCATGTTGAGGTGGGTATTGAAAGTTGGCAAAGCAGATGGTGTGAGTTTCTGACTGGACACTCTACGACAGTGATTTTTAACTTTTTCATCTCATGGCACACAAAAACGAATTACTAAAACTATGCGGTACAACAAAAATGTACTGTTTTTTTTTTTGACGATCTGACAAAAAATAGGTATAATTTTGTTTGATTTAAAAAACTAATAGTAATTATCTACCTCTTTCTTTTTTGCTCCAAAGTACCTTTAACCTTCCAAGTGGTTTCGCCGAAATATCTCTCCTATCATGATCTGACCAACTGCAAATGACGAGATATCTCGTCATCAAGATATTGCGGTTTTTTGATGATGACGAAATCAAGACCTGATCAGTTTTCTTTTAATGACGGATATCTCGTCCATCAACATCAGGCCAATACTTTTCTAATGACGAGATAACTCGTTGAGATAACCCCCAGGAGGGTTAATAAAACCTTTTGAAACAATTTATTTACGATGCTTTGTAACAAAAATGATACTCAAATTTATCTATACCAGTACTTAAAATTATTTGTATGCAAACTTGTCAAAAGTTCAAAAACAATCCGTTGAAATGAAATAAATCGCATACAATTTAAACCGTTTCACCATCCATAAGACACAAATGCCATTCTTGTGTCACACCTGGTGAAAACCACTGCTTTACTGCATAATGTGGTTCTCAAATCTTTCTCAATCCATGAGAGCAGTGAGAAATCCCAACAATTTAAAGAAATCGCACGCGCAAGATTTGAGACAGTGTGTCCGGGTATTCAATCATGGGGAGACGTTTTTAGTACTGAACAAAGTAAAAAAACTAAAATTTAAATTTTAAGATATAACTAATATTTAAAACTATATGATGGCTATATATGAGTGTAAAAATGTTCGTTGAAATTTAACATATTTTTATTATAAGAATTTTGAAAGCAAGATCTTACTACTTGCTACATAAAGAGTTCATCTGTAGTACTTCAAACTGAAGTCGCCATAATTAAGTTAGCTCAATACTGACATCCACTTATTGATATCCTATTTCCAAAGAGACTGGCACAGAGCGGTAAAAATAGACCCCCCCCCCTATCACACACACAATAGACCCCACGCACAAAAAAACTAAATCAATAAAAAGGAATCGCGTGAAAGGTGAAGTGCAAGAAAAAATCATTTACAATCTGCAGCTGTAGGAGTCGACTTTAAAAAAAATCGTCTGCGAAGCGCGACGAAGTGTTGCCACACGAAAGCAGGATATAGTTCCTGGCCGCTCGACCCGAACAAACACCTCTTAAGCGGTCTTCACGCCGAGTGAGCAAACCAGGTCCCTTTTAAGGTCCCGGATGTTTTAACCTTCGGGAGCATCAAGAAAAAGGTAGTAATAATTAGAGGTTTATTTTAGCTCACGACTGGAAGGAGTGATTAAATCTCGTGCAGGCGTTTTTCTGGGGATTGGACATGCGGTGTCAGCCTGGGATTGTGATCGTGAGGTCACCGTTGAATTGAATACCCCCATGAAAAAGTGTAAAGGAGATCGTTTGCAGATTTAGAGACGGCACTCGTTGCCACGAAGTTGAAGGAAATTAATGGCAACGTTCTATTCTGGGAAGATGGTGAGGTTTTCGTTTATTGAAATGCATGCGGTGCTGGATTACTTTGATTAATGAAGAGCAAGGACATTTAGAAAAGTAAAGACAAAATTTTTAGTGACTGGAAGAAAAAGAACCGTAAATGTTTGAAAACTACGATATTTTTTCAAATTGCACATGACAGTTGAGGATCTGATAGAAAAGAGGGAAAGAGGGAAAATGTCATAAACTCTTTTTTTGGCGAAAAGGAATGAACAAGTCATGTTACCATAGTGGTAAACATTGAAAATGCTAGAGAAAATGTCTTGTTTATTGAAAAATCAATAGGTGTCAACATAAAAATCAGAATAGCAAGAATTATATATATTAGCTTGTACTGAACATTTATCTTTTGTTGATTCAATATTTTTCCTTAATCAATCCTCAATTTCGATCTCTATGAAAGAGAAATACGTTTCCTAGAATTCATTCATTACTTAAATGTTTTCGCATTACACCGAAAACATTCCGTTCATATTTCGAACATAAATTATATTAAATTTTGGCAATATTAAGTTTGGTATAGAATAAATTTAACTCAGGTGAAACTGTGTGCATATACAACAGGACTGATATGTGTATATTATCGGCTTACAAGTAAAGCACGCTAAGTCGAAATTTTCAAGATAATGATTTTTTTATAGCTCTTCTAGACCAGAAATAAGGTGATCAGACTGGTAAGATTTGCGAAATCATTTCTTTGCATGAAGGTTAGATTTCTTGAGAAACGCACTTTGTGCGTATATTATACTAGACTAGTGAATTTTGCATACTAGTGAGTAGAAATTTTCCCGCTTGCTTTTCCAGAACTATATTTTTTTACTGTGTTTCACTCCACTGTTTCCGAGAAAAAGTTTCTATTACAACAGGATTGATAAGTATACCTTACAAGTAAAACACAGGAAGTCAAAATTTTCGAGATATGAGTTTTTAGATCTTCTAGATCGCAAATGAGGTGATCTTCAGACTGGTGAAGTCATTTCTTCTTTGCCTGAAGGCTGTATTTCTTCTTGAGAAACACGTAGTGAGTATAGCATATTAGTGAATTTTGCATAGAGTAGAAATTTTTTCCCTTCGTTTTCCCAGAACTCTATTTTTTGACTCTTTCACTTGTAACTCGCCGATATTTCATGTCTTCATACATTATTCTCTACTAATCCAGCGAATGATCGGATAACAATCAAATCACTATTTCTGAGAAAAAGTTTCAATTCTAATAGGACTGATCCGTATACATTTTCGGCTTACAAGTAAAACACACGAAGTAAAAAATATTTTCGATCTGAGTTTTTAAATCTTCCGGACTACAAATGAGGCGATCTTCAGACTGGTGGAGTCTGCCAAGTCATTTAGTATCTAGTGACAAGAATACTAGTGAGTAGAAAAATTTCCCCTTCGTTTTCCCAGATCTGTTTTTTGACTTAGTGGGTTTTACTTTATATGCACTGGGATATTTCATGTCTTCATCGTGTATGCATTATTCTCTACTAATCTAGTGAATGATTGGGTAGCAATTAAACCGCTGTTTCAGAGAAAAAGTTTCAATTTCAAAATAATCTGAAACAGCGGTTGAAGGGGGACTGAAACTCAAAATAAAAAGTGAAAGATCATAATCAAATTGAGAAAAACACCGAATTGGATGTGACATGACGACTAAACGTTGGACGTGAAATGTCTCCGTATTCGAAAAGGGATATTTCACATCCAATACGGCCCCGATCCTACCGTCCATCGATCTATAATTCAATTTGCTGTCGACCCCTAGACGAAAAAAATTCTCCACTCCCGCGTGTTCCGCATTCCATCGTGTTGTACCCTTCGATACCGCCCCGGGGGCCGCGAAAACGAAATAAAAAAAAAGATCGGGGCCCGTAAAAAAAGCAGGGGCCGACTCGTTTCTCCGTCTGGATAAGGCACACGCAAGCGAAGGTCAGATCGTTTGGCGGTTTTGATGGTCAGGGGGTGTCGAAAAACAGAGAGAGCAAAGCGAAAGAAGAAACTCACTTCGAAGGTCGTTCGGAAAATTATAATTCCGGCTGATAGGGTGGTCACGGGCCAATTATTCTTTTCCTCTTCTCCTCTTTACCCTCTCCACCTCGAGTCTATTCTCTAGGGTTGCTGTAATAATGGAATCGGATGAGATGTGTGATTCTGTCTTTTTTCCCTCTCAAAAGAACATCATTTTAAAAATTCTCTTCTCTCTAGTAACTTATCTTTGTCACCCAGGGTTGGAAATTAGGAGTGGAAAGGTCAGGCGTCAATGGTATCTAAACATTTTACCTCCGGGTACAATTTCAAATAATATTTTGTTCGCTTGGATGTATATATAAACACTCAGTGTGATTAATGACCTGTTGACAATTTGCATTTGGGGGAAGGTAGGTATTTGATTTAACGTCGCACTAGAGCAACACAACGTGATATTGACGACGGTCCGGGATCAATTCCCAAGGGAAATATCCGAAAGATCCACCACGTAATTTTAAACCACGGTCATATGACGTGGTAACACCTGAGCTGGCACCCCACTCTCCAAACTTCTACACCACGCTAACGTGAGGATATTTGAGGCGATAGATTGAACGTGCACCAGCCCCCTTTGTACACGACGATCTTTGGTTGCATTTGAACTCGCAACCCTCCGGTTGCTAATCCGTTACTCTTTCAACCGGGCCACCACGGCCCCTACATTTTGGGGTCTTTCTCTCTTTACTAACTTTTTTTTTGGGGGGGGGGTCATTGAGCTGTATTTACAAACAGATGGTATTTATAGATACACTGGTGTGTAGAACTAAGAGGCAGTATGGTTTTGAGTTGATACTTTGCAGTGAAGTGACCTGGATGTGGGAAAATGGTAGATAATGTTTTGAGAATTACCAAACCAATCAGAAAAAACAAAACGATAATAAGAACAGACTGAAAATTAAAGCAGAATTTTCTCAAAATATTCTGAAGAAATTGTCGATTGCAATGACCGTGAGGGTAACTTACAATAACTGCTGTAAATGTACCAGGTCTGATGAAAATATTGCTTCTTTCTCAATCTACAGCCACCCATATACATCATATTACAGCAATTGGCCGTACAAAAAAAAAGCAAAATTTCAGAATAAGTCGTCATTGCAATGAAAATAACCGGGTTTAGTTTCTTGCTAAAATTCGCATATAGCAGGTTAGTGGAAAAGTGCATTCATTTGCGAATACCTCTTCTGTGATCATATTCAGTAAAAATATATAATATAGTTTTCGTTTCCTGAGTGTTTAGTTGCGAGTTCGAAGCTCGATCCAACCAAAGACCGTCATGTTCACGAGGGCTGGTGCACCTTAAATCTGTCGTCGCCTCAAATGCCCCAAGGCGTGGTGTGGAAGTTTGGAGAGTGGGGTGCCAATTCAGGTGGGACTCATCATATGACTGTGGTTCAAAATTACGTGGTGTTGTCCTCGGATCTTTCCCTTGGGGGATTGATCCCGGACCGTCGCCAATAGCCCAGTGCGACGTTAACTATCTTCGCTACAGCATGATGATATTCGTGAAACCCTGTAGAATTTCCTCATAACATACCTAAGCGTTTTTACATGTCATTCTTGACCCTTCATCCTAAGTCAAAATTATCACATCCAATTCAGTTTAAATCTTAACCTATCTAAACCAGCCACATATGTAATTTCTCACTCAAGAGATTAAATGATATATGGCCACTATAAAAGTGAAAAATAGAGTCAATAAGTACTACACAGTCCACAAGGTACATATAAGATATGGAAATCCACACACGGACATTTGTTTTGATTAGTTCCCTAGGATAAGTCGAAGTCCGCCTGTGGTGCGAACATCGACAAGAAATTGTGAAGGAGAAATGGACAAACCATCCCAATTCTAAATAAAAAGCGAGATTCTGAAGTCAAAAGTATTGTTAGGGGACCGAAATTTTATGAGAAGTCCAACACTCAGATTCTTAAATTTGAATTTCTTAGTAAATAATCTTTCGATATCCCTATCTTTTTAAATGATTAGATTTTCGCTTTCTACCAGTTTCTGCAAACTAATGAAATTTATGTTATATGACAGAGAAACACTCGAAATTCGAAAGAAAATAAAGTTTAGTTATTGTTACTCATGCACATTCTAACAGAGGTAATTTAATATGTTACATATCTTACTCCATCTTATAATTTGACCAGCGTGATGATTTTAGAAGGTTATGTAGTAACGATGAAAACGTTTTGACGAACCAATGTTTACGATTAACTTCCAGTTAGTTACCCAATGGTGGTTATCTTAGAAAGACGGTGGACCCAAGTATTGAAAAGAATAAAGTATAATTAACAAAACAGAATATTGAATTGGATTTGTATTCAACGCGAGGAAATAATGCAATACAGCTTGGTCCTCACATTTTCCTACACATACGAATTTGAAATGAAATTCGTGATATTTTTTCATGTATGGTTCAGAGGTGATACCAGAAAACTTTAAAAGCAACACCACGCTAAAAGTATCAAAAAATATTCAGGGCATTGTATGCCTTAGAATTTTAAGTCAAGTGGCTTCTATAACAGTTGAAAATTAATCGCACATCTCCTTTTAAGTTACTGACGGCTAAGGCTAAGATTATGAACTAAAAATTACTAGAAAATGTCCAATAAAAATGAATTTATGACCCAAAGAAGGTAAAAAAGGTCCTTAAAAGAATAAAAATGACCAACATTTTTTAAAATGTTCATGACAAAAAGTCTGAACATCCTCTATGACAAGAAACACGCTTTTAAGTTCAATTTGGTATAGTTTATCTGCGAAACTGAAATCTGTTTTTTTAATCCTCCAAGTGTTTTCGACGAGATATCTCGTCCATCAAGATCTGAATGATTTAGTCAATGACAAGATATCTCGTCATCAAAATCTGAATGATTTTGCTAGCGATGAGATGTCTCGTCATCAAAACATTGCCGATCTTTTGATGACGGGATCAAAAACTGGTCAGCTTTTTCTTATGACATCTCTTGATCTGGTCAGTTTTGCTAATGACGAGATACCTCGTCGAGACAACCACCAGGAGGGTTATTCAAAAATAAGCCCGCATAAAAGTGCTGATGCACATTGCACATGCATAAAACATTCGAATGCATACAAAAAATATAAAAAGACCCTAAAATAATAAAAATGAACATGTTTTCTAAAAGAGGTTCAGCCTACGAGCAATTTCTGCTTAGCCCAAAAAGTGAGAATTCGTCAGCTTACCTCAATCATTATCACTGACTTTTGGACACGAATGCAAATTAATTGTATGACACTTAAATGCAAACCTAAAATCTCCAAATGCGTATAACGCTTTTAGGAACAACCCAGCTCTTTCTTAAGCCGATCCACCCATTGTATCAAGAAATAGTATAGAAATTGCTGAGGTTTAAGGAAATTAGACAGCCAGGCAGGGGACTCGTCTCCACATAATAACAAAAAAGAAGCAATTCGGGCTAGCAGGAATGGGAATGGGCTACACCGGAAAGAGTCTTCGGCAGAGGAGAAAATTAAGAGGGCCGACTGAAGGAGCGATCGAGCTGTTCCTTAATAACAAATGGAACGGAAAATTAGAAGTGTCGCATTTGCGGGGTGAAAAACGAGGATTGTTCCCCTTGCGCCCCGGCTTCTCCGTTTGCAGCAGGTCGGTCGCCAATAGTACAGGGGTGCTGCATGTCGAAGGACAGGTCTTTTTTTTACGCCAAATTGGCGAATATGATTAATTGCGTTATTAGTTTGAATGATAAAATTCCATGTGCAAAAGTTTGCAAAAAAATGAAGTTAATCCCTGTTGAATGGGCATCTTAATAAATAATTAAAAAAACTTTTAGGAGGAAATTACACCCTCGACTTCTAACACGCTTAGAATATAAACGAAAACACTGCTTTCTACATTATAAAGTTTTTGGGCTGCGGTAGCACGGTTGGATGAGTAGCGGATTATCAACCGGAGGGTTGCCAGCTCGTAACTCGATCCAATCAAAGACCGTGTACGTGGGGGTTGGTGCATGTTAAATCTTTCGTGACCTCAAATGTCATCACCTTGGCGTGGTGTGAAAGTTAGGAGAGGAGTGCCAGTTCAAGTTTTGATCTCGTCATCTGACTGGTTCAATTACTAGGTGTTGTCCTCGGTTCTGTCCCATCAGAATTGATCCCGGACCGTTGTCTATAACCTGCTGTGTTGCTCCGCAGCCACGTTAATTCAATTATCTATCTACA
Source organism: Meta bourneti (assembly GCA_933210815.1). Lineage (NCBI taxonomy): Eukaryota > Metazoa > Arthropoda > Arachnida > Araneae > Tetragnathidae > Meta > Meta bourneti. The sequence goes on along the minus strand of OW119924.1, from coordinate 23,995,845 downwards.
TTATAGAGCAGTGGTAATTTTATAACACTACAACCAAGACCCGTAAAAAGCAATAAATATTTTCAAGTACCGATTTTGAAGTTTTTGATGGAAGATAATTTTCAAAGGAATTGATAATCCAAGCCTTCAATGTGTCAATAAAAACTTTCTTAGTGTGTGTATGTGCATTTACTTGATGTTGCTTGGCGCAGCTTGGCCAACTATGGCCCATAAAACCGAACCCAACTATTAACCAACCATAATCCAAGTAAATTCCTTAAAATTTGCACGAAAAAATACACCTGAAAATGAGATTTCAGCGTAGGTACATGATCAATGATGGAAGCATTTTATTTTGTATGATGAAAGACTGATAATAAAATAGTAAAAATTCCAAAATCATCAATTCTCAAACTAAAAAGGTCAATTGCATGCTTACTTTACCTTGGTAAGTTGAGAATTTAGTTTCTGAAATGATTCATTTTAGAAATGATAATTCTATATACTTTAGAGAGTTCGGTTTAGAACCTTTTTCAAAAAGGCAGTTTTATTTCCTTAAAAGTAAGATTTTTAAAGTTTTTAATACTTAAACATTGACGTGTCCCCTTTATGATCCTTCTGTTAAGAGGGCGTAACCCAAAGTTAGAGGACTTGTCATAAAAGAAATAACTGTCACATTAGAACGAACTTAGTTTATGTATATATCTGGGTCACATTTCATATTTACTACACAAGGGCTATTTAAATTTTATATTTGAAAACGAGAAGATTGAAGTGAAACATCAAATGTTCCATGACTCGATTGCTTTTATTAGTTATAATTTTGTTTTATTCTATATATGAAAACCTGATTGCGAGAAAAATCAATAGCAAATAACCAACATAAATATAATAACGCTTGAAAGTGGGAAGCGAAAAGATAAAAATTTAATTTTTGTAGATGTATTCAGTTTAAAAACCTACACATCCCCTATAAAAATCGTTCTCTTTCGGAGAAATAATTTAATCTCTTAAGATTTCTTTGCAATTTACAAAATTTGATATAGTTTTATTGTACTACTCTTCACATTGCAACAAATGGTTTTGCGAGTCTTAAATTTATTCCACAGTTTTCGGAAGGTTCCATCAAATAACAACAGGATATATTTAAAGTAAGATCATTTTTATGACCTCTTTCTTTGAGATTAATAGTGTAACCCGATTTTCCTAGTTAAAATAAACTGCCAAATATGTGAAATAAAATAGTTGACACAAATACACTTTAATTTATGTTTCGTAATATTTAAGAAACGTAAATAAAAAATAAACGAAATAAACACTCAAATATACAGTTTTATGTTAATAATTTTACATATTTTAAATTTTGAACCGAAAATTTTGAATTATTTAAGTGGCCAAGGTTTGTGAATGACCAATACGTACCGTGGTACTTTGTAAAAGCCGATCGCCTTCAATAGTAAAATTGTTCCATCAGAATATAAATTACTCTGAAAACTTCATTTTTAAAGCTTATATAAATTAGCCTGTTTCGGTGCATAATTTTAGTTTACAAATTAATTGAGGATCAACTTCCCTGTAAAGCCGATTAAAATTTGAAGAAAAATAAAAATTTACTTGATTAGAGTAATCAAATATATTTTAATTTCTTATTTCGTTAAAAACGCTCCAAACAAGTTTATAATTGACAAGAGCGCATTCTGGTGTTCATGTTTCTGAAGTTCAGAAAGCATTATCAAAATAAGTAAATTTCGTTCTATAACATATGTCAAGTGTATTAACTATTCATTTTTTTTATCATTAATATTCCGATCTTCATTACGGTAGACCAGTTGGAGGAGCAACCGATTATCAATTAGAGGGTTGCGAGTTCGAAACTCGGTCAAGCGAAAAGCCGTCGTGTACACGGGGGTTGGTGCACGTTCAATCTGTCGTGACCCCAAATGTCCTCACGTTAGCATGGTGTGGATGTTTGGAGCGTGGGGGCCAGCTCAGGAGTTGTTTTCGTCATCTAACCGCGGTTCAAAATTACGAGGCTTTGTCCTTGGATCTTTCCCTTCGAGATTGATCCTGAACCGTCGCCAATTGCCCGTTGTGTGCTCCAATGCGATGTTAATTAACTACCTACTTACCTACCGATCTTCATTAACATTCCAATTTATGAAAACTACTTCAACTTCGAAATATTTTGCTATTATCCCCATGTATTAGTTAATTTATTCTCATATAGACACCTTTAGAAATTGAACTTATTTTTAATAAGTATTTATGGGGAGCTTATATAATCCAGTATATAAAATACGTTCACAAGTTATCGAAACTGCAAAGTTCCCATACTAAATTTTGTAATAAATAGAAAACTTGAACTTCGAAGGTTCAAATTTTCTGATTACGCATGTAAAGGAAAATCAAAATTTACCTATCATTTTTCTTTGTTACACGAGACTAATTAAACCGAGGCCTGAAGCTTAAATGGGATTCCGGAATACTGAATATCTATGCTGAGACAGGGATTCGAATTCAAGAGTAGATGAATCAAAGGCCAGAGCGTTAACCATTCGGTTGTTTCATGAATTGAATATGCACGGTTCATCACCAGAGATGTATAAAGCGCAGTCCATTGTTGAACTTTTAAAACACCTCATTTTAAACGAATAATTCTGTACCTTGGTAGAAAAAAGACCAATGTTAATTTAGCAAGTTTTTGATGACGCCTGATTTGGTAATTTTTATATCTTTTAATTTTTAATGCAGCATACAAAAAATAGCACTTCATGAAGTCCCCCCTGTCAATAATTTCATAACGCATTGACAGGAGGAAAGTGGCACTTTTTCCATAACTTTCTTGACCTTGAAGTGATTCGTGGACATAACTCAAAATCAGGGAGTTTGGGACAATAGCCTATTCTGCCAAGATACAGAATTATGCAATCATTTTTCCTGACAACCAAATAAATTAAAATCTCGCTCAAGACTATATTACTTTGAAGGTAAGGTTGTTAGCCTATTTTTGAGGCATGAAAGTTTGTCCGTCTAGACTGAATGTGTAGCCTCTCTATTAAGGGGCTATGCCTAGACTGTGTGGATGTATGTGAGGTATAACGTGAACCCATCTCTGTGTTGCACCAAGGTAAGGAAATCCAACCTTGTAGTGCCGTAATGAGTTATGTTTAATTGGTTTGGCATTAGCAAACACATCTTCCTCTTGAGTGACACTTTAAGCTGTTGGTTTTGGTCTAATTAGCCGTTAACCGTAGAGCGGCAAGCTAAACCAAATCCTTGTGAGTCCTCCACAGATACCTTCTGAGTCCTTGTGAGAAATCCTTGTGAGTCCTACATTATATCCTCAAGAGTTCAATAATGGTAAAAAAAAAACCAATTTCGGTTTCGAAAATGGACGCAACAGAGCTGTCTTCCTTCAAATAAGATCCTTCCAGACATTTATTTGAAGTTTTCATCCCAAAGTATCCAAATGTTTTAATTAGGGTATCTAACACCAATGGCGTAGCCATCAATCACATAAGAGCTTTGGGATTGATATCCTATTTTATAACTATTTGCAAACAAAATATTAGAAATATCTAGAATACTTTTGTAATATTAAATTAAAACAATAGTTTATTAAATTAATCCTTTACTAGGATATATGAGAATATGAAGATCAATAATTTCACGTAACCATAACACATATTTCCATAACAGCGTAATGTATCAAAGCTTCAAAAGTGACACACAAAAGTGAATTTAGAGAAATAAGATTTGGATATATATTAATTAAGAACCTTGGTAGAAAGTGCCGATGTCCATTTTTAGAGTTTTTGACATGTGATTTAGAAATTTTTATTTTTAAAATTTCTAATACAACTTACAAAAAAATACTTTTATCTATTTACATTCTTTCATAATTGGTACTTTTCTACTATAAATTTCTTTGCTTTATTGTTATTTGTGGACATATTTCAAAATCAGTGAATATGGAGATTGGCCCTTTTCTACCAAGGTACAATTTTTCTTACCTATAAAATATTTAACCAAAATAAACTGCAAAAACAACGAAACTTCTGCACTAGGATCACTTGAGATGCATCACATCATCCCTTACTTTGAATTTAATCAACGAAATATAAAATAAAAAATTTAAGGAGAACTTTTTGATTTCAAAAATGTCCCGATCCTCACTTGAAGCAAAAATTGTATTCCATTTAACTTTAGGTACCTTCATATTTTAAATCCTGGCTGCTCTGTATCTGCAAACCTCTTTGTAAGAAACCAACACTCAACTTTTCGCTCATGCTTTAGGAATTCCATATAAAATTAAAACACAGAAATCCAACTCGCCGAAAACGAGACTAGCTTGCCAATTTCTGGCAACCCTTCCAAGATGCCGAAGCGAGAACAGCAAAGAGAACGAGCGAGAGAGAGGAACCAATCAGTGATAATGGATTCCAAGTCGCTGCGATGTCCATTAAAGTTAAGCCTCGATCTCTCCGGATTAACAGGATACTCACTTTTACTCGACAGGAGGGGAGGGACGAGATATATAGCTATATATACACCTATATATATATATAGATAGATAGATATAAACGAGGGCGGACGGTTTGTGGTTAAAGCGAGGTGTCAAAGAGCCGCGCTGTTACAATATACGGACAGATCGACGGCGCATTTCGGACGTGGCCAATGTGGTTAATAGGGTGCTTTACACATCTTTAACTTTGCACAACTGGGTAGAATTTCCATCAGAAGCGAATTGTTGACGGTAAAAACATTTGGGGTGCAGATTCATGCATACACACAGTGGGAAGCCCAAAACTCATCTGGAGAATTTTTACTAATATAAAATAACAGGAAAAAGTTTTAAATCATATGGTTGGTTAGTACTTCTGAGACTGGGTCCTCTCTGGACATACTGTATCAAGCACAAGCCATTCTATAGGGAATAACGTCATCTATACATTCGTATGCCTAAAATTTGCTTCAGGGGTCGTCTTATTGCAGTGCGCACAAACCTCATAATTTGCAATTACAATATCCTTGACACTCAATTCGAATGTACCAAAATTTAACCTAGTTTCAAGTCATTTGGTCCAACTGTTTCTGAATTATGATGTGCAAAATTTGGAATACTTATTAGTTTCCCAGTCTTTTATGTTCATATTTCTGAAATAAACTTCCTATCACAATAAAAGTTTTTAGTATGCTGTTAATACATACCCAAACTAATTTAAGTTAATTCTTCGTGTACAATATTAAGTATAAAATACAAATTCGAAAAATTGTGAACGGCAACTTTTATATATTTTAATGGAAATCGATTCAGAACTTAATCGCAAAAATGATTTCCATCTAGAAGTTAGTCATTTATTTTTGCAAAATGGCTAAAATTAACAAATATTAGATGCATTACAAAGAAAACTATAGGTGTAAAGAGCTAAAATGAAATTTTGCAGTTTTTCCATGTTTCATTTGATTTTATTGTTAGTTATCGATACCTTGAGAAATTTTATTGTATTTACTCTATGATAAAGTTAAGATTATCATAGAGTAAACACAGTAATTATATAAGAGGGTTCTTTGCAAGCATGGTAATTAACTCATACATGCAAATGTTTTAAATACCGTCAGGACCATGGCAAAGGCACGAATCTACAAAATCGTTTTCTTGAAATACGCGTTTAACATTTTAATACAGTAGGAAAATTGTGTTGCATTAAAAGTGTGGGTGTTACTTAAGTTATTAAAAACTAAAAGCGTTCATTATAAATGTTATTTAGGTTACTAATCAGTTCGTATCACTGGAACAATATACCACATTGAATAACAGTCTAAGAAATTATTTATATGAAAACTCCGTGGCTTTGTATGGGTGCTCACGATATGATGAAAGAGATTAAATTAATGGACATTTACAGTCCATGTTTGGTTTTTTTTGGTGGATTTTATAACTTTAGAGATTTGATTATAAGTTTAGAGCAAATTACACTATTGTTATTTATTTAATTTACCATACAAGCTTATTAATTTCAATATGTAAAAACAAGTGTGTTAATGACCTAGTTTTTACTAGTGCCAACAATTTTCGAGTTACGTATCCTAACGCAATCAGTTTACGCCTTTTTCGAGATATCACCGCAAACCAGAGTAAAAGTACGTTTCCAAGGGACTCTGACCATTTTACAAGGACTGTTTTCTATATTCGAGATCGTTTTTATGTATCTTAACACGATAAGAATGATGATACTAAAATTGTCAAAATCGATTACTGTCAACCGAACAGATAAAGCTTTCTATCAACTGCGACTTCAAGCCTTGCGACGAAATTCCAAGGTTTTGTCGACAACAAAATCTTTCGCAATAATTTTGCAATGTCAATATGAAGGACTGCAAAATCGGAATGCAAGCAATTAATTTTTCGCATAATGTGTAGCAATGAAATATTTAAAATTTATAGAACTTTATTATTTTAGAACTGTGGCTCACAATTAAATCAGAAGAATTTGTAAAAATAATTTATGCAACTGAAATGCATTAACAATTATTTCTTTAGAAAACATCACCAATAAAATATGAACTATAAATCTAGTAGCTACAAAAAGCAACAAATTGGCGAAAAAATTGATTTCGTATAGATTTTATGGATTGTTTGGATATAATAGTTTTGTAAATTATCAACAATCTTATTTCAAGAAAGTTCGGTATAAAATTACAAAAAAATTCTGTGGCTTCTATATAAACATTTATTTTCCCTACAGTTAATCATTAATACTTAGAGATGAGGAGTTTCAAATGAAAAGAGTTCCATGAAGCGAAAAATATGCTCGCAGTAATTTAAATACAGTATGACAGAAAGGAGTAAAGGTATGCTTATGGCCCACCAAATAATTCGCGAATTAACAAATATGCATGCTTACGAAATATATGCAACTTATTTTATTATTTTAGTTAAATGTACTATACGTATTTAAGAATTTCGCATAAGAATACTGCAAGGCCTTCGCAGACCAAACAATATTTTGGACCGTAAATTTTGAAGTATCGTTTGTATTTCTTTTGTTAATAACTCCATTGTTTTATAAGTCCATCTTTATCTAAACTCTTAAGAACATTTCATCTGCTCAACTCTTAAGTACATTTTTTTAAGTCCTGGTGACTGTTCCATATTAATTGCTTTTCATTTCAACTCTATTGTTTCACTCTATCGGCAATACTAAACGACTCACTGACATTGACTCGGTAGTCCGTGAAGTATCTACTACTTGTTATCTTTGTTGCCAATCTGGCTCTTTTAAATCTGATCTCAGTAAGTTCTAATCGATGAAAAACAATTGAAGTTATAGCGATAAAGCATAATTCTTTATTCAGTTCCGATGCTCTAGCTAGGCCACAAGGGTTCAGTGGGTTTGTCCACTGCATTGACAACCTACGAGTTGTAGGCGGGACAGATTTGATTCCTGTAACTTATCCTGGACGTATTTCTCTCTTCTGTATCAGTAAACCTTTGTGTATATTCCCATTTACTAGAAGCTGTCTTGTGTTTGGCGCAACTTGTCCAAGTAAGGCCCCTGCTCCACAAAATCCAACCCAACCAATCTATAATCTAGCCTTACTAAAATACATACAGATCAGCCATAATGCGAATCTGCAGTTTCTGAATCCTGTGATAATTTGTGATTTTTTAAATATGCCCGACTACTGACCTCGACCTTTGGCACTACAAGGAGAGAAATGACTGTTACTTACGAAGGAGGAAACAATGGGTGAGCCGCCACTAACTACTCTTAACAGAGACAATTTTACCAACATCCATGCGCTTACAAACCGAGTTTGGAATCTACGACCTACTGGGTAACATATAAATGGTATGACCACTTGGCATGCTAGGTGAAGACGATGGCAGAATTCGACGCAGAAAGATTATACATCCATCATCACGTCAGTTTGATGAATCCAGATCCTTAATACCACAGTTTTAATCTCTAGTACAGCGGGACCCTTATCTTACACAACAGTCTGCATCACCAAATATTCACAAAGTTCGTCAAATAATTTCAAGAACCACTCATTTTCAATTCTTATAGCGGAGGAGGTGGGGTCGCCATCTCAGTTGGTTTGCTCTTGCTACCTGCGAGTTGTAGGCGATGCAGGTTCAATTCCTCTCAGGTTCTATCCCTTCCTGAGTATATTTCTATCTTGTGTGTCTGTAAAAATTTCCTAGTGTGTCTTGTGTTTGTCACAGCTTGGCCAAATATAGCCCTTGCGCCATACAACTCAACCAAAACCAATCCTTATGGGAATCACTAGGCGTACCACTGTCTTTGTTCCGGTGTCATTCTATCTCTTTCTACAAAGGCTCGCTAGCCCCACTAGAATGCATATGGATCAGTCATAATGCGAGTCTGCAAACTTTCGTATACGGCGACCATTTGTCAGAGACAAGAACGCCGTTGACAGGACTCGACGAAGAAAAGTCGCCCGTCCATCATCAGGCCGGCAGCACAAAATACAGAATCCTTAATACCACAGTTCTAATCACTTGGACCGCGGGATCCTTAAAAGATGTCCGCGTCACACAGACCAGAGCCGCCGCTGCCGTCTGACTTTCCCAAATATTCCCGAAGTTCGTCAAGCATGGCTAACTCCGCACATCAGTAAAGCTGTTAATGATAGCGGGGGAGATATCTGCCTCCAACCACTGTGCCCTTTCTGGGCTAATTAGGGATGGTGGCAGAGGATCCTCTTCCCGATAGAGAGATCACTTCGGAATGGGTTGGGATGGGGTGGCGGGGTGGCTCTCTCTCTCCTCCAGGAGGCGGGGTGTTCGACTTCGGAACTTCGTGCGTAATTATTTTAAGATAAGATCGGTAAAAGGAAGGAACGACTGGGTGTAAATGGAAAACCGTGGAAAGCGTCTCCCCCCACCCCATATGCGAGGTTAAGTAATTTATAATTTTATGCCGCAGAGGTGGTACATGGAAGCAAAAAAAGAGGATTGCCTCAGTAACAAGTTACCAGGATGCGTTTTAAATCAGCACTCGCAGCAGGAAACTAAGTAAAAAAGCAACTTATAAGGTGTTCGAGAGAAAATATGAACAGCGAAGAGTAGACTTAAGGGAAAGAGGAATATTCAAGACAAATTTCAAAATGTGTTAACTTGTGGTTAGGGTTTGTCTATTACCGATATTCTCATCACCGGTAAATTACCGACGATAATTCTCAATACCAGCGTCAGGTTCTGGTCGAGTGGTAACTCGATATTACCGTGGTGAATGTAGAGAAGTATGCAGTATTAGCGTAAATCGTTCAGTTATATTCAAAAACATAAAACACACTGCATGGCAACATTACCCCGTCTAGCGTGAACCTGGATATCAAACCCCCAAAAAACGCAAAAACCTCCGTATAACAGAACACACCGTCGATGGACGAGACTGCATCGATACTTGAGGTATCGATATTTTCATCTCTCGATACCAGATATTTTGGATCGATCTGCAAAGAGTAGATCGATCCATTTTAGTGAAAATCATTGCAGACATTCCGTGAAATCCGAGTACCAGAATGGCATGCTTTCAAATCGGGTCGGACAGAGATAAAACTTTCTCATGCTATATCGATATCAAGTTGATCCAATCCGAAGGTGGTTCGATATAAAGTAATTTGTAACGCACGAGAACTAGATACACTCTTAAAATACTCAAACCGTTGAAACCGAATATCGGATTGGCAATCGTTCGAATCGTGTCGGCCCCTTCTACAAACCTTGGATCGGACCGCTTCGATACTTTTCCTAGGAGATGCTAGTCCGATACCAAGGCGACGAGAATCGGTGCTATTTGCAAGGGGGACAACGAGAAAAATAGGGGAGAGATGTGAAACAAAAAGATTTGAATATCGAAAATTTTTGTCCGATATTTTAGGTGTATCAATACAAGGTGCTTCGATACGGATCGATCCAAAATACAGATTGTTGGACCAAAAGTGCCCATCCTAGTCTCCGTCTCCTCTAGACCGTCCTCCTTTGCCTGTCCAAAGAGTGACGTATTGGCAGGGTCCTATAGACCCATGGTGCCCTCTTGTGTGGAAAAGTGATGTGAATCTCACAACCAGTTTTTTCTAGTTTTCTTTTAGCGAGCTGATTTTAAGCACATTTCCGAAATGACGCCAATTGCTACTGTGGTGAATACAATTTTTTATTTAACCTGTTGCAGTTCTTTGTTAACATGTGAATATTTGCCACAATATTCTGCGCAATTTATTTCATTCCGAAAATTCGTTTGAAATAGCGAAGCGATCAGTTTTTACTTTTAACAGGAGATACCAAAATGATGAATTAAACCAGGGGTCCCTAAACTTATTGAGCGGAAGCCACAATTGGATATTGAAAAGCATACCACTACTAATCTATTGCAATTACTATGGTCATATAACTTGATCCCTGAACTTAAAATTAAAACTAAAATAATGTAATATCATAGCTTAGAAAACCAGTAATGATGTTTCTATTATGGTAACTCTCATCAGTGACCAAACCGGTAATTCAATACCGATTTTAAACCCTACTTGCAGTGCTAATAATGCAGATGTCTCCACCCAAACGAAGATCAGATGGGAATCAAATAGTAAATGCACGCACATATAAGCAATTGATGTAAATCAGGGAGTAGTTTAAAAGTAATAAGAATAAATCATTACGCACAGTTAGAGAGTAAGGCGAAAATCCGTAGTATTTCATATCAGGGAGCAAGCTGAAACTGATAACGACTACAAAGAAAGCAGTGTGTTACGCTTGCGAAAACAATTAGAGGTGACATCATGAGTAAAACAGGCTACATCAGTGAGTTTGACTGTGGTTGGATTGTAAGTGGCAAAAAGACCGATAACTTTGTTGGATCTTTGGAATTTTTGAAATTTTAACGTCACATTGCCATACGTGGCTAAAAAAACTGAATTTCCCCAAAAGATGGGAATATAACCAATGTTGCCATAATCTTAGGTGAGCGCAGTTCCGAGTTCCCATAGGTAGAAGAAATCCGAATTGGTACAAATAATCTTATTTAAACGAGGGCTCATTTACTTAACATACACATATTTTTCATTCTATTACAAAAGATCAGGTTGACAACCAACATCTACGAAAATATCTCCCACGGGAACCATAATCGATTAAGATATTCTATACGATTCTATAACTAGGACTAAACAAGCACTCGGTAAAGGGATGAATGTATACATTTCTTTATTAATTGGCAATCTAGAATAAAAAAATTTATCAGCGTTATTTGTTAATTGTCCAATGGCAGAAACGGATTTAAACAATATAAAATCGGCCGTTATGGGATTCATTCGCCAATTTTGCCGCTTTGTTTAAACATGCATAATTTGAGATGTGGAGTTACATAATAGTGCTAAAACTACACGGAAGAGCATGCCATTCAATCGAAATTCTTCAGCAGTCTGATTACAGAAAGCAGTGAAAAATCTGGAAGATAGAAATCAGCACAGAAAAGAAAATAAGAGCGAAAAGGTTTAGCGTCGAAAAATGCCGAATCGTCTTTGAGCAAGGGAGTGGGATGCAATTGAGGTAGACGTTCAGAATCTAATTGGAGGAATTAGATGTGTGATTGAATTTTGATTTTTGCCTTGCATTTTATTGGAAATGAGACATAAGTAAGTAAACGAAATGCAGTTTACTTTTGCATGCGTTATTATAACGTGTATTAAAAGGAAAAAACATGTTATTCCTTTTGCTTGTAATATATTTTTGGATAATTTTATTTTGAGGTATGAAATCCTTTTTTATGAATATTTTTCAATCCATTTATATATTCGCTATAAAAAGTGATTAAATGTTAGTAACGATACTTTACTATCGATTAACACTTTAGAAACTTCAGCTCAGATGCTATGCACGGGTTTACAAATATATATAAAAAAAAATTTACCAGGTAAATACAAACCAACGTACAAATTTTCAAAAATATTGATCCGTATGATGTCCTTAGGAGTGTTTTAAAACTAAATTTACACACACAACTTCCAAAATTGATCATAAGTGCCAATGCTTTTAGAATAAAATTGCATGCAGAAGTTCTTAGCATGTTAAAATGATTCCGAGAAATAATTTTTTTAACCTTTTGCCAAGACGGGCGATAGATTCCAAAACGATCTAACGTTTTTTGCATTAATTTTCATTCCACTATTTCGAGCTTGATGGATGGCAGCTTTGAAATTATCGCGAAGTGAAAAAAGAGCAAAAAATAAGATTCTATATTTTTTGTGTAATGCGTAAATATAAGAAAGCATTGTAAAAAGAAAGTATTTTATTCAAAATATTTTTTACTTTCTGAATTCTCCAGATATCTTTTTTTATTTTTGAGAAAAATTACTTTTTTTCATTCAGCACTGAATTTGTGTTGCTAAATTGAAAAGTTGTTCCGTTTCGTGCTTTCTGTGTCTTAAGTGCTCATGCAACATTTTTATCGAATGTTACACCAAAAGGTTTTATAATAGCTAAATGGTGCAGTGTTAAAATATTGACTGTCAATAAAAATAGTTTACATTTCTTTTTATTCTAAATAGATCTTTTGAAACTGCGTGCACATGGAAATAGTCTTTAAAAAAAGTTCACTAAAATTTGAATAGAATTTTTAAAAATAAACCTTCGTTTGTTTAAAAATCTTGAGTTTTTAAACAAACGAAATAAATAAATTTGATAAAGATAGGAAAATCATACTTTTAGGAACAATTCCAAACATTAAAACATTTTATAACCGTATTATATACAGGTTTTTCCAATAACGTTAAAAAGCTCGGGTGTTGACCTCATCATCAGACCGTGGTTCAAAATTTCGAGGTGTTGTCCTCGGATTGATTCCGAACCGTTGCGAAAACCCTAATATGTTCTTGTGCTACGTTAATTCAACCACCTATCAACAACATTAATTATGATCGTAAACACCATTTAATCATTTTTATACAATTTTTCCTACATGTATACATACAGTTTGTGAAAAATATGCGAGAAAATATCCAGGAAATCTGGAACATCAATAGGACATATGTCCTATTATCAATATGACATATGTCCATCAATAGGACATATGTCCTATTGATGTTCCAGATTGAATACTGTCTCCCAATATTGTTCCTAGTGCGTGCGAGTCTTAAGGATACAGCCATGCTGCATATCCAGAGCTTAGTGAACTGAGGCAGACGAAGGATTCATTATCCTTCAGATGATCAGTACAATACTTCAATAATGGATTGTTGGGTTTTCATTATAATTCTGTTTCATTCATTTAGGTTATTAGCCTACCTATTTTTAATAGGAAAACGAGCACTGAAGCGACATCCAGGCATCGACCATGAGCAGAGAGGCATTTTCGCCTCTTGACTTGAGTCGTAAGATCATGACTCAAAATGCGACCTGAATAATGATATAAACATCTTCAACATAACTGCAAGAATCGCACGGAACCAAATTACACATATTGCGCTGAAAGGAGTTAAGATTATCAGTTCAAATAGAGTTCCCGAATAATATCCATGGAACACTAAAACACCACAAACAGGAGTTAGAAAAATCAGAGATGTTTAGCAACAAGAGTCAAAATAATATGACGTTCCCAAGTGGATCTATGTTACCAATTAAAAACCATTATAAAAACGAAATATTAACGGCACTAATTTATGTAGCCCGGATGAAAGGAAGTTATTTTTTAAATGATTCTAGATTTCATAATATACACAGAGATATGTTTAATAAGTAACAGGAAATGGTTTTATTTTACGTAAGTGAATAATCGTCATTGTCCTATATTTTCCAAGTTTTAAACTTAAATATATGACTTCAAGGATCACTATGTGCAATGGCTATAGCAACTTACCCAGCAGAAGAGATGGGAGTATTCGAATACAAGTACTCGTGTACTCGATTCTTTAAAACATTCGTTGTACTCGTTTCTTTCTAGTTCTATTCCAATACAGTAGTATTCAACCAAATTATTCAGGCACCAAAGTATTCTGATACAAAAGTATTCAGATACAAAAGTATTCAGATACAAAAGTATTCAGATACAAAAGTACTCAGATACAAAAGTATTCAGATACAAAGGTATTCGTCAAAAGTATTCAGATACAAAAATATCCATCCAAAGTATTCAGATACAACAATATCATCCAAAGTATTCAGATACAAGATTCAAACTTGTATCGCAGTTGGCTGATTCTTACCAGCGTTTACCGTTTTTTGTACATGTATTCGAATATTCAATACTTGAAAGTACTCGAAGACCAAGTATTAAATTCTGTCCATCTCTACTCGGTAAAAAGTTCTGGGGGGGAAGGAACATCTTAGGAATGTCTAGTAACCTGACACCGGACGTTTGGCCGCCGACCCCCGTGATGCTTCCACTCCTTTTGGGGGTGTTAAAGGAGTGGGTGGACAAGACGGTGCAAAGACGGAACGGAGAAATGGGGTAGAGAGCTAAAACTTGTAACAAGATGCTGTATTTGCTTTAAGTCCCTGTGTTGCAAGGAAGTATGTCACTACATTTAAGTTTTCTTTTAAAATAAATTATATTCAATACATTACTGTATTGGGCTTTCCATTACCAGCAGGTCGAGCCTTATGAAGTGAGGGAATCAAATCGATCAATCTCTGAGGGGGCCCGGAAAATATTAAAAATAAATTAAGTTTTTAGGAATGAAGTTAATTGAGACAGTAGAAAAATCTTTAAAGTAATCCCTTAAGTGTGTCGCTAAATAATTTAAGGAAAAAATAATTTGATAATAAATGCATAATTTCCCAATCCCATTCATGACAGGGCCCCTTGGAAAATGCGGGGCCCCATTTGGGGGAATCGGTTTAGGGTTCGCCCTGATTATCAGTCACTGCGTTACACTACTTAAAGGTTCCAGACTACTCTAGCAAGGCATAGAAGCGGGTACAGATATTTGACTTTTGTGAGAGGAATTAAGAACTTTCCAACTTGTCCATGCTCCGTAACCCCAGCAACTCCTTTCCATATCTTAGATTGTATTGGTGTCTCTGTGCTATTCGTAAAATATGATCTTTTGGACTTGGTTGCTATTAATCTCTTTGGTAGGTTATATCACTACCAAAGGGATTAGTAACAACCTCCATAAGGGTTGCAGGCAGATCTTTTATATTTGCCCGTTTTCTTTTTTCGTATTTATGCACCCTATTTCCATCTTGGTCAAACTAAAACTAACATTGCATGGTAGCGTTGCAATTCAAAAAGTAAGTGGGGGCATGACCCTCTGAGCTAGCAACCAGCGAGTTGTAGGTGGCGCAGTCTCGATTCCTGGGATTTACGCTGGATGTATTTCACTACTGTGTCAGTGGAACTTTCCTTATGCGTGCAAGTTCATTTGCTTCACTTTGTCTTATGTTTGGCGAAACTTGGTCAAATATGGCGCTTGTGCCATACAACCCAATCAATCATCAAAAATCAGGGGGAGAGGTGGCTTGTGATTTGGGAGACCGGGGGTTCACGAACTTACTTCAATGCAGAATATAACTTTTAGGATTTCATAAAGGAGTACGGCCCAGATTGGTATTTATATTATGGAAGATGCATATATAAATTGTTACATGAAGATAAATACGCGATATAATTAATAATGCATGATTTAATTTTCACGAACCAGGTGCGCACCCAGAATTTTTTTGGGGGAGGGAATGAGAAAGTTGGAATCATCATGATGCTGATAAAGACAAAATTTTTGATGAAATAGTTGAGACATTTTCTCTTAATTGGCTGCAATAATCATTCTCCTATTTAAGACAAGAAATATGTGGTGATAGAAAATTTAAATAGAAAATTTTACTTGTATGGCATGTTACACACAAAGTTATTAAAAAACATACAAATAATGGAACCGAGGAATTAGAAAAAGCTTAGTATAATTAGAATAAATATTTCAAAACAAATGCGAAACTAATTTTCATCAATTGTGCTTGAACTCTGGAAACTCGCGCGATCATCTTTAGAATCCACAAAGTGAAATACATTTCATAAACCTGCCAATGGGGATAGGGGTAACTTGTTGCTTTGTCTTACATCACTGTCGTGTAGCGAAAAATGACAAATCAAACCAACTTCCAACCAAATTGTGCCCGAATCGAATCGAATCTGACCAGCTCCGATTCAAAAACAAACGTACTCACGATCAATAATTAATAAGGAAACACAAATAAAACACATTCTCGGCAACGATTACCGTTCCTTAGTTTTTGAAACGCATGGAATCGGATCACGAGACGAAAACCATCCAACACTAGAGAAAAAAAGCGGCAGGCACAGCCCAAACGATATATTCCAGACAAGGAGTGAAGAGATAAGCCGTCGTCAGTGGCAATAGCATTCTCTCATTGTTGTTGAGGCCGAGGAGGGAGCAATTTCCGCGGGAACTCTATATCGTCTGCGGTAATTTGCTACATCCGTGACTCTTGACTGCCCGACTTTTATATGATTAGAACTCCCCCTCCCTGCCCTTTCTTCGGCCTTCTTCGTAACGTTCGATCTAAAACGAGTTCCACCCCCATAACTCTCTCAATGGTACCATTTCTGATCTGACCCTACTTTTTACCCCACCTTTTATAACACGATAGCGTCTCGCACATACAAAGGAGCCGGGCGTTGGCCCTTTCAGGAATAGGAGAAGCCGTTTTAATTTATAGCGTTTCACAACTTGACCTTCGGTGTATTGAATTTTGCCTTTGAATCGGTGTTTTTCGGAGATTAAGCGTACATGATAAGGATAAACGCTTGATACAAAGGCGGAACTGTGGTTTATGAGCCATTGGTGAGTGTTCAATGAGAGGATATTATCTTTACGTGCAAGAGAACTCGACATCATTTGTATACTGCCGAATGGCAACCAACAACAATGAAATCAATACAAAAACAATCACTTCGGTATCCGTTAGCCAATTTCGCCACTTAGTTTTTTTTAGACCCTGACCGCCCAGCGTACCCAGAGGGTGTAAGACACCGACATGTGGTCGTGAGGACATTCGTCAGACTCCATAAGGTCCTCAGCCTAACCGGACAATCAAAATACAATTTCTACATAACAAATACAAGTAATGAACAAAAGTAATGTTACACAGACACTGCATCCTGTAGGACAATTAACTGCTTAAAATACGCTTGATTTGAGCTGCATGATATTGCTAAAACTACAAGGTTGTTGGATTAGATTTAATGGCGCAAGGGCCGTATTTGGCCATGCTGTGTCAAACACAAGACAGACATCAAGCAATGGACATATACACACAAGGAAAGTTTTATTAATACAAACAAGAGAACTACACCCAGAGAGGAATCGAACCTGCGTCGCCTAAAACTACACGGAAGAGCTCACCTTTCTAATGGAATTTTTCAGCAGTCGGAATACAGAGAGGAAAAAGAAATCAGGAAGATAGAAAACAGAGCAGAAAAGAAGATGACGAACTCGAAAATAGGTTTCAAAACATCAAATCGCCTTTGAACAAATGCAATTGAAGTGGACGTCCAAAAATTAATTTTGGCAAACCGCCTGAGATGTGACCTTTCTGCGATGTACTTTATTGGTAATACGAATATACACTGTAAGAAGTACAAGAAATGCTACTTTATATTTTTGATTCCTTTGGAAGTACGAAATGTGCATATCTCGATGCCAATTCATTGCAAAAAATTTAAAATCAGATTAAATATCAAATGTGAGAAAACAATACTACCATCAGTAGGTACAAGCAATTAAGAAGCAGTACAGATTCTATGCGTGGGCTGTTAGTAGCTTGAAAAATTTCAAAAACTAAATTTTCCTTCAACTAAAATTCCTAAAAAACTAAATCTCACTCGTAAGGTGAAAAGACGGTAAAATATTGAGAACCTATGTTTGGAAATTCACACAATGCTAACAGAAATTCCAAAATTGTGTGATAGTAATAACCTAGAACTGCAAGATTAACAGGGTTAACGATGCATTTTCTCAGACTTTTCTGACTTGTGGATTTTCTTACTATTGTATTTGAAAAATCACTTTTTGGAAAATTTTACAAATTTAAAGAGGCCCTACATTAGTCAAATGTCATGTGAAATATTAAATAATCATTCAGATAGCCTATTTTCCTCCAAAATAACAAAGTTCCAACGCGAATATTACCAAAGGGGGAAATAATATTTCCCCGACTGATAATTCTAATTACAGACGCCGCTCATTTCACGGCTAAAATACTTCCCTAATGCCCAGGGAAAAAAACCTCCCCCATTTACTCCTTTCAACATCATGCAACAGTCATTCCGTTTTAATATTTCCTAAGTCCCGAAGAAGCAAAGCTGGAAGAAAAGAGGAGAGGAATTATAATGAGCGAGAGAGAGCTAAAAAAACACATTTAGGAGTGGGGAAAAAATATAAATTCCGACACCATTTAAAGCAGCAGGGTTTTAAATGGAGGCTCTTTTCATGAACCCGCCCCCTGGCGGTCACAGCTCTAATTACGACCTAATGAGCTCATTTACAGGTGTCTTTCTTTTCAAGTCCCCTCCCAGAGCACTACTTAGCCTGGAATAAATGGATCTGAAGAGGGAAATTGTCATTTCTACGGTAGGGATTTTTTTCCCCGCTCCATTCAAATCATCAAAAGGAGGGAGAAAAATTTATTTTGTTCCTTTTTTGGGGTTGAATGTGTGAAATACTTATTTTCCTTGGATGTGTTTCAAATTAATAAGGCTGTTTTACTGTGAACACTTTCGAATAGTTTGGGGCGGTTTGGGGAAAGTTGAAATTGGATATGTTTATGGTGTTTAAATGTGGGCGCTGCAAGTGAAAAATATCCGATTTTTCTCAGATTTAATACAGAACTTTTCGAAGTTTTCATAATTGAAGTTAGAGGTAGGTAGTAAATTAACGTCGCACAGGGTAACACAACTTGCTATTGGGGACCGTCCGGGATCAATCCCGAAGGGAAAGATCCAAGGACAACGCGATCCAGTAGATTTGAACCACGGTCAGATGACGAAACCAACACCTCTGCTGGTACCCCAATCTCCAAACTTCCACACCACCCCAACGTGAGAACATTTCAGGTCATTACAGATTTAACGTGCACCAGACCCCGTGATTGAAGTTAGAGAAAGCAACCGATTATAAAACGTACGATATTGGCTTAAATTAATAATATTTTAATTACTTTAACCCTCTGAAGCATTGTAAAACTTCCGAGTAGTAAAGTGTTGCTTTACCCCTACAACACATTTAATAGCCAAATAACCGCGTCTAAAAATTTGTTCAAGGAATTCTAAGAAGCATTCTGTTAGTCATGAAGGTCAAAATTGGTTAGAAGTAATCGAAAGACTGCCCTTTGGCCAAGCGTATATATGCGTGCTCGCCCTCAGGTTTAAAGGGGGTATTTCAACATAAATTTAAACGAGGTAGCTTATGTTCCTTGCTCGTTGTATAAATATAGAGCAAAGCTTTCAAGGTTAGAAATTGGGATCAGAAAGTTAAGTGTCAATGACACCAAAGGATTTTTCCTCAGTTGTCAAACGTTCACCACAGACACCAAAGGATTTTTCCTCAGTTGTCAAAACGTTCCACTTGATATGAGTTTCAAATTTAGATGCATATAGTAGTCTTGTTATGACCATTTCCATTTTCATACCTTTTGATTTTCAAGAGCAATATATGTTTTGAGTCAGTATTTTGAATTAACGATAAAAAGTTTGGCCCGTCGATCACGGTAAACTTTGCCATGGTTACAGACTAGAGTTAGATGATTGGTGGCACAACCTTGATGCATCTCAAGTCAGAGAGGGAAAGAGTATATCGTTAGAATACAGAATAAACGGTTGATCTACCGAAATTTGCTTCGTACCAGCGAAAAAATCCTGCGAATTTAGGCGTCAAAAATGACAAGGGTCTAAAAACGGTCGTCAAAACGACATTTATCAGTGCAAAATGCGACTAACGACTGCTAATTTCGTGTAGCAATTATCAAATCATTAATAGTGAGGGTGCTTAAATAATAAAGTAATATGTTTAGTATAGACGAACAGGAATACAATTCAGCACTATGAATGTGGCAAGCGGTACGAATGAATTAATAGCGAAATCATTACTCAATTAATAATTTACAGTTCATCGCAGAGGATTTTAAAATGACGATCCCATAACTATAATGATATCTGGAGACATTAGGTTCACTACTTGTTGAGTACTCCTTCCAATAAATAAGCAAAATGGGGCCGCCATAGCTCAGTGGTTGTTCTAACTGGGCCAGCAACTTGCGAATTGTAGGCGGCGCAGGTTAGATTCCTCCCTTGTATATTTCTGTCATCTGTATCGATAAAAACTTTCCTTGTGTGTATGTCCATTTCTTGTCTTGTGCTTGGTCAAATATGGCCCTGGCGCCATAAACATAAACAACCAATCAATAAAAGCAATGCACTTAGAATCCTTATCAAATACAACGAATAATATCACAAGCTTGAAGCCCACTCGTATAAACAAATCGATAAACATTTACTTAAGTTTACAAACCAACGATTCGTGTAATGCAATTTCTTAGCAATATTGCAAGGCTACAAAGAAACGATCCAAAGGGGTTGGAGCATCAAGTGGTTGTTTGTCGACGTCCTGTGTCGAATTACTAAGCATTCCCAAGACGTGGCTCTCCCGAGTCAAGGTTTATAGAGTAGAGTATTAACCTTGCTCCCGAACTGTTGCAGAGTAGCGATGGGCAAAATCAAGTACCGAAAGAAGATTGTTTGACTAACAAGGAGGTAGTTTAAAAAAACATTTTCTATGAAAAGATGGAAAGTAGCGCATTACTTGGTTGACGCAACTTCTTCACCGAAGCTAAAATGTCAAAATATCTTTTTGTCCGTAATTGCATAAACTGTTACCAAAGAACGTAGAGAGTACGGGTATTTATAGCAGTTGGCAAGTTAAGAAAACACAAACGACCTTGATGCTATGGAAAAAGTCTAAAACACTTTGAAAAACTGTTTTAATTATCTAATGGCCCCTTTTGAGAACCGAAAAATTTTGCTCCCAGAAACCGTAGAAATTATACGAGCATTATGTAACAATCGGCTGGTTGGTAATATTCCAACGATTTTTATTCTAATAGGTATGAAAAAATTTTGTAACTTCTGTTTTAATAATTCTGAGGATATTTTTATTCGAATCGTTGACTCCGATGGACTTCAGCGCCTATGGAAAATTCAAAAACTCTTTTGAAAAACTGTTTCAATAGTCTACGAATTTAAAAACATGTTTAAATAGTCCAAGACCAATTCAATCAATCAATCGACTTAAAGTCATGTTTCAAATTCACGTAAAACATGTTTTAATAGAGGGCAATAGTATAACCGTTGACTCCAACTACTTCAGCGCTATGAAAGCCTCAAAAACATATTTTTGAAAAACCATGTGTCAATAGTCCCAAGAGCGTAAAACCGTGTTTTAATGGTGGACAATAATATAACGGTCGACTCCTAAGACTTCAGCACAATGGAAAATTCCCAAAAGTTATTTAAAAACCCTATTTCAATAGTCTCCGAGTCTAAAATCATGTTTAATAATCCAAGACCAATTCTATCATAACCGTAGATCTCCAACGACTTAAAACCATATTTTAATAGTCTAAGAGTGTAAAAATGTTTTAATAGTGAACAATAATATAACCGTTGTCTCCAACACTATGAAAAACTCAAAAATATATACTGAAAAACCATGTTCAAAAAGTCCAAGACCAATTCTACCATAACCGTAGACTCCAACGACTTAAAAACCAATGTTTCAATAGTCTAAGAGTGTAAAAATGCTTTAAAAGGGAACAATAGTATAACCGTTGACTCCAGAGCTATGAAAAACTTAAAAACATGCTTTTGATAAACCATGTTTTAATGGCCCTACTATCACTATTGTTTTCGTACGTTTCAAACGAACGCAACTGAAATTCCAGCGATAAATCCTCGAATCTGAATAAAGCAGACCCAACAACGCGAGTTGGCAACAAGGAGGCGAGGCCATTTTGAAACGTCTTCTCTGCAACAGAACAGGCGTAGACCAAGCTATGCAGGAGGAAAGACGAGGATTAGCAACTGGAAAACTGTCTTCTTTCCCTTCTTTCGGGGTCCGAAGAAAGGTCTTGAAGGTCAACTATAACGGCAGGCGCCAAAGGTCCTACAAAAAGACAGACCCTCACTTTCTTCGGACTTGCTTGTTTTTTCTTTTTCTTTTTGTTATTATTTTTGGGCTTTTTCTGACGTGTTCGACGCAGAGAGGATGGAAGGGTGGAAGGGAATGGGGGTAGTAAGCGGACTCTTTCCTCAACTCTTTTAAATGTTGTGGTTGGGAAACCTTGAACATGTGAGGTTGATTTCGTTTGGGACGGGGAAACGCGAGTTCGGTTGGAAATGAGTTAGTTCCAAGGAATCCAAATGTTCCGAACTGGAGGCAACATCCATTTGGTCGTGAAGCAGTGCAATATAGCCTGAGCAATAGTCTGAGAGTGTAAATAGCCTGAGCAGGCTGTAGTCTAAAACTGCAACTTCTGCGATTTTTTATGGAATAGAAATCCTTAAAAAGTTTTGGAACGCCGGATAAAGGCGTGTTTGGTAAGAAATAACTTCACAGAATCCAAATAAGGGAATCAGGGTTCCCACTTTTCAGTGCCTTCTCTTCCAAAGCCGTAATCCCCACTGCGCTAGCTACCTATAGGTGGCACAGGTTCAATTCCTCTCTGTATTTATCTCTTCTGTGTCAGCAAAATTTTTTGTGTTTGCGCGTGTGTATCCATTGACATTTTTGGCGCAACTTGGCCAAATATGGCCCTTGCTCCATAAAAACCAACCAACCATCCTCTAAACTATTTACTTTGTGCTTCTAATTTTGCTATGTCTTAAAGCAATGAACTAGTATGTAATTTTAGTACATTTTTAAAATAAATTAATTTCTCGCCTAAAGTTAAAGGTTTAGAAAGGCGTTTTATAATTCAGCTTCCTCAGGGTCTACTTAGAAAATTGGCACTGTACTACTACTATGCACTTTAACTACGAAGACTGGCTTTGACAGTATGTGATAACTGACTAATAACTCACATGAGGACTGCGTACAACGACAATTTACCAACAACTTTCAACTTAATAACCTTAGCTAATACATGGTTTTGAGTTCTAATGAGCCCACAGAGACCAATCTGGTGCTCTACTCGACTAGCACTCCAGCTAATCATTGTGGGCTGTTTCCGAAGTGGAGTTCATTAATAAAATCCGCCTAACGCAAATTTCCTGCGAGATAATTTTATATTTTAAAAGAATTTATCACAGGCTGCACGTCACGGTGGTTGGTACATTCTTTAAAAGTTCATTCAAGAGTAAGATGCCGAAGTTGGAAAAAATAACGGCCCCAAAAAACGAGGTATTGTCGAGAAATAGCTTTTTCAGGCGGCATTTTTTAAGAGAATACAAAAAATAACTTATAGTCTAATATCAGATGAGCGCACATGGTAAAAAAAATGCCCCTTACTCCATGTTGTATTTTTTTATGAAAGTTTTTACACAATATTTACCCCCACAAAATTATGAACTTCCAAACATAAGCAGGGAGAAAAATGGACAAAGAATTCAGAAGGGTAAAAAATCGTAAGCATTTTCCTTCTTTAGAGAAAGCGAGAGAAGGGGAAGAAAAAACGACGGAAGTTTTTAATTAAAGTCTAAAAATATTTTTTTTTCTTCTCTCCCATACAGTTAGTTCTCTGTCTTTCCTTTTGAAAAAAGGGGATTAGTAAAAAAGAGCTCGAAGTTTAATTCGTTATTTATCTTCAGAGAATTCGGCAGCATATGCAGCGTCTGGGTTGCGTATAAATGCAGTCGTGTTATCAGCTTCACGCTTAATTTGCTACCAGAGACTTATTTAAAGGAGTCATATTTTAAAGGATACCAAGATTGAAAAAATAAGCCTTGGCGTGAAAAAACTGTAAATAATTGCTAACATACAATATTAATTTATTTAAGAAAATTTAACTAAAAGTTAAGAGACGATGCACTGAAAATAAATCATAATCTTGTATTCGAACCAAGGACTATAGGATTACTAGACCAAGGCTTTATACACATCGACGTATGTAGAGTTTGTTAGGTTATTTTGTCACAAGGGCTAGATGAGGCCAGGCGATGTTTTTATCGCCAAGTGAATAGTTGGTTGGGTTTTATGGCGCAAGGGCCATATTTGGCCAAGCTACCCCAAAGTCAAGTGAATGGACATACGCAAGGAAAGTTTTTACTGATACAGGAAGAGAGAAATGCACTCAGGGCAGTTAAGGAATCGAATTGCAAAAGGTTTGAATTATACTTTTAAATCAGTTTATGTACTTTTTCTTTACACAAGTATGTTTGCTCACCTCTGATGTATATTCTGAATTATTGTATTCACGGTCTAAAAGGACATTTGCACCATCTTATTAAATTTAAATATGTGTGATGCGACTGGCACAGAAGGGAGAAATACACCTACCGTTGCGAGAGGAATCGAATTACGAAAGGTTTAAATTATACTCTTAACCCTCCAAGTGGTTTCGACGAGATATCTCGTCCATCAAGATCTGAACTGTTAATGACGAAAGATATCATCATCAAGATATTGCCGACTTTTAATGATGACAAGACCAGATCTGGTCAGGTTTTTTTTAATGACGAGATATCGCATCGAGACAACCATCAGGAGGGTTAATGCAGTTTATGTTCTTTTCTGTACATAAATATGGTTGGTCACACTTCTGACGAACATTCTGAAATATTGTTATCTTGTGTCGACGTGCATACATAAGCAGGGAAAGTTTTTACTGGCACAGAAGAGCGAAGTACACACAAGGTATTAACAGGAATCGAATTACAAAAGGTTTAAATTGTACTGCTAATGTAGTTGCGAACATACTTAAACATTGTATTCTGGTATAACAAGCCAGTTATTGTTGTTTTAACACTCTGAGGGATTCAATACATGTACCCGGTTTTCCCTGCATGACTTCCTAACCAATTTTGACCAATAGAATCTTTCCTAGGATTCTCTTAACCGATCGACGTGGTTATAATCATTAACCCTTCAATTCGACGAGATATCTCGTCCATCTAGAACTGACCAATTTTGCTAGTAAAGAGATAACTCGACATCCAAGATATTGCCGATTTTTTTTATGACGAGATCAAGATCTGGTCAGTTTTCTTCTAATGACGAGATATCTCGTCCATAAAGATCTGGCCAGTTCTGCTAATGACGCGATATCTCGTCGTGACAACCACCAGGAGGGTTAATAGCGTGCTGTAGGGTATCAACACCACACTACTCGTAAATCTCGTGACCCACACAGAGTGAAATCAAGACTTTAATTGAGCTACAAGAATCAGCTTTTTTAAAAAAGAAAACGGTACAAATGTCCTTTTAGCTACCGATTTATAAGCAATACTAAAATTAAAAGTATCCCAACTTAATTATAGTATGGATTCACTATTTTCATTCTATTTTATCTATATTCTTACTTCAATCCTTAATATTTTCTTAACCAGAAGCCGACGAAAAATAAATCGAACATTGAAATTCTTTTAATAATTTTCGAACGAAAAAATAGAAATGACTTAACTATAGTTTTTTGCAATCAGCATAAAAGTGATGTGTAATGCTGTTGTTTTCCATTCACGCTGATAAAACATTTTCGAATAATCGAGTTTCACCTCTTCAGTCCATAGCAGGAATAATCTCAAACTCACTTTCCATTATATTAGCGAAAAGCAAACAATCCCCCTACACAGACGTACCATTAGGTCTGGATATCACAGCGAACCTCTCGTTAAGTTCAAACGTTTTTCATTTAAAGTAAACAACCCGTTCCAACACTGCGATTCTCCATTCGACTATTTTCAAACCACTTACCTTAATGTGTGAAAACTATTTCGAAATGAACAGACAAATAAAATGCCCAAAACAATCATTAAAAAACGAATACAATTTGAAAAGCAAGCAAATATTTCCCGAGGAGGAATTCCATTTGCGTTACCAAAACGTGCCCGTTCAAAAGGTCGCTCAACCTTAACCTCCTGGCAATGCACAGAATCAACGAAATCAAGTTCTCTCGGCCTTTTTTCATCTCTTCATCTATCTTATTAACTTTTATTGTTAAGCGGCCTAAGGCAATGCCGGAATATGAATATGGCCGTCCTTCACTAGCAATATTATTAGGACTTTTTTTCTCTGGTCTTCTAAAAGGAAGTGCTTATTAGGTAGTCCGCTTCAGGGCTCTGCTCTAAGATTCCGGAGGAATTATTAAGAGATGGAAGGTTGTTTGTTTGTTTATGGAATAGTATGTACGTGAATAGGGGGAAATTAAGTTGAAATAATTGTTCATCATCTGTTGAGATTTTGTTATTTATCCGGAGAAGCCGGAAGTTTTAACAAGAATATGGATGGCATTCAATCAACTCGCACGACACTAGAAATTCTGTTTTTCAGTCATTTCAAACTTGTAACATTTTCTGATCAGATTAATTGAGATTTCTTCTTTATTCTCCCAATACTAATACTGATTTTTAACGATGGGTTAGTGTCTAGTAACGAAAGTTTAAAATATTAATAATTTGATGTATTCTGGAAGCAAGTATGGCAATATACACTCAAAATACGACTGTTCACTTTTATATTAAAATAGAAAAATTCATTTTGGTAGGTAGTTGAATTTACGTCGCACTGGAGGCAACACAATGGGCTATTGGCGACGGTCGGGGATTCATCCCGAATAGAAAGATCCGAGGATAACACCTCATCTTTTTGAGTCATGTAGACCTGACGATGTAGCACCTGAGCTGGCACCCCACTCTTCAAACTTCCACACCACGCCAACGTGAGGACATTTGAGATCGCGACAGATTTAACGTACACCAGCCCCAGCCTATAGGATGGTCTTTGGTTGGATTAAGTTTCGTCTCGCAACTCTCCACTTGCTAATCCGCGACGCTACCGCTGCCCAAAAATTGATTTCGGATTTAAAGCACATTACATCGTAAACAATGGGCTGAATGTTGTATGGATTAAGTGTCACTGTTCTTTTTCAATTTTAATTTTAGTCAAAAGATAAATTTAGGTTTTAATAATCTATTTAAATATGTTGATAGACTTGCAAACACAGATGATACTTTTGTAAGTTACATTTAATTGTATGTCCCAAACAAGCTCCGTCGCCACGATTTTGTAGTATACTACATCTCCTCCTACAGCATTCACGATCCTACAGTGAAATCCTGTATTTGTTACGAAAACCGACAGGGGCCGTCGTGGCTTAGTGGGCATGCCCACTGCGCTAACAACCTCCGAGTTATAGGCGGCAGTGGTTAGGATACAGGTTTGATTTCTCCTTGGGTGTTTTCCTCTCTTCTGTGTCAGTAAAACTTTGTGTGTGTGCATGTCTGTTACTTGACGTTGTCTTATGTTTGGCGCAGCATGGATGAATATGACTATTTGCGCCATAAAAAATCCAACCAGCCAACCCCCTCTGTACCCGCCATTGCGACATAAAGAAAACCATCCAAACAGCCATCTCAACGAAAATTAAAGTACAGTGTATCCCAACCCCGTCCTCGCAGAAACTTGCCGATTACGCTAGCAATTTGGAAGTTGTAGGTGGCGCAGGTTCAGTTCCTGTTCAGAACCTCTCTGGGTGTATTTCTCTCTTCTGAGTCAGTAAAATTTTGTGCGTGTGTCCATTTCTTGACGTTGTTTGTCTTGTGTTTGGCGCAGCATGGCCAAATTGCGCCATAAAAGATCCAATTTCATCCGTCAGAAGCTTCGCCATTGCGCGATAAAGAAACCCATCTGTACGGAAATTAGAATAAAGTGAATCACAACCACTGTCCTCGCCGACAAAAAAATCGTCCGAAGAATAATTCCCTTTGTCGTCCGCTTGTGGCAGCACGATTTCTCTCTTCCATCCCGACGCCGGCTGCCATAACAACCACATCCTGCTGCAACCATGCGTCTTGCAACCAGATAGTTGATACTTTTATTTAATTAAACAAAAGTCCAGAGACAGGGGAAAGACGAATGGCTCACGATAAATCTACGCCTAGCCAAAAGGGCGGGAAAATAGGAACGGACGGCCGGAGAATACCAAACACTGCCCGCGGGTCACACGTGTCTGGTGGACCTTTCGTCCGACCACCCATCACTGGCAAGGAACATGACAGGTCACTCACCTTAACCTCGGAGAGCCCACTTTGATAGTAATAACAACAACAAAAAAACTATCACTGTTGCCAAAACCTGAAAGCTAATTACGCCACGCTTCTTCCTCTCTTCATCAGTGGCGAAAAAAGAGTCGTTCCAATACCTTGTTAGCGGCTTTTCCTTTTCCTCGGGTCCCCTCGATCTCAGTTTGTAAAGCGCACCCCTGCGGGCGCAGTCGCATCAGACACGACCCTAAAGTCATCACCGTCGCCAGGAGTGGGACGAGTGGCGTAAGTCGGCTCACGTAAACAAATGGACGCTTTGTGAATGGGATTCCGGTGACACTAATTTGTGAGAGATTGGTCCCGTGACAGTTGTCGATGTCGCGACCCCCGAAAACTGCTGGGGTTGTCGTGGTAGGTGGGTATTTTGATTAACGTCGCACTGGGACAACGCAACGGGCTATCGGCGGCGGTCCGGGATCAAAGCCGGAGGGAAAGAACCGAGGACGACACGTAATTTTGAACCACGGCCTGAGCTGGCACCCCACTCTCGAAACTTCCGCACCAAGCAAACGTGAGGACATTTGAGGCTCTCACAGATTTAACGTGCACCAGCCCCCTTTGTACACGACCGTCTTTTTTCGTACCCTCCGGTTGCTGATCCGTTACTCTTCCAACCGGGCTACGGCGGCCAGGAGCTGTCGTGGCTGAATGGGTATGTCCACTGCGCTGGAACCTACGAGTTGTAGGCGGCTTAGGTTTGATTACTCCGTGTGTATTTCTCTCTACTGTGTCAGTAAAATGTGTGTATATGTCCATTACTTGACATTGTGTCTTATATCTGGCGCAGCATGGTCAAATATGTCCATTGCGCCATCAATACCAAACCGCTCTGTTTGGTACACTAGAGCGACTACTACCGCTATCAAAATCTTTGATAGTTATTTTGTGCAGGACACAATTTCAGGCCTGCCACAGCCAAAGCACTGGCGGAATAGTAGCACAAATTTCTTTAAACAGTTGCAAAGATGTCAACTCTTAAACCCTATTTTATTAGAAATTTTGGTTACACAGAAACCAAACGAATAGGCTAAAGCACAAAATGCGATAATTAATATGAACAGACGTTGAAGATCTCGCCAAGAAAATTTTAAAATAAATAAAACTAAATAGTTTTTTATGGATTTCGTGACAATCTGCAGCCACACAGATGCCGATGTTTTTCTCCCATGGTTGCCTCTGCTCTGCACCAAAACTTCGAAATTGGCATTCCTTGGCAAATTTTCCCCCAAAACAAAATTCGAAAAATATTTTTCTTTCGTCCGCTATTAGTATTAAAAGAAGGGGCTAAATTAAAAAAAAACACCAAAATATTCGAAGTCACCGAAATTTTGAAAATAGGAGCTTTTGGGACAATTTGACTTAAAAAGATACTAGTCACTAAGGTTGAAAAATACTGGCCAGGACATATCACTTTCGGAGTACCCAGTGCGAAGCAGCTCATCTCCGCATCATAATTAGAAGAAAAGTTTAAAATAAAGACTATTAACAGAAGCGTATATGAATTTAAAGAAAATGTCGATCTAAAAGGCAGGGGAGAACTTGTGAGTGAAAACCAGGGGGCAGAAGAGAAAGTGCCGAGTGAAAACCAGCGCCCAGTCTCAAAAGAGATAGGAGGTCACCCTCCCATCTGCTGACCGGGACCGGCGTTGCTTAGGTTTAAGGTCAAGAATTTTTGAAAATTACAAGCAACAAGTAGCCTTTTAGTCAATTGTGGCAGCCCTTTTCGAAACCTTTTAATTTTGCAACATCAAAAGAAAAACTCCGTCGCTTAACGAACTGTCCTCAATGAATAACAGTATCCAATAAAGTATGAACTAATAAGTGTAGGAAAAATTTAAAAATCAATAACTAAAGTTAAGCAATGAATATTTTAAAAAATTCAGTGTGGTGACGCACCGCTGAAATAAAACCAGAAGTTCCTTCATTTTAGTAGTCCTTACGTACTACTTTCTAGATTTTTTAAGTATTCTACTCTCTGTGTCTACTGTAAAATCTGTCCGATGTATTCATTCAAAGATGGCTCTTTAGCGTCAACCCTCAACGAAATCTAAATCGCCTCAACGAATCAGAAGACAGACAATAACCCCGAAGGTCACTGTAACGAAATTTCTACCTTCCCAAGGTCATTATATCGATCATAAAATAAACTTACAGCTATAGGGGCATAGAGGCCTTCTCAACTGGTCGTTATATTGCGACGGGTCGTTGAATCGAGGGTCACTATAAAGCGAGTCTGCAGTACAATATTGATTTCAGTCTATAACAGAATTATAATTAGCCATACCGAATTATTTTATTTATTTCTTAGACGGCAGAAAATTCCGAATAACCATTAAATAATTAAAAAGTCGAGGGATTATAATTCCGTTTAATCCGTTGGACCAATAAAAATCTAAGTAATCAAGTCATAAATTAAGTGGATATTAAATTTTTACTTCCTCAAGCATTAAAAATTTCTTTTATTAGCTCGTATTTGAATAAAAACGAACGAAAAGCTAATTAAAATAAGTGGTTTCTATGCATCGATTATTTAATTCTTAATACGTTTTAGACCGCTTGACTCATAGATTTAATTTCATACAACTGGGTGCCGGATTTTAACTTTAACTTTTTTAAATCAAAACTCGTTTTTACTTCTAAATTACCAGAAAACGTTTAGGTACTGGGAATTAAAAAAAAATTAATCATACCACCTTCGTGCATTAATAAGCTAAATAAACAAAACATGCTTAAGGGGGACAGACATTACTTTTTTAGAAGTTGGGCATACTTTTAACGCAGAAACGAAGAAAAAAGTTAATCCCTTTTGATCGAAAAAAAAATATTTTGTCAAAATCCCGATATACAAATTAATATCGTGATTCCGTTGCTTTTACTTTCTACCTGTATTCGTGTATTATCATTTCTCTTGCTTGACTTTGATTTTGAAAAATAATTTTACACGACTTTTTATAAAATACTTAGCAAATTACCTACGAACACTAATGTTATCTTTTTCAGGAGGTTACCTGGTGTCCCACTGGTAAAAAAAGGGTTAAGTTTCCAATAAAATAAATAATCCAGGTACATTATTAAACTTAAGGTGTAAATATATATTTCATTTGACATTCTTATGCCGAAGAGTATTCTAGAAGGTGGGACAAGTGGTGCCCGCCTCCCCTTATAAAATAACCTAAAACTTTTGAATTTTCGTTGAGCTAAATACTATTACAAAGTTATAGGTGTAAATCTACAATGTTTGTTTCTAAAAATCTGATTATCCTCTGAAGGGTCCATACACAGATATCCGTTCTGCAACCTTCCCTAGAAGGTGGGACAAAGTGGTGCCCGCCTCCCCTTATAAAATAATCTAAAACTTTTGAATTTTCGTTGAGCTAAATACTATTACAAAGTTATAGGTGGAAATCTACAATGTTTGTTTCTAAAAATCTGATTATCCTCTGAAGGGTCCATACACAGATATCCGTTCTGCAACCTTCCCTAGAAGGTGGGACAAGTGGTGCCCGCCTCCCCTTATAAAATAATCTAAAACTTTTGAATTTTCGTTGAGCTAAATACTATTACAAAGTTATAGGTGGAAATCTACAATGTTTGTTTCTAAAAATCTGATTATCCTCTGAAGGGTCCATACACAGATATCCGTTCTGCAACCTTCCCTGTATGACTTCTAACCGGTTTTGGCCTTGACTAACATAATCATTCTTAGAATTCTTTCAACCAATACTATAGTACACGGACTCAGAAGATTAAAGCATATGATCCTTAAAGGAGCTTCAGGGGCAGACCTTCTTCAGGTGTTTACGGACCGAGGTACCCTAGTGATCTTTTCTCTTCCCGTGGTGGGGAAATGTCTTTGTTAAAGACGGGGGGTCGCGCTCCCGTGATACTCGAGCAATTTTTTCTGCTTTCATCCCCTTCTTCTATTCCCCACAAGAGTAAATTGGAAATGGTCAGAAAACGTTGGATGTAGGTTGAAATATCGGGAGAGGACAAATGCATTCTAAGGCAAGCCTCGCAGTGGTTCAACATTTGCGACATTAAATTGGCTGAAATACGCATGCGTACTGACATGTTTGCTGTACAGATATGGAGTACGCATGAGCGTCTGTTTCGTCGCATTCTGCTCCAGCGTGTGGCCGGGCTATGAATGCAGTAAGCTGTCCGCATAGAGATAGATCTAAGACTAATCCATCTCGAACTGTCCAATCCTTCTTGAAATCACCCCGTTGCGATGTAGATAGGAAGGGGGTTTCTAAGAAGAAACTTGTAGAAATCAAAAAGTCGAAGGGTATCTGTAAATTAAAAGAATGCTTTTCTGAAAGCAAGAACATCGTTGACTCTAAACAAGGATTCAGAGTCGTATCATCGCAAGGTTATTAAAGCAGTATCGATTAAAATAAACCGCGTCTTGCTTCAGTAGCTAGGATAAGAATGGAAAGAGTTGAGATTTGTTTATATACAGAACCTTCTCGATTTTGTTTAAGTTAGTTTTTATGTACACATTGAATCCAGCAGATCGTTGTCTTAAGTTCTAGGAGATTCCAAAACAATAATCCAAGTAGAATTAAGTACTATCTTAGAAACATGGTACTTTAAAAGCGGTTTTCCTCTTGAGCTATACATATAAAATACTCGTTTAACTATTCTAAGAGTAATTTATTTAAATTTTTGTGGAAGAATTTAACTTTGGTTTGACGTATATAATGATACCGAAGTCTATATTTAATACCCAAGTAAAATTGAAAAGCAAAGACTGATTCTGAAAAGACTGCATTCCATGTAAAATACTTCTTATGTAAAAAATTGTCTTTCTAAGATTCAGCAATTTCATTGGGCTACCATAAATGTAAGCGACCATTTAATTTCTCTTGATCATGACCATTTTGTTTCACCAGAATGCAAGTTTACCAAGTTTAGATTTTAAACAGTTAGGAACAAAAAAAATTTCTTTTTGTGTATTAAAAAAATAAAAACAAGTTCTCACAGGAGATTTCTTGTTCAATAAAGATATGAGTTAATTGTAATCATTTTTGTTAGATGTTTGATTTTGGAATATATATAGAAGAGATATATAGAGGATACACCTTTCTATTGCCAGCAGAATGAAATAAATAACCATATCGTTTACCAGCGTGATAAGATATAATGTAAAATTTCAATTTCAATCACTCCCTGCATCGAGGAAAACTTATCGTTCAGAAAGATATGGAACTCAAGTTCCGATTAACCTACCTACCCAACAATTAAGATACAAGCAGTGTCGATGTCTCCTTAATTCCGCAAACCTCGATCTTGAAAGATCACAAGTAACAAAATATAATAACAGCAACTCAAACCACTATTCCCCTGAAAAAAGGGACGTGTCAATGAAAGGTCAAGACTATAATCTAGAGAAACACTTGAGCGCGCACAAGAATTTCGATGAAGATAAAATTTCCATGAAGAAGGATAAATGTCACTCCTTTTTTCCCTCACTTCTTCTAGGAAGAGAGGATCTCTTTTGTAACGACACGGTAAAGGCACGGGGGAGATAAGAAAGAGATTAAATACATGTTAATGGGATCCGTCTTATGAATGCGGGCTATTGAGGATTATCTTATTTCTTTGGCAGGTAATAAGATGGCATTTGTAATCGCCAGTGTTGATTTGCTACGCTCTTTTTATTCTTTCGCCATGACGGGAATGAAAGCAGTTCTTATAAAGGGATGTTTATTCGAAGGATGATTCTCAGTTGCTTGTTTGTTTTACGTTGGCTGAGGTGTAATTCAGATATACATGTTTTGTGGGAAGAAATTTAAGCCTCAATTAAATAATAAGTAAAACTATGGCCTGTGGAATGGAAAAAGTTGCCTGACAGAAGATAAAAAAGTATAATTTATAAATCTTAATAAAATAGTAAGTAGCCCACGGCCCATGGAACGGAAAAAGTTTAGCCTGATAGCATTTCAAATGTATTCTAAAACATTGAGATTTTAACTGGCAAACAAATTTTCGTAGATTTTTGGGATCACCGTGGCTCGGTGGGTTTGCCTACCACGCTAGCACCTTGCTAGTTGTAGGTGGCGCAGGTTCGATTTCTCTCTGTGTGTATTTCTTCTGTGTCTGTAAAACTTTCCTTGTGTGTGTATATCCATTTACATGACGCTGTCTGCCTTATGTTTGGAGCAACTCGGCCAAATGCAGCACTTGCACCATAAAACCCAAAACCAACTAACCAAGCGTAGATTTTTTTCACCAATGCTAGGAACTCCATCACTATCAATAACCACATAAAAACTCCTTGAAAATACGCACAATTACTCAATTTCGTGTCCAATATAAATGCTGAGACAAAACTGATTCACAGAAATTCAAAATGTTTTCACATTTCTTTGAATGTATCGCATACATGACTAGCTGGCTCTAAAGGAAAAAATCTCTATATTAGATTGTTGACTACTCTATAGTTGGTTTTCACAAGAGAACGAAGTTTTCAAAAGGAAAGATGTTGGCTATAAATAATAAAAAAGTGTCCTCTCTCTCTCACACACACACACAAAAAAAACTTCGGAACAACATTCAAACTTGAAACATCTAACTTAACATTTTAAAGACATTATTACTCACACACAACACTGAACACGATGAAACAGGCCTGTGATGGGGAAAAATTTTCAAACCGAGGTAAATTCTTTTTCTCTAGACGGAAAACTCGAATTTCCAGCAACATACACAAAGGTTCTGCTGGTCACATTCATGGTGGATCCCCACTGACATCCACAGGATTTAAAGCATGCAGCTACGCCTCTTTCCTTTCAAGCTCCCACAGCTGATAGAAAGGCTCTTCAGAAGCTTTTCTGACCAATGCTTCTTTGCTTGTCAAAAGAAATAGCAGACACACAGAGAGGACTGATTGAATCTGACTCCAGACAGTGATTTATTTAAGTGGAATTTCCCATCCAGGGGGTTTCAGACAACTCAGTGGGATCGACCGTCCATTTAGAGCATGTAGGATAACCAAATGTTAGGAAGAATTCATCTCGACAAATAATACTGGGAGATAAGAGAGATTGGGGCATAGCATAGGTGCAATCACGGGCTTAAATCGCATACGGGAAGCAATTTCTGAAACCATTACATCATTCTGTTTGGTGGGATCCCAGTGTATGGTGGTTTTTATTAGTTTACCACTCAAGATACAATTATCTCACACAATAAACCAATTAAATTACTCAAATGTTATAATTGGAATACACCATTGCATAAAATTATTGTTCAATCATTTTAATATTTGCTTTTTCAATCACTTTAATACTTGTTTATTCAATAATTGTTTGTTTAATAATAAAGAAATGCATCCGGTTTTGACTGCATATAAAGATACATCCCAAAATCGAATGCTCCCAACTTCAAAGCGTGTTGTATTGTAAAGGCTTGAGTCGAAACATTCCCACGGAATTTCGAACAAACTATCAACTAGCATTGCGAGATCAAATTACAAGATAAAAACCAGTCCTAAAATGTATCATTTGCACATCCAGAATAAGAAAACCGATCCCCTCCTAAATAGGAGGTCACCAGTGTCGTGTTACCAGGTTCCGAGTAACGTTAAAGTTTTTTGTACTGCTATGGGGCAGTTTGCTTTCTAAATTTAATCTTTTGGTCGTTTCTTTTAAAGCAAAGCTGTGCAACAAACCTTTCGGGGAAAAGAGAAATATTTTTACGTTTGTGTAACCTAAAATTTGAATATTTGTAATACGTGTAGACGCGAGCAACTAGGATATCAATCTTAAGGAGACCACATCTTGAGGGTAAACTCTCCCTATTTTTAAAGGGGTGCAGCGAAAACAGGGTCGGTAGAGTAGGGATTAGCAACAGGGGGTTGATAGTAGAAAACTCGATCCAGTCAAGATCGTCGTGTACGTAGAGGCTGGCGAACTTTAAATCTGTCGTGCCTCAAATGTCCACACTGTGGTGTGGTGTGGAAGTTTGGAGAGTGGGGTGCCAACTTAGGTGGTGACCTCGGTCATCTAACTGTGGTTCAAAATTGCGGGACGTTGTACTGAGATCTTTCCCTTCGGGATTGATCTAGGATCGTCGCCGTTGTGTTCCAGTGCGACATTAATTGGACAACTATCGAAATAGAACAATTTGGCAGCTGAGGAAGACTACATAGTTTGGTTGATTCTTTTTAGGTTTTATGGCCCAAAGGCCATATTTGGCCAAGCTGCGCCAAACACAAGACAACATCAAGTAAAAATTATTAAAAGGAGAAATAGGAATTTGGAATAGAGAAGTGAAATGAAGGTATAAAAATGGCTTGTGTATCCTGGGAGCTCAACCCCCGTGTTTATTAAAGACAGTGAATTTCAGGGAAAAGAAAAGACCATTGGAGTACCTCGGGTCTGTCAAGACCGTACATACCTTAAGATGCGCCTTTCAGGGCAAGAATACTTAGGCGCCATTGAAACCTGACTTTCTTCTAATTTCCAACCTGGATATATCACACCAGTCGTAGTGACTTGTGTACAACATGTCAGAAACATCACATCACAGCAAGAGACCTCACTTTTTCTAATCTAATTTTGTTTAAGAGAGCAAAAGGAATAGGCTCAATGTAAGTGCATTTGAATTCTACATTTCGCTTTTTATTTTAATTTATTATTTCGCATGTACATTTGAAGTTTATGCTACAGCAGAGGTGCTGGCTTTCCTTCTATTGTTCCAGAAAAAAAAATTATGTTGACACGACGGCATACTTTAATCTGGTGTTTACTGTTCCTTAGTTTAAATTAAAGTGTGTCACTTCGTTTTCATGTTATTTACATACCTAGTTTTAATGTAGCTTTTAATGTTGGCGTGGTTTCCTGTTTGAATTTTTAATCTGAGTCCTAGAATCTTATGTATTCTTACTTTTTGCCATTTTTGGACCTCGAGCCATATAACCCAAACCAAGAGCAAGATCCTGAAGTAGAGATTCGCTGCTCCAGGAGCAGAGCAAAGAAGCAACTCCTCCCGCAAGCATTAAATCAATTGCATTAACACTTCGCTCAACTCGACCATTTAACAGCGCAACAAAATATCACATCCTCTTCTTGCATGAGAATACCGGCCATTTAGACCTGGATGGGATGCCAAGCGTAAACAATTGATAATAGCAGCTTTTTGACAGCGCAGGTGGGGTGGTGAGAATGCTTTTTGACACCTGCTGTCTCGTTAGTGGTCACCTGTTTCTCAGAGCAGAAAGGGTGACACGTTTGGAGTCGAAGAGAAGGCGCTGAGCTGTTGTGAGAGCGTGGTTTCCAACCTTCCGTAGCATGTTGTCGTTGATGGAATAGGCGGTGGTAATAGTTTTGTTGAAACCCGTGCGTGGGATGGCTCTAACTGCACCGGAACGATTGTGTCGAGTCGATTGATTTGCAGTCGTGCTTGTTTGTAGTGGGAATCGTTTTTCGTGTATTTAGAAGGATAGATCTGTTAATTCCGGTTTCCCAAGTAACGGCAATGGTATAAAAGTTAGAAACGTCCAAGGAACAAAGAACACATTACAGAAGAACCTTGATTATTCGAGGTAATGAGGATCGAAATCGAATTGGATAACCAGAAACTCGGATGATACGGACGTAGTAACACAACTACCATGCGAAATACCAAAAAAAATTTATACATGTTACTATTACTGCTACTGAAAGATTCATAAAGATCGGATTAAGAATAGGTAGGCAGGTAGTTAAATTAACGTCGCACTGGAGCAACACGACGGGCTATTGGATTAAGAATAATTTACTCGGATTTTTGTCACAGTGTGTATATTGCGATAATTTTACGATAAATTCATTTAATTTTAGGGAACAAAAATATTGCATTTTCTATCTTTCAGAAATAAAAATATCTTTTAAATACTTCTGAACTATTTACACATCCTAAAAAGTCTTTTAAAATCTATTTTTGTAATTTTTAAGTTATTTTTCCTATTTACATAGATAAAGGAAGTAAATGAAGTGTAGAAATAAGTGACATAAAAGGGATGACATTATTATTACCTTTTAACCCACAATTGTAAGTTTTACAATAGGTAATCCAACGCATAGTTTAGTTTCATCACGATGAATGAAAAATTATTTTGAAAATAAAATAGCTCCAGATAAAGAAAACCCAACCTGTAAAAGATGATGGTCGATTTATACAGGGTGTTTCAAAACTTCCTGTACAAGCTTTAAGGGTTGGTAAGGAACTGAGCCGTATGCACAAATGGATACTTTTTACGCTCGATGAATTGTCCGTGGTGTACCGGTCGCTTGGCCACCAAGATCACCCGATTTATCATGCATCGATTTCTTCCACTGGGGATGCCTCAAAGGCATTGTATATTTGGTTTGTCCACTGTTCTAGCAAGCTGCAAGTTTTAGGCGGCGCAGGTTTGATTATCCTAATTTTACCCTGGGTGTACTCCTCTCCTCTGTGTCAAGAAAACTTCCTGTATGTATATCTATTTATTAGACATTGTTTGACGCAGTTTGTCCAATTGTGGCCCCTTCCCCATAAAATCCAACCTACCTAATCTTAAAGTTTATAAAAGTTTTGAAACACCTTGTACATAAATAAAACTACAACTATTAAAGGAAATACAAAGGGACGTTTATATTGGCTAACAAAATTCAGCCCAATGCGTTCTACACATTGAAAAGAACAAGAATCTTAAAGCACCGTTCTTTTCATTCATCATTATTTCCATTTTCAAAGAAGAATAACCTATCATTGTCGTCTCGTTGACAGCTGTTCTTTTTCTTCGCCGACACAATTCAATTTTCCCTTTCTCGCTTTTTTCCTCACCAGAAAAATCAGGATGCGTTCCAAACAAGCCCGGATTTTGTTGCGGCCAGCAAATCCAGTCTAATGAGGTAGCGCGACGACAGATGCAAAACAAAATAATGCAGGCCGAAAAAATGAATCATTAAAAGTGCTCCACACAGTTGATTACGTCCACCGCCCTCTCTCATTCCTATGTCGGATACGTCACTGGTGCCCCAATTGTTTCCCCTTTGAATCATACAGCACACAAAGCCTAATTATACATTTCCAAGTCTCCGGGACATCTTCAACTCGCCTTCTTCGCGATGGGCTTTTTTTATTGTGTGGGGAGAGGATATCTGATCGAGTTTCATCTGTTCTAATTTGTAGGTCGTGTTCCTCGCTGTGCTGGAGCAGTAATAGCTGGTATGGTTCACTGAGATAAGCTCACAACTTGGTGTTTGAGGAAGTTCTTTTTAAATAATAACTGGACGCGTGTTGGAATAGAAACTAACATGAAAAATATGAAAATAATTCACCTAACAAGGAAACTGGCATGCTGTATTTCTACTCCAAAAGGTTACCGCCGTAGGTGGTCTTCGCTAAGACTAATCGAAACATGTCCGTCAGCGAAGTTCCCATTCCTCCAGCAAAAGAGAATTAGGACCCTTTCAAGATTCTTTTTTCATTTTTCAACCCTCTGAGCGTCACGAGATTTCCGAATAGTGTAGCGTCGCTTTTACCTGCAATACGTATGAGCAAGAACACCTATTGGCTGAAAGAATTCTATTGGTCAACAAAATCGAAATTGGTCAGGAGGGAAGACTTTAGGTTGCAGAACGGATATATGCGTGTGATTCCCTCAAAGGGTTTAAGGGCTCAAAGCATTTAACATAGACCGATATGGATTAAAAGCCTTGAAATAAAATAACCTACATTACAAAGTTTCTCCTTGCAGTATTGAAAAAGAATAAGAATGTAAATTTTGTATTTGTAAGAACCATATTTGTCTTATGAAACTGGATAGCTAGTAGGCCAGTTTATAATCAGTACTGGCCAGACCCTAATCTGATCAGGTACTTGCGAGGAAAAGGCACTTTAGGAAGAGAAATAACTGCAGCTCAATGACACTTGACTTGGTTAAACATCATTAACCGTGTTTTTTGAATGCACGTTAAACAAAACAAGCAGTGATATTGTGAAACAAATGGGATTTTGAAATTAAATTTTTCCAGGTTTTTAAGCAATATTAATATTTCTTAGGCCCCCTTAAAAATGAAAAATCAGGACTATTTTAAGGCCACTGGGAACCCAGGAATCAGCATCTCCGACATGTATGCCTCGTGCGTTGCACAACATACTATTTTTATCGATCCATTTTTTCAAGAAAAAGTACAAAACATTCAAATACATATTTCTGACAAGGCGCCCCTTTAGATATTGACGTTCGGGGTTGCTGCCCTGTCAATCCCACCCCGACCTTCGCTACGCCTCTGCTTGCACGTCGTTAGGAAGAGTAGGGACGATTTTCAGCCTTAAACGAAAGTACACAGTAGTAAATTTTACCATGCGTCATTTTCCATACTAACCTATTGATATTTGCACGTGGGAACGGTACTGATTGAAAGTATTTATAAATTGCAATTTAGAGAACAGGCTCCAGACTACGGTAAAAAGTACCAAGTTTTCTGGACCCTGGTACCAAGGGGTACTCTCTTAAAATGATGTTCTTGTTTCTTAAGTTTAAAAGAATATTTACAAAAGCGAGTGAGGTAATTGCTGCTTTAAAATTTGTATAACACTGCGCAGTTTTTCTTGGTTGTTACAATTATTAAAATTTGAAACGAATTCATAGAAGTAAACTATGATTTCTATACATGTCCAAATATAGATTTTCAGTTTGCTTGATGTAGATTTGGTTTTTATGGTGCAAGGGCCATATTTGGCCGTGCTGTGCTAGACACAATATCAAGTAATGGACATACACACAAGGAATGTTTTACTGACACAGAAGAGAGAAATACACCCAGGGAGGAAACAAACCTTGACTGGTTTTAAATCTGTTCATTACATTATAGGAACGTGCCATATATTTGGGTGAAGATTTAAAGTTTTTAAATACTTAGCAATAAAGTTATTTATCTTTGGCAGAAATTATAATGATCGTCAAAACGTTTGTATCGTTATTTACAAGACAAACATTGTTATAAACGAAATTTATTAACAAGAAATATACATGTCATTGGGGGAAAAGCGCAGAAATTTAGACTACGTGATTTTTAAGCATTTAAAGGGTTTTTAATGTTCTTCATTCAAACTCTAAGCATTTAAATTTCGATACTGAAACGAATGAGACAAAGTAACGCGCTTCTCTATTTCCTGATTACACTCATCTCAAGAGAACATACTAAAATAAATGCCCTTCATTCTTTAAACACGTTTTTAAACTCGGATCAGAGATAGAAATAACAAATGAAAAATCTATCTCCACGGGGAAGCCATGGGAACTTCAAATCAGGATGTTAAATTTGAGAAAGAAAAAAACGTAAAAACCCCGGAACGTAACAAAACACAAAAAAGCCTTGAAATACGCTATTTTCTAGTGGCTCTCATTA
This sequence comes from Meta bourneti, assembly GCA_933210815.1. Classification (NCBI taxonomy): domain Eukaryota; kingdom Metazoa; phylum Arthropoda; class Arachnida; order Araneae; family Tetragnathidae; genus Meta; species Meta bourneti. The sequence goes on along the minus strand of OW119924.1, from coordinate 23,954,189 downwards.
CCATATAAAAACACTAAACCTTCAGAATATAAAAAAGAGGAGTACGAAAAGGGCTTTCACAAACGCCCTGATATTAATGTACTAACGCAATGAAGCGTATTTTAAATTTGTTTTTGTTAATAGCGGATACTATACCATAATAACTGATTTTAAGAACGAAACGTGCGAAAGAGAGCTCATGTTTCGAACACGTGATTTCCAATATCCAATTAAGATCTTTCATTCCATCACGTGCTCCAAACCAACAAATTATATTCATTAGATCCGATCACGTGAATTTGAACGACCAATTACGACCTATTATAGAGTCCGTGCTTTTTGTCTTTTATCCTGCATTTTCCATACGTTTAAAAGCCTGAGAGATAGGTGTTATACATCACGATTTATTTTCGTTATAAAAGATTTTGAGTAGAATATTTTTTTGGCCTTTTTTCTCGCCGCGTAGAAAGTAATAATACGAGAGAACGCTACTCGCCGAACTCGGTAGGTGGTATGCATGTAAAAAGGAATGAAGTCGTGCATTATCAGAAAATCGTGCAAGAAATTGTACGTGAGTAAACTGCAGATTAAATTCCTCCATTCCGTTATGCGTCTGGCGAAAGTAACTATTTTACGGATATAAATCAGTGGAGGTATCTGCTCTCGATCCTATGTAAATTATTTTGAAAACACTCGAAGCTATATGAAATGAGTTGTTTTTATGGAGATACAAAATAACCCCTAGATATATCGAGCTTCTTCGAGATGAAAAGAGCGATATACCAAGGAGAGCGATATATCAAGAGTCGAGAAAGACCTGTTCATTAGGCAAGTCATACATTGGTCCAACACCAGTCCTGCGACACTAAATTGGCCGAAATACCGACATGTTTTCTGTACAATAGCGGAGTACCCATGCGCTATATTTTGTTGAATGCTGCTTCAATGTGTGGCCGGGCTTAAGAAATGAAAATACAGAAATTGTATTCTAATAGAAGCACTTTTATTTAAAACTAAAACTACGCGCGTTAAACACAATATATTTAGTGAAATCTTTTTAAATATAGAACAATATATATTTTAGTTAAGTTCTTTCTCGCCCCAATCATTTTTACCAATTCAGCTTAGGATAATTGCTTGAAACAAGTCACCATCGCATTCTAAATTCCAAAGAAACAGATTGATTATTTTTTTCTGTTCGAAAACCGAAAATTCATTGGTGGATAAGTAAAAAAGACCTATTTAGACAAATGCGCAATATGCTACGTGTATTATTAATAATTTGTTAATTTTCAGCATTATTCATTAGTATTGTAAACAAGTTGCAAAGTATGAAATGTTTTCTTTCAACACAAAGTAACAAATGGCTAAAACGAAGACATAATTTTTTATAAAGTACAATGGAAATAAAGGTTGGTTTCTTAGGGATTTTATAGCCCTTGCGTCATATTTGGCCAGGCTACGCCAAACACAAGACAGACAACTTCAAGTAAAAAATGTCAATAAAGAGGAAAGCGAGATTGGGGAATAGAATAATAGAACGAAAGCAGAAAGCGATATCTTGGGTATCGGAAATAAAGAGGAATTCAATGAATAAATGTGTCTTACGATACGGAATTAAAACGGAGAAACGTGTTTTCATAAATACCATTTAACCCTCTAACAGTCATTAGATTTCCTAGTAGTGTAGTATTGCTTTGACTACAACACACCTAATGACTAAATAGCCACATTTATTGGTTGAAAGATTCTATTGGTCAAGAAGGTCAACACTGATTAGAAGCCATGCAGGGAAGACTATGGGTGTCAGAACGGATATATGTGGGTGAACCCCTCTGAGAGTTGATTTTAAAAATATCTCAACTGCAAAGTGTAGTATTTCGGATTGATATTGACCCTTTTCACAGACTCAAACGAAGCGGAAGTTTTAATAAACAGCAGTATTCGCCATTTGCTTTTGCGGCTAATAAATGGAATTCATTGCTGTTTATTAAGACGAAACACGAAGATTTTCACCTTAATTTTTATTCAGCACCTGGTAGCCGAGTGGTCAGTGCTCTGGCTCTCACTTCAGCAGGCTCTGGGTTCGAATAGTGGTCTGGTCATAAGTATTAGTAGTGCTTCGGAGTAGATTAAGCGTGTCTAATTTGCCCTTGTGTAGTAAAAAAGGTAGTAGAGTGGCAAACCTCTACTCTAACAGACGAAATGTAGACAAATAACGAGTTAAAGTTGCTAAAACTGGCAATCATGGAAACTAATGCGTTGAAAATTGACAGTTAGATCAAACAGTAATCACAATCAAAGTAACCCAACTATTCAAGACAATCAACTTTGCAGCCATTATCCGATTCCACAAAAATAGTCGACTCATTTGTGTTCACACTTTAGAGCCTCACTTAACAAACGACGTCAAGCTCAAGCAGAAATAAATATTTCTAAAAGTAAACCTCAGGAGATAATAGATAGCAGCAACCGCATTTTTTTGGAAGAGAGCAGAATTAACACAATAACACTTCGCGTCGAGAGCAATAACAGAAGCGAAGATTTTGACCCCATGCAGTCAATCCGTTATGTAAATCGATGACAAAGGTTGTTATTATCTGTGCGATAGCACGTGGTTTAACGACAGCCGGAATAGTCAAATTTAAATAATGCGTTTTTAATGCTTCACACATTTTATTGTCAATTGGACGAAAGAGTAATCGTTAAAAGAAAAGGGACAAACAAAAATATTGATTACAAAATAAATAAGCGTTCTGGTCACTTTTCAAGGTATGAAGAGATTTCAGCTCGTTGTGATACAGTTATTTTTGGTTAGTGAGTTGAGTTATAATTTTGATTCTTGGAAATGGATGTGTTAACTTAGCCGTAGACAGTCATGCATATTTTAACAGTCAAATAAATCCTCAAAATTCGGGGACGCATGTCCTTTAGGTGTGTACGGGCTTCACGAACCCAAGGTACTTCAGTGATCTTTTCTTTTCCATTGGTTTTCTGTCTTTAGTAAACACAGAGTTGCTCTCCCAGGACACCCAAGCGATCTTTTTTGCTTTCAGGTCACTACTCTATAGCCCAAATAAACCCCTCTTTGTTTCCTTTTCACGACATTTGTCTTATGTTTGACACAGCTTGGCCAAATATGGTCCTTGAGCCGTAAAACCTGAAAACAACCAACAAACCAACCTCGAAATCCATCAACTATCACAAAAAACGACTGTGAAATCCGATTAATTCATATGAATACCACTCTTACCAAGAAACAGATGAAAAGAATTTATATATATACAGAACAATAAAGACTAAACTTTATGATCTAAGATTAACCATAAAATTCATCAATTTTTCGATTTTCGACCGATTTTTAATGACTATTGATCTTGGACGAATGTCATTGATCTTTGTTTTCGAAAACAGATTAAATAAAATAGCCACTCTAGTAAAAATTTCGGCTTTTAAAAGTTTTAAGGATTTCCAGAGAATATCGAGGTTTCTAAAGGTTTGGAACCCTGTCAAGGTAATCGGCTTCAGAGTTGTTTCACCCAGTGCTTCAAAACTACTCAATCCAATACTGCCTTTTCAAGCTTCAGGGACAAAGGGGCCGTGATAGCCCGATTGGAAGATTAGCGAATTGGCAACCTGAGGGTTGCAAGTTCGAAACTCGATCCAACCAAAGACCGTCGTGTATGTTGGGGCACGTTAAATCTACTGTGGCTGCAAAAGTCCTCATGTTGGCGTGGTGTGGAAGTTTCAAGAATGGGGTGCCAGCTCAGGTGTGATCTCGTCAAATGACCATGACTCAAAAAGACGAGGTGTTATCCTCGGATCTTTTCCTTCGAGATTGATTCCGGACCATCTCCTTGGTTTTTGAATGCAAATAAAATAAAATAGTCAGTTCTAAAGTAAAAATTAAGGTGTTTTTAAGGATTTCCAGCGAATTTTAAGGGCCCTTAAAAATAAATATAAAATATTAGGCATCTTTAAGGCCTAAGATAATCTGTCACAAATTTATTTACACCTAGAGCTCCAAAATGACTCAATCCACCAAGTCATAGGTTATTTCAATGTAGAATGTCTTCATGCAACATCTCACGAGAATAAAAAACAACTCTTAACGACAAGTGACCGGCCATTCGAGCACGGAACGTCGGTTTGAAGCAAGGACTGACAACGCCGTCTTCGATAACTGGCAAGAAACCAGAGATTCAGCATTGGAATAGAGCGCAAAAAAGAAAGGTAAAAAGGTGAAAGGTATGCAGGAGAACCCTACCTACCTCCCATATTTTTCATTTCTTTTGTTGCTGGCTTTTTTTCTTCTTTACGCTCTCCCTCGTTGTACACGGCTGACGTCCAAAGTCGCTTACACACTTGGACGATTCCCTCCTCATTATTTCGAAAGAGAAGTTTTCCCAAACCTGAACCTGTTGTCGCTCGCACAGGTACCCCGGTTTCAGAGTCTTCCTTGCCTGGCTGAGTCATGATTAACTGAACAGTGGGGGTTTCGAAAATACTCCGGCTTTCTGAGGAAAGAGTACTGGACCTTGTAGCAAGTTGTTTATTTCATTTGAGACAGGTAAATTCACTGAGGATTCACCGCGTAGGGATGTAAGCGAATCACGATTGCGTTCTTTGATGAATCATCGGTGATCGAAACGCATGACATAAACAAGAGTGGCAGATCCGCGCATAGCATCTGCACTAAACGTTTTCAATTGCTTTTGTCTACTGATAGCAGTGTCATTATTCGCATTTGATTTCAATCCATTTATAATAAATCCTATGCACATAAATGGATTTCATACACCCTCTAAATGAAAGAAAATTACCCCAAAACATGTAATAGCATTTCGTTTACTTTTTACTGGTGACAATTCTTATTTCCAATGCAATTCATGGCACAAATCACACTTCAGTCATGTTTCCACAATCCGATTCTGAAAGTTTATTTCCATTTCATCCCATTCAAAGGCAATTCGGCATCTTTTGAAGCTAAACCTATTTTTGCTCATACTTTCTTTTCTGTGCTGATTTATATCTTCCAGATTTTTCATTGTTTTCTCAAATCAGACTGCTGAAGAATTGTATTAGAGTAACGATAGCTCTTCTATGCAGCTATACCAATGGTATGCCAGTTCCTATCTAAAATTAAGCATATTTTAAACAACGGGCAAAATTGGCGAATGAATTCCGTAACAGTCGATTTTGTAATGCTTATATTTGTTGTTGCCATTCGCCAATTTACATATAAAGTCGATTTCTGTGCCTCGTACGTAGTGAAATATATATATATATATATATATATATATATATATTTGATGCTACAAACATTGGCTTTTTATAGAGTTCATTCGAATTCTGTCTTTGAATATTCTTAATTTAATTTAATTTTGGAAGCGCACTTTCGATAGAGTAGTTATTAATTCAAGTTTCAAATAAAGAATCATTAATTATTAAGTGTTAGGCCAGCTTGGCCTAATCGGGTACTCTTTAAACAAGGGACCTTTTCAAGGCTATTTTACGTATTTTTAAGACTACAACGAAATAAACCCGTGAATGCACAGATAAAGAAACTTTTCTAAGCTTTCAGATTCAGTTATGACTTTTGTCTAAGATCAAATATCATTAATATTGGTATTAGCGGATATAAGGAAAGACCTGTATTGGAAGGGACTTATTAAAATTGTCCAAATGACTTATCTAAGGTCACGATTCATTGGTTTTGGATGTAGGTGAAATAAAATATGTAGTGTTTTTGCAAAAATAATAAGGTTTTTTATATTTTAAGGAATTTAAACAAATATGAAGGCTTTTAAGGAACCTTTAAAACCAAAATGAAAAATCAGTTAAAGGCCCGTAGGTAAAACCAATCACCTAATCTTTAATGAACATCGATAATGAAAAGGTATAACATACGGAGCCTTGCTGCCTCACGTTACGCAACTGAACATGACACAATGAAACATTTGTTTATAATTATGCTTGCGAATAAATGCAACTACCGATATTGCAAATACTGTTCGAATTTGAATATTTCCTTTGGAGGGGGATGTAACAGCAGGGAGATATTAACATAAATAATCTAGGGCTTCGAATAAAGTGCAAGAAAATTTTGTTTGATACAAACATCTCGGTCCTACAGGTTTTTATTGGATTTCCAAAAATTTAGAGAGCAAACAAGGAATGAGAAATACAAAAAAAAAAAAAATTTACAACCTGTAGCAGCTAGCGTATAATGTATTTAACTATATCTCTAAATTTTTAATTTTTGATAAAAGATTTGAAATTGACGAATCGGACTTCAGTCTGTCCCTAATATGGTTCTATAGTTTGCACGGGGGAATAAAGTTGGTGGTCGACTATTTCCAGGAAGGGCACAAATCTGTGAAATCTGACTTACTTTCCCAATTCATTAGATGAAAATATTGTTTGGTTAATGTAGAAACCTGCACAATTGATAATTTCTTTTAGGAAAATATTTACCAATACCATTGAAAAACACAATTATTATTTCGAACCACAATTACAATTTAAGTATTTTATTTTAATTACTAATACAAAATACATTATTTAAAAAATAAATTATGATTCGCGCACTACAAGGATACTGATATGTAAAAAACGGAATTAATAGATATAAAGCATTGGCAGATAGAGTAATTTCTACTTGGGAAGGTGGTGAACCAAAGACAGATTTGCTGAGGCCACTTTGATAATCAATATGCATAAACTTAGTAGTTATACACACAGCAATTAAAGTTATCTGGAATGTAAGGTGGACCCAGAAAACGAGTGGGTGCTTATGGCGATGAAAAAAAATCAGCAAGGTCCGCATTCATCAGCAAGACTGTATCAAAATAATTCGTAGAAGGGGAAAAAATAATCATCCCAAATAGGCTTTTTATCGATTATTCATGCAAATGAGCACCTGTGTGTGCTTGTGTCCACTTTCGAAAGAGGCGCCCCATCCAAGTTCGGTGACACCTTCCGACAAGCCCGTATTCCCACGTGACCCAGGGTAGCGAAACTGAAAGACCCGCGCGAGACGAATCGTTTTAATTTTCAGTCACAGTAATTGACCTCTGGATCACTCAAGCAATAAGACATTTCAGATGCTAATCTACCCTTGTGTGAGAAAAACGTCAGTCAGGTTATTGTTGTGTGGGACGAGCCGAGGGTCAATAGCAAGGGAATTTGCTCTTCCAATTAAACCATATGGATGCCTTTATTTGATTTATGTGTGAAAGACTTCTTTCGCCAGTCTTTGGGAAAAGTCGGAATTCCTCATTATGAATTCTTTTGTTTGTGGTGTCGCTTGGAGGCTGATTTTGGTCCGGTGAAAAGACGTACTCATCAATATGCTGGTTAATGTATGCGCATTTGATGAGTGTTAAAGTGTGAATGGGAAAACTCAGATTTCCTGATCGCATGCTGTATTATATTTAACTTCAACCCCTGATCGCGCTCTTGCTCGAAAAACCACGAGGATTGATGAGCAATCTTCATTGGTTCTCTGCATGTTCGCTCGCAATGCAATTCAACAAAATGTTTGAAGTTAGAAAAAAATATGGTTAGATTCAAGAATATGGTGTCATTGCCAATTGGCATGCTTTTCCATTGCCAGTTGTTGATAATTTTGGAATATGATAACCCGTCGTAAGCCTATCCAAATAGCCGCTTGGAGACGAAAATTTTTGTCGTCCATTTGGCGATGGACAGGCACCGTGTTCTTCAGTTTTACTAAAAGTATAATTTAATAAGCGTAGAAAGGAACTAGTAAATTACACATTTGGGATTCTAAGATATATAAATAATGTCCGTGTATCCTAAAAACAGATTGCTCGATCTCAAGAATAAGCTAAGGTTGGTAGGTAGTTGAATTAACGTCGCACTGCAGCAACACAACGAGTTATTTAAAAAACTAAGGAGGAATAAGTCAGAGCGACATTCTATTTGATACATTGAAGATAATTTTTTGAAATTTTCCGATCAGCTAAATCAAATTTATTAAAGCATCAGGACAATCTAGTTACTTCGAAGATACTTAATTTTTTCTGATCTCTTTTTGCGTGTCAGTTTTTCTCTAAGGAATCATTTGCTAGTTGATTATGCCTCCATGCGTTTTATGTAGTACTTATACACAATTTAAACCTGTTTTTAAAATACACTAATTGAAAACAACTCATTGCGTTTGCTTTGTGTTAAATCCGGTAAAAAAAGTTTGTATATTTTCTCTCCGCAGATTTGATTTGCAAGTGGAATCGCGTGACGCTTGATTCAGCCATTGTCACAAAAATATAAGCGAGGCTTTTTCGGCATGTAATAGGAAATATTAGATAATCTTTTTACACCCCTGTGTTTTATCTGGCTTCAGTGAGAAAAACCTATACATTTTCTAATTTTTTATGAAATATTTAGATTGATATTTATTCTTAGTTCGCCTTTTTTAACCAGATCAGATAGAACGACTGATCGTTAAAAATGAATTTTAAATAAGTAGCATTAGACTAGATTACGCAATGGATGACTGATCGTTTTGAATTTCAAATGATGAAATTGGCGAATGCCCTTATGTTGCATACAACTGTGAAGATTCTAACACAAAAGATGAATAACTGTTCATTCCTAATGCATTGATTGACATCAGAGAACAGCATAAAGAACCAGAAAGGTGAATTTTTATTTGAATGAACTTCGTTTTTTCATCTTACACAGTGATGAATGAATGCCCTTATGTTGCATACAACTGTGAAGATTCTAACATAAAAGATGAATAACTGTTCATTCCTAATGCATTGATTGACATCAGTGAACAGCATAAAGAACCAGAAAGGTGAATTTTTATTTGAATGAACTTCGTTTTTTTATCTTACACAGTGATAATTTTTATTGTTCAAAAGTGCTAATGTTGGATACAAAAATATATACGTTACACAAAATGGATTAATTTAATACCTTAAGATATATACAAGTTACAGACTTAAGAAATATTTCACTTAGCTGTATCAATCAGCCTCAACGTAGTCATTTAGAGATAGGGTTGGAAGACGAGCTGATTAGCAACCGGAGGATTGCGAGTTCGAACCTCCATCCAACCAAAAGACCGTCATGTACATGGGAGCTGGTGTGGGTTAAATCAGTCGTGGCCTCAAATGTCTTCACGTTGGCGTGGTGTGGAAGTATGGAGTGCCAGCTCATGTGTGATTTTGTTATCTGATCCCGTATCGCCAAAAACCCATTGCGTTTCTCCAGTGCGACGGTAATTCAACTGCTTATCTGATTTATAACGATATATCTCGTCTATTAAGATCTGGTCAATTTTGCTAATGATGAGATACCTTAATTCACTACGTACCTACCAACGAATTCATAACATTTTATTCGCAATAAATTCTCCAGAATGTACAAATGATTGAGCTTGGTCGGCTGGTTGAAAGAGACTCTAAATGTTATTTCCAACAACGTAATAAACTTATTTTGCAATTTTTTAGCGTAGCACCATGCATAATATTAAAAGAGCTTCTTGACAAATGCAGAATTAAATCGTTTATCCTTATCTTCCACAAGAAAAATGACTCCATTAAAAGACACGTGCTTCGAAATACAAGTTGACGCCACTTGAGGGCCGGCCGTCTTAAATATATTCGCATAAGTGGCTCGCGGCTTCACTAGCCGTCGCTGACATCATGACTGAAACGTTCGTGCACATATCTGGGCTTCGCAATTTTTGAACCGTTATATAACATGCGATTTGTTTATTCTTTTACTTTCATGAATGGAATCTTTCGCATCTAGAATGATTTTGTTTAATGCAAAGGGAAGGTTTGTAACTTTTAAGTTTTGAACTCCTATCTTCTCTTAGCTTTATTTTTTCCTGAATACTGGTTTTAAAGATGGAGGGCGTCGATTGCATTTTGGTTACGAGTTAAGAAAGATTTCTTTGTATAATAAAGCTGAAGGCATTTAATCTCAACACAATCTGTACATACCACATGCGTGAAACGATTATACAATGTAGCTGTCAGACAAAATAGTAATCTCGATAAGTGACTGAAAAAGATTTCGATTTCTTCAGACACGGCGATTTGACTAAATGTGCGCTGCTAACCAGTCGCTTATTGCCATGAATATATCATGTCATAGTAAATGTGAATTTGGTTGTTTTGTTTAAAAATTAGAATTTTGTTTAGAACATTTAAAAAATATAAAATAGTGCGGCTCCGACAAAAAGGCAGGAGACCCTGGGTCAGTCGATTTTTGAAAAGGTGTGAAAGTGCGTTAGGTGAGGGCTGCCATGAGCAAAAGTATGGATGGCGATCGCAGTGGATGGTTTCTTCCAACTAACTCGTTATCACTACAATCGCTTTCGGCCCGAATGATAAATTTGAAGCAGAACCTGCGATAAAGATATCAATTGTGGAAGGATCTGTATGTGGTCCACCAATCCTCTAATTTAACAAATAGACTCGTTCTAAACCAAAATTTGGGCCGCGGTAGCCGATTGGTAGAGTCGCGAATAAGCTAGTGGAGGGTTGAGAGTTTCAAACTCGACCCAACCAGAGACCATCGTGTACATGAGGACTGGTGCATGCTAAATCTGGCGTGGTCTCAAATGTCCCTACTTTGGTATGGTGTTGAGGAGTGGGGTGCCACCTCAGGTGTTGACCTCGTCATATGACCATGGGTCAAAATTACGAGGTGCTGTCGATGGATCTATCCCTTCGGAATGGATCCCGAACCCTCGCCAACAGCCTAGTTGCTCCAGTGCGACGTAAATTCAACTACCTATCTACCATTCAGTGTCGAAAGTGAGAGTATTGTTAACTAGTGTGCAGGGAATGACAACTAACGGCGATGGCCATTCATGCTTTTGGTTACTGCAGTTTTCTCATAACGCGCTTTCACACCTATTCAGAAATGAACTTACCCAAGGTCGACTAGCCTTCTCCCGGGATCCGTACTATACCTGATTTCAAGGTTCGTTTCTTTGCATTTGCTAAACCTGTTTTATTTCATTAACTAAATTGTAAACCTTTTAAGGGGGAAAATGTTATGGAAATTTGGAGGGGGACGAGTGGAAAAAAAGTTTGGAAACCACTGACTTATGGAAAGTTTAGTCTATTTTATGTTCTACGAAAGGCAAGAAAATCAAACAAAGTAACGTCAAACAGCCAACTTCTGCATAAGCTTCAACAAAAAAAGTTGAATCGACTTAATTCAGCGTGTTGGACAACAAGCCAATGAACTATGTTTAAGATAAGTGAAGCAAAAAACACACGCTGTCCATTCGGCAAAATGTTTAGGGCTCGATAATGTCTCCTTCGCTATGACGTTCGACAATGACCAGCCGCACGTGAAAGAAGCGCAAAAAATATTGTTTCGAACAGACGGCCGAGCAGAAAACATCCTTGAATTTCAAAGTAAATGAGGCGTGTAAGGATGACCACCGAAGACATTGGGGACAGAATTTAAACAACAGAGAAGACCGATTACAGATCTCCAAAATACAAAAGCACAGAAAGGAACATAGATACATTGTTCCCATTTTGCTCACAATCCACAATATTTTTAAGTTCGATTGCCTATGGAACATTAGCTCGATTATTCCATTTTTCCGTTCTCCGCTCCAGTTCTAAGCATTCCGGTTTAAATTCAGTCGAATAAAATGTATAACTCATACTTAAAAGAAACAACGCAATGACTTGTCTTGCAAACTGAAAACCGCATGTACATAATACCAGTTGCGCTTTTAAAGTACAATTCGAATAAATAATGGTACAAAGCTTGGGCATCATAAGACTTCAAAATTTTCAGGACATAAATTTTTAAGTTAAGTTTTACAATACAAATTTATTTCAATCTAGTCTTCGATTCAAGTTTCTGGGTTCGAAAGCCGCAAAAGATGAATGTTCGTGGTGGTTAAGAATCCACTTTAAGTCATAGGACCGTGTCTAATACAATAAGTAATCTACTTTAATGAAGTGATTCGTTTTATCTATTATCTAACTGTTCTTGTGTTGGTATTTTTACTTCTCTGTGTAATTAGTTTTCTGTAGAGAAACAACAATTAAATAAATTACTGGATCTTTGAAATATCACCGCAGAGCGACAAACAAAAGAATCCAATAACTCAATAACTATTTTTGAAAGTAACGCAACGTTTCTAAAACAAGTGTTTTTGTATATTTTAAATCCCTTAGTGGTTTCGACGAGATATCTCTTCCATCAAGATCTGGTCAATTTTGCTAATGACGAGAAACCCCTTCCACCAGGGGTGTCAACCTTCCAAGTGGTTTCGATGAGTTACCTCATCCAACATCCGGTCAATTTTCTAATTGACGAGGTATCTCATCCGTCAAGATCTGGTCAGATTTTTTATTGACAAGATATCTCCGAGACAAAACAGCCTTATTTCTTCAAAAGGATTGAAGAAATAAGTAGAAAACATAAATTTCTTTGCCTAGAACTAGTGACAGTTTGGAACAGGTTCTTGCATTAGAGGCTGGATACTATAGGGTGGTTTTCGAAGCAATGATAAACCACCAGGAGGGTTAGGTAAGATCTGGGAAAAAATCAAAATGTGTACAGCAACAGACTAATAGAGGTAGGTATTTGAATTAAAGTCACACTGCAGTAACACAACAAGCTATTGGCGACTGTCCAGGATCCATCCCGAAGGGAAAGATACGAAAACACCACCACGTTATTGAGTCACGGTCAGATGACGAGTAAGTTAAAAGAGAATGAATGAGTAAATGAGGGAACCGGGGTGGCTAATAACCTGCAAGTTGTAGGCGGCGCAGGTTCGATTCCTCTCTGGGTGTATTTCTCTCTTCAGTGACAGTAAAACTCTCATTGTGCGTGTATATCTTACGTCTTGAGCAGCATGGCCAAATATAGCCCTTGCGCCATAAAAATCTAACCCACCAACTTCGAGTAAATAAAGACACCTCTATTATAATGAATTAAACCCGAAAAAATTATTTATCATTCCCTTACACATTCGAATGCCTTATAAAAACTGAACGTCCAACCCATACGAACGAAACAAGGAGAAAATTATAAAAAAAGAAACATTATCTGGTGTAACTGAAACTGAAAAGTGCGCAAGACCGCGAAGAAAAAAAGCGAGCATCAAAAAGCGTCAAAAGGTCAAAACCCTACTCATTTGATTGCGCACCCATGTGGAGCTGCCGCATGTGGACTCGGGGCGCCTTTATCCACAGCATTTAATACTGGAATAAATCACCAAGGGACATCATTAGCTTGGTCTTTTTCGGTACCTTGAGTAGTCCCATCCATTACACTATTAGGATCTTAATGAGTCCAACGGAGAGGAAAGAGAGGTTTGAGGAAGAGCTTTTGAAAAGCAACTGCACGGGAAATTTCACGAATATCGGAATAGTGTGAAATACGAAGCACGGGATTTTATTTAGATTCTTTTAAATAGCCTGGAAGAAAATATAGAGATACATTTGTATTTATATATGGGATATCTTAATTTTACACACGGATATATTGATCAGAGTAAAAAAGGAGTTTAATTTTATTATTAAAAAATCTATCTTGGACAAATTTATGTTCTTGGTTGTTTGGTTTTATGGAGCCCGGTTGGAAGAGTAGCGGATTAGCAACTAGAGGGTTGCGAGTTCGAAGCTCAATCCAGTCAAAGACCGTCGTAAAAGGGAGTACGTTAAATCTCGTGGCCTCGTATGTCCTAACGTTGACGTGATGTGGAAGTTTGGAGAGTGGAGTGCAATCTCAGGTGTTGACCTCGGCATTTGATCATGGTTCAAAATCACGTGGTGTTATCCACGGATCTTTCCCTTCGGGATTTATCCCGAAAGGTCGCCAATAGTCCATTGTGTTGTTCCCGTTCGACGTTGAATCAACCAATCAACCAACTTAGTTTTAACACTCAGGTGACAATATACTGCCGAAGTTTTGTAGCTGTTTATTTTATTATGCAATAACTAATTGATAGCGATGTACAAACGAGAAAAAGACACGTTTATCATCATTAGAAGTGCGTAAGAAATAAATTTAGAATGCAATAAAACGGTGCGTTTTGTTTTGCTCAAAATATTGAGGAAAATTTTTGAAATAAGGGTAAGTGTTTTAATGCAACAAATTTTAAATCAGTGCACAAGGTTTCAAGTTTGAACTTGCTCCTTTTGATTAACTTGGATATTTTTTTATTCTGTCCTGTTCCTTTTACTTAAAACGGTAATCAATATCCCAGTAGTTCCTACACAGGTCCTACACATTGCCTCTATCATGTGTTTACATCATAAGTTAAAAACATTTCAGAGGAATCCGAATGTTTCTACAATAAAGCACGCTTCTGTAAAAATCCAATTGGATCCTAACAAGTTGAATACATAATCTAAAATGGGTTTGCAACTATGAATGGCCCAATAATGAATGACCCGTTAGGTTTACTGATTCAAAATACGTCGGCAAGATGAACACTCTTTAAATGATGTGGGGAAGAGTTAAAATATAAAATGAATGCGACAAAACAGAAGTACACACTGTCAATATCCGCTTGAAGGCAATGATAATTGGTTTATCTAGTGTAAGAAAACATCGCTCGCTTTCGTAAGTAGTGTATCTTATTTGAATAAGTGCTCCGATCCAGGAACTGAGCCAGTCCCGGAATCATCTTTGACAGCTTGTCTTCTGTGCACGCAAGTAACTATATTGGGAACAATAGTATTCACGCAGAGGGAAATGTTCATGTGTCACACACATACCACGCTACCGTCTGCATGTAACGGTAATTTATTCAGGACACCTAACGTTTATCTGATCTCAAAGTTTCTGTTGCTGGCATTTGGGTATTAAGTTAGTGTACATTTTTCTTTTCTTGGTAGGTTTTTAGTTTACGGTAGATAAAACATAATATTTTTTTTGTTATTTCTTGGATAGCTTCAATATTATTGTTGTTTTAGTGAACAGAATAGTTTGAGAATGGAGTTTTATTTTTTATGAATGTATAATCCTAATTTACAATTCATCTTAATTATTATGCTGGCCTCTTGATTTTTGAAATAGATTGAAAAGTACAGAAAAAATGTTATTGATAGGATTTCAGAGGTTTACCCTTTGGTCATATACATAAAAAATTTAAATTAGTGCCTAAATCGAAAGTGCTAGGAATTCCACACCAAATTTGATCAAATAAATCAATTAAATCACTCAGGTTTATTAAAATAAGACATTACTTTTAAAACAATTCATGTTGATATAATCATGAATCAGATATTTCTATCAAGATTGGGACTGCCTACTACTCACAAATATACTTTATGAATATGAATCACAAAAGATTTCAAGAGGTCACGCATTTGCTAAGAAAAAAAATTGCACTGAAAAGCTGTCAAACAACTCAATCACATCAATCATAGGTGAATTCGAAAATCCAGTTTGATAAATCTGTTCTCTGATGCATTTATTGTGCAGATAGATAAAAATGAAGTGAGAATTGACTGAATCCGCCTCCCTTTACGACGAGTGCTTTGGGGACCTTAGGAAACGCATTAAATCGCAAGTCATCATCAGTTCAGTAGTGAGCGTACAAGTTACAGACCATTACACCGACCGGGTCAAATCTTTTCTATATTCCATTCCCGACCTAACCATTATCGATATCAGTTACGCCTCGCCGCTTTTTAAGTACACTGGGAATCCAAACGTGGGATAGCCTTGATTTTTTCCCCAAACTTCTCATGGAATCCCTCCGAAAAGCCAATTCCGTTCAGAGAATTTGTTTCATTCATAAACGAAATCTCGGGACATTACAGCGTGTTAAAATACGTAGCCTATTCCGTAGAGTTCAGTTTTTATGGTACTCTCCTACCAATGTTGCTTAGATCTTAGCTTAATACTGCGGGTGTTTCTTACAGATTTTACGTTTTGCCACATAGTTTTAGCTAATACTAAGCTTATAAGCTTTTTCTTAAAGGTACAAACGCAAGTGGTATCAATTTAGTTGATTTGGGAACGCTTTTTTTGTTTATGCATATTGCTATGATTATGAATCTATCAGACATCCATAGCGAACGTAAGAGAGCTCCACTCAAAATGAATGCCTACAAAAAATTTCGTTGATTTATAATCAGCCGCGACTTTTGAATCCGTCAAGCCGACTTGGTATGCGCTCCATAGATGTGAAACATAAGTAGATTGAGCATTGCTATTGAGAGAAGCTGCAAAAAGTGTGACCAACATGTCGACTAGTAGTCACGTGAATGCACAGTGAAGAATTGACTTGGTGGGCCGATTTGGCATCTTACCGCCATTTGGCGATTTTACATCTGACGACAAGGTGGGTGGGTGACTGAGCATCTATTGAGTGACGACAAAAATGGTGGAATCGCCAAAGTCTACTACTATGTCCCGT
The DNA here is from genome assembly GCA_933210815.1 of Meta bourneti. Classification (NCBI taxonomy): domain Eukaryota; kingdom Metazoa; phylum Arthropoda; class Arachnida; order Araneae; family Tetragnathidae; genus Meta; species Meta bourneti. Next base: position 23,937,811 of record OW119924.1, on the reverse strand, counting down.
GTATCAATCAGATGACAAATCTTCGTTTCCACCCTGCAGGAAAAGTAGTCTAAGGGTCACGTTACTACTAGTTTTGGTCACGTGATCTTGGGCATATAAGAAAGTTACCATTGCTCACTCTACTTTTATATTTCCTCTATGCTCTGGCCCTTGGTTTAACAGAGTCGGGGTTCGAAAATCCCAGTCAAGACAGTAGTTGTTCGGAATCCCCTTATAACCATAGATAGCGGTCCGATTTCGTAGGTATGAAAAACAGCCCTCGCCCGTATAGCAAAAAATGACAGACAAACCAAACCTACCCATCAAGTTCATAAAATCTTGTAATTTCAGTTAAATTGTTTTCCACTCTTTCTTTGTTAAATCAACTTACTTCTGTAAGCCACGTGTTGTACTTCTGTGGTGCACGGGGAGTTTGCTTTAGTTCAATAAAAAAAAAAACTACCATGTCTTACAAAATCAAGCATTTTCCACTCTACTAGAAATTGGTTAGCATAATCTACACGGTTTAATAGAAAAATAATGCATTTTCTTTACAGAAAAGGTTACCTGTAAGATTGCAATGTAGCATATGCTTATTTAGAAAATCATTTGGCTACCAAACACAAAAATGAAAGGAAATTAGTGTGATAGATGGGGTTAAGCTGATAAAATAAAAGGGGTAAATAGAAACATTTATTTAGATGATAAAACAATATTCGTAAGTCTATAGACCTACACTTATATGCCATGTAGAAATCCATTAGTCTCCTACAGAATACAGCGAACGATAATTATGCATCTCCAAATTCGTTAATCTACCAGGTCAATGCATTAAAGCCGGCTTTCTCAAAATTAGAGCAAATAACAAGCTTTAATGAGATACCTATACCACTAATATTCGTCTGAAAAATTCACTCTTTTACAGCTAACCAACTTAATAGATATATAAAGAGGACAAGTAAGAAATGTAGAACGGAATTTCCTTATTATAAATATCGTAATTTCACTGGAATTAGTTGGATTCTGGAAATAATCAACGTTCGAACTCCTCTCGAGGTTACGACTTCGTTGAGATTTCGCACTTTTCGGTGGCAACCAATATGTTCCATAAAACGCTCGAAGGAATCTCGAGTCAACGAGTTTGTTTCGTTACATTCGAACAATTTTGGATTTCGTGTGCCAGGGTGAAAAACAGCGAAAAATGTCGGAATGAAAATTGATGAGACCAGAGAGGAGATGAAAAGATAATATAGATAGCGATGAGGTAGAATCATTTAGAGTCCAATCCATCATTGGATATTTAGTAAACCCGGAATCACCCTGGGGTAGGACAGAGAAGTTTAGCAACATCGTTTCTCAGGTCAATCCTGATCCTAAGTAAATTTCGGAAGAAACGAGGAATGCACCTTGTGAAATGTGATTGCCAAAATGTCCCTTCCATTGACAACAGTCAGAAATTTTAAAAAATAACGTTCGTTGTTAAATATGCGTGTGGTCCAAGCATATTTAACAACGAAACCTTCGGCACCATCAGTTAATTGTTTCTTCTACCCTGAAGAGAACCAGAAACTAGCATCAAACGACTGTTGATTGGTTTTTAATGGTTTGCCTTGAGTAACCCAACGTGACTGGGTAATGGATTTTAGGTTATGAAAGTTTTAAGAACTCATCAGCGGCCGAATGAGAGAAAAACAGAAGTTTAATTGAAAACTTTGATTAACCTTATAAATTGGAAGTTGGTTGATGATTTTTTTTTCAAAAACTTAAAAGCAAAGAAAACACGATAATGTCCACTTGTTGACAAACACCTTATAATCTAAAAATCCGCAAGGACCTGTATTAGTTTTTGGAGGGTTTAAAGTTATATTCATTTGGTAACGAAAATATATAATCAGCAAATAACACTGGCTGGCATGAATAATGAGGATTGAAAGCTGTTGATGTATTTTTACTACATAAAACCCCTTAACCCTCCCACATTTTTTCGAGGAGATATCTCATCCATCAGGATCTCATCAATTTTTATAATAACGAGATATCTCGTCATCAAGATATTGCAAATTTTTCAATGATGACGAGAAGATATGGTCAGTTTTACGAGATACCTCGTCGAGACAACCGCCAGAGGATTAGGTAACGACTTTTCTTCACGTGTGTATCATAACTTAAACATAAAAAAAAATCCGTCTTTAAAGGATTTTCAGGATGTTTTCATGCTTACAAATGTATATTATGCACCACAAAAATCATGCTTGATTTTTTTAGTCTGCTGCAGAATTTTAGGGAAAGAAAATTATAAATATAATTTTGGAGTTGTATACGGTAACAATGTATTAATGTGGCTTCTCTAGAAGTTTATTTGAGAAACTATTTGAATTTTAAAATGAAACTAGAGGTTTGGGAGATCAGTATTATAGAAAAAGAATACACTACCCTTTAGAATCGGAACTTCAAGAAATTATCAGCGATGAAAAGATTCCGATCCTTCTCCAGATAATTAGAATTTATCTTATCTTCCATAAAATGAGATTTATCCATCAAACAAGCATTTTGGATTACAGACACAGGACTACCAAATGGGAAAATTTTATGGAGAGCTAAAAAGAATCCTGTAATGACAAGGTTTCGCATTAGACACGAAATCATTGCATTAAAAAACAGCACTCACACTGACTTCTGAAACCGTAACAGCGCTTCCCCATCTCAAACAAGTTAGCACCTCTTCCCAAGACCGACTGCGACCACGAGATCCTCCTCAAAGCAACCCAACAAATCACACTAATAAACAGCAACGTCGCAGGAAAGTCGAATTACTGCTGCGACTATCAAGCGATTGAGACACTTAACATGCACCCTGATGGAGAGAAAGACACCCAGAGAACGAAATTCATTATTAAAAGTCCCCCGATCTCATGCGCATCTGAATAAAAATTTTCTTTTTGTAGAAAAGCCAGCCTAATCTGTTCTTTGGTAAAGGATGGTTCTTGCAGAGAGAACGAAGGGAAGCACATACGCATTTCCCTTCGCACTTTGATGTCATCAAGTCATGCGTCTTATGCAGAAATTCTTCCAGCAGCACCCTCCCCCTTTAGGAGAAGATGTTAAGAGGAATATTTATGACTTTCTGTGGCGCGAGTGAATATTTTTATTTCCGAAGAGTGTGCCCCTGCTTAGCTTATACTTCTTCAGCGGTGTTTCTCGGAATTTGCGATCTCTATCAAAAATTGTTCGTTCTCTCTTTTGCGGCGCACTCTTTCACTCCTTCATCCACTCCATTTTAAGGGAGAGAGGGAGGTATGAATCTTCATTTTGGGCGGGTGAGGAACTTTTGCTTTTATATGCGGTGAACCGGCCGCCGAGAAGAAAGCAGGGGAAACGTTTTTTGTTCCCGAGTTTGATCGTTGCAGCAGTCCGAGCGCGGGCTGTGAACCCTCAATCGAGTTACCGCGAATGGTAATTCAAAATGCAGATCTGTAAGTAGTGATTTGGGAGAATGGAGAAAAGAATTATGACATGGCGAAGGTTTGAAAGGTGTGTGGAGGCGATTTGGTTTTCAAATGTGGTGCGATAAATTGTACAAGCAAGCATACCAAACAATTCATGCAGCGATAGTTTTTTACAGTTTACACACAAATTGACTTGGCTCTTGTTAACTCAAGTGTTGATATGAAATTTAATGTTAAACCGCATTGAGATGCGGGATTTCCAAATAGTCGTTACAAAAAGCAACGAAGCTTAAGAGCAGAACTAAACAGTTCGTACTTAAAATAAAACCTGGGAAGCCATGACTTCTCAAAGGGTCCTTCGGAAAGGCCTCTACTAGCTTTTCAGTGTAGGAAATATAATGCAAATTGACAGCCCTTCCAACCCCTTATGTAGAAGAAATATGCATAACGGGTAAAAGACATTACAGAAAGTAACGAAGCCCAAACTCAGAACTAAACAGTAGTTTATAATGAAAATAAAAACCTGGGAGGCCCGAGACATACCACTAGGGTTCTTAAAGGGTGCTGCGGATAGGCCTCTATTAGCTTCTCAGTGTACCGTGGGAAATGTAATGCAAATCGTGCAATCAATCACCTTATGTAGAAGCAGATATATAATGGATAGAAGACACTAAAAGATGACATTGTTGCCCTGTTAAGAATAATCACTCCCATACTCAAGAGGAAACGCATTAACATAAAATATTTACCAGAACACATAACCAACCATTTCTATGCTCGCTGCCCAGTTAGTTGAGAGTATTGTATAAATATCCAATCAAAAATGGTGTTAGCTTCATGAGACATGTCAACAGAGTATCATTAATAATAGTACTTTATATGGTCTGTAGCATTTTACTTAATGGGTTTATAAGGTTTATGTCGACCAAATATCAATGGTAAGAGTATTGTACATGTTGTCTTGTGTAGCATTTAGTGTCGTGTTGTCTTGTAGCATTTTGTCGTGTTAGTTAAGAAGACGGTACCTACAAACTAAGGGAAACTGTATTGACCAGCATGGCCTAGCGGAGACTACAGCACTCGAACACAGTATTGAGTAAAAATGGTATTACTGGTACGAAATCTCTCAGTTGACGGTCTTTCACCATTCAAATGCTTTTCCGTTGAAATTAGGATTAACAGCCAGCCCCCATGGGTATCTTCGCCCCATAACTCAGATTATTCTTGGTACAGGTATCAATCCCTGAAACCATTGTATAACTAAACTAAAAATCACAACTAAATACAGAGGGAAAATGTAACGTCTTTAGTGAGGCTCTGGTGAGAAGACAAATGACCTTGGAGAAGTTCAATTCTGGAAAGGTATTATGGGGTTCACTAGGTTAAGGGCTGCCATATGCAAAATCATGTGTAGCGATCGCCACAGATGATTATTTGTTTCGCAAACTCATAATCACTGCTATCGCTTTTGGTTCCGTATAAACTCGCAGCCAGAATCCTCTTTACGGATGCCAATCGTGGAAACGTGTTGTTTATATTTAACCTGTCCTTGACGAATAAACTCGTTCAAAAGCACTTGTCTCAAATGCCAACTCGCCAGAGCCGGACAACATAGCACAGCAGTATTGCACTATTAATCTACCATCAGATCTGCTTCTGCCACTAAGTCTGTTGCAGTAGAAATGGATTTTATCCTATTTTCAATGGGATTACTTCACGTTAGTCACAAATGGAAACTTTGTGACAAATTGGAAATACATTTTTCCTATTTTTACTCGTTACCAACAAAATCTGTACCAGTAAACCACCCTTTTCACTTCAACATTTGCCAAAAACAAAATAAAATCCATCGGTCATCCCTACTCAAAATGAAAGAGCCCTGTTCTTAGCCCTCCTGATGGTTGTGTCGACGAAGTATCTCGTCATTAGCATCTCGTCGTTCATTAGATCAGGTCAACACTGACCAGATCTTGATGACGAAATGTCTCGTCCTTAGCGAATTTGGTCAGATCTTGATGGACCAGATATCTCGTCGAAATCCCTTGGAGGGTTAAAGTGGCAGCCAAGACTTAGTTTGAGGAGCAGTTCTCACGGTAGTCAATGGGAGAGATTCACAAAAAGCAACTCACCTGTCGTGAAGAGGACGATGGCTTTCAGACAGCTGTATTCTGCCGCATCCACGTGCAGAGCCTTCAGCTTCTCCACCTGTTCCTGGAAGATTCGTATGTGGTCCATAAACGCCACTACCCTGTCCGCAGCCATGGGGGACGCATGGAGCCCCGCCGCTGCGAGCAGGGGCGCCACGTGCAGGGGCATGGAGCACTGCGAAGCGTTCAGCACGAACAGTTCGCTCCAGACCAGCCTGAGCAACGCCACTTGGTCCGTCACCTGGAGGTCTGGGAAGAAGGGAATGTTCCGGGCCCACTCTACGGCGCTGAACAGCAACCGGGCCGCCAGTTCGCAGATGTTGTCGATGCCCATGATGTTGTTGGGCTGCATGCACTGGGCGTACCGGGTGGAGGGATAAGGCTCGGCCCTCAACAGGAGGGAGATGAAGCTGGACAGGTACGAGGAGTGGGTGCCGTTCAGGGCGTCCCCGTTCGTCAGCGTCATCTGTCCCGGGAGGGCGTGCTGGCTGGGGGGGACCCGCCCCCTCTGAACCGCTGTGGGAGGACACAAAAGACAACATGTAGAGCCGAATTTACGGCACACCTCGCAAGACACAAACTGCATACTCACAGTCACAACATCAAGTCATACCAAGAGATATTGAATACAACAGGAGAGAAAACATCGATGCTTTAGGTTTAGGCTTTGTCATTCGAGATCTTGATGACTGAAACAGTTCACTTGGTATAGAGAATGGTAAAATTGATTGGTATTTCTACGATTATGCAAACACCACCAATAAACATGTACTACGCTTTCTGTACGTTGACTAAATGTGAAAATTTTGAAGTTGAAAAGTCGAGTATTTCTTGTTATAAGGGACAAACAGTTATTTTTCTACTAACGAAGGAAGAATTACATTGGCCATTGAAATTACTCAGTAATTTGATCACTAGGACTGTTATTATGGATGAAAATCAAGCAAGCAGTGGAATACATTGCAGAGAAGTTTGGATAGAGCCTGCAACTCAACATCGCATTGGAAGGGATGCAAAGATATATGTTGCAATAAATATAGTCGTGCTCAAATCTTGACCAACTATTTCTTGAGGTAAATTTAGAGCTTTTCAATTTTTCTTTTGTTTGTTGACTAGAAATGAAAGTGTTTAAGCCGATGCCTATAAATGAAATTTTAAACAATTTTTAAAAAAGGATTGGGTTCTTCACACATCTTCGAAATGAGAGGTGTCGATTATCCATAATGAACTATGGTATTGAAAAAAAATCAGTTTTTTAGCAACAGATGAGGAACCAAGGAGGAAAGCAAAAGAAAGGAAATCAAATATTTGTTTGGCATTTCCTTATAAAGGCGCTTCACTTAGATTGACTTTTTGTCATCCAAAAAAGAAATGTACTTGAAAAACGGTGTATGTTATCTGAACTAAACCTATTTTATCTGTTTAGGTAGGTAGACGTAGAAGGAACTATTAACACACTCTGAAATGAGCCTGAGCAACCACGCCGTAATATCGGAGGCTTATCTGTAAGTCAAAGTTCATCTGTCTGTGTAAACATGATTCCAACAAGACAGCTGACTGGATTTTTTCCACTCATCGCTAGATTATCGGAAATTAAATAAAGGCGATGGAACATCATCGATAATAACTCACGATATATAATCAGCTTACAGTTGATCAATTTGAAACATTAGTTTAGGTTATTAGCAACCGGAACTACACATGAACAGATGTATAAAAAACAATCAAATTATCATGATTCAGTTTGTCACTCTACGGTCATATTTTGCTAAACGATGGTTAATTTGACTGTCCTTTACGGATTAAATCATAAATTTATGGCCATGCTTGCATTTTTAAGGAAAATTCAAGTACACTTTATTCCAAAGAATACCTGAAAATGCAAATTCCATCGGAAACTACTTATGACAGAGAAAGTACAATTGTCCAGTGGTAAAATTTTGTCTTTAAGAACTACCGTTGACAGCCTTAAAGTGTTGAACCTCAACTTTGTTCCTCAACAATTTCAAATGAAAACTTTGAAACTTTCAAATGAAAAAACTTTAGAGCAGCATATTTTCATGTATCTTTCCAACTTGAGTTCATTTCGAAATAATTAGAGTCTTACTATTAAGAAACCGTTACTTTTTCCACAAACGAATGAAGAATTAGATTGACCATCGAAAACACTCAATAATTTTATCATTAGGACCGTTATTTTGGATGAAAATCAAGCAAGCAGTGAAACACAATGCAGTCGCTTCAGAATATCTTGAACCTGAATCAATTGCGCACATGTTTTTCTCACAAAAAACTTCATTCGATCCTTAAGTACAAGAGGGAACCGCCATCATTGTTTTCAAATTCCTGTCTTCAGAAGCGATGTTCCTCAAAACTGACCTCAACTCAAATACAATTTCCATCACGAACAGTCCACTTTCTTGAAAACACGAACTTGGGCCCAAATTTCACCCAAACACAGTCGGAACCAGATCTCTTTGAAAATGCCAACAGCTGTTTAGGGACGTGTGCAGAAAAACCAAGGACTAGCAGATTGCTATGAATGTCCAAAGAGCCGAATGCCCATTTGAAGAAATCTCCAGAGCCAGAAGATAAGGAGAGAGGCAAAAAGCACGAGGTGCGTGGGCGCGCAGCTCTCCTCCACCCTCTCGCAGACTATCGTCTGCGGGGTTGGTCGACTGGAGTGTTCTTTTTCACGAGGCGGCAGGGGCGACGGTACAAAACGCCCCCTTGCCACGACTGTGCACTTCGATTTATTCAATTACTTTCAATGAAAAAGGGGATTTTTGTTAATTTTTCGTTTGAAAGCTTATATATTTTTCTGGCTTTTTTTTAATAAGAGAGTTTTTCGTTCTATATAATAGAAGATTATAAGTATTGAACGCTAAAAAACTGTTATTCAGAAATTCATTTTAAAATTTAATTTTTCAGTTAAATTGCAACTAAAAGCAGATTAAACAGACAGTAGTTTAAAAATACGTATATTTTTATGATTACTTTAAAAATTATACAAAAATCTAGTAAATGGCAATTTCATAACGCGATTGTAGTAAATGAAAAGGTTCCGCTAAAAACGTATTTTCTCAATTTTAAAATGAATTCATCAATCTAATCACAGTCTGTGGAAAAATGATTTTTTTATTGTTTCATAAATATTTGTATTCATTTTAAACTAAAACCATCTATCCCTTTAGCCAAGTATACTTAAATAAAAACAATTTTATTTGAAAATGTTATTTCTTTATCATGAATAGTTTATTTCGAAAGTTTTTTGAGAGGATTCGTTAGGAAAGTTCAATAGTTAATTTTGAAAAATAAATTACAAACACATTAAAATAATTACTAAATATAATCATCTTTACACATTGAAATATGGACAATTTTATAAACAAACAGCTAGTTAAGAAATTTATTCTAAATGACTCATTTAAGAATTCCAGTTAATTTTACGAAGAAAAAATATCACTAATGCATGCTTGTTAAAATTTTGGTATAGCACGTTTTATCCATGCTTAAAATGCAAATCCCTTTCGGCTACATTCCATTCGCATTTTTAAATTCACTTGAAACATTACGACTGGTCAAATTAGTGTCCCAAACCTATCTCTTATCGAAAATGCACATCATAAACTTCACCCAGGCAATTTTTCGCTCCTAGTTCCCAACCATATCACGCCTCGCCGCCTCACATAATAAACAGAGTTGGTTTGAAAAACGTAATTCCCAAAGATTTTTCCGGCAATCAATTATCGAATTCCTTAATGGAAATCCCCTTACCCCTTTCTTTCAAAGCCAAGTTCTACCTCTTCGGAGAACACTTGAACTGCGTGCAGTAATCGCATTACCTAAATTACATGTTCGATTTCCAAAACGGATTGATCCTTCGACCTTCTGAGGTGAATCGAAAGGGTCGACGCGTGAGTATGGGTTTTAAATAAAGACGTGAACGTAATGCTACGGTTAGGATGAAGAGGTCAAGGCATTACACGGTGGACACACCATAACGTCTTATTATGGTAGCGTGCACGTAGTATAGCACGAGAGTAGTTATAATAATAGATGCTCATGATGCCATTTTTGTGGCAGAAAAAAGACTTAAGTGAATAATGTATTGCAGGATTTTTTTCCCTGGAGGAAGATGCAAATCGTTCTTAATTTACCACCTGTTATATATAATCGATGTTATGACATGTTATAGTTTTTAAACAAGATGCAGGGCATGGAATGTAAATGACCTATCTGTGGTTTTATGGATGATTAAACTGAGCTTTCTCTCCGAATTTATCTTTATTTATTGTTCTGTTAACCGCACACCCAGGGTAATGGGCTTCAGTCATCCCCAAAGCAGAAAAATAAAATTTTCTGCGATTTGGTTGGTTGGTTTTCGATTTCATGGCGCAAGGGCCATATTTCGTCAAGCTGTACCAAACACAAGACATACAACGTCAAGAAATGGACGAACACACAATGACAGTTTTACTGGCGCAGAAGAGAGAATTGCACCCAAGGAGGAATCGAACCTGCGCTCTCTACAATCCATGTTGCAAGCGTTCTGTGGTTTGAAAAAATTTTTTATCCGTCGCCAGATCTCAGCCTTTTCGCCTAAGTCTGTCAGCCCAATATGGTCAGAAATAAAATCTACAACTATTAGTAGTATTCTTCACTGAGCTGTCAGTAAGATCAGGGCATTTAACTATTGAGGTGTCTTCCTTTCATGTCAGAAGACGACAAAGAGGGCAAGTTGGGGAGTCTGACAAGTCAATTCGGTAGTGATGATTTTGCAGATAGATGTGTCCAGTGAAAAAACACGAAAACAAGCGACTCTATAGTTTCAGACTTTCTTCATAGTTATATCTTAGTTTTAAAACATTTTGAACTGGAGTTTAGTGGATTAACTAAAATATTTTCTAATAAAATCATGGGCTCAGACCATTTTTTTCTACACCAGATCGAACAGCGGAAAAGGATTGACAATTGGATGCCGGAAGTGAGGGTGCAAGGCGAAAAGTAACACGTGTCATATTCTTTCAAGGAACTAGAGCTCGTTTAAAACCCAACTATAAACAACTCTCTTAACGTCCTCAGTTCTTTCAGATAGAAATAAAATTCGGTTAGGATTACATAACTGAATTGATCGTGTTCAATTCAGCTTTTGTTATATTTTACTTTTAAATTTCACTTATAACAATGAGTTATTATTATTTTTAAATTTTCCTTCCCCATCCATCTTTTTGAACTAAACAGGAAAGAGGGTTATAGAATCAGTGATTGTGAAGGGGTTGGAGGGATGTGACCACTTCCACAGCCTCTGTTTAATTAGCATTCTGGATGCGTGCGTGATAACTATTCATCTAGGTAGGAAATAATTTATTAATATTTTTTAATCCAAAGGTTTTCGGGGGTTCTGTTCTTCGTCGGTATATATTTTTCGAGAAATGGGGAGATTAAATTACCTACTTTAAAAACATAGAAGTAAAATGAAAATGTTTGTAAAATTATCCCTTAATATTTTTATGACGACCTTGTAGCCGAATGACTAGCGCTCTGGCCTTCGGGTTCCCGATTCGAATCCCGATCTCGGCATGCATGTTCGTATTGGTTCGGAATCTACTTAAGGCCGTAGGTCCAGGTCTACTTTGCCCTCAGGAAGCAAAAACATGACCTTAGAGCGATAAATCAAACCAACGATAAAATAAACCAAATCAATAACCAATATTTTCATTAACTTTCAAAGCATTTTATTATAATTTAACGTAGTGATTTATCCACACCATTATGTGATATAATAGAAAATTAAGTAATAAGTTCGCTGATAACTAGAAGACGTAATGTATGTTTAGTCTAAAATAAGTTTTATTTGTAAAGGAATTTTTTCAAGTTTTACACTTAAACTTTTAAAATTCAAATTTTAAAAGATGCTATCATGAACTTAGATTTCCATCAAGTTCTATTATTTAATAGAATCTTTTTTTACAAAATTTTATGTTCTAAACAATCAAGACTTGTTTTTCCGTTAGATTTTCGAAGGAAAATGTTTCTGACGGTTATGGGAAAGCGGGAATTGTCATACAATTTAATTGCAATACGAATTTAAAATTTTCGGCTTTGTCGTCATAGAATTAAGTTTTTGTCGAAAATGATAGAATTCTCAGACATGAATAAATCATATTTTTAAACACTGATACGAGGCAATAGAAATACGCACAGTTAAATTGATATTTTCCGTGTAATAACAGAATTTTTCATTCACTAAACTACACTTGCATCCTACACAAACAGGGAAATTGTAAAGAAAAGTGTTAACATACTAGTGCATAGCAAATGCCCTTTTCTTCATTAAACAATAAATGTAACCAACTTTCACGCAATATATCACTTTTATAAACTAATTAGAGGATTCGCGATTGATAATTACATTAGGACCCCACACACATTTAAAATTAATCCAAACTTAACATGGATTACAGCCAATCAGTATACTCTACTATGGTGAAGGGGAAAAGTAACTTAAACTAGCTTGGTTGAATGTCGAGAACCATAAAAACATAATCGGTGTTATCTAAAGCACGGCATACTAGTAAAATTGTGGGCATCTTTTCTTTTGTTGAAATTCCTGTTTTAAACAGAAAATGAATAAACAATGATTGTAATATTCGATACCCCGTTTCATACGTAATCCAATGGAACTCATTCTCACATTAACAAGTAGTTGCTAAATTTAAATGGAATGATAGGCGATTAACAAACGATAGACATTTTACATGAGGATTGCTATATGTACACTATAACAATAATTAAAATTTATTGGAAGTCTAATTTGTTTCACGTAGCAAAGAAAATGACCGTAGAACACAAACCAAAGCAAAATCAATCTGCTAGAGATAAAATAGTTCATGTGCACACAAATTCACAACTTGAATAACAGTTTTCACTATTCTTATAAGCATGTAAACGTTTATATATTAGTACATAAGAGTTTTAATGTGCCAATAATTCCTGTTTATCATATATTTCTCATTAAGAAGCCAAAAAGTTCGAACTACTATTTTAAAAGTAGAAACATCTTTACATCCACGATCGTAAAATTACTCGGCATTAATGTCTACTGTTCAGAATCAAATTAATACTTGGCAAGACCTGGTACTATAAGTTTAATGCTTTTTATTTCTTCAAGTTGCTTTATCAGCTTTTCAATGTGAATTTTAATACAACGGGCTACAAAGACGCTGTTTCCTATGCAAAAATATATGCATGGTTAAAAAAATTGGATATTTGTATCATAATTTAAATTTTAATTTACAAGACTCATTAATCGCTAACATCATTTGGGCGAGTAAAATTATCGATATGTAAAGTATGTTTTACTTTGCAAAGATTTGTATGCTAATTTACAAATCAAATATAATGAATTTATTTGTTTATATGATGAACTGCTTTGATGACATTGTGAATACGGGGGTGTAAAATTCTTGATTCATAAGATAATATAAATTACTTGTGCAAATAAGATCAATGCTAACACACATATTTAAGTTGTGAAGTAATCAAAAATACATTTATAAAAATTTAATTTGACCCTTCCTTATAAGTAGAATATAACTGCACTTTAAATGCTAAAATTCCAATTTTAAGTTGTTTTCCGAAAAATCGTTTTAACAGAGTAGTGAAACCAACTATTCCAAACAGAACGTTCGATTCTTTGAAAATTGGGTGAGGAAAGAACAAGATATTTTCTAACCAAAGTAAGAAAATGACAAAAACTAACTACGCCATTTAACTAACATAACTAAATTTGAAATTATTACATCTGTTTATTTTGGAGTGGAGCAAATATGGAGTTTTTTCAACCGATGCTATGCAAACAAACATTTTAAAGGCTTGAATTCCTTAAGAAGGAAATTTCTTTCTAAAATAAAAAATTCAGTGAAAAACTTTTTAAGATCCCATATTGTATTCAATAATCTCTCAATATTTCATTTTATAAACTTCGTATTGTATGATAAATTTTAACACAAGTTTAATGCAAAATAAACAAATTGCATAAACTGTCTCTTTCAAGCAAAAATTTCAAAATAGTCAACTCTAATCTCAATTATACAAAAGATAGTTGTAATGCTCTCTTAATGTATGTATAAAAGTTCATACAGGACCTAAGAGAAATTTTAGAACATTTTTGATTGAAGGGTAAGAGTACTTTAGAAATATTTTGAAAATTCCGTTTTTGAAAGAAACAATTGAATTGAGTTCATTGATAGTTATGACTATACAATTAAAATATATAACTAACATAATATAATAAACAAAATGCAAAGGGTGATAAGCAGGGGATGGGGAGGTAATATCTAACCATCAAAGATAGTTGACAACAACACTGAATAAATTTAATAGATTTGTTAACTTTGGAGACGTAATGAAAGTTACCTTGTTGAAAATTGCAATCACTACTTCTTAATAGAATGAAAATAAAAAGAAAACATTACCTTGAAATTAAGGTGGATCGTTACATTTTAGTGCGATCACTTGAAAATCGTTAAACCAGAGAACCCAGGAGCATGAAATGTAAACAACTCTTCATTCACAAGTTGTATCACATTAGCACTTCCGCGAGCACTGATGACAATATCACACTTGATGTATGCTTTAGAATCACCAATTTAACATATTCATCGATTGAACATCAATGAAACGTCTGGGTCACCAATCTGGTGGTAGCAACTTGTTATAATTCACTGATGATTTTTGTTTCCTCCCATGCTCGATTTGAGTAACCACCGCATGAGAATTGAAAAATTCCAAACAAACGGTACACATGCTTAGATCCAAAAAGGTATAAATTCTGGTACTGATTCTAATAGGAAAGGGCCAGGGATTATTACAAGCAGCAGAATGAAAATATTTCTTCCTACGGGATAAGAAAATTAACATTTTTGGAAACGTTGCGGGACTTGTTCCTTTAGGCAAAATAGTAAAAGGAACTTGAAGTACTGCAATCAATTCTTTGGTCCACCAAAGTGACACTTGAAACGAGCATTTACAACCAAATATCTCCATCAAAACTGCAACAATGAGCATAGCAACAATGAACGAAGGGGATTTCAGCCTTTACCATAAATTGGACCTGCTTTCTTTGCGACTTTCAACTGAATAGGGTGTGGTAGCAAGGAGAAAGAAGACATTGTCCACGGGATTGGGAATCCGATAATGGTCTTGACTACACTAGAACACCTGAACAGTGACGTATCTACTAGCTGACCAGCGGAAGAATACACGGTGTCATCTCCGTATCGTTGAAAGGAATTAGAATGAACACGTTGGAATTTTGTCAATGTTTTTTCAATTTTGAGTCAAGCACTGGGCTAAAGACTAGATTTCTGCTCTGAACAACATTCATGCTAACAATAAACTCGCCTTTTTTAAAAAGATCATTTGGATCAACATTGAAAGAACGACACATTGACTTAGCTCTGCGCTTAAAGGCTGTGGGGGTCAGTAAGGTGACACCTATTCTGCTCGTGTTGGTCAATAAGCCAGTGGCACCAAGCTTGGTCATTCAAGGTTAACTATTGCGACATGCTGTGAATGTGAAAGTATTTGATATCTCGCAACGCTAGAAAGCAGCGCATTCAATCAACAGTTGGTTAGGAGATCAAACTATTACCGGGTGCCAAGTATCAGATATTTGCATATACTCCATGTACGAACTGTCAACCAGACATGACAAAACTTGGAGGTACTACCTTTTAAACGAAGCATGCTGACAAGAGACTGTCGTGCCAGTCAAAAAGGTAATAGCTCCTTGTTTCGACTTGACGATTGTTACATGGTGATGTGCATACAAGGAGCCGGACAACACTAGAAAACAGAATGATCACTCAACCAACTTTTCATTGAAATCTAGCTGCTTTCTAGTTTCGGCTGCTTTTGTAACCAGCACTTTAACCTGTCGACACGGAATTTGGGGGACTGGATTCTTGACTGGCACGATCAGTGTCGGTGCCACCTTGGCGAAGGGGCATGCACTGTGTCACACCAGGGTTACGTCACTGCCCAGGTGTTCATAGAAAAGGGTCAAAGGGGGTCGATTCGACAACGGAGCTGACCTGGCAACCTACCCTCCCTTCGCATTCCCATCTTGAGGCATTTCTTGAGCCGGCAGTACTGGCACTGGTTCCGGTGGTGCTGGTCGATGGGGCAGTTCCTGTTGCCGCGGCACGTGTAGGTGAGGTTCCTGCGCACGCTGCGCTTAAAGAAGGACTTGCAGCCCTCGCACGTGAACTGGCCGTAGTGCTTGCCGCTCGACTTGTCGCCGCACACCACGCACTCGATGTGCTGCTGCTGGCCGCCGTTCTTGTCCGAGCTGGACGGGGTGACGGCCTGGGGCGGCCCGCCGGCCAGATCGGCGCCGCCGTCGCGCCAGGGCGTCACGGCCAGCGCCGCCATATCACACTCGCCGCCTGCTCCACTACTAGCGCCGATACAACGACAACAAACAGCACGCGCCCGCTGCGGCTTCTTCACTGCTGGGTGCTTTCGAAGGAATCGAGGTCTTGGCCCGGAGACGGGGCACCGTGATCCGCGCGTCAGGGGGAGCAGCGACTGAACTGTGAGCCGGTGGCGGCGGAGGAGCGGGGCAGCGCGGAGGGCGGGGGGACGGCCCTGTCGGCCGTGTCACGTGACGCCGGGTGCCCTCCTCCCCTTCTCACTCGACCTCCGCGGCTCGCGGGATGCGCGCGGACTTGGCGCTCGGGAGAGCGAGCCGGCTCAACGCGGACGCGTTCTTGCGCCGGGGTAAAAAAAAGGTCTGCCCCCTTCGAGAAAATTATGTTGATGGTTGCTGCTCCTCTCGGGCCAGCGCGCGCTTTTTGTTTTCTTCCGACGGTCGTGTTTCACAGATTGAAAGATTTTCGTCACTGGCGGACGGAAGCGGAGCTGCAATTTTTTGAATCTGGGGCGAACAGGCGTATGCCGCTGTTAAAAAATTAAATTTACGTAATTTCAATGAATAATTGCCATTAATTAGACATGGGGTAGGTAGATGAATTTCCATCGCACTGGAGACAACACAAGGAGATATTGGCGACGGTCCGGGATCAATCCGGAAGGGAAAAAACCACGATCGGATGGCGAGGTCAATACCTGAAGAGACACTCCAAACTTCCACATCGCGCCAACGTGAGGACATTTGAGGCCACGACAAATTTAACGTGCACCAGTCCCCGCGTACACGACGGTCTTCAACAGACATGGGGGGCTGGGCCTCCAAAATTATTGGGACAGGCAAGTAGTATCACAATACCTTCCTGTTTTCGGATCTCCTTGATCGGTATATTTGTTATACACTAATGTTTGTGAAAATTGCAACACTATGAAAGAATCATCAGAAATAAATGAAATTTATTCCACGTATTACTTATAGTGGTTTAAATAAACGATCGAATTTACAGAGCAATACAACAAAAATAATGCCGAAAATCAACATCTTGTGCAGCCGCCACTCGCAGCGACGAGAGCCTGTACACGTCGTGACATCGAATCATAGATTCTGAATGTCATGCTGAGGAATGGCATTCAAGATGGCCTCTATCTGATGCCAAAGTACAGCCGTATTCTCTGGCCGACGAACGGTACGAGCGAGTCGCCGTCCGACATAAACCCAGGCATGCTCAATGGGCGACATATGCGGGGAATTTGCAGGCCATGGAAGAAGCGGAACATGTCGAGCACTGAAGAAGGCTTGTAAATTCCGAGCAACTTGTGGACGGGCATTGTCTTGCTGAAATACAGCTCCGGGAATGCGTTGCAGGAGGGGTAGGACCTCGGGCTCCGCAACTTCCCTAATGTAGCGCCCGCTGTTCAGGGTCCCCACAATTTGGTAAAGGCGATAGCCCATGATATCCAATAGCGCCCCAGACCATAACGCCAGGCGTTCGTCCAGTATGACGCTGAATAAGACACTCCGGGAGAAGGCGTTCACCTCTGTAGTGTCCGGCTTAGTACGCGTCCATCGTTATAGTCCAGATTGTAGCGGGACTCATCTGAGAAGACGACTTGTTGCCAATCGGCACGCCATTGCCTGTGTTCGTGAGCCCATTGTAGCCGGAGGCGTCGGTGGTTCAGCGTCAAGGGAATCCTTGCACGTAACACATGGCGCAGCAGACGTCGATGAACCGTGGTGGCAGACAATGACGCACCTGTAGACGTGCTCCGATGTTGTGCCAACACACGAGAGGACGCTGTACGGTCCGCCACCGCCATGCGGATGAGGTGTCTGTCGTCCCGTGGTCATATTGCGTGGCCCACTGCTGGGGTTTCGACTTGTCCAGTTCTCCATGGTCCATCTCTTCCACACAAGAATCTCTGTTGTGGCATTACGCCCCGTACGAGTGGCGATTTCACGATACGAAAGTCCACCCTCACGGAGCCGATCATGCGGCCCCGTTCGAACTCCGTTAGTTTGCTCGTATGGCACTCTGCGTTTTTGGCGAGGCGTATTGACTTCTAATCAATCATTTACAGCAGTCAAACGACGATGCACACATTTTAACGCATTTTTACAGTGCTTTTTGTACACGGCTCACTTGGAAGTTTAGAGGGTGTTTCTCGCCCCACACATGTGTGATCGCTTTGTAATTATAATAATTTGCATATCCTAACCTGTTTTGCATTTCCTGCAAATTTCGTTTAATTTGCGTGATTCCTTCATGGTGTTGCAATTTTCACAAACAGTAGTGTAAGTAGTATACGGGTGCCTATAGGCGGCGGAAGTGACGTCATACCACGTGACCGGAAGTGGGCGGGGCCAAGTGACGTCACACCACGTGGCCGGAAGTGGGCGTGTCTGAATGACGTGCGGACGTGACGCATCGTTTGTTTACATTTTGGACTTGGAAATTTTTTTTTGTCATCGACTTCGTGCAGGCGTTGAGTTGTTTCAAGATGGCGTCGTTTTGTTGGAGTTGTGTTGCCATGGTGATGAATCACTCGTAGTGCCATCTGATGGAGAAATTCGAAACCCTATTATTTTCAATTAAAAAGGAATTTCTTGGATTCGAACCGAGGATCCGAAGTCAAGTGCGCTATCCGTTAGGCTGTAAGAGTGGCTAACTATGGGTGGTGAATTAATGAAAGAACTATGGGTGGTGAATTAATGTAGTGTTGGATTTTTTTTTCTCTTTTGGACTTGTATTTTTTCTTAGTATTAGGAATGGGTTATTTTTAGAAAATGGTTTGAATAATTGCATAGGGGTTTTAACAAAT
This sequence comes from Meta bourneti, assembly GCA_933210815.1. Classification (NCBI taxonomy): domain Eukaryota; kingdom Metazoa; phylum Arthropoda; class Arachnida; order Araneae; family Tetragnathidae; genus Meta; species Meta bourneti. The sequence continues at coordinate 23,918,982 of OW119924.1, read as the reverse complement.
GCTTTTTCAAAATGACTTATGGCGCCATCTGGTGATTTTAAAAGTAATTAATCTAAGGAACGAATTGATTTCTTAATGTTTTTACTTTATTCATGACCGGTGACGTCAGTGTGTTTACGTTTGGGACTTGGATTTTTTTCCTTCTGAGATTTCGATGTGACGTCACGATTATGTCCATCGAGCAAGTCTGAACTTGAAAAAGTCTACTCGCAATTCTTTATGTTATGAGTATGGTAAATTGTTTACAGATCGTGAAGACTGGGCATACTTCCGTCGATTGGAAAACGAATTAACGTATTAAAAAAAGACGAAATTTAGAAATTTTAGGTCAAAAATATACTGTGCCTTGTCAACTTGTAGCATACGAAGACGAAGGAATAAGCTATACTTTTAGCGGGTCTTCTATTGCAGCCAAGCCTTGATCTCCTTAAGTATTGGAAATAAAGGGAGAAATGGAGCGAATAATTGGTGCAAGATTTAATTTTGAGTTGGTGAACCGTTATAAAGATGGTAAGGACTGCATAGTTGCCCATAAAAACAACGAGAAGGACTTGGAACTTTATGCACCCATAGCGTCTGTTTCATTTGGGCAGAAAAGACAATTTGTGTTTTCTAACTACAATTGTTTAAAAATTGTTCTGGAAAATGGAAGTTTGCTTGGGATGAAGTATCCAACAAACCAATTTTGGTTTCACAAGTTTCGTAAAATTCTAGCGTAAATAAGCAATAATCCACTTATGTGCCCCCGAACTGGAACACATATACTGTATTTTGGATTGTTTGTTTTTTATTACATAGTTTTATAAATTGTCTTAAAATGCAAGATCTGAAATGAAATTTTTCTATGCTATAAAGATTTATGGTTTTTTTAAGTTAGATGTTTTTACTCAAAAATTAATTATACATTACATGCTATAAGACCTATTTTATAACAGAAATTTTGTTTTAAATAATATACACTTAAGTAAGAGTAAAATTTTTGAAACTTTATAAGACCCATACTATGAATACGTTTTCTTGTACATTTGAAGAAGTTTTAGTATAAAAACCATTTATCCTATAAATCTAAATTAAATGTTATTTTTTAAATTCTCTTTCCTTGCATATTATTTTTTTACTTTGAATAAATCTTCATAAATTTTAGTGATTTAATTTATATTATATAGATTTACAAACCTGTTTTTGGATGAAATATAAGGATTTTATATTTTAAAAGTTAATGTTTTTACTCAAAAATTAATTATATATTAAATACTATTACACATATTTTTAATGTTGAAGATTTTACAAAACATTTTACAATTGAAACATATGCATTACATATTATGACAAACACTTAAATGGAGATCCATAAGGGAATATTGGAAATCTTTTTAATGCTTACACCTTTCTATTTTAAATAAACTTTTGCTTGTCTTACCACATACACTGTATTTTGGATTATTTGCTTTTTATTACCCATGGTCTTATAAATTTTCTTTTAAAATACAAGATCTGAAATGAAATTTTCCTTGATTTTAAGATTTATGTTTTACTCAAAAATTAATTATACATTAGATGCTATAGCACATATTTTATTACAGAATTTTTTAATATTATACACTTAAGTGAGCGTAAAATTTTTGAAACTTTACAAGACCCATATTATGAACATGTTTCCTTACACATTTGAAGTAGTGAAAAATAGTATTAAAACCCTTTATCCTGTAAAATCTAAATTAAATATTATTTTTAATTAATCTTTCCTTGCATATTATTGTTTACTTTAAATACATTTTCATTAATTTTAGTGATTTTATTTATATTATAAAGATTTACAAACTGTTTTTAACGAAATTTTCTTTGATATAAGGATTTTATATTTTAAAAGTTAGATGTTTTTTACACAAAAATTAATTATATATCAAATACTATTGCACGTATTATAACATTGAAGATTTTTAGAAAACGTTTAACAATTGAGAAATATATACTTTAAATATTATTACAAACATTTAAATGCAATTTGCTTTTTATTTTTAATTTTACAATTGAGACATTTTTAAAAGTTTGGTTCTTAAAGTGTGTGTTTTATGCATAGTAAAAAAATTATTATAAAAAACCTGTAAGAGTAAAAAGAATTTTATGCATTAATTTCAAACTTTACAAGACCCATACCATGTTTCCGTGCACATTTGAAGTAGTGAAATATAGAATTATAAACCATTTGTCCTTGAAGTTCTAAATTAAAAGTTATTTTTCTTTAATGCTTTTTCAAACCACACATTTTACTAAATATGAACTTTTATTTATTTGAAAACCTTATGCACATCGTACAATTAAATTGCACAGCAAAATACCAATACTGTACGAAGCTATGAAGTATTTTACAAGATACTTTGGTACTGTTTTCTTAATTTTAAGTGTTCTACATTGCTATGTTAAATGGATAGTAAGTGGTTTTTCTGTTTTTGAAAATAATGTGTGCACATCTGTGCTGCTAAGCAAATTAACTTTTGCCCTTTTCTTGATATTTAATGCATAATCTAAATATTTACTGACACCGCTGATAGTTTTACCCATGAGTAAAATTAAATAATAACTGAAAATTTTAAGTATTAATGTGAATTTTAAAATGAACAAATATTATTAAAATAATTGATTAAATCTGAATTTTATGTATTCTTAAAACAATCTCTGCAAAAACCAGCACAGACAATTCTTAAACAGATTGAAGGAAGCCACATGGAAACAAAGTTAATGGAAACACTTTTTATAGAAAAAAACATAGTTCATATATTTTACACAAGTAATACATTGTAGTGTAAAAAATAACTTTAGTTTTTTACATACTTGCACAGACGCATATTTCCGACAAGCCAATTATTCGATGCCGCCACCTAAACTTTTGGGCAATGCAAATTATTTTTGTGATGACCACATGATAGTTTTTGGAAATCAAGTTGATATTCGGAAGTAATACATCTAAGCGTTTCTTTTCCATATGACCACCTTTGTAAGCAACTAGGTACTGAGTGGCCCTCTTGGTCTGATCGTACAATTCTAAAAGCTTAGAGTCTAAACTTTCTAAGGGAGCACAATTTTTGCTATGTCATGAGACAGAAATGAAGAGTACATACGTAATTTTTAACATATCACACAGTTGTACGATCTTTGGCACTAAGTTTATGCTCAGACGATAAGTTAAAACGAATACTTGAAGCTACTTGCGATTTTTTTACAGCGATGTATGCATATTTACGTACTAAGAAACTTTCTTGAGTCTGAAATCCATCAAAATCCACAATTTCACAAATATTAAGCATTGCTATTGAAAAGCGTTAGCTGTTCTTGGAAAAATAATTGTAAACTGGAGGCCACGAAGAACTGGACTATATAACACCATACACTTACTAATCATACTAATCAGTAAAGTTAAAATTTATCTTTTGCGTTCCATAGTTACTCACAAAAGATAAGACTAAGTGAAGAATGTACATACTCAGAAAACATGGTGTTTGTGATAAGGCGCGAAATAAAATTTTGTGTTATAATACAAGAAGATTTTAACGAAAGGATATACTTAAATGTGCGTTTGATTTTTTTACTCTACCACGTTTATGCGCTGAATGCAATTCAATTCTACGACTAAACTTGAGCAAGAAAAAAATATAACCAAATATAATTTATAAGAGAAACGCATTTTGACTTTCTTTAAAACGAGAACTTTAAAGTATACTGAATTCTCTTGATTCTGCAGTTTTATTTTTTTTCTAAAATTACATCAACGAATTGAATTATTTATTTGTGGGCACACACAAGTCTTTGCCCTTGTTGAAAGGAAACTAGTATCTTTGACAAGTATCAGATTTTAAAAATTGATTAAGAGAAGAACCTTTTTTCATGGAATTTAATTCAATCTGCACCATAATTTTACACTTAAGAGTAATAGAGCATAATATAGTTTTAAGGAAAATGAATAACCATTATGCAAATTTGAAGCCAAAAGTTCCAAGCATGTCTATGCGCCTATCTACTTTTAGAGATTGGCCAACGCACAGACGTTGACCTTAGAGACCTAGCCGAAAACGGATTGTATTATACTGGTGTCTTGGACGTGATCAGGTGCTATTGGTGTGGCGAAGGGCTTGAAAATTGGTAAAAAGAAGATGTAGTGAGACACAAACACAAAGTTTTATCCAAAATGTTTGGTAGCCCATAGATGAAATTGTACAGGTGCTGGATGAAATCAACAACAATAATACCAATGCCGCATGTGTGGACCGAGAAACACCCTCTAAACTTCCATGTGAGCCGTGTATAAAAAGCACTGTAAGGGTGCGTTAACATGTGTGTATCGTCGTTTGACTGCTGTAAAGAATTGATTAAAAGTCAATATACCTCGACAAAAACGCAGATTGCCATTCGAGCAACTAACGGAGTTCGAATCGGCCTCAGTGAGGGTGGACTTTCGTATCGTGAAATCGCGACTCGCACGGGGCGTAATGCCACAACAGAGATGCTTGTGTGGAAGAGATGGACCATGGAGAACTGGACAAGTCGAAACCCCAGCAGTGGGCCACGCAATATGACGTCACCACGGGACGACAGACACCTGATCCGCATGGCGGTGGCGGACCGTACAGCGTCTTCTCGTGTGTTGGCATAACATTGGAGCGAGTCTACAGGTGCGTCATTGTCTGCCCCCACGGTTCGTCGACGTCTGCTGCGCCATGTGCTACGTGCAAGGTTTCCCTTGACGCTGAGCCACCGACGCCTCCGGCTACAATGGGCTCACGAACACAGGCAATGGCGTGCCGATTGGCAACAAGTCGTCTTCTCAGATGAGTCCCACTTCAATCTGGACTATAACGATGGACGCATACTAAGCCGGACGCTACAGAGGTGAACGCCTTCTCCCAGAGTGTCTTATTCAGCATCATACTGGTCGAACGCCTGGCGTTATGGTCTGGGGTGCTATTGGATATCATGGACGATCCTGCCTACTCCAAATTTTGGGGACCCTGAACAGCGGGCGCTACATCAGGGATGTTGTGGAGCCCGAGGTCCTACCCCACCTGCAACGCATTCCATGAGCTGTATTTCAACAAGACAATGCCCGTCCACATGTTGCTCGGAATGTACAAGCCTTCTTCAGTGCACGACATGTCCCGCTTCTTCCATGGCCTGCAAGTTCCCCGGATATGTCGCCCATTGAGCATGTCTGGGATTACATCGGACGGTGATTCGCTCGTACAGCTCGTCGGGCTGAATTTGGCATCAGATAGAGGCCATCTGGAATGCCATTCCTCAGCATGATATTCAGAATCTGTATGATTCGATTCCACGACGTGTACAGGCTCTCATCGCTGCACGTGACGGCTGCACAAGATATTGATTTTTGGCATTATTTTTGTTTATTGCTCTGTAAATTTGATCGTTTATTTAAACCACTATAAGTAATACGTGGAATAAATTTCATTTATTTCTGGTGATTCTTTCATAGTATTGCAATTTTCACAAACAGTATTATGAATTAAAATATTTAAAAATAACTTTAAATATTAATTGAAAATAATAAAAAATACTTTTAACAGAAGGTCAAGTTCATGTTTCCGTTAAATAGACCGCAGTCTTCACTGAAAGCAATTTTGAACTTTTTGACCAATAGGATTCTTTCAGCTAATAGGTGTGGGAATTTAATCATTATTTGTGTTGTAGGGTAATAAGTAATTATGTGAGCCTCAATATACTATATAGTTACATTTAAAATTAAAAGTATTTAATTATAAATTTGGCATTAAAGTGATTAGGGTTAAGATTAGAAAAAATCATTAAGATCTTCGAGTGAAAAAATTGAACCGCCAATTTTTATTCGGTCAACGTTCACAGTAGAGAAAATTTAAAGGAGCCATTCGATATGGAATATTGTCATTGCGGCCACTTTATGCATATATAAATACATATGCATAAAGGGGCCGTATTCATATTAACTTGATCACAAAATTCATAATTTCTAATGAAAACGAAAAATTTGAACACCAAATGCTGGCCATTGAAAATGCATCACCATGAAGAAAGCATCCAACAGCCTTGAAATTAAAATAATTAACACTCAGGTGTATATCTAAATCAAGTGCGCCAATATGCCCCCTGTAATCAATTTGAAAAGGGAGAAGACAGTTTTAAGTATTGGAATTGTGTTTCCTCGCTGTTCCTATGCATACCAAGCTTAATAATGCCTCGTCGAAAAATACAGCAGTCATACGAGCACGTTTCTAAGTTCGACAGAGGAAGAATTATGGCTTATCGAGAGACTGCACATTATAAATCGGTGCACGTGTTGGACGAAATCAAGCCAGTAATTCGTATACAGAATCGGTGGATGCAGAAGGGACGAACTGACCGATGGGAACGATTGCAGCAGTCTCGTCACACCAACGAAGGAAAGGACAGACATCTTATGCGCATGGCTATTAGGGATCATACTGCAACATCAAGAACCTTAAGTCTATAATTAGGGCGTGTTCCACAGCCTGTGCAAGCTTGTACAATTCGACGTCGTCTGCAGCAGCGGAGAATTCGTCGTTGCAATGGTGCGTAGAACGCTATGCATGAACAAACGAATGGTATGACATCGTCGTTTCAGACGAATTTCGATTCTGTCTTCAGCATCACAATAGTCGCATCCGTGTCTAAGTGTCAACACAGCGCAGACTGCACGACTCGCATTATGCAGCGCATATCGGTCCGTCACCTAGCGTTATGGTATGGGGGTGCCATTGGATTCTACTTCCACACCAGCCTACGATTTAATGGTCCCAACCTCGGTCTGTACCGTTTTATTATCTAAAATCCCCAAATTAATTAATTATAATCATTATAAACCTCTAACTTATCCATATAACCCCGATTCTATCCTACTACAAACCCCCTCAACACCTTTAACTTTCGTCATCCAATCGTGTATTTCTATCGGTTCATTCTGCGACAGGACACGCCTCACCACCGTCTCAAGCTACCCCTAATCACCTGCTCCCAAGTTATCATCATTCAAACTTCTGAACGCACCAAAGCAAGTTCTGTGAAACCTAAAATACACCGACCGTTAGACGGAGGGGCTTCGGCCCATGAGCTCCCCCACACCCACCCTTTTCCAGCCTAGTATGCTTTAGAAGGACACACAACAGCCACCGCCACATCTCTGAAGTTTTGAAAACAGTGTTCTCCCTTCTTTAGAGCTTGACTGAGGAGTTAACAGCAGGACAATGTGCGACCGCACGTGGCATACAAAGTGCAATAATTCCTCAATGTCCACCAGATCTCACTTCTTTCATGGCAATCAGATCTGTCGCCCATTGAACACTTATGGTCGATGATCGTTCAATGACTTGCACACCATAGACTACACGTCGCTGAGCCAGATGAACCTTGGCAAAGTGGGGAAGCAACATGAACTGACGCACCCCAACCACACATCCAAAGGGATCATTACATGTGAAATCTATGGGTTTCACTGCCATGTCTATCTAAGGTAAAATTTTGAAAAGAATGCATGGCTATTGTGCAGCATCCGCCAGGTGTCCCCATATGGAATGACCCAAAACCTTTCTTCCGATGCCAAGAATATAGCCCTTTGTGTTGTCCCAGTGCGACGTTAATTACCTATCTCAATGCCGAATCGCGTAGCAGCAGTTATGGCCGCCTATGCGGGCTACACAAAATACTGATTTCTTCGTGTACCGCAAGTCGAAAGGAGCTGTAACTTCAATCATTTCACCTGTTATGTTATTTGTATAATAAATACGGCTTTGATATCTCTTGTCCGTAATGGTGTTGCATTTTGATGGTCAGCAGTGTATATGAAAATTCAATTTCGGACAAGTCTCAAATCATTTCGTCACGTCGTTTCTGAATTATGAGTATGGAAACTTTTGGAACCCTAAGATTAAATCATGTTTTCAATCATTTATTCATATCTTTAAATAATCTTCCTATCACAGAAATGTGCTATTATGTTACTATTATAGAACCCAAATAAAATATGCAATGTTTCCATTTTAAGTAAGTTAGCATATTTTATTAATTATGAAATTACTGTTTGAAAATATAAACAGCAACCTCCAGCTATTCGATGGAATTCGGTTGGAAAGGACTCTTTATACGAGAGTGCAAAATTTCGGGCATTTCCTGGGTAATTTTTCAATTATAACAGATTAAACGTTTGTAATTTTTAACCCTTTTTGCAAAAAGAAATGACTTGATTCTACTATAAATCTGAAATAATAGAGTGAAGTGAGGCAAGAGCGTTCACTGCTTATGAAACGTCTGATTAAAATAAGCGCCGCCATCTGCTGGAAATGCTTGAAGGAATCCTGTAGATTAGTTTTTTAAGCTAGAATACTTCGAATTTTGTGCAGACTAAAGAAGGACTTGAATACAATTCAATTTCAAGTCAATATTCTTGTCCACTCACAATACTATCGCAATACAAACCATGGTGTCCCACCATGTGGAGCATGTGAGACCCCATGGAATAATATTGGGTAGTATTTTTATAAGTTATATCAAAGATAAGTTCAAACAAATAAGAGTATAACATTAGTAAAGGGTCTGGGAGTGTATAGGTAAAAATATAAAAATTTAAAAAATTGTTGGGACAAAATAATTAAGTTAATTCAAGATGATCTTTGAAGATTTGGTTTCAAACTTTTTCCTCTTCACCCTGGATCTCAAATTAAGAATAGTAAAAAAATCTAGGACGTTGCTGGATGAACGCCAGACACTGTTCATTATTTTGCCCAATGTATGTAAACACTGGGTTCTAATGGATAAAAGGGCCGTCGTGGCTCAGGGAGTTTACTCACTGCGCTAGTAACCTGCGAGTTGTTCGATTCCCCCCTGGGTGTATTTCTTTATTCAATGTAAGTAAAGCTTTCTTTTCGTGTGGTTATGTCCATTACTTGACGCTTTCCGTCTTGTGTTTGGGCGAAACAAGGCCAAATATGGCTCTTGTGCTATAAGACCCAACCACCGAATAAACTGATTCGTATCACTGACATTTCACAAACTTCCACATTCATGGACTTAACTGATTAAATCCATCATACATGAATATTATTCTATATGCATGCTGCCAAAAACAAGCACTCAAATCTTGCTTCCAAGAATTTTCATTTACCCTGTCACTTTTTCTTCGAACTCCCCTCCCTCCCTTTTCGCCCAATTCAGGGGGGTGCATTCGAACGATTTACACCGGGGAGAAGGTTCAAAACGATGCCACGAGAGATATGGAGGCGGGGTCACGTTTCAGTCATGCCCTAATTGCGGTGAAGGGGCTTCTGGGCAACCGGCTTGCTTTAATAATAGGAGCAACAGTTATACAGTATCTCAGTTCAGTGCTATCGAGGATAGAGATCCGATTCATAGATGTGGATTCATGTGCAAGTGTCATCTGGGGAGCTTGTATCAATAACAATGTTGATATCAATAATACGGCCTTGTGATGGCAGAAGTACGAACGTTTTCAATGTTTCTAAGTGTAGCACGATTATACTTATTTTCTAACAAGAATATCTTACTGGATTCTGTACTCATAAAGCACTGTTAACTGACATTTACAACAGGGAAATTAAATATTATAAAATAAACCATTGACTTTTGTATCCGTCTCCGGCTTACCGGCTACCGATTGACGAGCAGCCCAATAGTTCTATATAAATTAATATATTCTCTGAAAAATATGGAACACTATCAACAGTGCTTGCAATACTGTTATCAGGAATTTTAGGGTTATCTTGGGGGAGGTATTAAGTCACTTCGTCCGGTTCACAAAAGGGATAGATAGCTGCTCGCTACTCCTATACCTCATACTCCTCCTGTAAGTGTCTGTAGGTAGTTTTGTCTGGTAAAAAGTTGAAAAATCAAGCGACTCCTACAGCTCTGGGCAATGAAGCTGAGATACCCGAGCTTTATTCAATAAAACAAATCATGGAAATAGAAAGGTTTATTCCATTTTGTGAGCTCCTTTCTTCATGAGACACTGTCGAATACAAATTTCTATTTTTGAGACAAATGCGCTCTATATAATTTATTTAGTTATGCCACTTTTCTTGAGAAGGCATGGTGCATTGACACAATTGCCAGGATTTCATTTCGGATGGGGGAAGCTCCCTTTAGCTACGTCAATGTATTTATTAAAAATTACTAGACTACAGAAAATTATATTTATTTTCGAATACTCCGATAGAGGAGTAAAGGTTAGACAACTCAACACTCCGGACAGGCGCAACAGCCTGCATGCTTAGGGTTTAGAAAAAGAAATAAGAAAATGAAAACAAAAAATCCAAAAAGGCCAATATTATTCAACTCCATACCTTAAATCAAGAGTGCTTAACTTAGTGCCAAATTTGGAGAATGAATCCCATAGCGGTTGGCTTTATTTTGTTTATATATGTGTTTTGGGCCATTCGCAAATATTGATGATTTTTGTGCCATCTACATTAGTGAAATGAGAGATTGAACTGTTAATTGTTGTGTCACTCCTTTATCGCCTATTTTAATTAAAGAATATTACAAAAATATTCTATGCATTTAAAAAACTTTGATTTGAAGAGATAAAAATAAAAAGCCTCCCACTTAGGATGGAGACTTGAACCACCCAGAAGCTCCCCTTGGCTACGTTACTATTTATTGAAAGTTACTAGACCACAGAAAATTTTATTTATTTTCGTCAAATCGGGCAAAGGTTAGACTACCCAGCTCTCCGACAAGTGCAGCCGCCTGCATGCTTGCGAAAAAAAAGAAAAACGAAAAAGGCATCCACACACAACAACAAACGCAGAGATGCTCTTGTTCTATTGAGGCCAGAGGGGCCTTGCAAAAGAGCATATAGGAATGGGGGTAGACCAGGGTGCGGAGAAAGGACCTCGAGTTCAAGTTCAGTGAACCCCGTGACCTTTCGTACGACGTGTTTACGGCAATTTAAAGAGAGATGCAATGGTGGTTTGCGATTCTCAGACGGGAGCTATTCGACACCTTTTTTGCTGGGAGAGAGATATGTTTGGGGTCAGGCGGAGGGACTGGGCTATGTCTGCACTGCTGTGCTTGCAAGTGTAGACCCCAGGAGCAGACTGGCTTCCGATATATATATACGGGAAAATTTTTTAGTGGCCCAATCAATTTAATTTTCAATTGTTTATCAACATTTAATTAACTTTTAATTATTAATTATTGCAAGTATATTGATAGTGATTTTAATGTATTCAAAGTTTTAATACAGTAGAACCTTGATTATCCGAGTGCCCGTGTTGTTCGAGCCGAATTTGATACCAAATTCTTGTAAGCTTTTAATAAAGCTTCGAGCACTTTGCCTCGGTCGCTCGAGTTGGTAGAGCCGCGGACTAAGGACCGGAGGGGTGCGAGTTTGAAACTCGATTCAGCCAAAGACTTGTGTTCATGGAAGCTGGTGCATGTTAAATCTTTCGTGGTCTCCAATATAGTTACTTTGGCGTGGTGTGGAAGTTTGGAGAGTGGGGTACCAGCTCAAGTGTTGATCTCGTTATCCGACCGTGGTTCAAAATGATGAGGTGCTGTGCTCGACTGTGTCCCTTTGGAATTGATCCCGGACGGTCGCCAATAGCCCTTTCTGTTGCTTCAGTTCGACGTTAATTCAACTCTATCTACCTACCCAGGGACTGGGATACATATGCTACCCTCGTAGCATATTATACAACCTATTCTGACCAGGGGATCGATTGATAAATGGCTACCAACATGTTTTTGTTCATTACACTATTCACGTCGGTTCGTGTTACGTGTTAAGCCATAACAACAATGGGTAATCGGTAGATAGGTAACACACAAATTTAAACCGTACTCACATGGGGATATGTTCGCAAGCACCTTGAGGATTGATAGAGCGTGTTCGGTATTTAGTCAGCTTGGAAAATCGCCATTTTAGACACTGACTTCGTTCGGGTAACATATATCACTTCACGAATGCTGAGATGGCTGATATGCATCTAGCTTATATGGAGTTGAACGGAAACCGACGAGTCCATGTGAGATTGTATCGTGGATAACGACAAACGTTTGTGTTTGCATCAGAAACTGGAATATTCCACGGAAACAAGCCTGATACTGGTAGGGGAAAATCACCGAGAACTCATTCTGTGTCGACGCTGTCAGGATTGCATTGCTGTGTGTAGACGCAAGTTTGAGCATCTCTGAGAAACAAGTCCAACATCAGTCATGCGAAAATAAATTGGTTTAAATACGCTTCCGTACCGTCATGTTTTTCTGCACAAAAAAGGAGTACCCATACGCATGTCGCATGTTTTGTTACATGCTGCTCTCCGATGTGCGGTCGGGCTAAGAGGAAAAGTCGTTCTTTACATCAGAATATAGTGCGAGAATTCCAAAGATGGAAATCCATCGAGGGACAATTAATATTGAGTGGTAGGTAGGTAATTAATGTCGCACTAGAGCAACACAACGATCTATTGGCGATGGTCCGGAATCAATCACGCAGGGAAAGACCATAGGACAATGCCACGTCCTTTTCAACCACGGTCAGATGACGAGGTCAACACCTGAGCTGGCACCCCACACTTTATGTCGCACACCGTGCCAACATGAGGGTATTTGAGGCCCCGACAGATTTAACGTGTATGTCCAAGGTGTTTCTTCCAAGGTGTATGTCTCTCTTCTGTGTCAATAAAGCTTTCATTGTGTGTGTATGTCTATTACTTGATATTACGTCTTGTGTCTGGCGCAGCATGGTCATATATGGCCCTTGCGCCACAAAAACCAACCAACCTAATCCTTTACTTTTCCTACCCGGCTACCGCGGCCCAATACCAAAAAGGAGTACGCCTGCTCGGGTCGTATGTTTTGTTGCATTCTACTAGTGTGTGGTCGGACTTAAAGGAAAAGTTCTGTACATCAGACTATAGTGCGAGAATTCTGTCTCCAAATACGAAAATTCATCGGAGGACAGTCTGGCGCAGCATGGCCAAATATGGCCCTTCTGCCACAAAAACCAATCAACTATCAGCATACCAGTTATATGGAGCGATATATCGAGGTACAAACATTCTTTAATCGTCTTTTCTAAAGAGATTAAATATTTTTATGTCGTCAGGCAGAATTTAAGCGTCAATTTAATTTTTCAGTTGTTTAATATCTATGTCATGAGTTTCTAATTGTATTCCTGCTTGAAACGGAATCATCTGTTTTCTGATGCAAATGACGTCAAAAAATTGATGTACTTAAAAAATCATCCTCGCCGAGATTACATTTTATATTACTCGGACAATGAATTCGAAAATTCAAACAGCCATGCTCTATATATACAGAAATTAAAAACGAATTCTCGAAAACCGTGCAGATACGTACATAGTAAAGGCAACGTAAAAAACTCCAAAAGGAATTGAAACAATTTTATCTTCATAATTCTCTATTCGAATAACAATCTACCATAAATTGCAGGAAAAACTAGAACAGTTTTCAGCTTTTTAATGCTTGTTGTTTTATAAGTTTTAAAGTAGGACAAAGTCAGGCTATGAAAAGTATCTATTCTAATTTGTTTTAAGTTATGGTTCGTCACTGATGGGTGCGAAAGCTTTTAGAAATGAATGAGTCGGTCAAAACATGCTACGTACTCACGTTTAACAAAAAGTTAAAGTACCTTCAACAAATATACATCCTCGTTTTTGATTTTTCTTATTAATTTTTTCGTGAACTTTGCATTTAACTATGTTGTTTGCTTAACACATTACTCAAACATTCTGAGTTTACCAGATATTTGACTAAACATTAATTGAAATCATGTTTTTATGACTGAGTTCTCGTCATCATGAGTAAATTTTGCGAGTTTTACAATTCTATAAATGATGAATATCTAAAGAAAACTCCATGAAAAAGAACGAGTGCGTGTTACGATTCGTTCTACTAGTTACTTGATAAACTTTAGAAGCTTTAAACATGACAAGAGAGCCAACGGAACATTCTATGTAATTTCTCCAAAAAGGTTGACCTGTTTGGTCATTGCATCATAAGTTGCCGGCTCGTAAGAAAAAGGTCAAGATGAAATTTAAACATTCGGTTTGGTTTGTTTTGTCTCTCTATGGTCATTTTTAAACAGTCAGATAATTATATCTCTACATGAACACAACTTTTCTTCACCTGCATTAAGTTCGGTTTCATAGCAACGATACAATATTCAAGGTGTTTCAAAACTTCCTGTTTAAACTTTAGAGAGTGGGGTGCCAGCTCAGGTGTTGACCTCGTCATCTGACCGTGGGTCAAAATTACGAGGCATTGTCCTTGATCTTTCCCTTCGGGATTGATCCCGAACCGTCGTTAAAAGCCCATTGTGTTGTTGCTCCAGTACGACGTTAATTAACTACCTACCTACCAACGGAACGTGTATGGTTCAAAATTACGTGATGTTGTCCTTAGACCCAAGACCGTACCCAATAGCCCATTGTGTTGCTCCAGTGCGACGTTAATTAACAACCTATCTACGGAACGTGCACCCTTTCCCAAATGGTGAGAGGTGACGCTGTGGCTCAGTAGGTATGCCCACTGGTCTAGCAACCTACGAGTTGTAGACGGGCCGGATTCAATTCCTGTCAGGTTCTATTCTTCCCTGGATGTATTTCTCTCTTCTGTTTCAGCAAAACTTTCCTTGTATTTGTATGTCTATTACTTGATATTTTCTGTTTTGTGTCTGGCGCAGTATAGCCGAATATGGCTCTGGCGCCATGCCCCCCACCATTGTTGAGGTGGCGCATGCACCTAGCATATGAGGAGCTAATATAAATGGAATATAAGCGGTATTTCATCAGGACAGTTTTTTAAACTTATGACAGCCCATGTATCGACACCATTGAGGTCGAAGCTGTCACACGTGCATTACTGTTAATGGTCTCAAGTTTGAGCAACTACAATGAAACTAAGTTTAAAACTGCTGTAAAAGCGTAAAATTAGGGCAAGTATAAATTTTCACCAACTTGCTTTTCTCATTTGTGCATCTTAGTGTACCTTCCAGTACGCCTGGGTGGCTCGTGCTGGCATCCCTTCGGACATCCTGTGTGAATGCGATACATCCTATGTGAGTACGATATAACTTTTTGTCCCCTACCTCTCCCTGAAGTTTATATAGGAAATTGTGAAGCATTCTGTATATTCTAGTTGTGAATGTAATTGATCATTTTGCAGTTAAAACGCATTTGACAGCAAAATATTTATAATTTAAAATATTTAACAACTGTTTCAACTGTTTTATAGCTGTTTCAATTAAAGTATTTTTAATTGCAACAGGTGGGAGCATAGGTAGTTCTGTGAAACACTATATATTGCCTATCCATGACCTGTTTCACCGTTTAAAATGTCGGATTACATTCGGATTGGAGCTATTAATTAACGGTAAAAAATTGAGACAATTTGAGGAAAATCATAAAATCTAGAGATTTAAACTGTCCACTTTATAATCGCTTCTTCAGGCCTTAAAAGCATTTTTTACCTCTGAATATTTTAGAAAATTCAGCTTTTAGTCAATCCGCATAGTTTTAATTGTCTTAAATGAATACTAAGCACTGGATTCACAAATAAACTTTACAATCTGTTTCCATCAAACTCAAAACTTTAGTCATCAAAGTTTAGTTCACAAAAAATTTTCACTTGAGGGGAAAATATTTACCTCAAGGGTTCATAACATATTTTATCCTACGTATTAAAATGCATAAAATCCCAAGTTCAAATCACCCAGAAACGATGTTCTGGAATAAACGCTGAAAATAGTGCAAGTTACCGATTCTATTACGCTTGATTTATGGAACCATCGCCAAAGACCGAAGGGTTTTCCAAATCGCCTCAGGTAAAGCTGGCATAATGGTATCATTAGCCATTCCCTCCAAAGGATTTGTAGATCATTATAACGTATTGGATTTTAATCCTTACTTTTAAATTGCACATGAAATCGTTAGCACAGTAACGGACGGAACGTCTGTGTGTCATCATTAATTGCGGGGAAAGTTTTGATTATGCACCGGTGTGGTCTTTGGCATCCAGTTTATCGTTGAGAAATTTCAGGTTGTTACATCGGTGAGGAGGAACAAAACTTATTTTATTTGTGTAACTTTCGACCAGTGGGAATTGAAAACAACTGGAAGTGTCGTCTGAAATTTTTCCCGAACCTTCTTTCTTTTCGTGATTCAAAATTACGTGGTGTTATCCTTGGATCATTCCCTTCGGGGATCCTCTAAAATAGCCCGTTGTGTTGCTCCAGTGCAACGTTAATTAAAATACCTACCTACCTCTTTCTTTTCTTCTTTTGGGCTTTCTTTCTGAGATTTTCAGACATTGAAATTAAGGTCGGATGCTGGACGGTGTCTGGTGAAATAATCCTGCAGAGAGGTTCTGAATCTTGGGGTGCGAAAAACCCTGGGTGTATTCCTCTTTTGTGTCATGAAAACTTTCTCTTTGTGTATGTCCATTACTTGACGTGCCTGTCTTGTGTTTGGTGTGGAATGGCCAAATATGGCCCTTATGCCATGAAACCCAATCAAACTATCGAAGTCTGAAGTTCTTTTCTGTTAGCTGTTTTCATTCCGACATTAAAAATAAAATGTACTTGGGCTCTAAATTTAATTACGTTAATTAAAATACCTACCTACCTCTTTCTTTTTGTGAGATTTTCAGACAGTGAAATTAAGGTCGGATTCTGAACGGTGTCCGGTGAAATAATTATGCAGAGTGGTTCTTAATCTAGGGGTGCGAAAAACTACATTATTTTCACCACTTACGTTGAAACCGTGGGCCTTCATGGATTACCAGTAAGAATATTCATGTATCATATATCGAGATGCAGTTTCTGAAGTCAGCTTCGATTCCTGATGAGGGCCGTATCCTGAAGTTCCGTCTCCTCTGGTGTCCTGTGAATCGATTCCTCCCTGGGTGTATTCCTCTTTTGTGTCATGAAAACTTTTTTTTGTGTGTATGTCCATTACTTGATATGTCTGTCTTGTGTTTGGTGCGGAATGGCCAAATATGGCCCTTACGCCATGGAACCCAACCAACCTATCGAAGTCTGAAGTTCTTTTCTGCTAGCTGTTTTCATTCCGACGTTAAAAACAAAATGCACTTGGGTTCTAAACACCATTATTTTTAAAGGTTACAACCTCAGAGTAACGAAACAGCCTGTGGCATTTTGTATAATCGAGGGTATTCTGTAGAAAGCCTATGCATGTTCAAATTTGGAATCGTGACGTCAGAGGCTATACCCGCTCAAACATTGGAATGGGTTCCGCTACCACAGGAATTCATCCGCAACCTCATCTATATAAAAACGCAGTGCAAAGCCTATACCAATGTTCGAGGTGGTCATAAAGCCTACAAAGGACCCCATCCTTTTTTTCTAATTTTCAATTACTCTTCTGTCTAGTGGTACCCAGTGAAGTACCACCACCTGCAGTTTAAAGACTGTTTTTACTATTTGCTTCTTGTTATTGTTATCGTTTTGTTTTTACTGATAGGTTCGGTAACTCCCGATGTACTTTTGTATCACTTCCCCACATTCAGGTCACTTCACTGCAAAGTATCAGCTGAATTCTTCACTGTTCCTTGAGTTTTTTGCAAGCCAGTTTAGTTGGATAACAGATTTATCCTGGTATAAGGCAGATTGCATATTGGTCTTGCATCAGTCTTAATACATACATACACGTGTATGCGTGTCCCGCGGATGTAAGGAAAATAATTTTGATGTAGTATGGCGTAAGAGAGACGAAATGCTGTTTTATCTTAAAAAACAAATCGTAATCAATTGATATCTCGAAAACCAATTGGGAAATTTGTGGAACTTTGTCCAGAGAAGAGACTTAACCTACCCCTGAATTTTCATATTTAAGTATTCCACTGTTTTGCAACTGGAGGGCAATCAAAGCTGCTAGAGTACTACTTTATGTCAGTATTAACTATATGAATTGCTTTTGTAATCTGAAGCAGGATCCATTGGTTAAACTGCTCACAAACTTGATAAACTTGTAAAAACAGACTAAATATTAGTGTTTAAAAAATTATGATCAATTAAATATTAGTTAAACCTTTTGGGATACTCTGTACTTCGAAAAAGCGAATAATCGTTTAATAAGACAAAGGGAAGCTAAATTTTTTGGTATTTGCGTATTTACCTGTTTAAATAATTCGTATAAAGTATATATACTAATTAGTATCACACCAATTTCCTTAATAAGAAGTTAAAAAATATAAATTTGTGATTGCAATTAAATATTGGCTCTACATATAAACTAACAACCAGGTTTGTTGATGGCTCGTATTAATGGGTCACCATGACAGAAATACGAAAAGGCCCCAATATCTTGCTCTGTGCAGTCCAGACGTTTGAGAGAAAATAGTTTTATTACTTTGTTTCATTTTTTTCAAGAATAGTAACAGAAAGACTTGGCATTTAAAAGACTTGAATTTTAAAAACTATAAAGATGGAGTTTGAGATTCACTGCATAACACTAAAAAATACTTGTGACAACGACATATTTAAAGATATAAAACTAAACATACCCGATGTTTGTCGTCTTCCTAAATTACTTCAATTATAAGACTAGTTCAAGAACTAAATTCCATAAATTGATGTGTGTAGTGATAGTAAAAATCAAATGGGAATGGAAAAGTAACAGGTATTGGTTTAAATTTTATTTAAAACGTAAGACTGTTTTCTATGTTTGTGAAATTTAAAACATTTTACTTAAACCTCTTTGTGATTTCCACGAGATATCTCGTTCATCAAGATCTGATCAATTTTACTAATGACGAGATATCTCGTCATCAAGATATTACCAATTTTTTGATGATGACGATATCAAGATCTGGTCAGTTTTGCTAACGACGAGATACCTCGTCGAGACAACTACCAGGGTTAATACCAATTTAAACGATAGGTACAATGAATAAACGATACGCATACTGTATGGTTACGAAAACTATTGATTAGTTGTTTCCGATGACAATTTAAATTCTATTGAACATTATATCTTATTCATCCTCAAAATGAACAGAAAACATTCAATTTAGTATTGAGCTTTAAATAGTTTCAGTTACGCAAGTACTGTGTATGATACAACTTGAGGTTTTTACATTACTATTACTAGTAGTAATAAAAAAACTGTTATGCCGCCATCTATCGACTAAAATCATAACTAGTGCTTCACTTGTGTTAGCGCTGTAAAGTTTACAAGAGACCTATTTTAACGAAGTACGTCTCAATGGGTGAATAGACACTTTGCACGCAAATCAAACATGTAGGCAATTACTGAACGAAAGTTTGAAAACTTAGAGTATCTTATCAATTTCTTACAAACAATCTTTCCAGTCACAGGATTATATGTATATATTTTGAAACGCATACAATTATACTGTGATTAAATATAATGACATATGATACTAACATTACGCTGTAAAAAGTAAGGTGCAGTGTATGTGAATTATTGTACATTATTAATGGATTATTTTGTATTAGGCAAACTTCACGTTTGATGACTAAATTCACATTAAGTGATTGACCATGACTCTTGGACTGAGATGACTCCAAGGGAAAAATATATCTCCCAAATACTAACACTCAGCTTGACCAAATATGGCCCTTGCGCCATAAAACCCCAAACCAGCCAACCCACATGCAATCAGAACAACAAAAGGGTGATATAAGAGTCTAATGAACTTAACCACCACAAAAAGATTAACTTATAGTAGTCTATATTGCAATCTATCACTAACATGAAGTACTTTTGAGTTGATTGATATTGCGTTGTCTTTCTATGCTTTGACACAAACTGGTGACTTGTGTTCATGTGTTGCGCTTTCAAACCAGCCAGATGACGCTTCCGACAAATTCCAGAGGGCACGGATGGGTTGTCCGCGATGAAGAGTTGAACTGCCAAACAAAATGCGATGGATATCACTTCCAACAACTGTCTGAAGCTCTGTGATAACAGACTGCTTCTACTCTTATTACAACTTCACTATTCTTTTCCGCTCAACCTCATTTCAAATTACTGCTGGCCTGTTCTCACACTGCTGCTAAAGGCAAAACAGGGCAGTCAAATGGTCGAAATTAATCATTTCACGACTACGCATACGGAATACGCCCTGATCTTAATACAGCTCTCATGATGTTGCGCAACTAGCAATCAGTCAACTAGTGGTAACAACCATCCTATTCAACCACTGTTAAATTTTAGTGGAGTGGTGCTTTAGGAGTTTAGCCTCCGCTACAAAAAATAACTTACAATACAGCAGTATATATAGCAGTGTAACCGTTCTTCAACATGAAGTACTTTTGTGTTGGCTGACTTTAATCTGTTTTTCCATGCGTCACTACAAGTACTTATCAGAAAGGTTGTTGTTTGTTGCGTGTATATACATTCAACCTGAAAAAGGACATAAAACTTTCATATTTTCAGGTTGAAAGGTACATACTTTGAGCGTACACGAGATTATTTCGTAGAAGGTTTGTGGTTCCAGTTTTCTTCCATGATGTTTTTTAAACCAATTTCAGAAACTTGTACATTACTTCTGCGACACAGTCGTTTTAGTTCACTTTAGAATTTGATCCATTCGTTTTATATTCAGAGAGCATACAAGGATCAGTGTGTCCTACTTGCACCAATGCTACTGTCCTGTCACTTTTAAATGTATTCTTATCAAGTATCCTGCTCTTTTAAATACACTGCTGGCCACCCAAATTGCAACACCAAGAAAGACAAGAGATATCACAACAAAATTTATTTTGTAGATAACATGTTGACCAAGTATCAAATGATTAAATTTATAGACTTCTGTGAAGTGTGGTTCCTGCCAAAATCAGTAGCCAGAGTAGCCGCCATTGTTGGAGATCACCGCTGCCACATGCCTCGGCATTGATTCAAAGAGACTTTGGATGTGTTCTTGGGGTACAGCAGACCAAGTAGCTTCCACACGTTGCCAAAGTTGATCTGGTGTGGCAGCTGGGGATGTATTCTGGGTCAATCGTTGAGCAACCATGGACCACATGTTTTCTATCGGCGAAAGATCCGGAGAGCGAGCTGGCCAGGGAAGCAATTCAATCTGGCGATTGACGAAGAACCCTTGGACAATGCGTGCCACGTGTGGTCGCGCATTATCCTGTTGAAATATGGCTGTGGGCAAGCCCTGAAGGTAAGGAAGGACAACTGGCTCCAACACCTCGGAGATGTAGCGTTGGCTGTTTAAAGTACCGGCAATGCGTACTAGAGGAGTGCGAGAGTGATATCCAATACCGCCCCATACCATAATACCCGGTGCAGGACCAGTGTGGCGGTGCATAACGCAGCTGTTCAGCATCCTCTCTCCACGGTGTCTCCAGACTCGAATCCGACCATCGTGGTGTTGCAGACAGAAGCGTGACTCGTCAGTAAAGACAATTTCATTCCATTCTGCCGTCCACATCCTTCTTTCATCGCACCATTGGCGGCGGAAACGTCTGTGGTTCTGCGTCAAGGGTAGACGAAGCAATGGACGTCTTGCGGACAGACCACTCTGCTGTAAACGGCGTCGAATGGTACGCGCAGACACTGGATGATGCGGTACAGACTGAATGTGCTGTGCTATGGTTCGTGATGTGGCTGAGCGATCCGTCACTGCCATACGCACAATATGCCTGTCATCACGTGAAGTGGTGCACTGAGGTGGATGCGATCGAACACGTCGGTCCGTCGTACCCTCCTGCATCCAACGATCACATATCCGCATTACAGTTGTTTGGTTTCGTCCAACACGACTACCGATTTCCCTGAAAGATAATCCACAATCTCGGTAGGCCACTATCCTTCCTCTGTCGAACTCGGATACTTGATCAAAAGATGATCGCTGTTTTCTACGAGGCATAATTGATAGTTTTTTTGAAAAAACCACAAGAAAAACACAATTGCCGTACTTGAAATCATCGAAATCTCCAAGCCGTAAATAGCGCTTTGAAGTGGCGCCACAAGCGCGCGTGATGTGCGTCTGCGCTGAAATTCTAATCATTTGCATATCTCACCTCCGCTAATGCATGTTGTAAATTTCATATTATTTGCATGCTTCCTTCAGGGTGTTGCATTTACGGTGGCCAGCAGTGTATTTTAAAGAAAAACAAAACGTTTTAGTACATATTTCTTAAGCCTATCTAACATTACAGGGGAATTTTATAAAAACAATGTTTTTAGCTATTTACAAGAAATCAATACTCTTAATCATATATGAACTTTTATCCACATTATATCACACAAGTTTTATCCATAATATTATTTTCTGATACATTGGTCTTATGACAAAATCTATGTTTTATCCCCTTCCCTACTTTATGATGTACTTTTAAAATTTGTTTTTCGCGTAGTATACCCAAAACTGGCTCTTACGCCGAGGAAACTTCCTAAATCCCACGGAGATCGCCCTAGCTTAATGGGTTTGCCCACTGCCTTAGCAACCTGCTAGTTGAAGGTGACCCAGGTTCGATTCCTCCCTGGATGTATTTTTCTTGCTCTATAAAATCCAACCATCTAATCTCCCATGCTGTCCGAAGAGCCATAGTTTTGATCGATGTTGAGCTGAGCATATTTCATCTCCATCCACACTATGCAATGACTTAACTATGCAATGCAACAAATGCTCAAATATTGCAATTCCTTTGGACAGAGAATATTAAAAAAGAAGCCACACTGTTCAACACACATAATGCACTGCAATTTCTAAGCCCTCGCATCCCATTCAGCGATATGACTTTATCGATAGGGAGAGTAATAACCTTTCGTGAGATGCTATACAGATTTTCACTCTCGCAAGGGGCAGAAAAAAATGTCCTTTCCTCTCAGGGGAGCCGTTGCTCATCTTTTTACTAGCCATCTCAATGGGTGTTGTCAGAAGAAAGGATCGGAAAGGGTTTGCCCTTGGACGCCCATTCCCCACCCATCTCTAAAGTATCGATTAGTTCTCATTATCTTCGCCATCGAGAAAGGTCCAAAAATCCTCGCACCAAGGGTTGAAAGGGTCAGGAGGAAAGTCAAGGGGAAGGTTGCCGGTGTCCTACAGATTTCAATTCCAAAGCGGCTAAAAAGAAGGTTTAGGATGCCTCGTGTTTTAGTTTAGGAGTATGGTATTAAATTTGATTTGAGGATAATGGAATATAGTTAATTTATTACAAGCGGTAGTGAAAGTAGTAGCATAAAAGAGTTACCAAAAATTTGAGAATTGAGTACTGTTAGAATCGAATATTTGGTATTCAAGTACTTTTAAGTATTCGAATACCTATACATAAAACGATTAATGGATATTAAGAATCCATCAACAGCGATATAAGGCTAAGCCTACTTTGGATGAATACTTTCGTATCTGAATACTTTGGATGAATACTTTCGTATCTGAATACTTTGGATGAATACTTTTGTATCTGAATACTTTTGTATCTGAATACTTTTGTATCTGAATACTGTGGTATCCGAATACTTTGGATGGATACTTTGTATCTGAATACTGTGGTATCCGAATACTTCAAATGGATACTTTTGTATGTGAATATACATTTGTATCTGAATACTTTGGTGTTCGTTTAATTTGGTGTCTGGATACTTTGTATGGAATGAATGCTATTGTATTCGAACACAGAAAAAATCGAGTACAACGAATACATTTAAGAATATAGTACACGAGTACTTTTGTATTCGAATACTCTTTTCTCTACCATAGATACAATTTGATTTTACCTTCGGAAAATTTTATGGTTAAATTATGTTCAATGGACTGTATAAGGTAAGGTCGTTGGGTTCGAGATTGACGAAAGTCGTCTGGTTATGGTAATTACCTTGGATGTTTCGCATTGAGTTACATAGTAATTGGTTTTTATCTTCGTTTTAAATAAGGCTGCAATCAATTATGCCTATCAATCTTCCTATCTATATGATTTTACGAAAGATGGGATTCTTTTCTATTTAGATTTCATTAATACCAGCCCATATCTCGACGTTCTTAACTTTTAAGAAGTTCAAAGCATGTTGTTGGATGGGGCCGTTTAGTAAATGACATATGTATTGGTCTTTCACCAGTCAGCAATTGACTAAGGGAACTGTTCTCTTGGCGTTGACGTCACCACTGTATCATCCATTGAAGGACTTCGGGCCACATCATAAGCCATACTTCAAATTTTTCATAAGAGCAAATTTGAAATTTTAAAGTATTCCAAAATTATGTTTGGCATTTTATGGCGTTTTGTTATGTTGTTTTGGCATTTTATGGCGCAAGGGACAAAATTGTGGAAAACACAAGGCAAAGTCATGTAAAAAAATGTCGTGAATGGGAAAAAGGGGTTGTAAGGAACAGAGTAGTGGGATGAAAGCAGGAAAAGATCGCTTGGTCATCCCGGGAGCGCGACTCCCGTGTTTACCAAAGACAGTAAACCCCATGGGAAAAGAAAAGATCACTAGAGTTCCTCGGGTCCTTGAAACCGGTACTCACCTTTAAGAGATGTGCCCAAGAGGGCATCTATTCAAGAGGTCATGTTATCTTAAACTTTCGAGTATTAAGCTCTCATTTTCAAACAATCAAAAATTCTTTCTCTTGAATATTTTATTTAAAAATTTTCTTTCATTATGGTATGTATATATTTTATGTGGCTTATCACTATGTTGCTCGGAGCCCTTCAGTTATACAGTGAAAACGGAATTGAAATCAGTCACATTGTAGATTGGGATTGCTTGAAGTTTGAATTCTTGAAACCAAATTGTACTTCAAACAATGTAGTCAATAGATGTAAATACTTTTTATCATCGAGGTTGATATTAATCTTCAGTTAAAAAACAGATTTTCTAAATGTAAGCAGAAATAATCATCCTTTCATAATCGTGCCATATCGTAATTCCATCATTTCCTAAAAAGTGTCTTTCAAAAATAAAAACCACAAGTGCTTTTACATAATTTTATGCATAAGAGACTTATGTTGGTTACTTGGGTTGGTTTTTATGATCCAAGGGCCATATTTGGACATGCTAGGCCAAACACAATACATACAACATCAAGTAATAGACAGGGCCGCGGTATCCAGGTTGGAAGAGTAACGGATTAGCAATCGGAGGGTTTAGAGTTCGAAACTAGGTCCAGCCCCAAACCGTCGTGTACGCGAGAGCTGGTGCACGTTAAATCTGTCGTGGCCTCAAATGTCCGTGGTGTAGAGAGTAGGATATGAGCTCAGTTGTTCTCTCGTCATCTGACCGTGGTTCAAAATTACGAGGCGTTGTCCAAGGATTTTCCCTTGGGGATTGATTCCGGACCGTCGCTAATAGCCCGTTGTGTTGCTCCAGTGCGACATTAATTAATTACCAATTACAACCAAGTAATGGACAAACGTAAGGAAAGTTTTACTGACATAGAAGAAAAAAATTCAACCAGAATGGATCGAACCTGACTGGAATTAAACCTGCGGCGCCTGCATCTCGCAGGTTATGAAACATGATTTGATTGGATATGTGGCGAACTTATACCATTACAAAAATTAACTTACAATATAATAGTATACATAGCAGTGTAACCCAACTCTACCACGGAGTACTTTTTGGTAGACAAAGTTACACTGTTTCACACGAACTTGCCAATGATACTTAAATATCTGATTTCCCATTCCTATACTTTTAATCTTTTACATATTTATTAAATTTCTCAGGTACTTCGTGCAATCTAATAAAAACTATTTCAGTATATGGAACTGAATATGCTTTGTCGAAAAAAATGTCTAATAATCTTAATAATAAAACTATACACTTGAAAAATATTTAATAATAAAACTGCTGAACTCTGCAATTCAAAAAATGGATTTTGAGCCGAGCTAGTGTTTGTCACTAGATATTCAATCTAATAGACGTAATTTACAACAAAAATGTTCATAATTATGTAGACTGGAAACCTAATTCCTATTAGAAAGTTTTAAATTATAACATTGAAAAACTGTATTCTACTGTAAATCTGATATCCAACATCAGTTTCTTCATACTCTCATCCTTGTCTTGTGGCAATTTGTTGTATCCCTCTACATCTGCATCATTATTTTACCTCTTTACATCACTTGTAGGCTTTTAACCGCATTATAAATGTACCACCTTTTAATTATACTAGTAATAAAGCGTTAAACCTTCCTGGATGTCACAACTAGATATCTCATCATAAGCAAAACTGTTCAGATCTTGGTGGACGAGATATCTCGTCGAAACCACTTGGTTAAATTGGTTACTAAGAGGAGGATACCTATCTTAGTCAAGTTTCAAAAAAATATATTTAAACTTCATAATTTGTTTTTCAAAGGGAAACTCACATGTCCTTTGTATAATTCATCTTTTATCCAAAATATTTTATCTTTCAAACTGCAATTTCTTTTATCTATTTTAAGTCAAATTTCTCAACTTTCAAAAATTATTTTTTTCATACTTTTGAACCATCAAAACTTTTAAAGTATCATCCACTATTTTTATGCTGTGGACGACGAAAACGTTTCTTGGTTTATTCGCCTGATTAAGTGTTATTTTATTTCATGTTCTATATATTTCAAGTAACGTATATTTATAAAATCTATTTTTATTGGTGGTTAGGCTATCAATTTGAGCATTTTATCTATTTATTAGTTTTGTACTATAAATTCATCATGCGTAATACTAAATATATCATCTTGCGTTTGATGCCGCTTGTCCATTTTTGTATCTTGTCATAAAAGACAAAGCAGCCTAACAACTTTGTCGTGGTATTTGGGGTATTGAATAACACTCCAATGTATACTGTAAATGTAGTTGTTTAAAGGAGGACAATAAATTGCTCTTGATATTTGAACTTTTCAATCTCAGCCCCAATGAAGAAAGAGATAGTTTTTTTATTGAGTTGCTTGTTGCGATCCGTCAAAAATACTTCATCTAAAATTAGTTACATGATTATAAAATAAACGACTACAACTCCGACAGTACATATCCTACAGAGGTTTGTCCAAGGAGGTTAGTTGGCTGGAAGTTGAATTAACATTACACTGGAGCAAAACAACGGGTTATTGGCGACGGTCCGGAATCCATCCCGAATTGAACGATCCGAGGACAACACCTCGTCAGGTTGAACCAGATGACGAGATCAACATCTGAGCTGGTACCCAACACTCCAAAATTCCACACCACGCTAGCGTGAGGGCATTTGGGGCCACGACAGATTTAAAGTGTGCCAGTCCTCACGTACATGACGATCTTTGGTTGGATCGAGTTTTGAACTCGCAATCTCCGGTTGCTAACCTTTGACTCTACCAACTGACCAACCGTTTCCGAAGAAAGATATACTTTTTTACAGAGTTGCTTGTTGGTATACACTTTGTGCGATCCTTCAAAAATGCTTCATGTAGAATTAGTTATATGATTGTGAAATAAATGACAACTCCTACAATGCATATCTTATGAAGGTTTATCCTAGGGAAAACAGGCCCTCAAAGGCACATCTTCTTTGGGTGTGTACGAGTTTCAAGGTACTCTAGTGATCTTTTCTTTTCCCATAGAGTTTACTGTCTTTATAAACACGGGGATCGCTTTCCCTGGATACCCAAAGGATCTTTATCTGCCCTCATCCCATTATTACACTGCTGGCCACCGTAAATGCAACACCCTGAAGGAAGCATGCAAATAATATGAAATTTACAACATGCATTAGCGGAGGTGAGATATGCAAATGATTAGAATTTCAGCGCAGACGCACATCACGCGCGCCTGTGGCGCCACTTCAAAGCGCTATTTAAGGCTTGGAGATTTCGATGATTTCAAGTACGGCAATTGTGTTTTTCTTGTGGTTTTTTCAAAAAAACGATCAATTATGCCTCGTAGAAAACAGCGATCATCTTTTGATCAAGTATCCGAGTTCGACAGAGGAAGGATAGTGGCCTACCGAGATTGTGGATTATCTTTCAGGGAAATCGGTAGTCGTGTTGGACGAAACCAAACAACTGTAATGCGGATATGTGATCGTTGGATGCAGGAGGGTACGACGGACCGACGTGTTCGATCGCATCCACCTCAGTGCACCACTTCACGTGATGACAGGCATATTGTGCGTATGGCAGTGACGGATCGCTCAGCCACATCACGAACCATAGCACAGCACATTCAGTCTGTACCGCATCATCCAGTGTCTGCGCGTACCATTCGACGCCGTTTACAGCAGAGTGGTCTGTCCGCAAGACGTCCATTGCTTCGTCTACCCTTGACGCAGAACCACAGACGTTTCCGCCGCCAATGGTGCGATGAAAGAAGGATGTGGACGGCAGAATGGAATGAAATTGTCTTTACTGACGAGTCACGCTTCTGTCTGCAACACCACGATGGTCGGATTCGAGTCTGGAGACACCGTGGAGAGAGGATGCTGAACAGCTGCGTTATGCACCGCCACACTGGTCCTGCACCGGGTATTATGGTATGGGGCGGTATTGGATATCACTCTCGCACTCCTCTAGTACGCATTGCCGGTACTTTAAACAGCCAACGCTACATCTCCGAGGTGTTGGAGCCAGTTGTCCTTCCTTACCTTCAGGGCTTGCCCACAGCCATATTTCAACAGGATAATGCGCGACCACACGTGGCACGCATTGTCCAAGGGTTCTTCGTCAATCGCCAGATTGAATTGCTTCCCTGGCCAGCTCGCTCTCCGGATCTTTCGCCGATAGAAAACATGTGGTCCATGGTTGCTCAACGATTGACCCAGAATACATCCCCAGCTGCCACACCAGATCAACTTTGGCAACGTGTGGAAGCTGCTTGGTCTGCTGTACCCCAAGAACACATCCAAAGTCTCTTTGAATCAATGCCGAGGCGTGTGGCAGCGGTGATCTCCAACAATGGCGGCTACTCTGGCTACTGATTTTGGCAGGAACCACACTTCACAGAAGTCTATAAATTTAATCATTTGATACTTGGTCAACATGTTATCTACAAAATAAATTTTGTTGTGATATCTCTTGTCTTTCTTGGTGTTGCAATTTGGGTGGCCAGCAGTGTATATTCCCAATCCCTCTTTTTTCTTTTTCACGACATTTAATTGAAGTTTTCTGTCGTGTTTGGCCCAGCTTGGCCAAATATTGCCCTTGCGCCATAAACCCCCAAAACAAGCAACCTAGGAAGTACAGAAAGGATGTTCCCATCTGTGAGCATATTTCTCTCACGAGCCGAGAGGAAATGGAAACAATTATCAGCGTCTTAGGAGAAAATTCAATCGCGTCCACATGCTCGACCAATTAGCGTCATTTATAGAGTATTGTCCGGAGGCCAATAAAAGACGGAAGCCATTCGCATTTGATTGAGGCGAGGGATGGTGGACCCTTGATTCCCTTAGGCGTAGTCGGGTATTGTCCTTGCCCATCCATGCAAGGCCGATTGCTTTTTTGTATGACAGAGAGATTGCCCTCAATAGCACAGACTGGTCCGAAGGTGTTAGAATGTTATAGTTTTCGGTCGATCTCTTTTGGCGAGGAGTTGACACGAAAGGGGTGAGGAAGAAACAGGGGCAGGCATCGAAGAATAGATTAGTGTCTTCGGCAGTGCAGGAAATGAAGGAGGTGTGGTCTGATTTTCCTGCTCTGGGAAACTGGAATGGCCAATTAAAGATGGATCATCGACCACCATATAATGAAACAGGTGGTGTTCAGAGATACGCGTAGAAATAACTATTGGGCCGAATTCGACCAAATTGAGTGCGCATGATTTCCTGACCATGGATTTTTTATTTCCCTTATTGTCTGAGAACAAATCATTTTCCTAAATTTCATACTTTATTCAAGGAGCTATAGGACCAAATTCCTCGAAAAGGTTGGTAGGGTTCAGTTAAATGAAGCAGAGCCATATTTGGCCAAACACGATATAGACAACGTCAAGTAACGGACATACACAAACACGGGACGCTTTACTGACACAGAAGATAGAAATGCACCCAGGGGAAGTTAGAGAAATAGAATCAGCGCCACCTACAGTTCTTTTCAAGGACCGGTGTATATTTCCAAGCATATGCAGGTCTTAAGTATTAAATTATATTACATTATTTATTTCGTAAAACTAGTTTAGAAATAAAACAACTTGGAATTAAAATTATAAAGCTATTCATTAAATTGAAACAAGAAAAAAAGTAATTACACACTAGATTGCTCATTATTATT
This sequence comes from Meta bourneti, assembly GCA_933210815.1. NCBI lineage: Eukaryota > Metazoa > Arthropoda > Arachnida > Araneae > Tetragnathidae > Meta > Meta bourneti. The sequence continues at coordinate 23,888,786 of OW119924.1, read as the reverse complement.
AGTACTTATTTTCAATAAAATTAAAAATAATCACTAATGTGTACGACGAGCCTTCTCATGTTGCTCCAGTATTGTACAGCTAAGTTGACATAACATGAAGATTCCTGCCGCTGCACGCTGGATTTGTTAGAACCGAAGTCGGAAGTGCGCGCAAATACATACATGCTGACACTCTTGTCACGACCTGTCGTCTAGTTTTTAAACCGAGCAGTTGTAACTTGCATTTTACGAGCTACAATTCTTGTGACAATGCATCACTGTAGTGAATGTGTCTGTAAATCTGAGTTTGCTTAAAACGTTTTAAGGTGATAAACTTTGACGTGAATACGTCTTTAAAATCAGAACAGTATTGGAGGCATGCATGAAAAGTTGACCATAAAAAAGTGTTACAACTTCTTTGTCTTATGATTTCAGAACTAGAAAAACATCCAGAAGATAAATATAGCGTCGTGTAGACAAAGGATGTCTGTACCTAACATGACCTTCGGACCGAGTGCGCAGGCGCACTGAGTGCGGGGAAGGGGTCCGCAATATGTCGAAATTCTACGGTGCTGAGCGAGCTTTGGGTCAATGTAACTTTAGATTGCGCGGTGTGAGGACAACGTAAGTGGTGTCATTCGAAAGCTACCAAACTATGCTATAATCAGAGACCTTTAATCAAAAAAATTATCCTTCAATATTAATATCAAACTGCACTTTAATCGTTGAAACCGTAAATTAATTGTTGAATATTCACAATAACAGTTCAAACTTTCTAAGTCTGCTTCATTCACTCCACAATCCAACATCAGGCCCGAGTATTCATATCAAAATTACTGTCTGTGTCCTCGACACAACCTATCAATCTTTTTAGTGTCTTTTTGCCCACTCTTGCTCCTTAACGTCTCTTATTTCCCCTGGGACAATATTGCCCTCCATTCTTAGATGATGATACTTCACCTATGTAGGGTCGAGGTAGCCCGGTTGGAAGAGTAACGGACTAGCAACCGGAGGGGTGCGAGTTCGAATCCAACCAAAGACCGTCGTATACGAAGGGGGCTGATGAACGTTAAATCTGTCCTGGCCTCAAATGTTCTCACGTCGGCTTGGTATGGAAGTTTGGAGAGTGGGGTGCCAGATCAGGTGTGACCTAGTCATCTGACCATGGTTCAAAATTACGTGGTGTTGACCTTGGATTATTTCCTTCGGGGGATGATTCAATAGCCTGTTGTATTGCTCCAGTGCGACGTTAATTAAATACCTACCTCACCTATGGAAATTTGTTCAAAAACGTTTCTTAGCTCAGTATCCTTTAGAGAGTGATTGCAATTCAAAAGGCAATTTGATGTTATTCAGGTTTAATTTCAAATATTCTATATTCTTTTTATACGCTACCTAACTGGTATAGTAGTCTGCGTTTGTCTGCCACCCAGTAGGTCCCAGGTTTGTAAGCGCATGGATGCTGGTGATTGTCCCTGTTATCTACTGGGTGCTCCTTCATAAATAACTGTCAGGTAACCCCTTGCTGAAGACCGAAGAGATCAGTGGTTGGGCATTAGAAAAAAATATTATTTTCATTATCAGTAGGTTGTTGAATTTATGTCGCACTGGAGCAACACGACGGTCAATTGGCAACAGTCTTCGATCATCCTAAGGGAAAGATCCGAGGACAACACCTCGTAATTTTGAACCACGGTCAGATGACGTTTCATTGTTGGAAGGTTAGAAACTTGCTTCCTAAATACTCTCGTTTCCACCATTTCATGTCTTCAAAACTGCACTATTCGATAAACGTTAGCTACACATCGAAGTCGTATAGAATTCACAGTTAAATTAAACGAAAAGTTTACGCTCTTATAAGGAGGCTATTGTTGTATTATTTTAAACATGATTGCATAGCGATTGCGTACGGCAGGAAATAACTTTTTCATCCTATTGAAAAGAACGTAATCGGATGACCTTATCTCATTAGAACGTAGTTGTAAGCTAATAACCTTATTGTGAGCAGACACAGCGTAGTTATTTCAGGCATGCTCTGGTTGCTATTTTTTAAACGTTTCTGAATTGGATTTTGTTATCCATTGATAATGTATCCATGACAGTTCTAGAGCTCGACACTTAAACGTGTTTGGAAGTAAAGAATTCAGCGTGTATCAGTTTCAAAGAGTAGAGAAAAAAATTGGATTTTAATTCGTTACTCTTTAGTGTGTAGGCTGAATCGAATATCGTGCACGCCAATTTAAGTTAATACATTGCTAAAGATAGTTGCTAAGATGTCAAAGAATTAAATATCGTATAAATGTTTTATATACGTACTGAATGTGCTAAAGATGTGGTAATCCAATTATAAATTGAGTGAACACATTTGGAGATTGTCTTGAAGTCGTGACACAATTGCATTAAGCACAATAAGAGTACGGCTTTAATTATTAGTATTATTGAAGTTTGCGAATGAAACTTTTTTCCTACGTTTCACAAGCAGAACGTACGAGAAATACTTATTTTCATGCAAGTTGCAAAAGACATTTTATAACCAAATATTTCTTTTATATGTTGTGTAGAATAAGTGTACGAGTTTAATATCCTACAAAGATAAAATTTCTCTCTTCTGTGTCCGTAAAATTTTCTTTGTGCATTAGTGCGTCCAGTTATTTAACGGAAAAACGTATAAGATTTGAGGCACACGTTGGAATGGTGTGGAAGTTTAGAGAGTGGGGTGCCAGCTTAGGTGCTGACCTCGTCATCTAACCGTAGTTCAAAATTACCAGACATTCTCCTTGGATCATTTCTTTAGATTGATCCCGGACCGTCGCCAATAGCCCGTTGTGTTGCTCTAGTGCGACGTTAATTAATTACCTACCTTGGGGTAGTAGAGAAAAGGTTTTTTTTTAAATTAGCAGATGCGTGGGAAATTAAATTTGGTTTTAAGCAGGTACGAAGCTAGGATTTTATTTCGGAAGGGACCCATAGTTAGAACTACAATTTTAAAGCTAAATGGACATAATACACTATGTTGCATTAACAAAAACAATTTAAGTTTGTTATAAGTCCTTAATGTTATTTGATCACCAAACGCTTAAAGTGATAAATTAATATTAATCTGGGAGTACAGAAATGACTCAAATTTTTGTTTCACAAATATCAATGATAATATGTGACAGTAAACAAGTATTCAAATCTTGTTCTAGAAACTCATTGCTCAATTTTATGTCACTTTTGAAGCACTTACGTTACATACTATACAGATATGTAGACTATTCTGGAAAGATGCTTGTGTCAACTTTGTGAAAGAAATTAGTCATTACTTTTACATTCCGTAAGAAATAGTTAAATTAATAAAGTATTATTTTTATTTAAAAATATAAAAAATAATTTCGCAAATTCGTTAGCGATGCTTCAGGTTTGGAGTTACGATGCACTTGCTCGCTCACAAGCGACAATTCATTGGACACCACCATGTGCAAACCCGTAGCAAATACCAGTTTCGATAGTTGAAGTGTGACTCCTGACATCGTGATTAAGACCTGGACTAGGAAAGAAAATGTTTCTGTGTTATGGAAATGGCTGGGTGTTATGGCGCAATGGCCATATTAGGCCAAGCTGCGCCAAAACATAAGGCAAACAACGTCGAGTAATGGACATATACTCTAAAAATGTTTTACTAACACAGAAAGTATAAATACACCCAAAGTTACAGGAATCGAACCTGCGCAGCCTACAGCTCGCAGGTTGCTAGCGCAGTGGATGTGAAATTAAAAAATGCATATCTGACAAAGCACACAAACTCTGCTTTGAATCAAAACGATACTACGCTGTTAAAACCGATGCTGAACTTGAAATTTAGTAAGTTTAGAAGTACTGGATTCACTAAGAAAGACGAATACTCCATGCCGTTTTTATTGAACAAAAACCTACAAATTGTCTAATTTATAAGGGAGTGTTTAGTGCGTTTTTAAGGCTGCCATCCCTTCTACATATGCAATTGCTTAAAGGGTACTTAAAGTACTAGATTCTCTAAGAAAGGCATCAGCCATGAACCGTTTACTGAGCAAAAATCTAGCTTCTCTAATTTATCAGGGAATGCTTGGTGCGTTTTTAAAGCTGCCTCCCCTTCTACATATACAACCGCTTAAAGGGTACTTAAGTACTGGATTCACTAAAAAAAGAGCCATGGCACGTTTACTGGACAAAAACCTGCAGAATCTATAATTTATCAGAGAGTGTTTATTGCGTTTTTAAAGCTTCCTCCGCCTTCTACATATGAAACTACTTAAAGGATACTTGAGAGGTACTGGAATTACTGGATCAAAGTACTGGATCATTCACCAAGAAAGGATCACTTGGATTACTGGATCATTCACCAAGAAAGAGGCATGCGCCATGTTACGTTTACTGAACAAAAACCTACAGGTTCTCTAATTTATCAGGGAGTGTTTAGTGCGTTTTCAGAGCTGCCTTCCCCTTCTACATATGCAACCGCTTAAAGGGGAGGTGGGGCTCTTTCTCCTCTTTCGTTTTTAACCACCCCTGCTGCACCCCGTGCAAAAACAGTGGGGGTGATCCGTGATTCAGAGCCGCCAGCCGAGCGGCAATAATCTCCAGCGGTTTCAATAGTTCGCCACCTCTGTCATTGTTGACGGTGCGAGGATAAAGATCAGTTCCTTGCCTCTCGATTCCCCGTTATCCGCTTTTTGTTTTTTTGCCCTCTGTGGATCGCTTCTGCGCCACCAAGCAAAGCCCCAGCACGGTGTCTATGAATTCCAGTTGGGCCAAGTGGTGGTGGTGGGCACTGAGGTGGTTTGAGATTGGGGGAGAATGGGTTGTGCTGTGGCATATGGTTGGAAAGGTGGGATTTAATGGTTTTAGAGAGATTTCGTCAATCAATAAATGGAGGCTGAGATTGTTCTGCCTCTTGGAAAGGAACTAATTACCAGCTCTTTAATTGGGATATTTACCTTTTTTTCGCTTTTGGAAAGTTCTTACCATTCAAGTCAACTGAAACCCCAGAGATGACGGTGAAATAAGTTTTAACTTTACTTCTTGAGTCATTTGGATGAAGATAGCTTTGCCTTTAAATGCTCAGCTGAATCAGATATTTATATCACTGACTTACAAGTGAAACACAGAGGCAAAATTTTCGAGATGTGCTTTCTTTTACTTTTTAATTTTTCTAGACCAGAATGTGCTTTAGACTGGTGAAGTCCAGTAAGTGGTTTTTTTTCTGTATATGAAGGTGAAATTTCTTTAGAAACAGAGTTGAATATTTTCGTATTCGTTTTCTCAGAACTGTGTTGTTTTTCTTTAGCTGGTGTGTTTCACTTGTAAGCCAATGATACATCTACACTTATAAATTCCCAAACGCATGTGTCCATCAAAACATTACATTTATGGAAAGCGTTTATGTTTCTAGAAACACATTTCTGCAAAATAATTTACTGTTCCCTTGGACGTTTTTGGAGTCGCCGTGGCTCAGTGGTTTTGTCTACTGCCAAATCATATTTGATTCTTCTCTGGATATTTTCCCCTCTTCTGCATCAGTAAAGCTTTCTTTGTGCGTGTGTGCCCATTTACTTGATGTCTGGCGGAGCTGAGCCAAATATGGTCATTGCGCCATAAAACCCAAACAAACAACCATTGAATATTTAATAATTCAAAGGAGCTGATTTCTTACCTTTTAACCAATGAGGAGCTGAGTTTGACTGATAGTTCAAATGTTAGTGATCAAAATATGCCCCACTCAAAGATTTACGCAATGTATACTGGAAATTGGATTTGAATTCTTTGTACTTAACTAAGGGTTTTATTTGTCTAGATATGAATGTATTTCATCCTCTGTGATAAACACGGTGACTTCGTGATCTTGATTTAGTTGTAATACCTCTTACCATAGGATATAAATAAACGAAAAATATTTATGGCTTTTGTTTCAAAAGAAAGCCATAAAATATTTCAACGTTTAATTGAAAGAAATAATTCAACGTTTAAAACAAACTCCCTTAACTGTTCTCTGTTATCGGAAAGGAAAAGTACCATCATATACAAAACTATTATATAGCCAACCTTCAAGTATTTATCAAAATTAGATTTCAGAGATTAGATTATTTTAAAGTGTTTAATTCAAAATGATGAGAATGCTCACAACAGTGTAGAGCAATGACAATTTGGTTAGTTCCTTTAATTTCAACATCTTATGTGTTGTAAATGGAATTTTAACAAGTTTGGTTTAAGGCATTCATACCCTCACCAAACATACAGAAATATATCCGCAACACAAATACAGAATTTTATTGGATTGGACGTCATCGTAGGCGGACACTGTTTCACCTGTGCGGTTTTGAGCTATATAGTTCGCCTTACGGAGGATTTACGGGGATTAGGGAAAGTTGAGCAATTCACTATACATATAAAACATTTAAGATAGTACATAAAAAGCAAAAGGTAATTAAGGGCAAAAGACGTAAGCACAAAAATACACTATGAAATAAGAAAAGGATTACAAAATCGGTTAAATTTACAGTGAACAGAATGATAATAATATAACTAATACAATTAACGGTAACAATTACACAATGGACAAGGATACTTATTCAAAAAAGTTTTTTTTCTAAGAGCAAAAAGTCTTAAGCTCGGTTATTTCGAGAACTTTCGACTTCTCAGCTCTCACAGATATAATCAAAGTTGGAGCTAAGACATTTCATCACTTTATGGATTTTCTGGTGTCAGTGTCTATTTTTGGCAGTGAAATGAGAGTAGTTTTGTAAAGAAGGTTTCGCCAAATGGCCACGACTTGTGAGATCACTGTCAAAAAGATAGTGAATGGGATCACTTTCTCGGCCACAGATGTTCACATGTTCTTAGATGTAAACGTTCTAGTTATGCTGGAAATGGACCATGGCCTGCGAAAAATTCTACCAGCTTTGAGTTCTGGTATACAAGATCGGTTGACATCTTCGGAAAGAATTCATAAGTGTCTCTGCCTTTTTTTGGTAGAAACCTCCCATTCTGCTTACCATTGGTCCAAGACCAACGTATCAATTGAACTTAATAATTTGTTCGAGGCCACTTTAAACTGGTTGTTTGATGGAAAACCCCATTTGCTGCAGACTTTACAAGCATGTCTGCTTGTTCATTTCCCTCAATGCCCGCGAACAAATACAGGATATGTTTTTTAGAAAGGCCTTCATGTCTTCCTGGAGTTCATGGGTTAGCGAGTCAACTAAAAGAAACCAACAAACTCCCGACGCCAGCACATACAGTGGTGGCCGTGGCTCGGTGGGTTTGTCCACTGCGCTAGCAACGAGTGAGTTGTAGGAAGCGCGGGTACGATCCCTGTAATTTACTTTGGGCGTATCTATCTTCTGTGCCAATAAATTATTCCCTGTGCGTAATCACGTTAGTGTGATGAGGAAGTTTGGAGAATGGGGTGCCAGTTCAGGTGTTGACCTCGTCATTTGACCGTGGCTCAAAATTACGAGGTGTTGTCTCCAGATCTTTCCCTTAGGAATACCGTCGGCAATAGCTTGTTGAGTTCCAGTGCGACGTGAATTCAATCTATCTTGTGTGTATGTCCATTGTTTGCCTTGCGTTTGGCGCAGCTTGACCAAATATAGCCTCATAAAGCCCAAGCAACCAGCAAATGCAAATACGAACTCGCAACCAAGCGCTCCAGTCTTCCGCTCCCCAAGTGAGAGCACCCGGCAACTGCCACTGCTAAACCAGAGAACAAATCGACGAACAGAACGCACACGCACCTTACACAAACCGACACCACCGCTCTGGAAAAGCACTCGATCGCCATCCCCCTCCCGCGACAAAATCGCCACGCGACCCGAACCACCTGATTTCGACACCCCAATCGAAATAACAGAACACCTCTCCTCCGCAGCGAAAGCCATCGTCAAATTAAAAACCCGAGCCAAGTTAGAACTTCAAAAAGTCGCTTTTCCGCAGGGGGAAACGATCCCTTGCACCATCCACAGAGGGTGGAAGTCCGCGGAGTAGACCACGGGGTTGGGAAAAGGTTGTGGTCTACCCCCCATCGCTCAATGGTTAATGAGTCGTTGGGTTCTTGCGGGAAACCTCGACCACCACCACCACCCTCTGGATGTGACTCACCGCAGAAGTGATGCGGGCTGATTCCACCCCCATTGCCGATATGAGTTTTTTGGTGGTGCAAGAGGGGGCAGGAAGAAAGATGATGCTAAGAGACAGGAGGCCCGGGAAAATGGAGGGGGGCAGCAGATAGCTAATGCAACTCATCGATCTAAGCGGGGGGTCTGCACTTTTTTGGGGGCCCCGCCCACTAACACGACAGAACCCGCGGAGGAGCCATCTGTCGTGCTATCTGGACTTTACCCCCTCGTGGAGAGGGGCCCAGAGACCTTTCCTCCCTCGCGATACATTTTTTCATTATTACTGTTATTTTCTTCTAACTTTTCTATGCGGGGCTTTATTGCAATATGGATGATTGCAGGGGGCCACCCCTGTCCCCTTGGGGCACGCGGCACAATAAAACCCGGGGCTCTGCAACTGAGATCGTAGGAGGAATGTTATTAGGAATGGACACTGTGTGTGCGTTGCATTATTGCAGAGCTGGAAATGAATAGGTGTTTGACCCAGAGTTTTAATCGCCGGTTTGGCTTTATGGATATGAAGGTGGGTCGCCGCGTTAACCCTATTTGACATGGGGTGGTGCGGGATAAGTACCTTGCGGCTATGTTATGAATCAGGACTGGGCCCGAGGGACAGTGGGTCGGGTCATGGTCATTGTTCTTAGGTGTCGAATGCAGTGAAGCTCACGAAGATACTAAATCTTTTCTGTGTTGTACCTCTAAACTGTTGCCAACAATAGTATAACTCGGAGACTGGTTTGAAATTAGCGGTCGTTAGTCGTATTTTACACCCATAAATTTAGTTTTGATGGTCGCGGTTTTTGTCGTCACTTTTGACGCGTACTTTGAAGTTTTTCGCTTGTATGAGCCTTGGAAAATATATTATGAAATTTCAAAAGAAAATCCCCTGAAAATCACTTCCAGAGGTAGTCTTTCCCTCTTGACTGGATAAGGACAATCGTGTGTTTCCATTAACAGAATGGTTCCAGTACATTGGGATTCAGTAACAGTGTGGTTCCAGTAAACTGGAGTTCAGTAACAGGTAGTTCCAGTAAACAGTGGGTACCAGAGAAGACGGTTAAGAATGAGCTACTGTTGAATGTTCTTACTTTGGTCACCTGTCGATATTAATTTTGAGTGTTGCAATTTGAAAGCCTAATCAAAAGAAAATATTACTTTTACTTTAAAAAAGATGACCGAAAATACAAAATTGATCCCAGACAAGAAATGTCCTTAACCCTCGTGATGGTTGTCTCGACGAGGTATCACGTCATTAGCAAAACTCACCAGGTCTTATTGGACGAGATATTTCGTCATTAGAAGAAAACTGAGCAGATTTTGATCTTCTCATCATCAAAAAATCAACAGTATCTTGGTAACAAGATACCTCGTCAAGTATTAGCAAAACTGATCAGATCTTGACTGACGTGATATCCCGTCAAAACCACTTGAAGGGTTAAGAGAAAAAAGCCCCCCCCCCCCCCAAATGCAAATGCCCCTAAATCAAATAACTATTTTATTTGAAAAATATAAAAAATATTTCAATAATTTATAGCATTTTATTTGTTGGGATACTTTACTTTAGAAATCAGCATTTTGGGGAGGGACTTATGATCTTAGAGCCCCTCCCCCTAGCTAAGCCACTACTACGAGTATATCATGAGCAAAATACTGATTATAATTACTTGAGTGAAATTAATATGCAGGTGTGTGGTAGTATTTGACGGTATAATGTAATAATATAACCACAGATTGTAACTGCTTGTAAATGATTGTGACTGATCTCTATGAATATGGAAACTCTTTAAGATAATTATGTTTATTTTTATTGAGTCTACAATGATAACATAATTTCAAAAGCATTCAATTGTCCAACACACACTCTATAAGTGTTCATCACACTTCTGAAAATATGTGACAAACTTTTCATCTCTCTCGAATCTTTAAAGCTTAGAATACCTAATATATTGTATTGGTTGTCTTTCAAAAGCTTAAAGTAGGCTGTAAAAAACGATTTTGTAAAGTAAAAAGAAAGACAGCTTAACTGGCAAACACATTAGTATGCTTAGTCGGGAAACTTACTTTTAAAATAAAACAAAGGATATCAAGTTTTGAGCATGTACCAACTTCCTGTACGTTTTTAAACTGTCAAGAACTAGAGAGATTATCTGGTTCATAGGAAAACATTCAATACTAAAGAAATTCTATTCAGCCAAATAGTTCTCATTCGAACATTAGTTTGGTTTGTAGCTCTACTATAATTTTTTTGCCACTTGAATTAGAGCATTCTAAATGATTTATAATTGTAAATCGCCGACTTGTAGAGCAAAAACTCATTAACTGACATTTTATCGGAGCTCTTAAACGGTTTTTATGATGATAATGATGAGAAATATACATTCATTGCATCTGTTTAAAATATGTATAACATTATAAAATGATTATAATTTTATTTTATTTTTACCTTAAAGCAAACAGTTATTCTTTAAACAGATGTACAGTAAAGTAAATGACTTTTTTACTTCACAGCAGAAAAAATAATTAACCTCCTGGTGGTTGTCTAGACGATGTATCTTGTCATTAGCAAAACCATTAGCAAAGCTTGATGGACGAGATATCTTGTCATGATGAGATCTTGATCTCGCCGTCATAAAAAAATCGGCACACTATCTTGATGACGATATATCTCGTCATTAGAAACATTGGTCAGATATTTATGGACGAGATATCTCGCCGAAACCACTTGGAGGGTTAGAGCAGTAATCTAAGTAATATTTTCGACGCTTTTTGTCGAATAATGAAGCCTGCAATTGCATGACAATACATGTCAAATTTGTCTCAACATCTCCACAATTGTGTGATTTTGTACAACCGTGTGATTTTACAGTAAAAAACATTTTTTATTAGTTAATGAGTTTCTGCTCCAAGCTAACTATATGCGGAAGGTACATCACCCTACGAAAAGGTACATTCATAATGATATATATTCATGGTGTAGCCACTGTATAATTTTCAGCCACTGTATAATTATGGATTTCATCAATAGTTACCACATGTAGAATTTGTCATTGCGATTCGACTTACGCCACTTCTGGCATCGGTTGATTATATTTTTGGGAGAAACCCGTGCATAATTTACGAAGGGGGACAGGGGGACCTTAACAGCGGTTTAAAGGAAGGGTAAGGTTTTATTTAAAGGGAAGGGGAATTGTGGTATTAGTAGGCATGCGAAATGAAAATTCTAACCTTCCCCCCCTTCACGGTTCCTAGTGGACGGCATGTATCACTAGGTGTCGTGACCGACACTTTGTGAAGGGGATCAAGATCAAATTGCGATATTCACCCAAATTTGTGCTTCTATGCAAAAGAAATAGTCCAATGATTCTATATTAAGACAGTTTAAGAGTTTGAATTTTCGTAAAACATTTATGGAGTACTTTTTCCTTAGAAGTTCTAAACAACCAAACAACAAGTATATTGTATTTTCTCTGCTATTGCTGTACCTGCATTGACCTCTTGAGGTCAATCCAAACCTGTAGAAGTAGCCGTTGAACTCCTCTCTTCACCCTAACTAAGGTATGTCCCTATAATCATTATCACTTCAACTAGTGTATGCAACGTGATACCAGCAAAACTAACAAGATTTCACATCCCCAAACACAAAACCCCCATTGTTTCTGAGGGCCACGACAAGTTTCCTAGTTCCCAAAGGGGTTAAAATTCGGAAAACACGATCTGGACATGACATTTTATATCACCCATATCACCTTCCGCGTACGTGCCGTATTCAACTGCGACCGGGTGCCGTATATTATACCGAAACAAATGTTCAACCACAAACCGAATCCAAAGTTCATTGAAATCGTACACGCAAAAACAAATCAATGGGAATTCTCACGCATTTTTGGGGAAGAGGGAGCGGAAAGGTAGACATAGGACGACATTAATCGAAACATTTCCTATTCATTTCGTTCCCACTGGCGCTAGAACGGATGCAACATCGGCTAGTATATACATATTTATTTAATCAATCTGGGACTCATTATGCGTTGTTGTTGTGTGGAAATGCATCGGGGTGTTGATTTGCCGCTCTTTAATGGCGATTGTCTTCTCTTTTTTTTTTTTTGGACGCTCGTTGCGCTTATTGTGCGATAATTGTGCTTGTGTTTCGGGAATAGGAAATGGGGTGTCCTTTTTGTTCTTCGCTTGGAACCTCTTTTGTTGAGAGGGGCGTGAGAAAGGGGTATTTAAAGCTCCTCGAAATGTTTGTTTTTGAAAAGTTATGTTTATCGTTATGTGTGAGCTTGGTTCGCGGTCGCGTGGTTCATTGAGGTCCTTTTTTGGTGCTTTCTGCTTTGAGGTTTAAAGTCCGGTTTCGGCTTCCTTGTTGGGTGAACTCTTCGTAATACCCTGCATTGTTCGGCGACCATTATCTACATAGGCCAAGGTTTGCTAACACCTGCAAGCAATTGTGGGGCACACGCGCGTTGTTAGGATTTTTGGAATATTAATTTTTTAAATGAAAATGGAATGTGTAGAAGGGACGTTTTAAATTCATCCTTTAAAAAATAACCATTCAATTGCTGTTTTTATTTAAAAATATAAATAACACAAATAAAGAAATAAAACACATTAATACAGTTTTAGACTACCATTCACCTATTATAGTGTTCACAGCATCTGTCTGTCACCCAGTAGTATCTGTTTGTAAGCGCATGTTTGTCGGTGATTGTTCTTGTTCGCAAGAACGGTGGCTTATCGACTAGGTGCTCCCTCACAAATAAGTTCACCCCTTGTAGTGCCAAAGGCCGAAAAGGTTAGTGGTCGGACATTAAAAAAGTAATTTTAGACTAGCTTTGGAAATCTTAATACAGTAGTGCTCTAGACGACAACAGTAAGGGATCAAGCAAACGTTTCTGTATTATTAATATCAAGCTTACGATTGCGAATGATGCTCGAAACACAGAAAGTTATCAAGTGTAGTGATCAGCAATTCAATACTCATATCATAACGCCTTAGCAATCTATTTCTGGCTTTGAATATTATTTTCACCACAGCTGAGAAGTCTTTCACGCACAAATACGAAGTTAAGATTAAAAGTATGTGTGTGCTGGTTTCTTCATAAAGCTGCTACACTAATCTCAGTAAAATGAAAGTCACGAATACCTGATTCTTGGAAAATTTTCTACAAGTAGGGAATCAGACTGAGCGTCAGAATGAGATTGAAATCAGGAAAAGAATTATTACTGCTAATCATTGTTTCTACGGGCTAAGAACCAGTTGAAATAGCACTTTTGATGAGCACCTCATCAAAAGAAAAACAAAAATCCTGCTATGCGAAACTCTCAAAAGACCAGTGTTAACCTATGCCTCTGAAACATGGTCATTGACAGCAAAGGAAGAGAAAGCTTTGGCAATTTTTGAAAGGAGAGTTTTGAGGGCCATCTTTGGTGGTGTCCTTGATAATGGTATTTGACGAAGGAGATACAATTTTGAATTATACAAACTTTTTGAAAATGAAGACAGTAAAATTTGTAAAATTGTACAGAATGAGATGGGCAGGTCATCTTTTGAGAATGGATCCAGAGAGAAAGCCATTGAAAATTTTTAATGCAGTCCCTTTTTGTGAAAGACAAAAGGGGTAGACCAAAAAAGAGATGGAGGGACCGTCTGGATTCAGACTTTAGTACTATGAAAGTCAAGAACTGGAAATCCATGGCTAGAGAGAGGGTAGTCTGGGAGAAAACTTCTGAAGAAGGCCAAGGCTCACAAAGGGCTGTCGTGCCAACTATGATGATGATGATGAATGAATCAGACAGGGATTAATAAATTTACTTTCCAATAAACGTTCTTTTATTTATTCCCACAAAATTTCGTGACAAGAGAAATTAAGAGCATTTTGTTTAAAGTTGAATTATATGTAATCCGTGACACGAAATTGGAAATAAATTTTAAAATATTAGAAGAAAGCGGAGGCTTCACACACACAATACAGTTTCGAATTATTAACTTTAAAGATTTACTGTCTTAACTGTCCATAAAGCTATTAAGAAATATGATTATGAGTATCATTCTTAAGGTTATGGATATCTGTGTCAGGGTAGTTAATATTTGAAAGCAATAGGAAATTTTTATTTATTCAAAAGAACATGGCATGTGCTATAGCTTTCATAGTAAGTGTATGAGGTGTTGTATGGAATAAGTGACGCAATGATTGTAGCATGCGAAGTCGTAATGAGATTCATGGAGTTCATCCATCTATTTCATTATAGCCTACCTTACCTATTCTAAAATCCGATGGGTTATAACTGGCCTTCGCATCGGAATGTATTTTACTCAGAGGTATCTTGCTTAGAGAGAATGCACTTTTGTGTAAAGGTGTGATAAACTTACTATTTGTCATGATTTAATTGACTGTCCAGTTTTTAATCATCATCAGTAAAACTTTTTTACTTCGTTTTAAAAAACTTGTATAATTTTATTGGGGAAAAGCATTGAAATATTTTAGGGTCTTACAAAATATTGTGTTTCTATCTTTCATGTCCTTGTATCGTTTCTCAATTATTAATATGTTCACCTTTTTTCCCACAAGTCGGCATTTCCACCAACATGTGTTTCAAACTGCAATTTTGTCACCTTTAGTGGCAATACATTTCTATCTTATTTACAGTTCTCATATTTTTCAGCGAAGTATTTTATTTTTATTTTCCTGTTGTATACCTACTTGATTTTTAATCTATTGTACTTTGAATTATTGCTTTGGCTACCTGTTTCAATTTTTTCTGTTTTTATTGAATTTTATTTGGTCTCGTATTTGGCACAGCTTGTCGATTATTGGACACAGCACCATAAAACCCAAACGAACCAACCTACCATCCATGAGGGACAGGAATTCTTTTAATTTGCAATAGATCTCAGACAAAAATATGTTTGTATGACCCTCCCGACAAAAGGTCTAAGAATTACTTTGCATGAATAGCACGCCACAAGAAAATCAATATTAAATGTCCGAAGAACTATTAAAAAACAGGTTGGTTGGTTGGTTTTGGGGTTTTATGGCGCAAGGACCATATTTTGCCTTGCTGCGCCAGACACAAGATATACAACATCAATAGACAGACACACAAAATGAAAGTTTTACTGACACAGAAGAGAGAAATACACCCAGGGAGGAATGCACCTGACAGGAATCGAACTTGCGCCGCCTACAATTCGAAGGTTGCAGTGGGCATACCCACTGAGCCACGACGGCCCCATTTTTAAGAAATAGGATTATCACTATAATTCACAAAACACGGATAATGTCGGTAGTAGTTAATATTTTAATCCACTAGGGAGCTAATTTATTTTAAAGAACCATTTCAATGTGCTATTGATATTAGACATGCATATGATACCCGACGCTCTCGACAAAAGTCTAAGGACAATTTTGCATGAGTGACACATCACAAGAAAATCAGTATTAAAACTATACAAGACAAAGGAAAAGAAAACCACGGAACAGACACTTAAGATAAATGGCGTGAACCGTTTCGACAAAAGCTTATGGGAAAGTGTCTATTAGGTGATTAACGCCACTCAGTGTTCGACATTAAGAACATTTCACGCCCACGCTCTACCAATCATCTGACGCTATTGCTATGTTCCATGCCTTACTCAACAAGCTGGAGGAAGAAAAAGAAAGAAAGAAAAAAAGGCGATAGCTTCATTGTCTAATTGTCTAATTGAGCTTCTAAAAAGAGTTCATTTTTTCTCCTTCTGTGTAGCCTTCTGTGTTCCGTCAAGTGATTAGCCGCTTAATAGATGTTCTAAAAGAGTGTTTAGGCGGCTTTTTAAGCGAACTTTCTTTTTATCGAAAGGGTTTATTTTTCAGAACTGACAGGGATAATTTTCATTATACTCGATGTGGTTGTTTTTGAGGTGCATTTTTAATTTATACATTCCCCAACTAACAAAATTTACAGGATACTGTAATTTTGTATGAGTGATAACGTAATATTTGTGAGAATTGTTCCATTGAAATAATTTGTTTTGAAAATGGTAGGTAGTTAATTAACGTAGCAATGGAGCAACACAGCGGGGTATTGGCAACGGTCCGGGAGAAATCCCGAAGGGAAAGATCCAAGGACAACGCCTCGTAATTTTGAACCACGTTCAGATGACGAGGTCAACACCTGACCTGGCACCCCACTCTCCAAACTTCCACACCAAGCCCACGTCCATTGAAATTATCATTTTTAAAATGAGAAGAAAGATAATTCCCTTTTTAAACTTAATAAGATACCCATTATACATGTTCAATTCCCAATTCTTCACATTTATTACTATATACACCTATATGATGTTTACCAGTAGCATAGGCTGAATGGGGCCCTGGGGCACAAGGCCACCCTCAATATATTTTTTTATGAATTAATCATTTACAAGGAAATATGAAAGTATGAAGACTTGACTAGATTTTTCTTTTCACTGACATAAACATATTCGCATCATCGAATCAACGCTTCAAAAGGGACAGAAAAATAATTGAGTTTCTAGAAATGAGATTTGAATATTTATTTAAAGTGAATTACCATTTATATTTTTCGGCGAACCACAACAATTTTAAAACGATTTCTGTACTCTGATCAACTGAGAGACTTCACTTTTTGTGCTTACATGATCCAATTTTTAATCTCGTGACGAAATATAAGATGGATTGGTAAGAAAACAAGGTACAGATATTCGCTTGCAAATCAAAAATTGCATTTGAAATTTCGAAATGATATCCTGGTTACGCTATTGACATGTAACGTGCTGAAAATGTGTCAAATTTTTGTTCAACGCTTTTTGAGTGCTTGGGATGTGTTGTAAAGCAATTTATGCTCGAAGAAAGGCCCATTCACTCATCAGTAACTTTACCTTGACACACGAGTCACTAATCATGTTTATGAATGTAATACGGATTATAAATCATGGTCTAGTGAAGCTGAAATTTATTAGTTTTTAATCCCCGATTAATGAATGTTAAAATTCGTAGTTGAGGAGAAAAAAACACACATTATCTGAGAATGAAAGAAAAGAGCACATAACTTTTTAACGCAATGATTTCTGCGCATTGGCATTATCTTTTATACAATGCAGTAAGAAACACTTTTTATGGAAGAGGAATTCTTTTTTCAGAAATGTATGAAGACAACAAAATAAAAAACGAGAGGCACTTTTCCTTACTTCAGTCCGTAGCCCAGTTTGAAGATCAACGGATTAGCGAACGGAGTTCGAAACTAGGTCCAGACAAAGACCGTCATGTACACGTGGGATGATACACGTTAAATCTGTCGTGGCCTCAAATGTCCTCATATTGACGTGGTGTGGAAATTTGGGAAGTGGGGTGCCAGCTCAGGTGTAGACCTCGACATCTCACCTTGGTTCAAAATTACGAGGCGTTGTCCTTGATCTTTCCCTTCGGGATTGATCCCGGACCGTCGTCGATAGCCCGTTGTGTTGCTCCAGTGCTACGTTAATTAACCATCTACCTACCTACCCTACTTCCCCGTTCAGGAGAACCATTAACAAATAACTGAATTCAAAAATAAATATTTCGAACAATAATTTATTAACAAAATTAATATGGTCCTAACTAGAATGCATTTTTATCCTGATTACAGAAATAATTATATTTGATCTTCATTTTAAATCAGCAAAATTTTGTTTTGCCGGAGGGCGGCTTCAAACAGCCTCACGTTCCATAAAGTATAACCTCGCCTTAGAGAATATGCAAAGAATCCATTATCCAATGACACTTCTGGGGGCAAATGAAACAATACAGCCATCATACTTTTCCAAAAGCAAAAAACAGCAAGACGACCGAAAAAATGCAGTTAATTGAAAAAGAGGGCCGTGAAGGTCGTATTGACGGATGGAAGGGGGTTAAACAGCGCCTCGTTTCAGGGCACCCACCCGTAACTTCACCTCTCCGGCCGCACCTTCCCTCTACTCAGGCAGCCCCCTTCTTCCAAGCTGGACATACCTGTCGCGGTTCAGCGAGTCCGTGCAATGGTTCCAGGTGAGTTGGCTGCCTCTAGGAAGTCAGTTGCCCGATAAACACCGGCCCATTTATTTTCTTCTCCCTTAAGACTATATTCTCGTTGAAAATGAAAAAGAATATTACACCATTTGCCGGGCTGATACCAAACATTTTTATTGAGGACCTCTCCCTCTTGAAAAGGGCCGACGTCACTCAGTTGCGCCCAGGTCTTCAGACTGTCATTGCTGCTTCCATTGTTGTGAGGCGATAGGGCTGATTTAACAAGGACTTTTACGTTTTGTTCCTTTTCTGTTTCATTGGGGTTGTAAAGTTTTCGAGTTTGTGAAAGTACAATGCTGCAGTGACGGAGAATGTGGTTACTGTTCACTTTGTGTAACGATTTTGCTATGAAGGAGTTGTTCTTTCCTGAAAAGATTGATTCTTGAACTCTTAAGTTTGGACGGCGTGTTTCGCTTTTGGTTTATCTCCAATGTCAGCCTAGTTTTAGATTTTTTGAGTCACCCCCCCCCCACACTCGACAGTTTAATTATTTTATAAAATTTATTTTTACCCCATTTATAGTTCTGTACCTTGATAGAAAAAGGGCCAACGTCCGAATTCACAAACTTTGAATTATGTTCAGAAATTACTTCAGGTAGGTATTTAATTAACGTCACAAAGGAGCAACACAATGGGCTATTGGCGACGGTTCGGGATCATCCCCTAAGGTGAAGATCCCAGGACACCACCACGTAATTTTGAACCACGGTCATATGACGAGGCCACACCCTGAGCTGACTCCCCACTCTCCAAACTTCCACACCACGCAACGTGAGGACATTTGAGGTGTCGGGGGCACATCTGTAGGTGTGTATGGCCTTCATGAACCCGAGAAACCATAGTGATCTTTTCTTTTCCCATGGGGCTTACTGCCTCTGCTAAACACGGGGGTCGCATTAGAAAGTATTTTCTGTACGCTTTGTATTAAAAATGGCTAAAAAAGTTACTAAAAATAAGTTACTAAATTAGCTCTTACCAAAGACTGGAGAGTGGCTCTTTTTCTACCAAGGTACAGAATTAATGATTTTCATTATGCTTCAGAGCTAGCAAAATTTCCTTGGTGTTGCTAGGTTTGAACCAATTAAATGTAAATTGAAAAGAGTGATCACGATAACTTTACATTTTTATCTATAATTTAAGTATCTAAAAACTGGTGTTACTAATTCTGTAATGTAAATTGCTAGAAAAAATTATATGTAGATTGAAAACATCGATCAGAAAAAATTAAATGTAGATTGAAAAGATCGATCAAAAAAATTAAATGTAGATTGAAAAGTTAAACGTAGATTGAAAAGATCGATCAGAAAAAATTAAATGTAAATTGAAAAGAGTGATCACGATAACTTTACATTTTTATCTATAATTTAAGTATCTAAAAACTAGTGTTACTAATTCTGTAATGTAAATTGCTAGAAAAAATTAAATGTAGATTAAAAACATCGATCAGAAAAAATTAAATGTAGATTGAAAAGATCGATCAGAAAAAATTAAATGTAAATTGAAAAGAGTGATCAGAAAGACTTAGATGTAGATTGAAAAATGTGCTAGAACAGCTTATTCTCTTTCATAGAGAATTTTTAACTATCATTTAAGTATTCTGAAACTAGTCTTACTAACTCGGTAATGTAGACTGTTAGAAAAAAAAGTTACATTTAGATTGAAAAGAGTGATAAGGAAAAGTTAAACGTAGAGTGACAAGAAAAAGTGAAATGTAGATTGAAAAAGTGATCAGAATATTTTTTTTTCAAAAACATTATATTTATCATTTGATTGTCCAAACACTAATTTTACTTACGTAATTTTCAATATTTAAAAATTTCCGCAATTTACTTGGAACACAAATGCATATGCATGTTACATTCATGTATCATCCATTACACATTCAAAGTGACGGACTGGCTCGTTATATCTTCCCATGAAATGTAAATCATCTACCAGCCTCATTGTATATGGAGCATGTTAAAAGTAAATTATGCCCTATTAAAAATCTGAAGCACTTTAAATAAGTTAAATCAGAAATATAAACTCAAACAAAATTGCACCGTTTTGGTTCAATAAATATGAATTAATTCTTTGATTCTACAATTAATTTATGGTCATTTAATGATTCCCTCTGTTTACACGATGTTGATATTAAAGACATTGGAGGGTTGGTTGATTATTGATTGGCTTGACCTTGATTCCTTAACTGGCCTTTAAAACACTTATTGACTGGATTGCTTTCTTAAATCCAATTACCATTAACTTTATAACAACAAGCTAGAGTCCAACTCTCGCGAGAAAACAGTCTAGTCTCGTTGTTTTCAACGAGTCTATTCTTTAAATAAGGTGGTAAGTTGGAACCTAAACAAAGCACTTCCACAACTGGCGTCTGGTTTTACGTTTTTCGTTCATTGCCGTGAGTGGTAAAGAATTGGCAGAGGGAACCACCCACGATGATCGCTATTAATGCTGTTGCGAATGGCAATCCTCCTCCCAACGACCTTTCACCCCTATTCAAAATTCGACGGACCCAAGGTTGACTGTCTTCGTGTCTCCGACGGGAAGACAGTCGATTGCACTATATTGGATTTCTTATTATCTTGTTCGCTTTCTTTCAAATTGAAATATTTAAATTTCTGTTTTATATAAACTTGTCGAATCCCACTGTAATTTTTTGCCCTCAGGAGCACATCTCAGTTTGTTGTGCACTGGCTTCACCGACCCGAGGTACTGTAGTGATCTTTTCTTTCCCCATGCGGTTTATATCTTTAGTAAACACTGGTGTCGCGCACCCGGGATACCCAAGTGATCTTTTTCCTGCTTTCATCCTATTATTCTATTCCCAAATTCATCTTTTTTGCCTTTCTCTACATTTTTACTTGTGTTTGGCGCAGCTTGGCCAAATATGGCCCTCACGAAATAACACCGAAAAACAACCAAAAAATCAACAGTAATTTATCCCTTTTTTCTGAGAAATCCACCGTCCGCTTGGGAATTTTCCAATGTCCCTGTCTGTCACTGCACTTGAAATTCCGAATTCCATAAACATATTTTAAGAGACGGATGGCGAAATAATTTGATACGATATTCATGATATCGTTAAGACTGAGCGTACATTTCAGGTACAAATTTCAAATAGTGGCACGTGAAATGAAAACAATACTGGATTAGATTTGTCAATACTGAAAATATCGATTTCGATATTTTTGAAAAAGAAATAGAAGGGCAGTTTTTAATAAAAAATTTTCAGATAAATGAGATTCAAACAAATAATTTCGTTTCAACTCGTAAATTAGCCTCTGTTACTACGATAAATTTTTGAATTGATCGAAAAACGTAATTCAGAGACATGAAGGCAGACAGAATGGCAGACCTCCATTTTTATGTATGTAGATGCTTTCTTTCTTGGTAAATGATTTTACTTCATATCGGTGTTTCTTGAACGAATAAATTGAATACTGTCATTTCTGCTGGATTCCGCCTTTGATTTTTATGCTTCAATTTTCGCAAATTTTGTTCGGAACACTCAAAACTGGCAATTTTCATTTTAGTATTGTTAAAAACAGAAGCAATGTGTATTTTTCCTAAATTGCTCTTTAATTGTTGAATCAAGTCTGATATTTTTATTTAAACGACTTTCACTAAATTTTACTTAAACACCGAACGTGACAAAAATGTAACTGATGACATAATGATTTTTTTTCTCAAAACACTTTCCTATTTAGGTTAATTTTTAGCGTCTTAATTTCAATTTTAAGCTATTTTACTTTTATTGTCGACTTTTCGTAAATCAGTTATTCTTGTAAATACATACCAAAATACATGTTTTAATAAAGCAGTATCTTTTCATACAGGTAAATACTTATTTAGATATTTAAAATATTCGTTTCTCACTAATGTTTTATTACACATAGAGGAAAGCACCATATATGCTTAAAACGTGTACAACTTTGCCATGATAAAATTATTTGAATACCTGAAATGATAAATATTGACATTAACCCTTTTAGTGATCCCATAGATGGGAGGTTGTTTATCTGACCTCATGTACCAAAAAATGACCGAATAGCGTCGAACCTGTTTTTACAAATACCCGGGCAATTTGAACTTGTTAGTAGAAGTGATTTAGTGCTATCATGCTGGTGCACCACAGGAGGTGGGTTCATGTTGTACCTCACACACTTATCATACATTCAAGGTACAACCTAGACGGACAAACATCCATGCCTTAAGCCCGGATTCGAACCAGGAACCTTTCGATCTAAAATTTCCCTGACCACCAACCCGATTGGTTGGCTTCGAACCAAATTGGGAGTTTTATTAAGCCCATTCAGATGTCCATTGTGCTGCAATATTTCGAAATGTATTTTACTTCTATATTTGGGATTTGTGGCCATGGTTCCAGTTTGGCTCAGTTTGTGCAACGGCTATAGAATAAAATTTTACTTTGGGCCGTTATCATAAGTTGGAAAGACTTATCTGATTTTTCATTAAAAGAAGACAAAGGAATGCATATGCAGTTAAAATTATGTATTCGAAATTCCAAATATATAACACCTTTTCGTATTCCCAATGACATGAAATGTGTATATTACGAAACGCTTTTTTAAACCGAGTTTCTTAATTTTATGCCTTTGTTAGTTTGCTGCAAAAGAAGCAAAATAAATTACACACAAAAAATATATTTTACCCACCAGTGGCAATCAGCAAAGAATAAAATACAATACACAAAGTAAGAAAACATACGAGGTTGAAGTGTGAAAATTTTTATTGAATATTTAAAAATAGAAAATCCATGTATTGTATTTTCAAACTTATTTTCATAAATATGAATACTTAAATCTAGAGACAATTTAACAAATTATTCCACTAATCTACTAATTTGTCGTTTAAAAATTTGAAGAAAAATTTTTTATTTGAAAGTTTTTAATAAATGAATAAAAAATGCGATTTTTTCTCTAATTTCCACCCTCACATATATCAATATCGAGTGGTAGCTACGTTGCAATTTGTGCAGAGTTCCGAAGAATTGACTATCTTGACAAGGTTTGTACAGCTCTTATCGGGTTTTCACTTCTAGTCCTAAAAAGGTATCGTAGAGAAAACATCTCCCATATCCCGTATTACAGACGACGGGGTTATATTACAATATAAGAAATTAAGGAATGTTATTGGAAAGATCTCAGTATTCCTAACTTTCAATTTCCATCCTGTGTTTATTAATGTTTGTCTAGTAGTCAGATGGTATCTTTGATAGATTAAGCCATTCGGAACCTATGATACATCCCTTACCTTAAAACAATTTTATAACACAATTATTAAAATGAAAACACTCCTGTTCCGTTAGAGGATTTACAGGTTGGATTTATTGAATTTTCAAAAAACATACGAAACAAATGAAAAAGGAAAACATTTTTTTTCTTAGTCAAACATTAAAAGCTTAAAAAATGACCAATAAAGATAAAAGTGGTCTAGCTACGAGTATTCCGGTGGACCAAAACATCCACCATCGGGACCAAAGTAAACAAAGAGAAAAACCCGTTTTCAAATGTTACATTTGCATGTTATTTCTACCACTTGCTTTCTAAGCCCTTCTGGGCCATTTTAGTTCCACCAAAATGGCTATAAACTATTTTCATCCCCATGTTTTCTTTATTGGTCACTTTTTAAAACTTAATGCTTGACTAAAGTTTTTATCTTTTACCTCCATTTTCTTCCTTAATATAGAAACTCTTTCAATCATTGTTGGTTCGAATAAATCTGTAAGACCCTTTGTATTAAATCGATTTAGCTTAAGTGGAAATAAATCAGCCCAACAAAAAGTTTAGGTTTCTATGATAGAACGAGCTTTTCCCACATTCTAGTATTTCTCTCTCACATGAAGCCAAGCTTTTCTTAATAAACATTAAAATTACGTGTCTTCACCTACATTCAAGTTCTATATTATTTGGTTCTATTCCATTTTATTCTCTAGTTTTCAAATGTAGGAAATATAACTTCAAATATAAAAGTACTCTTTTTTCTGTAATATTTTATTAAAACTCTTCGATTTGAACAAATAAAAACAATCAAGCAATTCAATTGTAAAGAGGCTTTTCATCGAGTGTATTTTAATAATTTAGATTACTAAGATTTGCATGCTTTACTCTTTGTTCTTCGATATGCCTACATTTAAATTCAAATTATTATCTACAAATATTTCTCAATATCAACTTTTTTGTTCAAAAAATTGATGGTGTGTAATCAAGACTCGAGATAACTGACTAAACTACAAATTATGGTATTTAAATATGTTTCTGCAATCCTACGCACGCTGATGTATATGTGATATGCGCTGGTATATCTTTAATACCTGAGATATAATCGTTAGTTGTTTATGTCTTCTAATCGATCACTGTCATAGATTTCAATCCATACGGCATCATTTCCTTAACGTATTAACACTGCACGGTGTTTTTACGTTAGAGAAGTGACGTATATTTTCATGGATGGTAGAATATTATTATACCGGACATTTGCATTGGATTATATATTTTCATAGCTTATAGAATACTACACTGGACGTTTACATTAATTGTACATTTTATAGATTTTCTTCCGATGTATATAAGCTTAGTTATATATTTAACTTTTACCTATCGGAAGGTTCACGCTAAGGTTCGGAATATTTTCGATATGCCATTTCTCACAGTAAATGGTAAAATATGGCCCTTGTGTTATAAAACCCAACCAACCAACTCACAATAAATTTTTCCTCCTCAAATTAAAAACTCTTATTAATACCAATGTTACATTCAACTAGTTTTGCAACTAAAATCTCATATAATATAGGTTTCCTACCTAATAGTGTTTTTTACCAATTTTGGTTGTTCAATTTCCGAGTCCGATCTTAGGCAATCATACTTCGCCTCATGATTCGCTGCTGCTGTTCATTGAAAATGCAACCAGAAAAAGTTGTTGGATTGACCGAAAATTGATTGACGGGTAGTTTATTATGACAATTGTATCATTATAATCTCAGATAAGTAGGAAAATAGGATGCTCAAGTAACGTAGGCTGAAACATGACACGGAAAATAAAGGCCTTAAAGATATTTCAAACATTGAGTCGCTTAATCCGCGCGCGATTGGTATTGCTTTGCTAGAACATAAATATGCTTCGTCGCAAAATGAGGAGACAACATTATGAACAGTTGAGGAAGAATTATTGTGTTAAAAAAGAGAAGGCGGGGTTTGTCGTATTATGATATTGCTGCACGTGTTTGGCGAAACTCTAATACAATTATCGAGGCACTATGAACAGTCAGCGATACATCACAGGTCTTGGGATCGAAAGTCCTACCACTCATCTCATACAGATCCTTCCTGGAGGACGATGTTCATCTCCATGTCGCCCGACCGTCAAACTTTCCTTGTGACCAACAAGTACTCCTTCTTTGGCCTGCTCGATCACCTGATATGTCCCCAATCGTACATGTGTGGGATATGGTTACTGAAAAATTTATTTGTATGCCGCAGCAGTCACAACTGACGAATTGTGGGTGTGATTTGAATCTGCGTGGAACAACATTTCACTGACAGCCATACAGAATTCATCAAATCACTCACATAAATTTCCTTGCATTAACTCGTTATTGTTGTTTTTGCATTGAAAGTGCATTGTTTAGTTCAGTAGTGTACAGTAGAATCTATATCACTAAAAAACAGTACGTGTGGAGTCCTGAAAAGAAATTACGAAACGCATCTTGAAATTTTCTGTAGGAGTTTTCACCAATTTCCGAGTTTAGGCTTAAGATACTGATCTGCTAATTATAAATGAATTAAAGACTCTAATTTCACATAGAGAACGTTTTATATAGCATGCAAAATATGTTATTTTCAAAATATATTTCAGAAAATAGAAAATGCACTCAACATGAAGGATGTTGAGCTTAAAATTATAAAATATTTCCTCAGTAAAATTGCAAAGATTGTTATAGATTTTTTTTTGAAGTACTGCTTCGTCGACATTGGAGCTCTCAAAGTCACCAAACCACTATCTTTTCGGATTGTTTGCTTGAGGTTTTTGTTTGAGCTGTCGGGAATCGGCATTCCTTACCTCCATGAACGCTTTCTTAAATAGTTAAGATTCGAAATCTTCAACAATTCGACAATCTGCGTAAAGCGAGATTCTTCGAACGATTGTTTTGAATCCCATGCAAGACTTATTAAGTGGTTGTAGTTGATATTTTCAGAGTAGCATTGACCTCGCACAAGTGTAACTAACCTCTTCGAACAGCATTCCGGAAGAACATTTTCTGTTATTGTAGTCGTAAACCAAACGAGCAAAAAACAGAAACCCTTTTAAAACAGAACTGCTTTTGTGAAATTAAAAAAAACTTGTCTGCTCTATAAGTAAAAAGCACTTTCCACCAGGTGGCGCAGCTGTTGGGCGACATATCTAGGTAGAGATGAGTTGAGTTGATCTGCGTGAGTGCGGGACAGCTTGGAATGGAAAACTCGTCCCACTAGATAGCACGAGCTAGACCAGTCGTGCAGAAAATAACGCACAGAAGTTTCATTGTGCTTCTTTGATTCCTTGCGTTGACTTATTTTTGTGTTTTTATTGCTCTATGGCTTATAACAAGAGTAACAAAAACGAGCTTAGCTTTAAAGGTCAAGCTTCGACGCGTTTTCCACTTTCTTTCTTATTCCCGTTTTGTCTTTGTTTCTCTTTTTATTCTTGCTCGCTACTTACCATTGTGAGGATGATGTCAGCCTTTATTAAATGTGAAATGACAAAAGTCTTGTTGCAACAACGAAACAATTATGTTTATGCCTTGTAATGAAGCTAATTAGGCGTGTTTTTTAGGTGTCCGTACATCATTCGCCATCTCGTTCCTTGTGTTGCTTGTGTGCAGTTGGAAACGGTTTGAATTCCGTAACATTGAAATGCCGCATTGAATTTTGTGTTAAATAACTAAGGTGACACACTGGCAAATGAATAGGTTATCAGAAGATTTAAATGAAAAATGAACTTACTTATACAGAGCTCAATTGCATTGCTGCTATTTTTCTAATTTGATTCATTAAGTTCCACATGTCTAACAGTAATCTTAATTACTTGCCACACAATTACATGTGAGATGATTACACAAATGTAATTCAATTAAGATTTAAGCTAGTAATTTTTTTAAACTAATTAATAAAATTAGTTAAATCAATTTTTGCATTATAAAAGTAACAATTTTTCCTTAGAAACTTATTAAAATGAACTACTTATAGTAAGTTAAAATTTTGTAACTTGAAATTTCAGTAACAAATTTCACTAAGACCAATAAGTTTCATAATTGAAATGGTTAGAAGATCTTTATTTTTCCATTTTTATCTATTATTTATTTGATTAAAGAAATTTGAGAAATAAAATATATTTTAAAGCAAAATATGAATACATACTCTGTACAAGAATCATTTGAAGTCAAAAAGCTAAAAACGAATGGTATATCAGATCCTATACTTTCAGGAATTTAAAAAAACTGCCATAGACAAGTTTCATTTCTTCGAATATTTCCTTAACAATCAATAGGGAGATTCATGAAAAAGCAAATTAAGTAGCTATTACCTTGCATTTGCTTTGCATAATTTATATCCTGAGAATTCTAGGAGGTTGTTTTAGATTTCATGGCCAAATAATAGACAATCTGCTCAAAATGCACGACGAATTCAAACCAAATAAAGCAGATAAAAAATCCAAACAAGTAGCCAGTGCAATAATAAATATAAGCCGACCAATCTGTCACGATGGGGTGCTGGCTTCTGGAGTGAAAAGTTCCTGGTTCGAATCCGGGGTTAAGGCAAGTCCGTTTAGAATGAATGTATTGTCTCTCTATAAGCGGATTGTACGAAGAATGTGTGCATGTAGGTGAAGTGTAAGAATAACACGTTGAAATATATTTTGGGGCTCTTTAGTGTACATTACAAAAACAAACGACTTTGGGCAAATAACCATAGAAACATCTTTCAAAAATGTTACCAAACACTTTTGCAAGATGAAATACTCGATACACTTGCCTATAGAATCGGGTCATTTCACCTTATTGAATTGGCATGATCGGTATCTATCCAATATACGGATAATCGTTGTTGATGGCCATATAAAATCCATACATACAAACCATATTCGTCCTCAAATAACCATAGAAACCCTTATAAAACGATGCATCTGCCATTGGAATCGCATCAAAGAATTGGAGTCGCATTTATTATCACCTTGTCAAATTGCCATGACCTGTATCTACCTAAATATTTCTAATCCTCGTTGATAACCATACATCACGTACATCTAAACATCATTCATCTGCAAATAAGCACATAAACATCCTTCGAAAATCTTAGAAACGCTTTAAGAAATACTCGATGTATTTGTCTGTAGAATCGAAGTCGCGGTAAGGTTCACCTAATCAAATTACCATGATCTGTATCTCCAATATACGGCTAAACGTCGGCCGTGGTAGCCCGGTTGGAAGAGTGAGTAACGGATTAGCAACCGGACTGTTACGAGTTCGAATCCAACCAAAGACCGTCGTGCATAAAGGGGCTGGTGCACGTTAAATCTATCGTCGCCTCAAATGTCTTCACTTTGGAGTGGCGTGGTGTGGAAATTTGGAGAGTGGGGTGCCAGCTGAGGTGGGATCTCGTCATCTGACCGTGGTTCAAAATAACGTGGTATTATCCTCTGATCTTTCCGATAGGGTTTGATCCCGAACCGTCGTCAATAGCCCATTGTGTTGCTGCTAGTGTGGCATTAATTCAAATACCTACCAAACGGCTAAACGTCATTGATAACTGTCTACACATCCAAACCATATTGGTCTGAAAATTATCTTACATCGAAACGACATTCGTCCTGCAAATGACCACCGAAACATCCTTCAAACTTCTTAGCAGCGCTTTAAGAAATATCCAATACATTTTCTCTTAGAATCGAAGTAACAGCAAGGCTCAACTTAGCAAATTGCCATGGCCGCTATCTCTAATATATGGCTAATTGTCGTTGATGGCCTCAGGCACTTGCACATGCAAAAGTGAGAAAAGCGACAAGCTTCATGACATAACATCCCATCCCAACATAGGCTTCCCTCATCTTAGAAAATGACAGAAATTAGCTTGTGAATTCTACTCGAAGATTTTATTACCGAAGATGTGTGTATTATTTGGTCTCTAAAGATGAAACAATTAGTTCTCATGCAGTGAAAAATGACCAGTGACCAACTAGACTGAGCTAAGCTTAACCCTCTTACCCTCTTGGTGGCAGTCTCGATGAGGTATCTCGTCATAAGCAAAACTGACCAAATCCTGATGAACGAGATATCTCGTCATTAATAAGAAAACTGACCAGATCTCGTCATCATAAAAAAATCGACAATATCTTGATGAGATACCTCGTCATTTGCAAACTTTGTCTGTTCTTGATGGACAAGATATCGCGTCGAAACCACTTGGAGGGATAAGATGAAATGGATGTAACTACTGCTTTTGCAACTCTCCTACAAGGGCTTGGTGGTTCACATTGAGATTATATGCAGCACCTCGCGTGTTTATACTTGGATTGCACTCACTTTGCAATAGGAACTCTTCCATGTCAGGAGTGCGCATGGTTCTCTTCCGACCAGTTAATTTTTGCAACTTTGCACTCATTAATCCACTTTCTCATAGTTTCTTGTGAAAACATCTGAATGTTTGATGATTTGGCCTGCTTCTGCTTGGGAAGTGCCGTTGTTGCAACTCTTGTTTCACAGAACTCCCTACGCACAACGCACTTCCCTAGTCGTTTCAAGTAGTCATGAAACCCTCCATGCACACGAATGTGTTTCCTTCATGAAATGCTAGCTGCAAACACTAGCCAGTTTATCGTTAGTCTTGCTTCAATTGGTCCATATTGGGATTTACCCGTTCGAATATTAGGGGAAAATTATTCTCTTTCCACAGAACTGGGGTAGTCTTTGGATGGTCATCCGAGTCCTATGAAAGAGAAAGAAAAGATTAGCAGGGGTCAAAGGGTAGTCGAGAGACAAACATGAGAAGAAAGGACGTAGGAGGAGGTCTGAGATTGTCATGTCCAAAAAGACTTGGAACGTTGATTTTTAATTGAATAAATAAATACATTGTGCAAAGAAATTATGATACTGTTTATAAATGTTTAAAAAGAAGACTGAGGGAGAGTCATTTAGGGGGTAGCATAGAGAAAAGGAAAAGACCGTGATACCCACGATAAAAAATATTTTTTCGCTTCTTCAAAAGTTTTTCATGTTTGATATTTTCAGTTCAAATTTTAAATGTTTTTTAATTCGATATTTTTCTCATGTGCTCGGAGTTTGTTCAGATGCAATGATTTCGTTTCAATTGTCGGATCTATTTGTGCATCTTAAAATGCTTCACATAAAAACAGCCCTTAGGGGCACATCTCCTTTAGGTGTACGGGCTTCGACCCGAGGTGATCTTTTTTCTTATGAGGTTTGCTGTCTTTATTGAACACTGCGGTCGCTCTACCGGAATGCATCTAAATAATCTTTTTCTGCTTTCATTCCACTTATCTGTTTCCCAATCCCTCTTTCTTTTCACATTTTTTACTTGACGTTGTGTTGTTTTAGAACAGCTTGGTCAAATATGGCCCTTGCCCATAAAACCCCAAAACAAATAACTATAAGAACAGTATCTGTCACTCTTTCAAAACAAAATTGAATCCTATTCCTTTCTTAGCTTCGCCAAATATGGCCCTTGCTCTATAAAATTGAAGCTAATAGCTCCATACTCTCGTAATAAAGTTGTATTGAATTCTATTCTGAGCGGATTTAATTGATTGTATCAAAGTTATAAAACCAAGCAAAAAACCAAACAAACGATAGTCATTTGTTTGGTTTTGCGTGGAGCATGACAGATACTTTAATTTATCTTGATTGCCAGAGGATAGTATGATGAATCGACTCATCTCCGGTTTCGCTATCGTTATTCGATCAGACCGAAGATGAACCAAAGCTCGACTTCAGATGACTCCGGTTAATTTTATTGCTTTCATTGTTTAAGGATCTGGAACCGACCGCAGAAACAGAAACAATTACAAAACTCGTCCACAATGAAAACGAAGTCGTAAAACTCAACATTTAGCGCTGATATACACGAGAAAAAGACCCGTAAAAATAACGAAATCCGTAGACTTAACGACCGTAACTTTTGAAACTCAGCGTGATGTAATTCCTCCGATACCTTCGGGAGTTTTTTTTGAATGTTCTTTCCCAACGGTGCTCTTCCCAAATATTGGTAATTCTGAAAGAGGCACTAGAGGAATGGAGTGATTGAGCAATAACTTAAGCAAGAGTCCATTCGACCTCGTGGGGAGGGGGGCGTTGCTAAGGTTGCTGACCTCTCGGGCGAGCATGATAGGTCAACAGGTGTTAGTTAACTGCCCGAACGGTCGAGGATGTGTGAAGGTAAGTCTGTATGGGCGCTTCACTCGTTTGGTTTCATTGCACGAGAAAATCCGGGTAATTTGCAGGTGTTTTAAGCCATTCAATCGGTAGGTAAATCTATCGAGGTAGTTTTATCAATCACTTGGTTTTGTTAAAGTTTGAATCAGTGGTGTAGTCAAATCTGGGACACTGGGACTTCTCCCGAAAATGCTTTCTGATTTTTAAGACATTTACAAATATTTTTTTTTAAATCTTTACAAATCACTTTTTCTGCTAAACCCATATTGTAACTCAGGCCTACTTGAATCGTTTTCATCTGGTTGACTCCAATAAGTGCCTTATTTGCCTTGATGAGGAAGAAACTTTGGAGCAATTTTGTTCGACTGCACCAAAAGATTTTCTTTAAAAGGATTTTAAAAATCCTTTTAAAGAAAATTTGTGATTCATCTTATATTCTTACTGTTTTTTCTAATGTTTATTTTATGTATTGCTCTTCGCTGGTTTATAGAAGACATCGTGAAACCGGCGTTAATATGCCAGACTTGTGTATCAAAATGTAAAATATTTACAAATCAAATACTATAAATGCATGAAATAATTTTTTTATATTCTTCGAATAAATCAAATTGTTTTATTATCAAAATTATTGCTCTTTTATGAATTAGTATTCATTAAAATATAACAGTTCAATTACCTAATATGCATTACTAAATATGAAAGCAATGATTATGGACGTAGGTTTTTCTGTGTTCACTCAACGATGTTATTACATATCTAGATATTGTACCAGTCCCCAACTGCATAGTGAGACAAAAAACCCAAAATTTTATCACAAATGTTTTTCTAAAGTTCATAGAATATGATTGTAAGGTTACTATTTAATCCAGAATTAGTGTCCCCTCTTAAAACTTTATCTGCAACTTGATTGTTATTAATTATTATATAGAGCTGATCGAACTTGACCTTTTTGAACATTTCTTTTCCACTTATTAAAGTAGAAATTTTGCGGGATTTTGAATCACGATTCTGTTTTGTACAAATGATTTTAACAAAACCCTGTTACACCCTAATAGAGGTATGTTCTTAAAAATGTCATTAGTGTTTCGCTATCGCAACTTTTAGATCACTATCCAAGCGAATGATTAGAGGCCTACAGTTTTTTTTACTTTGTTGAAATTTTTGATGAGATATCTTTTTACTTCCACCTACTTTCAGTTTAACTTTTAAAATAAGTTAACTACAAGTCTAAATAAAATATTAAAAACATTAGCTACTGTAAAGAGTTGCAGATAATATTTGAATTTCTAATTCCTTGACGTATTGAACCTTACATTTCGAAATCTATAAACGAAATTTTTTCCGAGATTTGACTGATTCGTTCATTAACACATTGAAATAATGTAATATGACCGTGAATGTAAATATCTCTTTAAATAATAATTTTAATGTTTTTAAAGATTTGTTAAGTTCTTTTATAGTGAAATAATGAGTTGGATGCTTTTAAAAATTTGTAAGTAATTTAAACGAAATTCTTCCGTATTTTGTACTACAAAGATCTGCTGTGAATCCCTATCAGAAATATGAGAAATTTTATCATCTGCCATTGAAAAATGTTTTGCGAGAAATACTTTTCGCTTGCTTTATTTTTTTACATTTAAAAAGAACAAACTCTTGTTCAACCTTTTGTTTCATGCATTAACAAATATTCTCTCGATTTGCAAGTCTTTATTTTTAATAAGCCCGTGTTCTTCGAAGGAGAGTTGTGACTAAATATCAATTGCAATAATACATATCGAATTCCTTATGCGTAAATATTATTTATTGTGAATTCTCTTATTAAATGTTTGGAGTTACTCCACATATGAAAGCAAAAGAACGGATCATATGCTAATATGAGGTGCAAGCATTTGTAAGATGTTATTCTCAACGAACTGAGAAAGAACACCTTTCAGATAAGAATCAGAATTGAACATTAAGAATTCAATAACATAAAGAGGCAATATTGCTAATGCAAGAAGTCGCATATATATCGAAGGTCAAATTTCAAAACTTAACTAACTGAACTAATAATTTAAAACAAGCTCATAAAAGTTACACATAAAATGCTGCTCACAATGGTTGAAAATCTGGAATGCTGCAAGCCCGAAAGGAACACAAAATTAAGTTAAAGAACAGGAATTCATCAATTAAAGCTCCGGTTGAAAGAGAAATGGGCCACATAATTGATGTTTCAACCAAGAGCCTCAGGTATATCTAATGATGGAAACTGTTCGCAGTTTCTTTAGACTCTACAAAGATTCGGCCAAGATTACATCTAATCAAACTCTTATAAAACGTTTTAAAAC
Source organism: Meta bourneti (assembly GCA_933210815.1). NCBI lineage: Eukaryota > Metazoa > Arthropoda > Arachnida > Araneae > Tetragnathidae > Meta > Meta bourneti. The sequence continues at coordinate 23,854,858 of OW119924.1, read as the reverse complement.
TATTTTACTGATAATTTCTTCAGGGTTTAATGTAAAGGTAAAGATGCTTGGTACATATATTACAGAAAAGATGCTCAATTTTATGTAAATGAATTCTACCAGTTTTGCATGCCAGTATCGGTTCATAAGATACTGCTACATCTATGTAGCAGTCTATGTAGCAGTATCTCATTACTGCTGACCAAAATTTTTCATTTATGTACATTTAAATATCAAACGTTCTTCTAAATGCAGTTCGTATTGTACTCCTAATTAAAAAATCGTAAATAAAATAGTAAAATGTGTTAATTTCGGAACGATACAATTGGAGATTTCGCTGTTTATTAATTGTGATGGGTATGCCACCAAAAATATCATTAAATATATTTCATCGTGGATCAATTTCCAGTTCATGTAACTTAAGGAGCTCAATTTTAATGTAGGCGGCCCTCTGCAATATACAATCCCCGAAAACCTTTTAAGCAGTGAAACACTAAAGTAATTACCTTTCAAATAGGCTTGCTTGCAGTCATAAATCTAAGCTTTTCCCCACCACTCTTCTCACACCAGGCGATATCAATTAAACACAGGTATTTGCCGGATTCAATCATCGGCATAGCCTCAGGTAAACATTAAACAGGATTACGAAAGAACACAGGAAAAGAAAGCGCTCCCTAGCAGATGAAATACGGCGTAGAAGTTCGTTACGTACCCCCAATCAAACGTAATAAATTGTTGGTAATCTTTTGCCTTTCGTTGCTGTTTAGTTCTGCATGCTACATCCACACGACCTTGGACTGAAGGTCAATGAATTCTCCATACAATGCCATGTCCTATAGAGATTAAAGTACTGAAAATTATTGACTGAAGGAGTATCTTTTAGTTGGATCAGGAAATAGGTATATTATGTTTTATGAGCTCACAGTGACAGGGATACGAATTTTTTCTTGCACCATAAAGATTTGTATATTTTTTTCTTCGGTTGCGCGGGGTTCTTTCGCTCCAATAAATAAGGTCGAACTCACTTGCTCTGTCAATACCGATTTTATTTTACGGTATGTAGGGATAATTCAAGTTGATCATGGAAAATTCTTTCTTGTGTGCTGAGGGATTATGGAAGAATTTTCAAAGGAAGTGTTGTCGAAACAGGGTAATAAAAGCAAGGAATGTGACTCGATTGAAGACAGTGTCTTTTGGTCTAATGAGATTCTTTTTTTAATGGTTAGATGAATCAGTGAGAAGGGAGATAATATTTGGCATGCAACTATAAAATTAACTGGGACGTAAGAGTTACGAGAACTGAGAACTTCATTAAAAATAATAGAGTTTGGAAAGTTTTTAAAATCCGCTTAGTTTGCCTGTTTTAAATACAGATTTCTGTGCACATTAATCTGTGTCATTTGATTAAAAATATATGAGATATGAATGTCGATAAATTACTAAAATATTATGCGCCAAATTAAAACGATGAACAAAATTTCTTTTTACAATTGGTCGAGAAACCAACTAGTTCTTTACAGTTCGTTTTAACGAATGTCGACTATCATTAAATTCGATTTTTGAATTTTACGAATTTTTATCATGTCCTGTCCAAATATTCTGCAACAAATTTCCCTTTCGTTTGACGGAATTTCCATTTTCGAACATTTTTTCGGTTCTTACATTCATAAAAACTTTTCCATTGGGGTTCGTAAAACTGAGTGTCAGCTGTATAATTTACATATATCTGTGTGACTTCATATATTTCATTTTATGTCCAGCAAAATATTAATTTATTTATGTCCTAAAGTCTTGAAATCTGTTCGTCTCTCAAAAGATATGCACACATAACTTAAGTAAACTTCAATTTAAAAAAATCAGCTTGATAACATTGACAAGTATAAAAAATATGATATCAAACTAAAATAATTTCCTCTTGATCCTTTCAATATTGATTGCCAATTGAAAATAATTTAATTTTAATAAAACTGCTCTTTCATTTTCTTGCTTGCAAAATAATACTCGGATTTGCTAAACTACTTTTTTAAATATTTATTTTTATGAATGAGTACCATCTCTAGTATCCGAATCTGGTCTGCATGCCGGGTAAACCTATTCGGAACCATATCTGGCTGGTGGACCGGTTAAATAGGTTGGGCGTATATGGTTGGTGAGCTGGATAACGTATTCGGAGGACCGTATCTAACTTGTGGTTCTGGTACAAATATTTAGAGAGCCGTATCTCATCTGCGGGTCTCATGAAAAAAATATTTGAAGGGCCATATCTGGTCTGTGGGCTTGAGGTAAACCTAATCTCTACAACTCATAAATTTCACTTGTTGTTTTTGTACTTGACCTCAACAAGAACAACAGCTCCAAATAGCTAATAAACAATTCAAACTTTATATTCTCCATTACCTCTCCTCAATCACTTGTCATTGTGCTAGAGTTCTACCACCTTTGTCCCTAAACTAGCTTCAATCCCTCCTGCTACTGGAAACAACGACACAGCCAAGAATGAAAGACTCTAATACGAAACAAAGTGTCGTAACCTGACGTCACGTGGCAGTAAATAACAATCTCCGGATGTCGGTACAATCCGCTCCCCCAGCAATCTCCGCGAGATCGCTTCCTCCGCCGAAGGGCGGACACTATGCGATCACTGCTGCCTTATCTGATCCCCGTAGGATGTCAACCCCTTTCTCTTAAGAATCGTTTCCTCCTCCAGAGCAGATAACAGCATCTTCTCCATCTCGATCTCCTGATTGCTTCGACTGGTTCTTGTGGATCTCTCTATTCTCGGAGTGGAAGGAATCTGGGCTGTGTCCATCGAAGAGGGAGGGATTTTCTTTCTGTTCGTCACACTTGTGATCGACGATCGCGATATATCATATACCAGCACACGCCTTGGTTGGTAATTCCTTATGTGGATTTTGCCGGTTTGGGACTTGCAGTAGTTGGTTGGTTTTGAGTTTAATGGTGCAAGGGGCGATTTATGAAGTTGAGTCAAACACGAGACAACTTCAAGTAATTGAGAAAAGAAAGGAAAAGACAAGAGAGAGGAGAAAGTAGAGAAAGATCCCTTGGGCATTCTGGGGTCGCGACCTCCATGTATACCAGAGGCAGTAAATCCAATGGGAAAAGAATAGTTCACTAGGATTGCAGTGGATTGAAACTGGGCCAAATGGTGAGCTAAACACGACACAGACAGAATATAAATATTTGTTGCACAGAAGACAATTGTAACACACTACACTATTTACACTTGAATTTAAAATTATGGAATACAGGAATCTGGATCCCTTGACTGAGGGTGCTGTAGAAAGGGATTAAGATGTTACCGATCAACTCTAAAACGGTTGGTGATCGCGTCCCAAAAATACCTATTTTCTGATCGAAAATTCGTAGTCTTCTCTCGTCTATCATATTTACACTGAGGGATATTTAATTATAGAGGGGATAGTTGTGGTGCACCCTATAAAAACCTATATGGGAAGGATATCTTCCAGATATATAGACCGAGATTTACGACCTGCGGTTAATGGAAAACCTACAGGTGTTGACATCTGACCACGAGCTGTTGCTATGGACGTTACAGGATCCCTTGCTGCCAGATGTTCTTGAAAATTCTTTTAAACAAAGAGGCGAAAATAAGGACATTCCTCTTTAAGTGATTAATTCTAATTATTACTGGCGACTAAACTTCAACGAATGGGTTATTGGTCTAGAAATGTGACGTTTGTTTTTCATTTTTGATACTTCTCTAGTATATGTTAGTAATTTGATCGTAACTCATTTCACGATTCGTTAGTTACTTATTCAGCATATCGCTTTGAAACAATTTGGGTCAGTTTCAAATAAAAACGAATAAGTGGGAGTGTTAAAGTTTGTTTTAATCTTTAAAGGACTAAATTATCCAAATGAATAGGTTTTTGGTGCAGCAATTTAGTGTCATTCGCTTCAAAAGTTCTTCACATACGGCGTCAAATGTAAGCAATTTGAGCAGTCATTGAGTATTCTATTTTTCTGACCCATTAAAAAACTGGGGCTTTCTATGTTTTGAAAAGAAGACAATGGAAAGTCTCAACTTATAGATACAAATCCACTAGTGCTGTTCAGAAAGCTAGTTAGATCGGTTTAACTACTTATTTTCTATTTTCTATTGTGATTTAAAATTCAATAGTAATTTTATCCTTAATACTTTTTAGAGGAGTATTTATTCTTGGGTTTAGCGCAGCCGGTCCTTTTTTGGATCTTGTGCCATAAAACCCATACCAAACAAGAAAGCAGAAAACCTGGGTAAGGACAAGAATTGAAATAAAAGAGGTACAAGTTTTTCTCTCAAAGAATTCTCAAATTACTTTTTCTTCCTACGCACAAAATAAATTTCATACGTACAGGTTTCTTAGCTCAGAAATATTATAACTGAATTTTAATTCATTTTTAAAATAAATATTTTTTAAATAATTATGCTCACAAGAAGAAATGATAATTAAAACTTGTAACACTACCCAGATCTAGTCTTCTAAATTAGCAGTGGGACCCGTCATCTAAACTAGTAGTTAGACCCCTCATCTAAACTGGTAGTGGAGCCCCTCATCTAAATGATAGTGGGGCCCTTCATCTAAACTGATAATGAGGCCCATCATCTAAATTTGTAGTGGGACCGTTCATCTAAACTGGTAGTGGGGCCCTTCATCTAAACTGATAATGAGGACCTTCATCTAAACTGATAATGAGGGCCTTCATCTAAACTGGTAGTGGGCCCTTCATCTAATCTGGTAATGAGGCCTTTCATCTAAACTGGTAGTGGGACCCTTCATCTAAACTGGTAGTGGGACCCTTCATCTAAACTGGTAGTGAGGACCGTCATCTAAATTGATGGTAGTTCCCATCATCTAAACTGGATGGAGCCCTTCACAAAACTTGTAGTGATGCCTGTCATCAAAACTGGTAGTGGAGCCCTTCATCTAAACTGATTGTGAGGCCGGTGATCTAAGCTGAAGGTGGGGCCCTTCGTCTAAATTGATAGTCTATACTTATAATGTAGTTTATACTTCATCTATACTTATAATGAGGCTCGTTACCTAAATTAGTAGTGGGGCCTTTCATCTAAATTGATTGTGGGGCCCATCATCTAAATTGATTGTAGGGCCCGTCATCCAAATTGATGGTGGGGCCCTTCATCTAAATTGATAGTGGGGCCCTTCATCTATACTTACAATGAGGCCCGTCATCTAAATTAGTAATGGGCTCTTCACCTGAACTGATATTGGGGCCCTTCATCAATACTGATTGTGGGGCCCTTCATCTAAATTGATAGTGGGGCCCTTCATCTATACTTAGAATGAGGCCTTTCATTTAAATTGATAGTGGGGCCCTTCATCTATACTTACAATGAGGCCCGTCATCTAAATTAGTAGTGGGCTCTTCACCTGAACTGATATTGAGGCCCCTCATCTAAACAAGTAATGGGGCCCTTCATTAATACTGATTGTGGGGCCCGTTATCTGAACTGGTAGTGGAGCCTAAATTGGTAGTGTGACCCAGACCGTAGGTGGGGTAGGGGCTTCCTTTGGTGTCTAAAGGCAAAAGACAGGCAAATCGAGCGACCCGATTAATCGCCACCAAAAGCAAAATCCATTCATCGATGGCGAACGATCATGCCAGATCATTCATCTTGACATCTCAATGTATCTGAATGGGATGAAAGGTGTCGATCGCAATCGACCCGTCTCGCAGCATCCGGGACAGACGTTGACGTCACAGGAAGGGGGCTCCAGCGACGGCCCATTAGCGGCTGGTCTCCGTAATGAGGTAATGGGGTCTTCCACCACACAAGTGATGATATTCTTTAACCACGCAACGTGGGATTGCCTCTTCCTTTTTGTTACGTCAGATGGACAGCAAGTGTAATCGATTTGCGATCCCGAGTCGGGTTGGGAGGGGTGGCCCATTAGACACGGAAATTAGTTGGAAGGTCGCTGGTCACTTTAGAGTTGCTGGAGGCACTGGAGAACGATCGCAAGGTCGATTCGCTTTATACGTTGCACGGTGGTTTTGTTTATGATGACATCGATTCCTAGTTTCTTTTCGTTTTCTATAGGATTTATGAATGCGACATCCTCATTCACGATATTGGAGGGATTAGAACTTCAGAGATTCTGTCAACTCGTTTTCGCATTGTAAAGCTTTCCGTGAAAACTCAATCGATGAATGAACTGGTATAATTTTATTTTTTTAAGCTATAATTATATATTTATCTATCCATATGGAAGCTATATATTTTGTAAGTTATTATTGTAAACTAAGGGGGGGTATTTCAATTAACGTCACACTGGAGCAACACAACTGGCTATTGGTGACGGTCCGGGATCAATCCCAAAGGGAAAGATCCGAGGACAGCACCACGTAATTTTGAACCACGGTCAGATGAAGAGGCAACACCTGAGCTGGCACCCCACTCTCCAAACTTCCACACCACGCCAACGTGAGGACATTTGAGGCCACGGCAGATTTAACGTGCACCAGCCCCCTTTGTACACGACGGTGTTTGGCTGGATTCGAACTCGCAACCCTTCGGTTGCTAGTCCGTTATTCTTCCAACCGGGCCACCGCGGCCCTGTAAACTAAGGAAAGGGGAATCATTTTCACATTTACGCTGGTTAGTTGGTAAAGATACTGAAAAGCGATCTGAAGTTTTTGCGCGCGCGCGCGCACACACACACACACACACACACACATACACACACACACACACATTCAAATAATAGCGGGGCCACGGTGGCCCGGTTGGAAGAGTAACGGACTAGCAACCGAAGGGTTGCGAGTTCGAATCCAGCCAAACACCGTCGTGTACAAAGGGGGCTGGTGCACGTTAAATCTGTCGTGGCCTCAAATGTCCTCACGTTGGCGTGGTGTGGAAGTTTGGAGAGTGGGGTGCCAGCTCAGGTGTTGCCTCGTCATCTGACCGTGGTTCAAAATTACGTGGTGCTGTCCTCGGATCTTTCCCTCTGGGATTGATCCCGGACCGTCACCAATAGCCCGTTGTGTTGCTCCAGTGTGACGTTAATTGAAAATACCAAAATACCAAAAATACCAAATAATAGCGAAGGCTGAATAACTGGTATAGTATCAACCCTCCTGGTGGTTGTTGTTTCGACGAGATATTTCGTCATTAGCAAAACTGACCAGATATTGATGGAAGAGATATCTCGTCATTAGAAAAAATTTACCAGATCTTATTCTCGTCATCATCATAAAATCGGTAATATGTATCTTGATGAAATCTCGTTATTAGCAAAATTGATCACACCTTGATGGAAGAGATATCTCGTCGAAACCATTTAGAGGGTTTCGTTTGTCTGCCACCTAGTAGGTCCGGGGACGGTGGCTTAGCCCCTGGGTGCTTCTTTACAAATAGCCGTCAGTTCGTCTCTTTCAGAGCCGAAGGCCGAATAGTTAGTGGTCGGGCATTAGCGATAGTTAAATTTGCTTTCCGTCATTGCATATTGTTTAATGCATTCGAACAGTAACGGAGGCTGTCTAACTGGTATAGTGGTCATAGTGTTTGTCTGCCACCTAGTAGGTGGCAGACAAACACTATGACCACGATCCTTAGTTTATAATAAAGCAATGTCTGCCACCTAGTAGGTGGCAGGTTCGAATCCTGACTTGTACGATAATGAACATTGGGTTTTGGCCCTTGTTTGAACAGGCTCTGAATTCGAATCTCGGTCTAGGCGTAGTTGTTCGTAGCGATTAGGAATTCACTTTAAACCCTGTCTCGGCCTACTTAGCCCTCGTGTAGCAAAATTGACGGAAGAGCGAAAAATCAAACCAAGCCATTACAGTGCCTTATATCATGTAAACAAATACCACTTCGGGTATTTCTACAAATAAGGCATTTCCAGATATGTCAGTTTTTCGGGATCCAATTTAAGCTGTAAACCACGGCCTAATAATCCCTCGTATAGTAAGACATCACAGTTCAAAGTGAATGAATATTTATTATTTAATATCACTTGGATAAAAACGAAATATTTCTGTATGAAAAATAAAAAACGGGATTACTAAGACATTAGAAGCACTTTGGAATCTCCGTATACGTACCTAAAATATATTTACCTGATTTCAAAACCATTGATGTCATGAATCTGTAAACAAGGATATTCCTTGGATACAAGGATAAGGATACAGGGTGAGTCTAAATTGTTTTTACAAAATAAGAGGAGTGATAGTACCCATCCTGACGAGCAATAATTACCATGGAACATAGGGTCGCATTCCACTCTGAGAGGCAGAAAAGAGTCAAAGAATTTCAACATGAACTTACAACAGTGTTGGGAAAGCGAATGAACGATACCAAAAGTTGCACAATCTGATTGATTGATCAGAGAAAAACTCACAGCAAGTGCTCAAAGTGGCGGCCACGCGTGTCGTTGCACAGTTCACACCGGCGAAGGAATGACTGGCGCACCCTCTCGAAGATTCCTGGTGTTATGTTAATTTTGTCTGCGGCAACACCGATTCTCGCTACGAGATCTTCAGCCGAGTCCACAGGCGTCTGGTACACTAAAGATTTCATGTGCCCCCAGAAGAAAAAGTCCAGTGGGTTGAGGTCCTGTGAGCGAGGAGGCCAAGCCACAAGATTGAACGCTAGTGCTCTACCGACCAGGCCATCTTGCTTAGGAGATATGCTACGTAGGCAGGTACAAAACGACGTGTCAGAGGCGATGACTTGTTCATGCTCGACGCGTTTCGACTTTACTCTTTTCTGCCTCTCAGAGTGGAATGCGACCCTATGTTCCATGGTAATTATTGCTCGTCTGAATGGGTACTATCACCCCTCTTATTTTGTAAAAACAATTTAGACTCACCCTGTATATATAAAGCAGGTTTTGGCGTCTTTCTGTACTCTAAAAATCTACACTGTTTGACCGATTCATACCAAATTTGGTACAGTTATGCTATAGAATCTTGCGGAAAACATAGGCTATATATTAACCCCGTTCGATTTGCCCTGGGTCTGCGGGGGGGGGGCAAAAACAATTAGAAATCTCCATAGGAATAAAATTGAGTAACATTACGATTAATAGTGCATCAATTCAACCCTAGCGTCTCCAGGTAATTCGGTTTGTTTTACATAAAGAAAAGAGTGCTTGACATTATTTACATTGACCATAGCGAAAGGAATTCCATATTTTATCATTTCTGTAAAAACACTCTTTGTTCAAAGTTGTGGACAGCAACCGGTAAAACAAAAATACTTCTCGTGTTTTTTCTTTTGCGTTATTTACCTACGACCACCCAGCGGGAGGCACGATGGAAAAAGTGAAACAAATGGCCAAAAAATGCCAATGGCTTTAAGTTATCTCACCTTAAACGACCTTGTCATCGCCGCAAGGTCAACAACCCGTAAAGACGGCACAAACTGCAAGTAAATAAGTAACCTCCCAAACAAAATTGCATCTGCACCTTCCGATGACCAATCTGCTACAGTGCCTTATCCCATAAAGGCCCGAAATTACCCTTCATCTCCTCTTCTCTTTCTTATGTTCATGGATCCATTGTTCTTCTTCAGTCAGGTAGTGCAGTTTGCAGACATTGATTGCATTTTCAATGGGATTGTTTGTCTTCAGATGCGGCGCATCTTCTATATCTATGAAAGCCGTTTCCGTTCGTGTTGATATTGACATGAGTTACGGCCTGGGGTATTTTTCCGTCATCAATTTTGTCCTCAACACGACAGCCGATTGTACTAATTTCACCTCGCATTGATTATGAGTTGGGTTTTTAGATGTTTTAAAAATGAGAATTATTTGTTTACGTGACTAACATGAAAGTCAAATACATTAATTTTGTTATGGATAGCTTTACCACAATATCTGGAAAAATTTCGAAACAATACATCGCCATCTGAAAGCAAAAACTGGGTAACTCGAAAAATGTTGCATTTTGAATTATACTTAAATTGGTAAAGTCTGGATCATACAGAATTTAATGCAAGCATTTGGTACCTTTTTGACGCTTAAGCTCTATCTATAGGCTAATGAAAAATGTAGATATATATGAAACTGGGAGTGGCGACAAACTGTTTTTCCCTTTTCCTCAGGGGAATCATCGCTAAGTGGGTGTGTCCACTGTGCTGGCAACCTGCGAATTGTAGGCTGCGCAGGTTCGATTCCTCCTTGGGTGCATTTCTCTCTTTTGTGTTAGTAAAACAACTTTCCTTGTGTGTATGTCTATTACTTGATGTCGTCTGTCTTGTGTTCGGCGTAGCGTGGCCAAATATCGCCCTTGCGCCATAAAACCCCAAAACACCAACCAACTCTTTACCACAAAAACCAAAATTGTGTTATCTAGTTCTTGCATTCAGGTGACGATATGTGGCGAAATCTCAATACTTTTCCTTAATACACTATATTCGCTCTCTCGAAGGCCTGTTGACCACCCCTAAATTTGTGATTTTAAACCTTTCATGCGTTCTACTTGTCATTTCGCACATACTTTTCGTTCTCTTCTGTTTCTAGACTCCTCGCAGCTCGAACAGTTCATCCCTTGACAGAAAAAGTCTTCAAAAGTTCAAAAAGTCTTTTTATCATGTTTAAATAAATAAGTTTTTTTTGTCTTAACCACAAAGTACACGAATGCTTTGAATACGACACATATTTATATTTTGTGGTAAGAAAGAGAACAGAGACGAATAAAATTTCCGTCCTCTTGATAACTACCAGTCTTAACTAAAATCATGTCTTAAATACTTGTTCCAATTTTGGAAACGATTGAAATTTTATATTTTACTTAAACAAATAAAAATGCCTTTTGTACTGGCAATGTTTGTCGACTTCTGTTTTAATTTCATTGCTGATTGTTACTGATCTTCCTCGCTTAATGTTTTCAGATGAACAAATTTAGCAAGCGGCTTTTATGATGTGCATTGAATTAACCAGGGACAGTGGGCACCCCAAAGGCCGATGGTACAACTACGTGACATTTCCGGAAAGTAAAGGTTAGTGTGATCTTAATTCTACACCACTTGAGGACCCAATAAATTTTATATTGTGAATAAACAAAAGGCAGGGTTGAAATTCCTTTTGTCAAATCGTATGACAAAACTTGTTTTATTTTTGGATAAGTGTAAACGTTTCGAAATTTTTTGGATGTTTGTCTTTTTTGTCTGTTATTTATTAGAAATCAAGCAGTTTTGAAATATTTTTGTAACGTAGCCTTTTTCGCTAAGTATTAGTTTAAGCATTAAATTAGAGCATAAATAATCGACTCTTCCCCGTGTGTGATCATAAGTAGTTTAAGATATAGTATGTTTTCCAATTTTTCAGGCATCTGGTTCAGATAGTTTAATGTTTTTTTTACAAACTTATTTGGATTCCTTCGAAAGTTTCGTCCAAAAATTCTGTAGGCATTCATGTAACCCTTTCTCCTCTTTTTGATTCAAAAAATGGTATTGTTTTTTACTTCTGCAAAAATCGAAACAAGTTCTTAGAATGTCAGCCGGATACTAATTCCCAGTTCAACAAAAATATTGTGTTTTGTTTTTTATTATAAGCTCTGCCAATATTTACTCTTGAACGAACATCTAACACTTGGATGTTCAGATCAGAGGTGAAACTAGACTTTTTGGGTTGGTTGGTTTTGTGGCGCAAAGGCCATATTTGGTCATCCTGCTCCAGACAGAAGACATACAATATCAAGTAATAGACAGACACACAATGAAAGTTTTACTAACACAGAAGAGAGAAATACATCCAGGGAGGAATGCACCTGACAGGAATCGAATCTGCTCCGACTACAACTCGAAAGTTGCTAGCACAGTGGGCATACCCACTGAAGCATGACGGCCCCTAGACTTTGTGGGACTTGGAGTAAATAATGTTACAGCTTTGTCCAAAACAAAATTCATGCATTCAAAATTAAAAGAAAATTTTATTTGCCTTGTTCCGTCTCCTTTCTCTGAATGATAATGATTACGTGGAGTACATGAAAATAATCGATCTTTTAAGCGTTGTATTCTAAGATTGAGTGCATGAAAACGCACACATTCACTTCACACACTTATAAGTGGAAAACTCTTCTGTCATAAGAACAAAGTTATGCTTAAACTTATACATTAAAAAACATTTTTCCGATAGAAAAATCGCTTTAACTCTAAGAGCGTCATGAAATCCCAGCGACTAGTGTAATATTACTTTTTCCTCACAACACATTTATACTTAAATAACCTACATTTATTGATTGAAAGAAACCCAGGAAAGATTCTATTGGTTAAGATCAAAACTGGTTGGAAGTCATTCAGGAAAACTACAGGTTACTGAAAGGATATATTCGTGAAAACTCATCAGAGGATTAATAAATTATATTCGAAATGCCGCGCCCTTTAAACACTGGCGTTGGTGAACCCCCACCCCTACCACGTGCCCTTTCTTTAGGTACGCCTCTGATTCAGAGGAAGCTTGCCCAAATATGTCCCTTACCCCATAAAACGCCAAACAACTAACTGATTCAGAGGAAAGATGATAGCTCTATGGGAAGAGTAGCGCATTACCAACCAGAAGGTTGGGAGTTTGAAACTCGATTCAACACAAGACCGTCGTGTACGCGAGAGCTAATGCACGTAAAATCTGTCGTGGCCTCAAATGTTCTTACGTTGGCGAGGTGTGGAAGTTTGGAGAGTGGGGTGCCAGTTCAGGTGTTGTACTCGCCATCTGACAATGGTTCAAAATTACGAGGCGTTGGTCTCGAGCCTTTCCATTCGGGATTGACCCTGACCGTCTCCAATAGCCGTTGTTTTGCTTCAGTGCGGCATTGATTAAACCACCTACTCACCCACCTGATTGAGAAGCAATTATAAGGTTAAAGCCCCTCGAGGGCACATCTTTAGGTATGTGCGGGTTTCACGAACCCCAGGTACCATAGAGATCTGTTCTTTTCTCATGGGGGCTTACTTTCTTTGGTAAACATGGTAATCGCAACCCCAGGATGCCCAAGCGATCTTTCTTATCACAATTACTTGACACTGTCTGCCTTGTGTTTGGCGCAGCTTGGCCAAATATGGTCCTCTTGCGCCTTAAAACCCAAAACCAACCATCCATAAGTTCAAAGCGATACATTGTTTGAAGGTACTTTTCCAGAATGTATAAATAACTCTTTTAAAGCTTCCCTCCCAGACATCAGGGAAAACAAAAACAACACACGTCAATCCCATAACGACAATCCTTCCTTCATGCACTACTTGATCCCCCATCGGTTTTCACCAGATTCTCCACAACAACATTATCATCTAAACCACTAGCCTTATTACAGCCACAACTACTTCCTGCGACTGACTACCTCGAAAGAGTTCGGAGCCAATTTGTGCTGCTATCGGATTCCACCATCTGAGGCCAAGACAATGTTGAGCTGATGAGAGCCTGCGCCCGCGGGGTGACGACCCCTTTTTATGGGGTCGCATGCACCGACTCGGGTCGCACGCGTCGTGTGGGACAATCCTGGTCGGATGCGTGGGTTGCGGTGAAGCCCATTGATCCTTTCCCAGTGATTGGGTCGAAGTGATAATGAAGGTGGATGGTGCGCCTGCGTGAAAGTTTGGTCTGGAAGATCAGAGATCCAGATAAAGATTTGTGAATGGAATTGCATGTAATCGACCTTTAAAATGCTTTTGTCTTTGGGCTTCGGCGTCGTTTTGTTTGTGTGGATGATTCGGAATTTGAATTTTTGTTCAGTCACTTGCGGATTGTAGGACCTAAATACTGCCTTTGAGTTTTTGGCCATGAGGTAGATCCGAATATAGATTTAGTCAGAACAATCAGTAAAAATATCCAGGCTAATATGATAAAAACTACCAACACACAAAATGGCGAGATTTGAGCCTATTACAGCCAATATTACTAATGGAAGTACATATGAACTTCCTTCACAACTGAAAATTTGCTCACTTAGTTTCCAGTAGAGTAATTCGTCTAGTGGCAGGGTTCTGGCTTCTGGATCCAAAAGTTCCTGGTTCGAATCCGGGGTAAGGAATCTATCGATGTTTATGCTTTGGGAATGAATGTGAGACCTCTTTGTAAGCAAATTGTGTTTAGAATGTGCAGTATGTATGTGAGGTGTAACTTGAACCCACCCCCGTGGTTCACCAGGGTAATACAAATAGATCCACAAAATCCGACCTTGTAGTGCATATATAGTGATGTTCAATTGACCGGGCGTTAGAAAAAAGTTTCTATATTTAGCAGTCAGTCTGTGCTGTTAGCAATTGTATTAGACGCATGGGTTCGTTTCTATATTTTATACTGTTTAAATGTTACTAATGGAAATTTTATTTTAAGTCTTTTCGTCTTGCTTGTTTGATTTCAGTGGGGTCAAGGAATATAGTTTACTAAACGCAGTGACGCGGACTTGATCCGAAAACAACCTCCTGATATAGCGATGATGCATGATTTTGACTAATTTCATTAGAAATAATTAAAGAGCGAGCTGTTTTTGTCGAAACACCGATCTGTAACCGCTTTTCCTTAAGATTCACACTATACATAAAACTTGTTAATCATTGTAGATGAATTTTGCTTGGCAACGAAACAATTAACAGTGTAGCATTGTTTTGCTTCTTGTCCCGAATCATTTTCGAATTTTCAGATGAAAAACAATGTCAAGCAGCGACATACCTATTTTAAAAATAATGTTAATGTCCCATTCAGAACACATGAATCGGCAAACAACGTTCACATTCAGGGAAATTTGAAGATTGGGTCAAAGATTCAGATTGCCTTTTCTAAAAAAGTGTAAATGTGACTCCTTGCTCCGCCTCTCAATTGTAAGTGTCCATTATTTGGAACACACACCACCCATATCAATTCTTGTGCGACCATATTTCAAAAGTGCTAGTGTAGGGATAACTATAAATAGGAAACCATAACAAAAGAGTCTGATTTCAAGGAAAAACTTCATATTGTATTTCGAATCGAGTTAATCTTTCCCAACCCCAGGTAGAGTCAGTGGAATTTTTTTTTGTCAAAGCTCTCGTTGGAGATGATAACCGCATGCTTCCTTATCAGTCCCACCCATCGCCAAGTGAAGGCAATTTTTGGCCTTTGTTCTCTGTGATCTGATTGCTCACCCACAAGGGATTAAGGCCCAGGTAATGACCAGACCACTCTCCAGAAGAGCCATTGTCCAGGGAGCAAAGGACTGGAAGAGGACGCGTGTCCGGTTGTGTTCCAGAACTTTTTCTCCCTCTTCGGTCGAATCGGAACGTGGTCGGTAGGTTTCCCATCTTTAATGACGATGGAAGGTGGGATTTTAATCCTGGAGGTCGATGGCTTTTGGTTTTCGAGATTGACTTTAGAGTTGTATTCAAATGAATTGTTGTGTATTGAAGATGGAATCGCTGAATGTCTAGAAGGTCGTTCTTTAAGCCTCCAAGTAGTCATGGCGATGTATCACGTCCAGCAAGATCTGACCAATTTTGTTAATGACGAGATATCTCGTCATCAGGATATCGTAGACTTTTTTATGATGACGAGATCAAGATCTGGTCGGCTTCTTTTTCCAATGACGAAATATCTCGTCGATCAAGATCTGGTCAGTTTTACTAATGACGAGATAGATACCTCGTCGAGACAGCCTCCAAGAGGGTTTAGAAGGACATGTTTAAATGTCAATCATTAGGGTTTTAAAAGGTTTAACCATCGGTTTTGGGTTTAACTTGTAGTTTTACATAACTATACATCTTGTTGAAATCGCTTGGATGGTCAAAATCCTCCAAGCAGTTTCAACGAGATATCTCGTCTATCAAGATCTCATCAATTTTGCTACTGACGAGATATCTCGTTATCAAGATATTGCCGAATTTTTTATGATGACGAGATCAAGATCTGGTCAGTTTTCTAATGACGATACATCTCGTCGATCAAGATATGGGCAGTTTTCTAAAGACGAGATATCTCGTCCATCTAGTACTGATCAGTTTTGCTAATCAGACGAGATACCTCAACGACAACCATTAGGAGGGGTAACATTTTTTGATTAACACAGAAATCCCTAATACGTAAATTGTTTCTAACACCGGGAAGATGACTTGGGGTAGAAGTCCGACTTTGCCACTTTCCTGCAAGCCTTTGCTGGGTATGGTGGAATGATCTTCACACCCTTGGTGACAACTATCAGGAGAATAATCTCTTGACCTACGTTACCCATTCCGTCCAGTGACCCCCCCCCCAGCTACACCCCAAGATAAAGAAAATGTGTGAGGTAAGAACGATGCCCAAAATAAAAGAAGCAAAATTTTGAAACTCCTCCAATCCCTTAAATTCAATAAACTAATCAATTTTTTTACTAGTTCAATAACTTAACTATGCCAAATCAGTGGCCTCAAGAGTTAATCAAACCTCCCGGTGGTTTATCTTCGCGTCGAAAACAGCCCTGTAGTGTCAGCCTCTGGTGTAGAACCTTGTTCTGGACAAAAGCCAGTTTGTTTTTCTCGAATTTTCATTCCCCTTGGAGTAAAAAGGGCTGCTTATCTCGACGAGATATCTCGTTATTAGCAAAAAAGATCATATCGTGGACGAGATATTGCATCGAAACATCTGGAGGGTTAATGGTAGAAATAAAGGTATAAAACATGGATTTTTATCTTCGATTACATTCTTAGAACCTAGGAGGGATGTTTTTAATTGGTAGCTGTTATCATAGGAATTGGAAAGGGTATGTAAAAAAATTAAAATTGCCAAAAAATATTTTTTAAGGTATTTGAAAGTATTTTTTAGCAAATTGAATTTTACATACCGTTTACATTTAAAACATTTTGTTTTGTTCAAAGTTTTATTTACTTTCTAGCCAACTGAATTTTACATATTTGAAGCGTTACTTTTTTCCTAGTCCGATTTCTTTTCTAGTCGAACTTTAAATTTTATAAGCATTCTGATAAGTAGAAAATTTAATTTAAATCCAATCACAGAAATCATAATTATTTGAGTTAACGTTAAATTTTATTTTCTGTACTTGATAATCATTACTCATATAGAAAACATTCCTTTTACTGTTAGGTTAGATAGTTGAATTTACTTTGCACTGGAGCAACACAACGGGTTATTATTGGCGACGGTTACGGATGCATCACGGAGGGACAGATCCGAGGACAATGCTTCTTCCTTTTGAACCGCGTTCAGATGATGAAGTCAACTGGCTGGCACCCCATGCTGCAGACTTACACACCACGCCAACGAGAGAGGACATTGAGGTTACGACAGATTTAGTTGGATCCAGTTTTGAACTCGAAATCCTCCGGTTGCTAATCCACGACTCTACCAATTGAGATACCAATTGGTCGGCCCAACATGCCACTTACAAACCTCATAACTTGCTGTGCGAATTTGTTTTTCAAATTCTTTATGACCTAACTTAATTCTAGTAATAGTGTGGAATCATCCAATCATCCAAAACTACTTCTGAATGAGCTTCTGATACTTGTTTCATATCTGCTTATTTTGTTTGTCTATTTTCGGAATACGCATATCCGCTTATAAATATTCGTATCAACACAAGATAACTACTTATAAACAAGGTAATCACAAACAGAAATAATTTCTTTGTCCAGAAGATTATTTTATCTGCTACCTCTATCCTAAGTTGTAACCTTTTCAATTGCTTCCCAACATTTTGCCCATTCCAGAACTCCACAGCTGGAGGAGGGACAAAACACCATTATTTCGCGACAAATTACCAACATCGCAACCCAAGACTATACTTCGCCAACATAATCAAACGGTTTTTTAATACCTACGTCGTAGCAGCAACAACAAAAAACATTGCATCCACCAACGGCCATACCCACCTCATCAAGGTCAAAGATAGCATTGCTTTTTTTGTTGGCGAGTTTGATATCGCACCTCCCTTTGACCTTCTCTTCCACGGTTTGTTTCTTTTTTCTCTCCGGTGCAGTTGAGAATAAGATGTATATATACCTGTGTGGAACAAACTGCACGAGCGCTACAAGGGAGGCAGACTAAAGAGAGAGAGGGGAATTCAAGCCGCATCCCTCATATAACTAGTATGTTGTGTAAAAGTAAGTAATAAGAGGGTCAAAACGACCCGCGTCAGGTCTATTGTGATGGAGAGCATATAATTGAGTGTTTGTGAGTAGCCTACCAAGTCATATCCTGCTGGGAATGGACGTTTCGGGGTTCCGGTATCGCACATTAAGGGAGCGACGTCAAATTGAGAAGCTCGGACATTATAGTCTCTTGCCTGAATGACACACGTAAATTGATGCAGTATGTAATTGAATAAATCCGATGAAGCAATTTATGTCAAAAAAAACCATCATCATTTCAGTCTCAGTGAAAAGTTCAAAAGGCATCCCCCAATAAGATGAAAATTGGTAAATTAAATGAAGATATAAGGTAAGTAGTTAAATTTACGTTGCACTGGAGTAACATAACGGGCTATTGGCGACAGTACGGGATCAGTCCCGAAGAGAAAGATCCGAGGGCAACATCTCATAACTTTGAACCACGGTCAGATGACGAGGTCAACACCTGAACTGGCACTCCACTCTCCAAACCTTCCACACCAATAAATCGCTTAAGTAGGTAGTTGAATTTACGTCACACTGGCGCAACAGAACGAGGTATTGGCGTCGGTCCGGAATCAAACCCGAAGGGAAAGATCCGAGGTCAGCACCTCGTAATTTTTAACCACGGTCAAATGACGAGGTCAATACCCCGATCTCCAAACCTCCACACCACGTCAATGTGAGGACATGGAGAGAGAGAGAGAAATAAGAGAGCCCCTTTAAAGATTTCTATTAAAAATATTTTCTCAGTTGAGAATCTTAAAGCTGTACATTTCAAATAGCATTACCAATCAACTTAAGCTTTTTCATGGCAAACATTTGTTATAGGTTGACTTCTGGATAATACTGAGTGTATTGTATAAAAATTACCATCATAAGTTGCCACTATCACTCTGGCTTTGAAACATAATTTTTGATTAATATTCAATTGGCTATTAATCCACGCTGCTCAAATTAAAACACTATTAATCGTGTACCCACCAGTCTTACTGTAAAGAAATTAAATATCTCCGAAGTTTTCGTAGCAGCCGTGGCTCAATGGGTTTGCCAACTGTGCTGCGAGTTGTAGGTGGCGCAGGTTAGATTCCTGTAAAACTTATGGTGCAGTTCGCTCTTCTGTGTCAGTAAAACTTGTATGTGTGTATGTCCATTACTCGATGTTATATGTCTTGTGTTTGGCGCAGCTTGACCAAATATGGCTCTTGCACCATAAAAACCAACCAATCAATCCTGACGTTTGTAACTTTAACATACTATCGATACTGATATTTGAATCATTTTAAATATCACTCAATCTTAGAACATATAGTAGGAACACACAAATTAAAAATCATGCGATTTAAGGATGTTGAGAAATGATATTTCAGACAATATATCTGCATAAGTGGCAGCAAAGAGAGAAAATACTATCAATTAGCATGCCTACTCATGTAATGAGTGTTTTCAGCCTTTGTGCCAAAGCATAACCTTTAACTGTTCATCACTTTCATACATTTTATACATATTGAACAGTATGTATTTTAAATCGAAAACTATATTATATTTTTTAAAACAGTCATTCATCGCTTTGAATTTCGTAATATTTTTAATTTTTACTTGTAAATGATTTTTATCATTTACAAGTAAAGAAAAATTCAAGGTAGGTAGGAGTTTAATTAACGTCACACTTGAAGTAGCACAACGGGCTATTGGTGACGGTCCGGGATCAACCCAAAGGGAAAGATCCTAGGAATACACTACGTAATTTTGAATCACGGTCAGATGACAAGGTCATACCTGAGCTGGCACCCCATTCTCCAAACTTCCACACCAAGCCAACGTGAGGACATTTGAGGCCACGACAGATTTAACGTGCACCAGCCCCCTGTGTGCACGACGGTTTTTAATCCGTTACTCTTGTAACCGGGTAACCGCTGCCCAGAAAAACTCAAGGTTTTTATATACCATCACGCTGTTGATCAACATATTTCATATCACGAATTTCTTCAATTCCCATTTTTCCTTTCATTTATTTATTCATTTTATAATATTCACCATATTTTTCTGAATCTATTGTTCTCAATCTGACTGAATTTTTTACCTTTGCTTTTAAACTTACTCGACTTCTTATTTTCACCTTTTAACTGTTTCCATCTCTACACTGATTTTACTATGTCATCCTGCTTTTGGCCCTTGAACCATAAAGGTACAACTCCAATCCAACCTTTACCGAAAAACTTTACGTTTGGAGTCGGTCCCTTTCAGAACCATCGCCCTAAATCTGCATGAGGGAGGAAAAGTAAATGACTTTAAAACATTGTCTCCGGATAATTAGGGAGACCCGGGAATAACTTGCATTGTCCTTATCTGCTGCCCGCTCCATTCACAATCATCAACTCCTAAATCACTATGATTTAACCAGACTAAAAATTTTTACCATCTGTACTTTCCATTTTTTTTCTCTCGCTCCTTACCTCTTATTCAGAAACAATACGGCACACACTAGGAATTTCTCAGAAGAAACACTCGAAGTGGGTTTTGTTTGTTTCGATCTACGACGTTGGGCAAGGAAGCTTTCTTTTTTAAAGGTACTTCAGGAATAAGTTGCTTTAATTGTATTTCTTAAAAGTTTACATCTGGCTCATTGGATGAGCTAGCAACCTACGAGTTGTAGGTTGCTAAGGCAAGTTTGATTTATCTCTGGGTGTATTTTTCTCTCCAAATGTGTCATTAAAACTTTCCTTATGGGTTAGTTACTTGACGTTGTTTGGCGCAGCTTGGCTAAATATGGTCCTCGCGTTATTAAGCCCAACCAACTACAACTAAATCTTCTAATTCAGTCGTTCTGAAACTCTGAGATGGTCTTATTAGCCCTCGTGTAGCAAAAAATGAGCGTAGATTGACAAATCAACCAACAAACGCAAACTGAAGGGCGAGGATCTCTAGGCATTAGGGTGATAAGACAGATGCAAAACAAACTGCCTTTAATCCTAAAAGTGGTTTCAACGAGATATCTCGTCCATCAAGATCTGAGCAATTTTGCTAATGACGAGATATCTCATCAAGATATTGCCGATTTTTTTTTGCTAGCCGATTTCTCGACATCAAGATATTGCAGAGATCAAGATCTGGCCAGTTTTCTTCTTATGACATCTTGTCTATCAAGATCTAGTCAGTTTTGCTAATGACGAGATATCTCGTCGAGACAACCACCAAAAGTGAATATAATTTAATTAGTTGGTATATAAACCAACTAATTAAATTATATTCACTTTTAAATGCCCAATCACTAACCCTTTCGGCACTACAAAGATCGAACTGGTGGCTATCTGAGGGTAGTACTACCACAGTACAGTCGCCATAGGCCTGATGATGGTGAACGTTTTGTTCCACCAAATGTCATTGACGATTTTTCACAGGTTTTTTAATCTTTATTAGTCATATTTTACATTTTTACTTTTTTATCACCAATTTGACTAAGATTTTCGTCTCTTTATCTAATCCCTATTTTCCTTACAGTGATTTCTTCCGAACACATTTCCAAAACTCGTTCATTTAAGGCTTAAGTTCTAAATTTGAAGTACTCAGAATATTAGTTTTTGAATGACTATTAAAATGAATGTCGTTATGTCTTCATAGTGAACGACTATTATTCCGACCATAACGTTTTTTCTAAGCATTCCAACACACGTTTACGATTCAGTTTTTAAAAATACACAATAAACAAATTGAATTTGAAAATTCTTAGATGCTTGAAAAGTTTTATCCAATGGAATGAGCCTTAGTCCCTGAAAACATTCCACGTTTCATATTTGAGTTCCTCAAATTTCTACTTGATGGACAGTTTAAATTATGCTGTAGGCAACAGACGTATATTTTCAATACCCGACATCTAAAAAGTACCCCCGAAAATTCTTGTAATCTTATTGTCTGATACCGATTCTATTCTTATCTGCTCTTCCAGGGTTTTTCTATCCTAAATCTAAGAACATAATAGCGACAATGCGTAGTACAGACCATTCATAGAGCCATGACCTTTAACGCCCGCATCAAATAACTGGATTTACAGCAACCAATGGAGAATTTCTCTTTTTTTTGATCGAAAGATTTCATCGCTTTTCTTCACTTTTTTTATCAACGAGCCTTAAAAGTGTGCTTTTATAGCAGAATTTTTAGAGATCTTTGTTACCTCCGGTTTCGTTTATAAATAGATATTTACCATTTAAAAGGTATGTTTTACCTACAGTATTAGGAAGAATCAATAGATATTTAAGGTGACTTTTTCCTTTTTCTTTAAATTGTAATTACTGGGGTACAATGAGTAATGAACCTTTACATCTATACTTTTCCGAATATTTCTAGGGATATATTTCAGATTGGGACTGTTTAACCCTCCTGGTGGTTGTCTCGACGAGGTATCTCGTCATTAGCAAAGCTGGCCAGATCTTGATGAATGAGATATCTTTTGTCACTACAAGAAAGCTGTCCAGGTCTTTATCTAGTCAACATAAAAAATCAACATCTTGATGACCAGATATTTCACCATTAGCTAAATTGGTCGGATCTTGGTGGATAAGATATTTCTTCGAAACCATTTACTTGGAGGATTAAACTAATCCTAAAAATATGCATTTTGTAAATATATATATGTTACACGTTTTTAAAATAAGTGTACTTCATTAAGTATTTCTTTCCTCATATTTTCGTATCTGTGCTAATTGTAGGTTTGGTTTGTCTTTCAATTAGCCAAATTAATCTTACTTCCATCTTTATGTGTATGTATTCCAAACCTTTACCAGTTCTACTTTTTCCCTGTGTGTGTTCTTTTGTTTAGTACCACAACAAAAACATGGAAGCGTCACATGAACGTCACAACCTAGTAAAAGACACTATGTAAATAACCTGTAGAAAGTAATCTTCAACACTTCAATCTCTTTAGGTTCGTCCTCTATATCTGTCCCAATTTAAAATCTTTTATCTCAAGACATTCGTACTTCAAACGTTTATCGTTTCTATAAAGTTAATGTTTACACTACATAGTTTTTGTTTTCATGTTGTATGGAGTAGAAATGAATGTAATCGCAATACAATACCAATGGACAGATACTTTGTAAATTTTTACCCCAAAAGATCTGGTTGGTTGGGTTTTTACTACGCAAGGACCATTTATGGCCAAGCTGCGCCAAACACAAAGCTGAAAACGTCAAGTATAACGGACATGAACACACAAGTTTTACTGACGCAGAAGAGGGTAAGTTACAGAAATCTTCACCTCTTACATCCAGGATAACTTACAGGAATCTCCCCCTCTTATACCCAGATTAATTTACAGCAATCAAACCTGTGGCGCTTACAATTCGCAGGTTGCTGCCGCAGTTGTCAAACCCACTAAGCCATGACCCCCTCCGAAAAAAGTTCTGAAAAGTCATCAGCAAACACAAAATACACAGGCTTAAAGGCAAGGCAGAAAATTCTGTTTATCTAAAGTCGTGTAGAAGATAGAAAGTGGTAGACCATGCTATTCATTCTGCCTTTAGGGATGTTTTCAAACGCCTACCAATCTTTCGAAGGTTTTGTTTGAAATTGCGTAGTTCTTTGTTTTCCGTCACGTGTGCCAAGCACCAGGTACTCGACACTATGTAAATAAACTTTACACCAAAAAGTTCTGGAAAGTAATCAACAAACGCAGGCTTAATGGCAAATGCGGAAAATTGCATTTACGCACAGGCGGCTCGGCGGAACAAGTCAAAACAGAGAGCGAAACTATTTCCACACCGTCTCGCTAATTCAGTTCCAACCATTACCTTCCTCGCGAACATCTCCCGTTCCACTCTGAGGAATGCGTGACCTCTCGTGACCGCCGCGGCTAATTGCGGCAAATTTAGCGGGGGCTTTCATCAGAGGGTCACGCGGAGCGGTGGTCAGCCCGCTACTTGACCTCGAGGACTGTTCGGGATTACGGTTGTCCGTCTTGGGCACGGGTAATGTCTTTCTGGCAGTCATTAAAGACTCGGCCGGACGCCTGTTTATGCTAACTGGGCCTGGGCTCTGGAGATAGGGCCGGGGATTTGCATTCGGGCTCAAGTGATAAATGAAACGCTCATTGCTTATGCTAATTTCATCGGGATCGTGTCGGATGCTAAGTGGGGGACTCGGCGATCGCCAGAGGGTGGACTTCGCCGTCGCAGATTACGGGAAGCGTGGTTCTGTAAAATGGGTAAAGTTCATTGGGCGAAGAATGGGAATCGTTGTCATGAGAAAGTGTTTGTTTATCTGCAGCTTATAGGCGGGACACGTCATTTGAGGGGTTTGGGGAACAAGTGTAAGTAGTTTGTGTTTTGTAAGATTTGATTAGTGGTGAAGAATAGGAATAAGTTATTGGTGTCAAAGGAAAATCCAGGATGGATTGTTGAACAAGAGCTCATAGGCGGGACACACCATATTAGGGGCTTGAGGAACAAGTGTCAGTAGGTTGGTTGGGTTTTATGGAGCAACGGTCATATTTCGCTGAGCTATGCCTAACGTCAAATAAATGGATGTATACGCAAAGAAAGTTTTACTAATGCGGAAGAGTTGGTTGGTAGGGTTTTTACGGTGCAATTGACATGTTGAGCAATGACAAAGCTGAGCTAGACACAAGACAGACAACTTAAAGCGACATACACATCCTAAGAAAGCGCCCAGGAAGGAATGAACCTACTCCCAGTATCAGTAGGAAATTGCTGCAATTTGGTTCCCAAATATGGTTTTCCGGAACCATGCCTAAGGGTAAAAGGACCTGAGAAATGCGACCTCTTTGTACTTGAATGTGCAGTTTGTTTTCTAAGATTAAGAAATTATAATTTTTTTTCATAATACTTAAGGATGCGCCAGTTGTCTTAGCAACTACTTATTAAGTAAGCCAGTTGTAAGCTTGTACTTATGTGAACTAGTACTAGTACTTTTAATTCTGCGATTTCGGCGACTAAATCCAAGACTAAGAGTAGTTAAGATCAGCTTGACTTAATCTTTCGATGGAATTATGTTTAAACTTTCTTTTATTTCCCAGAAGCAATTTTTAAATTTGTTTGTTCCAAACATTGACAAGTGATATTCGTTTTCTTTCTCACTAGAATTACCAAATTAATTAAATTATGAATTTTTAAAAGAATTGCTGTGCAAATTACACGAAATTCTACAGCAAATACAATCCTTGTACTTGCAGTATTTTTCTATATGTTTTTCACTGGCGACAGGACCACTTGAAAATAAGAAATTTCCTGAGTAGTCGGGTTATCAGCATTGTGCAGAGACAATCACTAAAAAAGGTGAAAGATTAATTATACGGCCATATAACCAAGTAATATTAAATTTAATTCATACAAAATAAATTCTTGTGCTATATTTACTTAAAAATTAATATATATTGCTTTGATACTGAAACCTGTCATACGTAATTTGTATGATCGTATTTCTTTAGAAAAATTCAGGAATATTTCTCAGGAATCCTTTCCCTTCGGGATTGATCCTGGACCGTTGCCCATAGCTAGTTTGTGTTACTCCAGTGCGACGTAGTTCAAATATCCCCTTAAAATTAAATTGTTGAAATGAAATAAATCTTACACAATTTAAACCATTTCGCCCTACCTTTCTTGTTGCACAGCATTATTTATCTAGAAAGTTAGACTATTAGTACATTTTCCTGTATCTTTTAAAACACTTCTGATAGAAAACTCTGGCTTGGTGAACGATAAATCAAAACTGAACCTAACAAGGATCCTGATAACAAACTAAATATACCACGTTAATCACGCCACTCGTTCTTGTCCAAAAGGGGGAAGTGTCTTCACTTGACCCGACTGTCTGAAAAGCAGCCTCGTGTCACCACGCAGGTTTAGCCACTCGTTTAGGATAATTAATTCATCGACGGGACACTCATCGAACACTCTTCTTCCGTGCAACAAGTCTCAAGAGAAAGCGGGGAAAAAAAGGACGAAATTGTTTTACGCTTAGCCGGTAGGGCGTGAGGACACACTGCGTCATTATTTCTCTTTTCACTCTCTTCAGATTGTCCTGTTTGTTACTCTGTTGCTGTGTGCCGTTTTCACGCATTAGTTCCTTTTTAATTCACCGAGTCATAGATAATTTGCTGTTTCCCATTACTATTTAATGCTCACTCTCAGCTTAGGCTTGTTTTCAGATGGGAAAGACATCGCTGAGGATTTAATCCTACAGGTCGTTACGACGAGGTATTTCGTCCATCAATATGTAACCCACTTTTCTAATGATGAAATATCGTCATCAAGGCATTGCCGATATTTTTATGACGAGATCAAGATCTGGCCAGCTTTCTTCTAATAACGAGATATCTCGTCCATCAAGATATGATTCGATCTACTAATGACGAGATATCTCGTCGAGACAACCACAAGGAGTATTAAGAAGTATGTGATTGTGAGTGTCGCTCGTTAAGGCCTTATATAGCTTTACATTCGGGCACTTGGGTTATCCACAGTCAGTTTCTCTTATGACTCAGACCACCAACAAGGGCAGGTCAAGGGACAGACACAGTTTTGACCACACTTATATGTATTAAAGACATAGCTTCCCAAAATTATTTTGACTCAACTTCCCTCTATTCGACGACAATCTTTTTCGATGCCTCCTTCCTCTCTAAAACTACCTGAACAAATAAATTGCAAGTGTAGCTGTGCCTATTATTTTTGAGCTTCATCAAAATAGTCATGTAGCTGTGTGTAATTTTAGAATTTGAAAAACTCTAATTTGGAAATAAAGCAACTGGAAATAATAATGAAGTTATTTATTAAATTGAAATAACAAAATAAATTGTATATAAACACACGAGATTTATCTCATTATTAGTAAGTAATATATCCATCAGTAAGAACAATCACTAATGAGAAGAGCCCTTGGTGTTATACAACCAATTTGTTTATATTAGGCTTTATTTTAGTCCCCCCAACAGCATCCTTAAATTTCCAGTCAACTATTGCCATTCATAGTCAGTTCCTCGTTTTAGTTAACAGAATCAATGACAATGTATATCACTGCAGTGAATGTCTGTATCATCAGTGGAAGTGTTTGCTCAAAATACTTTTAGGTGACAATTTTTGTAGCATCTTAGCCCATTCTTGTTCCTCAACAACCTCCCTATATCCCCTGGTACTAGCATGCCCCCTCCCCATATTCCCAATTCGAACTAAAAATTTAAACTAAAAACATTACCCGATTGTTAAAATTACGTATTTATTAATAGTTTCATTTTAAGTATTATCTCTTACGCTTTTCTTAATCCTCCAAGTGATTTCGTCGAGGCATCTCCAAATCTGACCAATTTTGACCCAATTCTGACCAATCCCATCTCCAAATCTGACCATCCAAATCTGACCAATTTTGATAATGACGAGATACCTCGCCATCAATAATGCCGATTGAATTCCGAATGATGAAGATATTACCGTTTTTTGTTGATGACGAGATCAAGATCAGGTCTGTTTTTCCTGACAAGGTATCTCGTCCATCAAGATGTGGCTAGTTTTGCTAATGACGAGATACCTCGTGGAGACAACCACCAGGAGGGCTAAACCTGTCTTGATTTAAAATGTTTTGTAATTATATTTATCGTACTTTTTATAAAAAAGGGAACATTGCAAACAGAAAGGACTTTTAGGAAAAGATCAAAATAAAAATGCATAAAAATCCATTTTCGTGTAAATGGAATGGAATTTTCAACAAAATACAATCTAATTCAACGTCTTACACCCAGCTTTCAAAGAAGGTCTGAATGCAGTGCCCCAAGCAACCCTTTTAGTAACTACAGCCCGCAACAGACTTCCTCGATATTCGACTAGCCGTTACCAGAAGTTTTTCGTCAATCCAGTCAGCAAACAGACATGAAGGTATTGACTTTCCGAAAACATCCATTCGGCACGTGTAAAACAACCTTTTCTCGAAAGCAACGAGGAAATTCAAGGAGAGTGGGTAAACAAAAACAGGAAAATAAAGACCCAGGGTCTTAAATGGGCGAAAGGAAAAGGAAAGGCAGTATTCAATGTATTTTCGGCAATGGCACTTTTGAACAAAACCTGAATCATTTGAGCGGATCGCTGGGGTTCAAAGCGACGATCATTGCGACCACGGTAGCTAAGAGCAGGGATATTAACGCCGGCAACGATGCGCGAACTCCTTTTTGCTGTCTCCACTGCCGGGTCACGTGATGGGTATTTGGGAGCCAAAGGGTTAAAGGGAGGGTCTTGGGGACGAGACTTTTTTTCTTCTCAACACTTGTTGTCTTATCGGGTTTGCTTTGTTCGTGTTGCAGTTTCGGGTAAATTATTGCCGCAAAAACGTTCTAGGTGCGTTTGTGTCGCAAGAAGGGAGCGTAACCACCAACTTCAGAATCGCTCTTGAGTGACTTCGATTTTTAGCGACGTTATTACAATTTTACGAAAATTCTACTCTGCCCGTGCAAGGGACGTGGTAGCCCGGTTGGAAGAGTATCAGGACTGCGAGTTCGAAACTCGATCCAATCAAAGACCCTCGTACGTAGGGGCTGGTGCATGTTAAATCTGTCGTACACTGAGCCGACTATATATTCATCAAAATAAGCAAACACTTATAGAATTGCATAACAATTACAAGCATAGCTTACCAAGTGAAAAAAGAACACTTTAGTGTAAGCTTTCTGTTTTAAAATAAAGGCAACGGTAGCCTAGTTGGAAGAGCAGCGGACTACCAACAGGAGAGTTCCTAGTTCGAAACTCATGCAACCCAAAACCGTCGTGTATGTGGGGGCTGGTGCTCTTTAAATTTGTCGTGTCAGGTGTGACTTCGTCATCTGACCGTGTTTCAAAATTATGTGTTGTTGTCTCAGGATCTTTCCCTTCGGGATTGACCCCGAACCGTCGCCAATAGCACGTTGTGTTGCTCCAGTACGGTATTAATTCAACTATCTACCTATTTATTCTGCCGTGCTGATCATAAGGGCAATATCTTTAAGTAGGGCCTTGAAGAGGGGAGGCAACAGGTGCTAAAGCTCTTGCCGGTTTTGTCTTTTACCATCTGAGGGGTTCACTCGCATTCTACCTTGCTTTAGTCTTCCCTGCTTGCGCCATAATACCCAAACACCCAACCCCTTAGACCCCTGCATGACTTCTAATCAATTTTAGGGGGCCACGGTGATGCAGGTTTTGTCCACTGCTCTGCGTTTTCTCTGAACTATGTTTTTGACCTAGTATGTTTCACTTATAAGCCGATGATATCTGTACACATAAGCTCCAAAACGCATGTGTTCACCAAAACTTTACATTCATGATAAGCGTTAATGTTGCTAAAAATACATTTCTGTAAAACAGTTTACTGTTCCTTTGAATGTTTTTGGAGCCACCTTCACTCTGGGTTTGTCGACTGCTCTAGCAACCTGTAGGGGGCGCATATTCTATTCCTCCTTAGATGTATAACTGTGTCAGTAAAACTTTCATTGTGTGTGTTGGTCCATTACTTGACGTTGTCCGTCCTGCGTTTGGCACAGCTTGACCATATATGGCTCTTGCCCAATGCAACCAACCATCTAACCAGTTTCGACTTTCTTGACTGAAAGAATCTTTCCATAGAATACTTTAAGGAAAGGATAAATAGATATCAAATTCAGTGGAATCAAACATAATTTTTTGATTATAAATAATTATTGACGGAGTCGTAATTTTTAGTAATAAGCTGTACTGTAATAAACCGAATAAAACTGGCAAACAATCAATAAAATAATAAACCAAAATTTATAATACTTCCAATAAAAACAAAACTTTTGACATAAAATCTATATTATACATCAGCAACATATTAATTTATATGTATCACTAGAAACACACACATTTAAATAGTTAAATGTTTAAACAAAGTTCATTTTTCCAGTAAAGGTTCTTGATGATATAGATGGGGTCTACTAATATCTAAAATATAATTCTCTGTTTACCAGATGCTATTAATAGAAAATTAAGTATTATGCTTCTACGTTGATGTTTATTTATATTTTATACTACACTGCTGGCCACCGTAAATGCAACACCCTGAAGGAAGCATGCAAATAATATGAAATTTACAACATGCATTAGCGGAGGTGAGATATGCAAATGATTAGAATTTCAGCGCAGACGCACATCACGCGCGCCTGTGGCGCCACTTCAAAGCGCTATTTAAGGCTTGGAGATTTCGACGATTTCAAGTACGGCAATTGTGTTTTTCTTGTGGTTTTTTCAAAAAAACGATCAATTATGCCTCGTAGAAAACAGCGATCATCTTTTGATCAAGTATCCGAGTTCGACAGAGGAAGGATAGTGGCCTACCGAGATTGTGGATTATCTTTCAGGGAAATCGGTAGTCGTGTTGGACGAAACCAAACAACTGTAATGCGGATATGTGATCGTTGGATGCAGGAGGGTACGACAGACCGGCGTGTTCGATCGCATCCACCTCAGTGCACCACTTCACGTGATGACAGGCATATTGTGCGTATGGCAGTGACGGATCGCTCAGCCACATCACGAACCATAGCACAGCACATTCAATCTGTACCGCATCATCCAGTGTCTGCGCGTACCATTCGACGCCGTTTACAGCAGAGTGGTCTGTCCGCAAGACGTCCATTGCTTCGTCTACCCTTGACGCAGAACCACAGACGTTTCCGCCGCCAATGGTGCGATGAAAGAAGGATGTGGACGGCAGAATGGAATGAAATTGTCTTTACTGACGAGTCACGCTTCTGTCTGCAACACCACGATGGTCGGATTCGAGTCTGGAGACACCGTGGAGAGAGGATGCTGAACAGCTGCGTTATGCACCGCCACACTGGTCCTGCACCGGGTATTACGGTATGGGGCGGTATTGGATATCACTCTCGCACTCCTCTAGTACGCATTGCCGGTACTTTAAACAGCCAGCGCTACATCTCCGAGGTGTTGGAGCCAGTTGTCCTTCCTTACCTTCAGGGCTTGCCCACAGCCATATTTCAACAGGATAATGCGCGACCACACGTGGCACGCATTGTCCAAGGGTTCTTCGTCAATCGCCAGATTGAATTGCTTCCCTGGCCAGCTCGCTCTCCGGATCTTTCGCCGATAGAAAACATGTGGTCCATGGTTGCTCAACGATTGACCCAGAATACATCCCCAGCTGCCACACCAGATCAACTTTGGCAACGTGTGGAAGCTGCTTGGTCTGCTGTACCCCAAGAACACATCCAAAGTCTCTTTGAATCAATGCCGAGGCGTGTGGCAGCGGTGATCTCCAACAATGGCGGCTACTCTGGCTACTGATTTTGGCAGGAACCACACTTCACAGAAGTCTATAAATTTAATCATTTGATACTTGGTCAACATGTTATCTACAAAATAAATTTTGTTGTGATATCTCTTGTCTTTCTTGGTGTTGCAATTTGGGTGGCCAGCAGTGTAATAAATAAAAAATACTTATACGTATTATAACAACAACAGTAGAAGATATACTTTTTATAAGCATTTTTAATTAGTCCAGCCCTTCCATCCATGTTCCAAAATAACAGAAAATCATTTCCTTCACAGTTGCAAATTTCAGTAATTTATATGTTAGTTATAGAGAAAAGTTTTTATCAAAACAAATTATTTTCATCATGTAGAGAAAACACATTTATTTTTAAAATCTTGTTAATACCATTTATTTTTTCCAGTCTTCAAAAATAAAACATCCCCTTTAAAATTCCAGTTCTTTTACTTATCCATTTCATTTCAAATTATACTTTTCAATTCATAACGAATTCTTTTGTTATCTTATTACAATGAACTTGCCACATTTCCCCCTCCACCTCTAACACATACCTTTGTAATTTAATCGACCTGCACTTGAAACGCCTCAAGTGTTTTACTTAGTTGAATTCGTTTACCTCTTTTATAGTTTTTGTTTACGAGACGTAATGATAGGCGAATACGAAGATTTCCCATTGTGTGAACTCTTAAAACAGTATTTAAGCCGAGTAAGTGCGGTTTGTGGCTTTGAGAGAGAATGCAGTTGATGTTAGGTTCTAAACTTTTTGACATCCGGTGATCCTGAAAGTCAAGTCTTGGGAACTGAGTTTACGGATGGCGGATTTTAAAACGAATGGTTGTAATTTTTTATTAATAGGGAGTTGTTTTGAATAAAAGAGGATAAGTTTTAGTATACATTTAAAAATCCTTGAACTTTTCTTTTTAACCCTCCCAGTGGTTTTCTCGATGAGGTATCTCATATTTAGCAAGACTGACCAGATCTTGATGGACGAGATATCTCGTCATTAGTAGAAAACTAATCAGATCTTGTTTTCGTCATCATAAAAAAATAGGCAATATCTTGATGGCGAGATATCTTGTCAGATCTTGAAGGACGATATATCTCGTCATTAGAAAATTTGTCACATCTTGATGGATGAGATATCTTACCGAAACCACTTGGAGGGTTAAATTCGTATAAATGAATTTGCCTTTGAACTTATAGTTAGTCAAGTATTTATAAGTTGATAATGCAGTGAATTTTTGAGAAAAACAAATAGAAAGCGATAGATTGATCGAGCAATACAGATATATATATATATATATATATATATATATATATATATATAATATATAATATAACTAAAAACATTTTATTTGCCCTGATTTCTCAAACTCGTACAAATGTTTTCCATTTCTGGAATGCTGCATGTCTACTGACATGAAATGTTCCGGTTTCACACAACTGACTGTTCAAATACCAAAACGTTTGACGTTTCGGCTTTGATTGAAGTCAATTGAAGAAACATTCACTTTACAATCTTTGAACAGCTCTTCCGTTTCCATAGGCAACTTCATACGTTAGATGCATTTCATCCATCTCGGAATTCGTGTAATGCTCCATCATATGTGAAATCCGCGTTGCGTGAAAAAAGATTTGCGAACTCGCCAGCCTTCAGCACCTACGCGCAACAGTCGCGGACATATACATTCTTTGGCAAAGAATGTTTATTTTGATGCACACTATCACCCTTTAAAGTTTGACTAGGTTGTTTCGAGTCACCCTGTGGGGCTCCGGAAAACAGGTTGGAAGAACAGCGGATTAGCAACCGAAGGGTTTCGAGTTCGAAATTTGATCCAACCAAAGACCGTCGCGTTAGGTGCTGCTGGTACACGTTAAATTTGTCTTGGCCTCAAATGTTCTCACTTTGGAGTGGTGTGGAAATTTGGAGAGTGGGTGTGCTAGCTCAGGTGTTGACTTCGTCATCTGACCGTGGTGTTCAAAATGATGAGGTGTTATCCTCGTATCTTTCCCTTCGGAATTGATCCCAGATCAATAGCCAATTGGATCCAGCAGCCCGTTGGGTTGCTCCTGTGCGACGTTAATTCAACTACATACCTACCGAATCATCCTGTATAGTCTAATTGTAATGATTATAATGTATTCAAATTTTTTAAATTTGACATTAATCAGTTTGTTTTCACTGAACTAATAGTGATTGATTGAGCTTTCATAAGATTCCGACCACTCCTTTAGTTGATACCTTTTTGTTACGATTGTAAAAATGTAATAAAATGAAAGTTTTTGTAAAACTTTATACTCGAAGGACACAAGTGTTAGTTTCCTTAACTAATGTACAATTTTCTGTTATTTATAAAGGTTGGTTGCAAGTTCTGGCAGCCTCACAGGACATATTGTGCCAAGCACAAGATAAATAATAAAACAGTAAAAACTTTTCCAATTTAATAAAATTAAACAATTATAATTGAATAAGATAATATAACTTTAATAAACTAATATTTCTATTGCGGTAAAATTATTTTATATATTTAAAGGGTTCTGTTATTTATTCATGAAAAATTATATAAACTAAATAGAACGAATAAATGACCGACGATTTTTTTATGATAGTAGATAGATAATACGTTAGTGGATTTGGGTTTTATATCTGACTTCAGGGGTAATAGCTTCCAAAACAAAATAATAATTATTTTTAATTTGATTTAAGAATGGTTGCCATGCATCTAATGTATGTAGCTGTCAATCTACTGCTCGTAGATTGTACTATGAGTGCTTCCCAAATAAGTCAAATTGTCAAGCATTTGAGCGTTTGCACTGCTATCTATGTGAAACCGGAACATTTCATGTCAGCAGGCATGATACGAGTCAACCGAGAAGTTGGCTGAAGAATATAAGGATGTAAATGCCTCAAATGACATCGGGATTCAAATATTTGGTTCTCAACAAACATTAGAGTGATATTTGTGCAATGTTCCCTCAGAGATATAGGCTTTTGCAGCTGACACCCAATTCTTGTGACGACCAAGTACCCTTGATGAATACTCAAACACAGATATGTGCCCTTCCTTAGCTTGGTCCCCTTCAGTGTCACATTTTTAGGTGCGTACGGCTCCACGAACCCGAGGTACCATAGTAATCCATTTTTTCCCATGGAGTTTACTGCCTCTGATAAACAAGGGGGTCGTGACCCCAGGATGCCCCAAGTGATCTCTCTCTTTCTCCTCTCTATCCTTTCTTTTCGCAATAACTTGACATTGTCTTATTGTTGACGCAGCTTGGCCAAATATGACCCTTGCGCCATTAAACCCCAAACCAACCAACCTTTACTCGGAAACACCACCACTGGACACTCGATCCCTGGAAATGAGAAGCCTGATCGAACGAGTCACGTTTCCATCTTTTTGGGCGTATATAAGGTACTTCTGTGGAGAAAACCCCATGAAGACATGAATCTCGCATGTCAACAGGTGATTGCACAGGCTGGTGGTAGCTCCGTAACGGTACGAAGTTTGTTTAGTTGGCCTTCAATTGGACCCCTGGTACGTCTACAAACGTCTCTGAAAGATGAACGCAATGTGTGCATCCTTTTCATCCTTCCTCCTCGACCCCAAGTGTAGTCTTCCTCAGCTTCCACAGTCCTCCCTGTACCAAAGAGACAAACCAAACCTTCTCAGCATAAAGTCAACAGCTCATGCAAGCAAAGCATAGCACGATGCACTTTCTCATCACGGGAATCTATAACTCACGCGGCCAAGCGTGCCCTCAAGTCAGAAGTCCGATGCGACATTTTCTTTCGATGAGATGAACGATTAAAAAAAAAGAATCGTCCACTGTTTAAAAATTACGGATCGGGAAATTGAGAGAAAAGGGTTTCGGTTATCGAGCACTCGACAGTTTCAGTTCGGTGAATAACCTTTACTTCGAATAACTTTATTTATGAGGGAAAAAATGAAGATCGAGAGAGAGAGAGAAGGAATTGGGAAGAAAAACTTTTTTCCTTGCCCAAGTAAGCATGACGAAGTACGGTTCAGAATCTTTCACACTTGCCTCCTCAATTGCGCAATATGTGATTCGCTTGACTCTACGGAGAGCTCGTGGGAAGGTGGTTCTGGAGTTTGGGAAAATGTCCCATAGAGTGCACGGAACTTTGCTTTCGCTTATCACGTCAATCTAGAGTTTATTTTTGTTCTCAGCATTAATTAGATTGGATGCATTTTGTTCGGAACTCGTTTTAGAACATTGTTTCAAAATTGGTTGTATTCAAATAGCCGTGGCTTTCTCTAATTTGTTTTTACCTCTTATACTTGGATATGGTTGTTACGCTGGTAACATTGTCAAAAATTCTCTCTCGTACAGAAAAATAGGAAAAGTAAGGTTCCAATGTCTCCTTCGGTCAAGACACCTTCCCGAGTCCACAAGAAAGTTTACAGGTTTCATTTTGTAAACTCTGGTAGGTCATTTGTTTACCCAAGAATTTCGTTGCATTAGATTTTATGGCGCAAGGACAGTATTTGAAGATGTTGCGCCAAACAACGTCAGGTAAATGGACATTCACACAAAGTTTCACTGAGATTCCCATAAAAGAGAAATACACCCAGGGATTAATACAATTTACAGGTTGCTAGTTCAATGGACAAATCCACTGAGCCACAGCGACTCCTTGACCCAAGAGAAGTTGGTTGGGTTAGGTTTCATGGCCCAAGGATCATATTTGGCGAAGTTGCGCCAAAAAATGTCAAGTAAATAGACATACACAAGGAACGTCTTACTGAGATTCACATAAGAGAGAAATATATCAAGGGAAGAATGTAATTCGCAAGTTGCTAGCTCAGTGGGCAAATCCACTGAGGGCAACCCCTTGACCCAAGAGAAGACATTGATTGGAAACTCTTATTTTTTGGAACCGGAGAAAATGTTTTAGAGAACTTTTGACAAGATTGTGTTCACAACCTAGTCTCTTGCTGTTTTTTATTATTTTCATTTGATGACCATTACTTTTGAATTGTAGAGAATAGACATCGTGAAATCTGTACTGATGGTACCAGAATCACGTAATAAAGTTGTACTGTATTATATGGGTACGCATTTGTAGCAATAAGACCCGGCTACTCCAATTATAATAACAGGAGATTTATCACACTTTGGATCTGGGAAAAAAATTATTGCCAAGTATTTTCAAAATCGGAATAGAACTATCAATGAAAGAGTTTCAAAAGAACGATAATTTGATAATGGAATATGAATTGGCCAGACGGGCATACAGATATTTTTCATCTTTTTAATCGCCACTTCGATTAAAGCTACTGCAAGTACTTTAACTCCATCTCATAAAGACTTCTTATGTATCATGTATTCACCCCTAGTACATCATTAGATATTAATATTATAGTTTATATCATAGATGCGTTTCTATCTCGTATCCGTAACCTGGAATAAGGTTATAAGTATTTTCATATGCTGCTACTTAAGTTTGGTTTGTCAGTCTACGTTCATTTGTTTTGCTTCAAGATTGATAGTCAAGCACTTTGATTAATTTTATTAACATACGTGCAACGGCTACTTATTCACTAGACTTGTGTTGATTGCAATAAACTTAATTTGGTAACTACAATTTAAACACTATGGAAACTAGAAACAGATAAAAAAACCATTAAACATTAAACATTATTCTATTTTGGAGGATACCTAAGTAGGCTGAAGAACACCGAAAACTGATTTTGTCTTAAAATAAAAAAAATATCGAGTTTATTTTTAATAAAATAAATTGGAAAAAATCTAATTTAGAGAAAAGGTAATTTCAATAAGAAACGAATAAAAGCTCATGCACTCACAAATGATTTTTATTGGCTATCACGATTTGAACTTATTCATACCTGGTGGCACGAGTTTAAAAATCGCTTCCATAGATTATAATCTTTCTCTATTCACATTATTCTTCTAATAGTAATACGAAGCAAGCCTAACGTTTTCGGAACATAAAACCCAACTTCCGAGACTGTTCGAATCGCGATAATCGCCGTTAGGTTACCCACACCCATCCAGATAAAAGAGATACCAAAAATTTGAAGGGAATCGGACCCGGAATTAGAAATTCCTCCGGCGTCCAACTCGGTTCGGTGAATGACCTCTCGCTTTAAATAGCCTGATCTCTTGACTGTGAGGGAAAGTGAGAAAATAATAATAATAATTACAGCAACAGCGAAAAAAGCCCGTCTGTGCAAGCTTCCGTGACCGAGGATTTCGCAATTTTTTCCCTCAAAAAAAGGCTCCATCACTTTCTGCGGACCGTAATAGGCTGCTAATGGGAGACAGTTAATTTAAAGTAGCTGGAGTGTGATTACCGGATCGGAAGAAGATGCAAGTTGGTCACAAAAGCGAAAAATTGCAACCCTTTTCACTCCCGGAAACAATTGGTGACAAATAGTCTCGTGATATTTCCTTTCATTTCGAGATCGATGATAATCAATTTCAATTTTTGACGGTTTTTGTGTGAGACTCATCTATTCTCTCTCTTCAGTCATAGAAGTTGCGTGGTGTTATGCGGAATATTAAAAAGACGATCCAAAATGGAAACTGGCTTCACGCTGTGTTTGGTTTTTGAGTGTACTGCCTTCCTGGTTGTTTTGAATATTTTTGATTTGGTTCAGTGATTAATAGTGATTGTGGAATTAATGTACTCTTACGGCCGAGGTTGTTTGTTGTGTGAGAAAAACATATTCTACAAGTCATCTCAGATGTGAATGCAAGCGAATACATTTAGTCTTGTGAAATTAAAAATGATGAGGTAAATTTTTGTTTCGTCCTTTTCCCGAAAGAGATATTACTGATTCGTATTTGTGAACGTCAAGATTATGATTATGCTGTCAGACTAGTGAGTGATTAATTTTAGTTTTATGAAAAGGAGTATAAAATTATATCGCTTCCTTTGATGAAATGCTATTGAATTGAATTGGGTTTGAAACACTACCCTCTAAAATATTTCTGCACAGAAGAAATTTGATGAATCACAGCTGTTGCAGATAAAGTGAAGAGGTTCTGGAGTTACATTGTTCAGTTTAAAAATGAAATCCTTTCATTGAATTTAGTTTTAAATGATATACATATGTTGGAGTCATCAGACACCTATAGGTTCTGAGAATATTCATTAGGCATGGCACTTGTCAACCGAAAACAGAAAGAAATTGAATCTAATCTCGAATGCATAATACTGCTAAAAATTTGGAAACAAATTAATATGCAGTTTGCTGCTAGATCCCTGCAACCAAACCGTTGGTCAAATTCTTGCTTAACTTTGTTCAGATTTTATTGATAAAATTTTTAATCCATATTTTTTCATTTTTGAAGTAATAGTTTCAATGATTGTTCTAAAGTTAATGACAATATTTTGTATTCACACTAACCGGAATTTGTTGTAGTTAAAAATACTGTGGAAGTTTGGAGAGTTGGGTGCCAGCTCAGATGTTGCCTCGTCATCTGACCGTGGTTCAAAATTACGTGGTGTCGTCCTCGGTTCTTTCCCTTTGGGATTGATCCCGGACCGTCACCAGTAACCCATTGTGTTGCTCCAGTGTGACATTAATTAAAATACCTACCTTCGTAGCTACAAAATAGTAATAAAGAAGTACAAAATAAATTATTTGGTATTGGTATTTTCAATTAACGTCACACTGGAGCAACACAACGGGCTATTGGTGACGGTCCGGGATCAACCCCAAAGGGAAAGATCCGAATTATTTGGAGATAATTTTAGCAGGAGAAAAACTATTAATCAATTGACACTTTGACACTTTAAGGGTTGAAGATAAATTTCATTATCACGATCGAGTTTGGATTCTACAATAAATTTATATTAATCCTCCTGATAGTTCTTTCTACGAGGTTATTTTGTAATTAGCAAATTTTGTCAAAACTTGATGAACGACATATCTCGTAGAAACCCCTTGGATGTGTATTGATTTGCCAATTTTGCTGCTTAGTTTAAACGTACTTTATTTGAGCCATATAAATCTGCATATTGCTTAAACTACACGGATGTATAGGTAGGTATTTTAATTAACGTCCATTGGAGCAACACAACGGGCTATTGGTGACGGTCCGGGATCAAACCCGAAGGGAAAGAACCGAGGACAGTAACGCGTAATTTTCGACCACGGCCAGATGACGATGTCACACCTCACTCACCATCTACAAACTTCCACATCACGCCAACGTGAGGACATTTGAAGCCACGACCGATTCAACATGCACCAGCCTCCTTTGTACAAGACGGTTTTGGGTTGGATTCGAACTCGTAACCCTCCGGTTGCTAATCCGTTGCTCTTCCAAACTACACGGAAGAGCTAGCCACTCCAGTGAAATTTTTCATAAGTCTTATTAGAAAGGGCATTGTGAAATCTGTAAGACAGAAATCAGAGTAGACAAAGGAAATTATTAACGAACTCTGAAATAAGTTTTGGTCCGCGGCAGCCCTGTCGGAAGGGTAACGGATTAGCAACCGGAGGGTTGCGAGTTCGAATCCAACCAAAGATTGTCGTGTACAAAGAGGGCTGGTGCACGTTAAATCTGCCGTGGCCTCAAATCTCCTCACCTTGGCGTGGTGTGGAAGTTTGGAGAGAGGGGTGCCAGCTCATGTGTGACCTCGTCATTTGACCGTGGTTCAAAATTACGAGGTGTTCTCGGATCTTTCTCTTCGGGTTTTATCTCGGACCATCACCAATAGCCCGATGTCTTGCTCCAGTGCGACGTTAATTGAAATCCCTACCTACCTATCTGAAATAGGTTGAGGCGTCAAAAATACCGAATCACGTCTGAACAAGTGAATGAGATGCAATTGAAGTAAGCGCTCAAATGTTAATTGTGCTAATATGGCAGAGGTGTGAACTTTTTACCATGCACTTTTACTGGAAATATGAATTAAATAGTATCACAATGTTGCTTTATATTTATTTCATTTGCAGATGTGATGCAGTAACGACACTTACACCAATAGATTTGAGCAATTGAAATAGTTAAGCTCAAATGCTATGTGCTGGTTTGTGATAGCATGGGAGGTTTCTTCCTTCTCGATGTTTTCCGCAAAATCTAAATGTACTGTAGCTTTTTCAATTTTAAAATTCAAGAATCCTGCTGCGTTCTTATACTACACTAGCTGATTAACCCGGCGTTCCTCGGTTGGTTGGTTGTTTTCAGGGTTTTATGGCACAAGGGCCATATTTGGCCATGCTGCGCCAGACACAAGATATACAATACCAAATAATAGACACACACACAATGAAAGTTTTACTGACACAGTAGAGAGAAATACACCCAGGGAGGAATGCACCTGGCGGGAATCGAACCTGCACCGCCTACAACTCGAAGGTTGCTAGCGCAGTAGACATACATACTGAGCCAAGACGGCCCCCCGGAGTTGCTCGGGTTGAATTGTAATTCGTCGTAATTTTACTCAATGTTATTCCTATGGGGATTTCGAAATGATTTTAGCCTCCTCTACAAATCAGGACAAATAGAACTGGGGTTAATATGTATACTATGTTTCCCGCAGGATTCTAAGGAACGGGTGTACAAAATTTGATGTGAATTGACCCGACAGTGATCATAAAAATACTATATATTATTCCTATGGGGATTTTGAATTATTTTTAGCCCACATCCACAAGACAAATAGAACTGCTGGGAGTAATATGTAGCATATGTTACCCGGAG
The DNA here is from genome assembly GCA_933210815.1 of Meta bourneti. Taxonomy (NCBI): domain Eukaryota; kingdom Metazoa; phylum Arthropoda; class Arachnida; order Araneae; family Tetragnathidae; genus Meta; species Meta bourneti. The sequence goes on along the minus strand of OW119924.1, from coordinate 23,813,835 downwards.
GGTTCTAAAGTATAACCGTTCCAAATTTGGTGTGGATTGGTCAAACGGTGTAGATTTGTTTAGAGAACAGTCAGGCGCCAACACTGCTTTATATTATAGTACATATCGAGGTTCCTGATGTTCATTTGTCTCTACATTTGCGGGGTTCGTGTGAACAACCCCTTGCAATATCAGCCCAGATAAATAATCTAAGTGAGGATAATCGAAGACGAACTTCTGCATGTCCTCACTTAAATTATTCAAAAGTGATCATCCGCAGTAGAGGTGTGGGTCAGCTCTACTGATCGATTCGTGAGGTGAACTATAAAGCCGTGCATTTCATGGATAACCCACTATGCAACTGTTCATCGGTATAACTTATGTTACATGGGTATAGAGAATAATCCGTAAATTTAAAGAAGATAAATAAAAATTGGTGGTTGACATTAACAAGTTAGTAGCACATCATAGTCCAGTGATTCTCAAATTGTTTGTTTCTGTGCACCTTTTCAAATCTAGAGATATAGGCATGTCTCAGAGTTTTTAAGGGAGGATTTTCAATGGAATTCTTAATAACATCTAAATTCTTAAAATCATAAAGGCTGCGGTAGCCCAGTTGGAAGAGTAACGGATTAGCGACCGAAGTGTTGCGAGTTCGAAACTCGATTAAACCAAAGACCGTCGTGAACACGGGGGCTAGTACGTTAAATCTGTCGTGGCCTCAAATGTCCTCACATTGGCGTGGTGTGGATGTTTAGAGAGTGGGGTTCCAGCTCACTCTCCAAAACTTCTCATCTGACGCGGTTCAAAATTACGTGGTGTTATCCTCGGATCTTTCCCTTCGGGATTGATACCGGACCGTCGCCAATAGCCCATTGTGTAGAGCCAGTGCTACGTTAATTTGAATACCTACCTACCTTAAAATTCTAAAAATATTTAGAATGAAACTAGCCGTAGATCAATAATCAGCGAAGCAGTTTTTTAATAGTGTAAGGAGCGTTTTGTGTTCTGCTCACGAAGGACTGATGTCAAAGTAGGAGAAAGACATGAAAGTTCGTCAGTTTTTAAAAGTACCTTTCAAAGATCTAATTTTTAAATAAATAATAAAAACTTTATCGCTGCGCAGAGAAGTATAGTTGCACCATACCTCGATAAGTTTCTGAAATGGTGACTACATTTCTCAAATTATAATTCTATGAATGTGTTACAATTAGGTTTGCACGTTTTTTTTCGAAGACAGTTTGCTTCTCTTCGTAATCAGATTTCTAATGGGAAACAATCAATCATTAAAGTATTGTCACTCCGTTATGATATTTCTACGCTCATCTGGAGAATTGCAGCCGCAGTTAATTGAGTAACGCTGTCGTAGCCGAAGCCTGTCAGTACTAGTAGAAAAAAACAAAATGTTCCTTAAATATGAACATGTTTATGACCATTTGGGAAGCAATGAAGAAAAGAACGATACTGAGTAGAGAAAGAGAGTGAGAAAGAGCAATGAATACTGTAGCAAAGTATGCGGAGATCCACTAGGTAGTACTATCGAACTCTCTGTAGTCCACTATGGATCTGCGATAGACACATGTCTCATTCATGTGTAACCTCAATTTGGAAAGATTGGTACGTAATATCTAGGATACACTAACCTACGCATGTAAAGGTGGTTGGCCACTGGGTCATTTAATATAATGTAAAGTATTTAGTATACGCTTGTTCCATTCATGCGTAGTCTCAATTTAAAAAAGATTGGTCGTTCTATATAGTGGTACATTATAACCTTCTCATGTTAAGGTGGATGATCATTGAACCACTCAAAATGAAGTAAAGTATTCAGTAAACACCAGTTCCATTCATGCGTAATCTCAATTTGAAAAGGTTGTTATTTTCTACTTAGAATACATAATAACCATCCCATGTAAAGGTGGTTCACTATTGGGTCACTCAAAATAAAGTATTTATTAACTCTCCTGGGGTTGCCTCTACGAGGTATCTCCTCAGATCTGCATTGATCTGATCAACAAAACTGACCAGATATTTCGTTATTGGAAAAAACTGACCAGATCTTGATAGACGAGATATCTCGTCATTAGAAGAAAACTGATCACTCTCTCATGCATTAGTCTCAATTTGAAAAAGTTGGTCCTTCGATTAAGGGGTACACTATAGCCCCCATGTAAAGGTGATTGGCCGTTGGGTCATTCAAAACGGAGAGGAGGAGTAAAGTATTTATATAAACACTCGCCCCATTCAAGCGTAGTCTCAATTAGGTTGGTACTTTCGACCTAGGGTACACTAACCATCCCATGCAAAGGTGGTTGACCATTGGGTCGCTCAAGATCAAATCGATTTCCAAACCCATTGCGTGACATACATTTGAAAACGGGTAACTACCCTTCGCATTCTTACTCGATTGGAAGGCGGAGATAAAATTTTCCACCAAAAAATACATATTCCCATTTCAGAGATGATACACTTGCCACTGGGGTTGAAATCTTTGTGTCGTCGAATGGACAGAGAGCCGCTTGACCAGCCATGCGTCGAGGAAAGGTTTGCCGATAGATGCCAAAATGTCGTCAATTATGGATTTAACGACACGGGGAATATCTGGAGACATTAGAAATTGTTCCCACTGAGCATTCGTCGTAGCTGAGTAGACGTGCCCTTTCGGTGCCCAAAGGCGCGGTTTGAGGTTATGGATTCAGGGAGATCGGAGATAATAATGGCTTCGTTCCACTTCTTATTTGCTTTTTGGGAATTGGCGAAGAATTATGCTAATCAGTATCAGTTTTACTTGCAATACATTGAAACGCGAAGTTAATTTCAATGATTATGGCGTGCAAGATGGATGAGGAGATTTCAAGTACGGTCAAATATTTTTTTTCTCACTGTTGTTTAAGGAATGAGCAATAAAAGCAATGCTATACAATGCAATCGAGGAAAAACTGTTATTTTAAATAATTTATTTCTATAAAATTAAATATTATAACTTACCTTAACCTTCCTGGTAGTTGTCTTGACGAGGAATCTAGTCATTAGCAAAACTGATTAGATATCTTGATGAACGAGATATTTCGTCGTTAGAAAAAACTCGATGAAACTTTAACTTGATTAGATTTGGTCATTAAAAATCGGCAATATATTAACGACGAGGTATCTCGTCATTAGCAAAGTTTGTGAGATCTTGATGGACGAGATGTCTCGTCGAAACCATTTGAAGGGTTAAGTAGGAGAAATTATTACTCTTCTAATAACAACTTATAAGCAATTTTAATAAGGCATAAAGTACCCTAAAAGTGATAAGTATAAAGTACCCTAAAAGTGATAGTTATAAAGTATATAGAGCCATATCTGGCAATCTGCGCCAAACAACACGAGGTGATAATACATATAAGTATAATTTTACTTGCTCAGAATTCAGAAATACACCTATTTCTTGATCACGACTTTTTCAAAATTTCTGATCAGATTAATGGGGTGCCAACGCATGCGTTGACCTCGTCATCTGACCTTGATTCAAAATTACGAGGTGTCCTCTGGAGGTAATTAAGTAACATCGCACTGGAGCAACAGAGCATTGGCCACGGTCCGGGATCAATCCTGAAGGGAAATAATCGAGGACAACGCCTCGAAATTTTGAACCGCGGTCAGATGACGAGAACACCTGAGCTGGCACCCCATTCTCCAAACTTCCACACTACGCCAACATGAGGACATTTGAGGCCACGACAGATTTAACATGCACCAGCCCTGTGTACGCTACGGTCTTTGGCTGGACCGAGTTTCGAATTCGCAACCCTCCGGTTTCTAATCCAATGCTCTTCCAACTGAGCTACCGCGTCCCTGGCGTTGTCCTCGATCTTTCCCTTCAGGATAGATCCCAGATCCCTCAGTAACCCGTTGTGTTTCTGCAGTGACGCAAATTCAACTACCTACCAACTTACTGATCAGGTTAATTAAATTTATTAAAAGGTCAAATATCCAATTACTTTGGAAGAACTAAAAAACTTCTTTCTGCTCCTTTTTAACCTTTTTCAAATTAAATTGTTAGTTTATGCCTTTGTTGAATGAATGTCATAATTCACATCTAATTTTGAAATACTAAGTTGAAACCGTTATATGAATTTCTTTTGTTAGGATCTGGTGGAAAAATTGTCTTTTCCATCGGCAGATTTGATTCATGAACGGATCAAATGATGCTTTATTTAGTAGTTGCTATTTTACAAATACGAATGAGGCAGGATTGTTTACCACAGTAAAAGAAATATATCTCCGGCTTACAAGTAAACCACATTAAGTCAAAATTTTAGAGATACGAGTTTTCAAACTTTGCTAGACCAGAACGAGGGGATCTCCAGACTGGTTAAGTGTGTGTATGCCCACTTGGTAATTTCTTCTTTGCATGAAGGTTATATTTCTTCTTGAGAAACACACTGAAGCATAGTGATTAGGTAGGGAGGTAGGTATTTTTATTAACTTCACACTGGAGCAACGCAGCGGGCTATTGGTGAAGGTCCGGGATCAATCTCAAAGAGAAAGTTCAGAGGAGAACATCAGATAATTTTGAACCATGGTCAGATGACGAGGCAACACCTGAGCTGGCACCTCACTCTCCAAATTTCCACACCACGCCAACGTGAGGATATTTGAGGCCCCGACAGATTTAACGTGCACCAGCCGCCTTTGTGCACGACGGTGTTTGGTTGGATTAGAACGCACAACCCTCCGGTTGCTAATCCGTTACACTTTCAACCGGGCCACCGCGGGCCCCATAGTGATTAGAACTTTTCACCCTTCGTTTTCTCAGAACCATGTTTTTAAACTTAGTATGTTTTACTTAGCCGAAAATATATATCGATTCTTATTAAATCCTTGGAAGCAACGCTGAATGCTTGATTGGATATTTAGTACTCAGACATAAAAACAAATTAACCTTTGTGGGAATCACAATATACCGCATACAGATGGAAGGATAAGTAGATGTAATTTGAAATCTTTAGGTAATTGAATTAACGTCACACTGCAGCAACACAATGGCTTATTAGCGACGGTCCGGGATCAATCCCGAAGGGAAAGATCCGAGGACAACACCTCGTCATTTGAACCACCTTCAGATGCCGAGGTCAGCACCTGAGCTGGCACTCTCCTAGCTTCCACACCGCGGCAATCTGAAGACATTTGAGGCCACGAAAGATTTAACGTGTACCAGCTCCACGTACACGTCGGTTTTTGGATGGATCGAGTTTCGAACTCGCTACCCTCCCGTTGCTAATCCACAAGTCTACCAACCGGGCTACTATGGCCCAACCCTAATGTGGCATCACAATATGCCACATTAAGGTTGAACGATAAGAACACGTTATTTGAAATACTTAAGCTAAAAAGGTTAACCACCCTCAGCTAATTTAAACTTCAAGTCACACAGACCAGGAAAACCATCTTTCTTCTATCATTTCGAAAAATCTCCTCTTTTCCATTGATGACCGGAAACAGGTAGTCATCTTCCAGGTTTCCCATTGTTTTTGATTTCGATTAAACCCGCGTCTTATGGAATATTGACCATCAGACTTACTCGGTCACTTACCTGAGCACGTCTGTTTTAACCCTTTGCGTGCTATCACGGGCTGCTGCGCTGATCTCTACCACAGATAGCAGGACGGCGCGCCTAAATGGGCTGCACTTATCGTCGTCCCACAACAAGCCAGAGCACACATTCGCGGGTCATAATTTTCTGCTTCTCTGGAGAAGCCCTTTTTCCCAACTTTTCACCACTTTCCGAGATCATTACAATAATTTCCAGATTCCGATCGGGATTGAAGGAACCAGTTGGTGTCAGGGTCAAAACACTTTCGGTTTGTTTTCCCAAGACCCGAATGTACGCCTCTTTTGAAAAAGTTGGTTGAGTTTTGTGGCACAAGGTCCAAAAATGAGCAACCTGAAGATAGAATATAAACAATGCGAGAGGAAAAAAGGCAACGGTAAAACTGAAGGGAGGAAAGATCACTAGGGTACCATGGAGTTGTGATGCCGGTGTTTACTTGTAGACAGTAAACACCCTGGGGAATCGACTGCTATTTTGATAACGCTGAATTGATCTATTAGATATTTTTATATAAAAGCTGCTGGTCGGTAGGTATTTTAATTAACGTAGCACTGGAGCAACACAACGGGCCATTTATTTAAAAGCTGTAGGAGAGGAATTTATTTAATATGTGAATACACTTTAACCCCTTAACCCTCTTGCGGTTGTTTCGATGAGGTATCTTGTAGTTAGCAAAACCGACCCTGATCTTGATGGACGAGATATATCGTCTTTAGAAAAAGCTGACCTTATTTTTATATCGTTGTCATAAAATCGACAATATCTTGTTGACGAGATATCTCGTCATTAGCAAAATTGACCAGATCTTGATGGACAAGATATCTTGTCGAAGCCACTTGAAGTGTTAAACGGCACTGTTCTAAAGAGTTTTTGAAAAAGCATTATGAAGCAAGTTTCGATATTTCAAAAAAGAAATTTCTTTTTCTCCTAATGTCCGGCCAAAATTGAACATTTCCACCATGGCCCTACAAAGGCGGATTTGTGAATCCTTTATATTATCCTGAAGCACCACAGGGAGGATGGTCACATTATTCCTCGCATTCTTATCAAACACAACCCGTTTATATAAAGGCCACGCATTCATTTAGGAAGGACAAACATACATGCCTTACCATTGATTCCAACCAAGAACCTTTCGATCCAGAAGCAAGCAAGCACCATGACCACTAGACCGATTAGCCAGTAAGAAAAGTAAAAGGAACATAAGAAATTAAATCCTGCTTAAAATCTAGTCACATTTGTTTAATCCTTTGCAGGGCACTATGTTTAAAAAAGTTCGTTGAAAAAAAGACTTCCAAAACGAGAGCATTTATGCAACAAGTTTAATCTTTCGACAATGGAATATGAGAAATTAAATCCTTAAAATCTGGTCACCTTTGCTTTAACCCTTTGCAGGGCACTATGTTGGAAAAGGTTTTTGAAAAACACTCATGCATAAAACCAATTACCTAATCTGAATATGCCTTGCGCATAAAATTCGTTTCTAGAGGTTATAATTTATATGCAATCCTAGGGGAGATCTCGGTAATTCAATAGATTCTTGATTATCCGAGGTAATGTGGATCTAGGCCACCTCGGATAACCGAAAACTTGGATTATACGGATATACACTCATGTCCAAAAGTTAAGCATAATTCGTAAAATGCGAAAAAATCGGAGTAAATATGGATACAATGGTTCAAAATCACTTGCGGAGAATCGTGGGACGAAGGTAAAACATTGGGCATATGCAAAACAGTTCAGTCGACGTCGACATGCGCAAAGCACCGGCGCACGTCGAAACGAGTATAAAACTGACTCGAGCGGCATGGCCAGTTTAGACAGAAATTTCGCAATTGCTGTCGTACAGAGCATTATTAACAATCAATAAGGACAAAAGATGTCACAAAGATGACAACTTGACATGTTTATGAAGGGAAGAATTATAGGAATGCTGGAATCCAGTCGATCCCAAACCGAAGAGTCTCGAATTCTGAATGTGCCTCAGTGTGTGATCTCCAGACTGTGGCAGAGGTTTCAAACCACTGACTCGACGATCAGTACCAGGTCGGCCAAGGGTAACAACCGCTCGACAAGACCGATATTTGGCGATACTTGCGCGACGTCAGAGGAACCGTTCTGCCAGACAACTGGGTTCAGCCCTGACAGCCGCCACAGGAATCATAGTTTCGAGACAAACTGTTTACAGGAGAATCAGACACGTTGATCTCTATGCCAGACGACCAGCAGTTTGCATCCCCCTGACATCTGCACAGAAATGTGCAGTGTTACAGTGGAGTTTGGAACATCTGCAGTGGAGTGGACGACAGTGAGGCAATGTCATGTTCAGTGACAAGCGCAGATTTAGTCTGCAAACTGATTCTCGTCGTTCCACGATCTGGAGAGAACATAGAACGCGTTTTCAACCGGGAAACATCACGGAAAGACATTGTTTTCCTTCAGGGGGTCATGGTCTGGGCAGGCATCATGCTGGACGGCCTCCACATCTTTGATACTGGGCCTATTACCGGTCAAAGATACAGAGACGAAGTCCTTGAGCCTACTGTTCGCCTGTTTCGAGGTGCTGTCGGTCCTGGTTTCATATTCATGGATGATAATTCATCTCCTCACTGTGCAGCCCTGGTCGACGCCTTCCTTCAAAGCGAAGATATCCACCGAATGCAGTGGGCTGCCAACAACTAAAGAGCATGTGTGGGATGTGTTCGTGTGACATATTCCAGCCCTCCGCCTCCCACCAAGCCCAGTTCCGGAATTGAAAACTGCTCTTAGTGAGGCTTGGAACTCTGAGCACACAACGCATCCATACTCTCATCGAAAGTATGGGAAATCGTTGTGCAGCATGCGTGACTACCAGAGGTTCCCATACACCGTATTAAACTTCAACATCAGTGTTTTAATCATTCTGTTTTACTAAAGCTGATACTCGTTTTGTGAACCTTTTTCTTTCAACCCTTTTCTTTGATTAATAAAAGTCATTATTATCCTTGTTTTGCATTGTTTACTTCTTATAAAACCCTATTAAACTCTCATACCAGGTTTCCTTCCATTCCGGTGTAGGTTTTCTGAAATATTCACATAAACAGCAATTATGCTTAACTTTTGGACATGAGTGTAGTTATACAAAATAGCCTATTAGAAATACAGAAACAATAGACTATGCTACATGCTAGTATTACTGCTATTGACAGATTCCTAAAGCAAGAATTACAAGGATCTCACCATGCTACAGGCGGACAAACCAGACCAGTCACGGACTCTCGTGATCGAAGCTTGTTTAGAAACTTAAGAATAAATTCACTACCAAATTCGGTTCGGATAACACGGACACTCGTAAATCGGAGCTCGGATAATCAAGATTCTTCTGTATATCAAATTATTCTTTAGGTATTTCCCGAACCACCTCAAGATGTTTGAAGGGTTTTCATACCTCTTGATTATTAGGCCTAAAAATTTGTGGTTAGATTTTTCGAATATAACCACGGTTATGCGATGTAACCTCGCTTTTAAATTTCTGCTTTTGTTATTAGTTTTATTATTATTGATTAGTTTTTTACAACGTAAACCAAAATACCAGATACAAAATACAGAAGTTCCAATTCACCATGACCTGATCATGGCAAATCATTGTTGGGGTGGATATTGTCCTACTGTTTTTATAAAGAAAATGTAGCCCAATCACTGAATATTCCTTCCTCTCTCAATTAGAGTGGGGGTGCTAGCAGACGTGGTGACATCATCATATGACCTTGGTTCAATATTACGAGGTATTATCCTCAGACTTTTCCCTTTCGGGATGGGGCCACTGCAGCCTTGTTGGAAGAGAAGCAGATTGGCAACCGGAGGGTTGCGAGTTCGAAACTGAATCCAACCAAACTCCGTCATATAGGTGGGGTCTGGTGCACGTTAAATCTGACGTGGTCTTAAATGTCCTCACATGGGCGTGATGTGGAAGTTTGGAGAGTGGTGTGCCAGGTAAGATGTGACCTAATCATCTGACTGTGGTTCAAAATTACGAGGTGTTGTCCTCGGACTTTCCCTTAGGGATTGAACCTGGACCGTCACCATTGCTCTTAGATGTAAATTTAACTACCTACCTCTCAAATCATTAAAAGTAGTTTAAAATGATTTTTTGAATTCTTTGCTCTTCTATTTTAATTACAATAAATCCAATATCAGATTACGATGTTTTTATGATGTTTTAAGATGTGTCTGAGAAAAAACGGAAATATTGATCCTCTTTCCAATAATTTATAAAAATATTAGGATACGCAGATGAGCACTGAAAAAGGGACAAAGAGTAAAAGGTGAAGCTAAATTTCTAGGAAAGGAAGCGATTGTTTATCTATGGAACACTCTGTTCGGTCTTGTATACCCCCCTAAAGGGAAGGTTTTGGTAGATAAAATGACATATTTGATTCATATACGGGACAACACGTGTCTACATCCAGAGATTCGTGAATAAACCTTTGCAGTGGAAACTTGCACAAAACTGCACAAGTGAATTCAATGCCTGTAAAATAAATAGTATTTAGTAATAGTTCGTAAGTAACTATGACGTTACCTTAAATTCTAATTGAAGGTAAGAAAAGTTTAAAAAAGGTTTAAAGAAAAGAGGTATGGATTTGAGAATATACAGGTATTCCCTTGTCCAGTTGGTAGATATCCTTTACCTACTTTCCATAATATACATCAGGGGCTATGTGTCATAATTGTACCCCCCATTACAACGCATTTAAAATATTAAATACAACTAAAAAATCTGCAGGTCCAAAGCTTGAACACATAAGTAGAACGTAAAAATAAAATTTGCGAATATAAAACTGAAAGTACAAAACTCTTTTGACATTCTCCTGTAAAGTCTTTTATCCAGCCAGACAGTTTTTTAAAAATAAGTCTATACCCCTAGTTTTGGCGAGGTATTATACACTTGGCGAGTTAGACAAATCTCTTTCCATTGACCCTGAAGAAGAGGCTTGAGCTCTTGCACAATGGGTGCATGACATTTTATAAACCCCTGACAAATAGCTTCTAAAATACGACTTTGCTCCTCCAGCTCATTATTCAACTAGCGGCCATGTTGCTCCGCGGTACTCTTTTCTTGCGCGCAGTGGGTAGCTTTTATTCTTTTCGTCTGCTCCAAAGAGTCGTGCTGCGGTCCCTGAGAGATGATGGCTGCTTTTGAACAGAGTTAAACAGAGGAGGCTTTTTACAGAGTTTAAGTTCGTGTCCGATAAATCACAATTAATTAACGTGTTCGTCACTTTCAGCGACCTCCCGTTTTATTTAAAATGTTTCAGATTTCCCCTTTTGTCATTTGAACAAGTTTCAAGGGCTGGATTTTGCGTGAAGTTTGTTTTTCGGTTCTTATTTGAGATAATTAGGCCTGGTAAAATTGTGCAAATTTGGTATTTTGAAGCCACGGATTTGCTATTTTGTGTTTCTATTTAGGTCGAATGTTTTAAAATTAGTGTATACGTTGGAAATGGAAATTGAAATGTTTTGTAATTTGTTTAATAGTATTCTCGAAGTTAAGCAGCAAAATCTACAATGTCATAATGTCGACGACAACCACAAATTTTTCGTTTCCAGTATCTCCAGGTTTAGAATTTCCATTTCTTATTATACCTTTGAATAAGATCTTGTTGGTCGGTTTGGTTTTATGACGCTAGGGCCATATTTGGCTAAACTGAGCCAAACACGAGACAGACAACGTCAAGTAAATGGACATACAGAAGTGAAGTTTTACAGTCACAGAAGCTGACTCATTGAGTCATAGCGACCCCTAGATTTCATTGAATTACTTGTTAACACATGTCTTATGTTCACATGATGCTTTTTGTATGCTCAAACTAACGATCCAATACTTGTTATAATACTTGTTAAAAGGAAATATTTCACCAGCCAATCTCAATAAAGTGTTAATTTAAAACTATCCTCGGTTATGTTATATTTTAAAACATAAATAGGTTAAAAGCAACTATTGGTGGACATAAACGCATAAAAGCTTTTTACCTGAGCATCATTCCACTTCATGATCTAACATGAAATTTATAAATGCACTCATTTTGTAGGAAACAGCTTTAAATACAAAAAATGACAAAATTTTTTATTTTATAGATATTCATATTATTCGCTTAAAAATCTTCCTGTGAAATTTTCAATTGAGAGAAGTTTTATTTTTACTTTTAGCTATTTTCAAAACGTCCTTTTAAAAAATAAAACAGGCCACACACAAACAAAATTATCTATTTTACCGTGGTTAACTAATATAATAAACCTTTTATCAATTCCTCTAGCAGTTCCTACAATTTATATCCGAATTTTATTGATTGTTTTAAATTTAATGCAGATGAACTATCTACGTTGCTTTTGGAGAACGAAAACAGAAAAGTGGTTGAAATTTGATGATACGCAAAGGTATTTTCGCAAAGGGCCCTCAAATGTCGAATTCCAACGTTCTGTAAAGGTGATAGAATTGGAGCAAAGTGAGAGAAAAGGCTGATAACAGGGAGAATGTTATGGTACAGGAAAGATCAAATGAATGTTTCCAAATGTTCATAAAAATTAAACTAATGCATGAAAAGTTTTAGGGTATATTGACAAATATTTCAATACTTTATTACTATAAACGAAACTTAAAAGGTGTTTCCGTGTTCCCAGTGTTTACAAAACTCAAACTATAAAGGTTTTCTTAAATATATATAAAATCCCATGGAAATGTACGTAACTTTCACTATTCCAAGGTTAATCCTTTGAGGTTTACTCGTATATATCCGTTTTGAAATCTTCAATCTTCCCCGCATGTCTTCCAATCAATTTTGATTGTGAGCTCGTGCAAACGCTTTGTGAATTCAATTTTAATTTTACTGGTGCAGTGTTACCAGTAAACTTATGAATGTTGTTTTGCCTTGATATTATATTTATTAAGCAGCTATGACATTAGTGAATGCATTTTTAATTATGTACAAGCAAACTGTAACCATGATATAGAATGTGATGAAAAATTAATTTGGAATTAAAAAGGATTAGAGGAGTGCAAAAGAGAGTTAGATCCGTGTTCTCTGTAGTCTTTTTATCGTCCTCAGTTAATTAATAAATATCGAAATTCTTTTAACAATTCTTCCTTTCTTTGGGCGCAAACGAAAAATTAATCTACAATCATTTTAATGCAATCTTATGGATATTCTGATCACCCGAAAAGTGGCTTGAGATAGTATTCATTTCCAGGTGAATTAGGAAACGACTCGAATCACCATGCTGTCTCCCGACATAAGTGGTGGTAGCAGTGGGATTCAATACTCCGACAACTTTCTTGACCAACATAATCTTTCCTGGGATTCTTTCGACCAATAAACGTAGCTATTATACAATAGCTATGCAATTGCAATTGCTAGCTATTGTATAATAGCTTCGTTGCAATTGCTATGCTATGCAATAGTCATTATGTGTGTTGTGGGGTAACAGTACACTATACTACTCAAAAATCTCGTGAAGCTCAGATAATTATTAACAGTCGTACGCATATATTTTTTATGAAATAAAAGACAAATATTAAAAATTAAAAGGTACACATATGTAAATGGCTATCCTACCTCTTTGTAAAAAGAAATATTCACCACCGATTTCCATGAAATTTTAATTTGGAACCTCACTAAATTACATTTCTTTCAAAATAGAAATAAGCTAAAAGCACGAAACTTTCTCGCCTAAGCATCGTTCCATTTCACGATCTAACAAGAAATTCAAATGCATCTCTCGAAAAACATTGCTTTAAAAATATTTTTCGAGAATCTGAAGTATTGTAGCCGATGATGGTTGAACTTTCGTATCTGCTTTCAAGAGCCTACTCGTATTTTATTTCTACATAGACCTTACTACACAATTACCTGACTAAACAGAAGGATTGGTCACCTGACGCTGGTGACATATGTATGAAAGTGGTTTCGATACATGACGCTTTGAAGAAAGAATCTGCCTGGCCTCCAGAGACCTAATTTAGGATGATCTCAGTGTTCTGGTGCTTTGTTCTTTTAATGGAATCGCCATATTCGCATGTTCCAGAACAAGATTTCAAGTTTGAGGTTATAGTTTTTTCTTATCTTTCACATATCCTCATGTTTCCCATGCTATTCATTTGTCTTTATACCAGATTGAGAATTAGTAAAACGCATTATATCAAGAACCTTATAAAAAATGATCCCTGTATGTCGAATAAAATATTATTTTTATGCTACAGTATGTTTCACATTACGGGTTATTTTCATAGAACAGACAGGATTTCATTTCTTATAATTACGCCATATAAAGATATGGACCGTATTATATTTTTAAAAAACTTCGTTAAAATCTATCTTGTTTTAGATACAAGATTAAATTTTGAAGTAAGGAATTTCTGTAAGATTAAATTTCAGGGGAAAGACTGTTCTGAATACGAAAATAACTTTAGAGTGATTGTGTTCCCCGAAAATTTCTAATGACAGTTAAATAGCGTTAAGCAAATATTCAAATTTTATTGTTCAAAGTTCAACTTTCAATTTTTCTGTCATTTTTGACAAGCTGATACAATATGTAAATATTCGAATGTGGGAAATGATTATGTGGTAGGTAGTTAAATTAACGTCGCACTAGAATAACACAACGGGCTATTGGCGACGGTCTGGGATCAATCCCGAACCGAAAAGATTCGAGGACAAAACCTTGTAATTTTGAACCACAGTCAGATGACGAAGTCACCACCTGAGCTGGAACCCCACTCTCTAAACTTCCACACCACGCCAGCGTGAGGACATCTGAGGCCACGACAGATTTAACGTGCATCAATTCCCACGTACACATCGATCTTTGGTTGGATCGAGTTCCAAACTCTCAACCTTCCCGTTGCTAATCCGTTGCTCATCCAACAGGGCTAAAATGGCCCTAGATGGTTAGAGATGGTATAGTGAGATTAATAATAAACTATTAGCAGTTAATTTATAGCTGTTATCTTAATAGGATAATATTGCAAAAGTACCCATGCATTTATTATACTTAATTTGTACGGAGATTAAAAAATGAGAAACAAACACTTTCTAGGGGACTTGAATCCCAGAGCCTTCTCCCTCTCTGCTTACGTCACTGTAAACGATAATAACAAATTCTCGGTATTCTTTAATGACAAGAATATATTGATGACTACAACGAAATAATATTCCTAGAAAATCTTGATAACAAATGAAAGAAGACATCGTTCGCTTTCAAGTGAAACACACACTAAGTCAAAGAACTTAGTTCTGAGAAAGCAAAGGGGGAAAAGTTCTCAAGTGCTATACTCATCAAGTGCGTTTCTCGATAAGAAATATAATCTTTATGAAAAGAAAAAGTGATTATGGACTACAACAGTATAAACACTGCCTTCTGGTCTAAAACTAAAAAGCTCACATCCCGAAAATTTTGCCTTGGTGTGTTTCAATTTCAAGCCGACAATATTTCTTTTTGTTAAACTTTTTGTATCAAGGCACCATAAAATAACGACATTGTTTTATTTTAGGACTGTGGATCTTATTTAATTAATCCTTTGTCAATTAATACAAGGAACTTCGACGTTTTCTTTTATACCCTTAAAAACGTTCATCACACATTTTTGTATTTTAATTATTCATTAGTATAAATATCAAATTTTTATCATCATTATGATAAATCTAATATTTGTACAATATTTTCTGAATATTAATTCCTTTCTAGAGATAGAGGTTAAATAAGATACTGGTAAAGGTAATGTAAGAACACTTTAGAGGATTTTTAAATTTGTTTTTCCGAGATCCTTACTATTAATTAAAATTTAACTAATTAAAGATGTTTCATTTTTAATTTGAAATAAGATAGTTAACTATACATAGCTAAATGTCTAATTTAAAAATTGTTGCTTCATATTTTCAATTAACTATAGTACTGAAATTAATCATTTAATACCAGTTTAAATAACACAATAAAACATTTTTGAAAGAGGATGAAATATTATAAAGTAAAGGTTTATTCTGCTAAGGATTTTTTAAGGCTATCAACTAAATTTAGTCCAAACCTCCTTGCTGAAAGATTAGTTGTAAATATTAAAACCTTTCGCTCTTAATTTTGAAATAAGAGTTATGAATGTCAATAATATTATAGTATTTTTTTATTTAATAGGAAACTTGATAAAAGCATGTATAATTTTGATCAAGCAGCGTAACCATAATTTCATTTCAGAGGCGCGGCGCAGTGTTAGAAATATTGAAATAAACGTCTTTATATCTTGTAATTCATCATAGGTTAATTTAAAAGGATTACTTTAGAGTTAAAAAAGTGACCCACATTCAGTTGATCCTAATGCAGAAATCATTTAGGGGCCCAAGTTGGTAGAGTCACAAATTTGAGAGCACATCCGGAGGGTTGCTAGTTTGAAACTCGATCCAAACATGAGAGCTGATGCATGTTAAATCTGTCGTGACCCCAAATTTCCTCACTTTGGCGTAGTGTGAAAGTTTGGAGAGTGGTGTGCCAGCCAGGTGTTCACCTCGTCATCTGACCTTTGTTCAAAATTGCGAGGTGCTGTCCTCGGATCTTTCCCTTCGGTGTTCATCCCCGCCCATTGTCTTGCCCAAGTGCGACGTAAATTCAACTCTCAGCCAACCAACTGGAATCAGTTTTAAATTGCTACGTTCGCCAAATTTTTATGGATATGAAATATCCTCAAGTAAATATTCAAATATTGTTTCGATGAATTATTTTTAAGCATTTATGTTATGTGTATATGAACATGAGAGATGTTTTAGTCAGAAAAAAATAATTTTCAGGCTTTCAATATTTTTTTGTAAATGATAAATTTTATAAACTATCCATTAATATAACTTCTCTTTTCTTTTGATCTCACAAAAATATTCTAAGCACTTTTCGTATTTAATTTGAAAAGAACAATTTTTTAAGAGGGGGCTCAGAGGTTTCACCTCTGGCTACGTATCTTTGATTTCTATGCTAAATATAAAAGTTATTAAATAATCCAGTTTAATGTGATGACTGAATTTTGGATTTTTTACATTCAATCTGACCAATTACAATAACGGAGCCTCAGCCAATCGGACAGTTGGGGGAGGAGCAGCTGCAGCGACACATAGTATCACCCCCACCAGTTCCAGGGCAAGCAGGTGTAAAATCGTACTTCTAAAGGGGGCAAGATTAAAGAGCGTGGCGAGCACACCTTGGTCACTGGCTATTACCGCACCGCGACTCCCTTGACCTCTGATTTAATAGACACTTAGGTGGACTAATGAGCCCCAAGTGACGTCATCAAGACTTTCACCTTTTATCCCTCCCTCACTAGCTGAAAGACGAGAGTCTTGGGGGAATATATGCAAAGTGAGAATCGACCTGTTTCGAACGTCTCATGTCTTATAGGAAGTGGCTTCTGTTAGAAATGGTAAGGCTGTAAAAATGTGGGATGTTTAAATTCCCAGACTTGATGTTTAATAATTTATAAAAGCCTTAGAAATAAGCAGTGCCATTCCTGAGAGTTGTGTTGAATGTGTACTTACACGTAGTCAGGAAGAATAGGGACAGCCGAAAGACAAGCGCAGAATGCTTTCAACTTTAAATATAAACATGTCAACAATAAATTTTCCTATATTAGAAACGTATTCGATACTTACCGGAAAATTATACTTCGATCGATATTTATTTGTTCTTTGTACGTTTGTTTTGCGATTTGGTATGATACTTATGCCTATTTGTTCTGCATATTTTGTTCTTTAGGTTTGAATATTCAAAAAGCACGCATCAAGAGCAGATATATCAGCAGTCAACAGATCTTGACTTCTTTCCGAAATGATTTTGGAATTAAAAAGCTATCAAAAGTACACGCTGAAGAAGTTAGTTATAGCCTAGATAACCAAAGTTTCGTAAACCACACAGCTAAAATATACGTCAATAGTCGAAAAAATCATTAGAGGCAACACTCATTTCACATTCGGTTTTAGAGAATAGAGAAAAGGAGCTGAAATAGGGCAGTACAAAATTATTTTCTGCTTGATGAAAGGCGTTCTTTTAAAAAAATTAACTGTTTCTAGAACAGTTGACGGCTCGTTCAGGTTTGCAAGTGGGAAGCTCTTACCTCAGGAATGGCCGTAACCTTGTGTCTACTATGAGAGCTCTGAACTGTAAATTCTGAAATATGTACCACAATTCAGGTGTTCTATGTATATTGATGCAACCCGAAGACACGGTTGATTTTTAACGGTATAGCATCAGTTCATTTTGTTTCAAAAAGCCTTGTTTGGATAAAATTGAATTTTACGTGTAAATAGCTGTGAATCTAAGAAGAGAAAAATAAGTTCATCCTAGTAGGGTGGTTTGTATTTCTTTTCAGAGGGGTAAATATAATTTTTATACCAAATAAAGATCTAGACCTTGCATTTCTTAATTTTGTCAAGCCTGTATCTTTGTTTAGCTACCAACCTAAATTCTAAAGTACGGGTATAAAGTAAGCATGAATGGTGACCCATCTGGATAGCTCCGAGTACAGAAATCACACTACAATAATTGTGTTTGCCAAATATTTGTAATTAGCATTAAACAAATAATCACATTTTTTTCAAAGGTCGCTTTTTATTTCATTCCCATATTTGACATAGAAACGCAAATGTTTGAGATGGTTATGCCAGTCCGATTAATTTTCGACTGTTAACCAGTTAATTTAATAAATGTTATTTTATTTAACACTCTGGAGAGAGGGCTTACACGCATATATCCGTTATGCAACCTGCAGTCTTCCCTGCATGACTTATAAACAGTTTTACCTTCTTGGCCAATAGAATCTATTCTAGGCTTCTTTCAATCAATAGATGTGCAAACTTAATCTTTATTCGTGTTGTGGGGGTAAAACAATTCTACACTAATCGAAAATCTCGTGACACTCGGGTTGGCGTGGACGTTTGGCGAGTGATGCCAGCTTGGTGTTGACCTCGTCATCTATGTGATTCGATATTATGAAGTTATTGTCTTGGGAATCTTTCCCTTCGGGATTGATCCCGGACAGTCGCCAATAACCCGTTGTGTTACTTGAATGGGACGCAAATTCAACTATCTACCTACCAATCAAGTCAGTTGTGAGAGTAGGATGCTGGGATCAGGTATTCACCTCGTCATCTGATCGTAGTTCAAAATTACAATGTTGTCCTCAATCTTTCCTTTCGGGATTGATCCAGGACCGTCGCCAATAGCCCATTATGTTGCACTAGTGTGACACTAATTCCGCTACTTACTTAGGAACTTAGTTGTGAGAGTGGGGTGGCCATATGAGGTGCTGACCTCGTCATCTGGTTCAAAATTATTTCTGTCCTCCGATCTTTCCCTTTCTTCCATCCTGGACCATTGTCAATAGCCCTTGTCTGCAATGTGGCGTAATTTTAGCTTCCTAACTATCTACCAATTTAATTGTGAGAGTGGTGTGCCAGCTTAGGTATTGACCTCGCCATCTGACCATGGTTCAAAGAGACGGTATTGTTGCAGTAGCCCGTTGCGTTGTTCCAGTGCTGCGTAAATTCAACTACCTACCTACCTCGTGACGCTCGGAGGTTTAAATATAACAGAATGATCCAGCATTAATTTGTAAGGATATAAAAAGAAATCAACACTTTCTCTGTGGAGAGCTTGAGTTCCCAGAGACCGCCCTTTGGTCATTGCAGACACTCTTCGAAGCGTCCTAAAAGTACGGGCTCCTTGCGAGAAGGCTGCGACCCCTCACAAAACTCCACCGCATCGTTATGAAATGATTTGACCTTCGGTTCCTCCGGGTTTGCAGCCTCAGGGGGTTGGGCGGAACCGTTTTTTTCTTGCTTGTTTTTTACTGCTGCGTGGGATCATGATTTATGCTTCAATCTCGTGGCCCAACACACACTCTTCCCCCTTGACAATGAATGTAACTCTCTCCTTTATTCCCCAGTCCACATCCGCATACTGCTCGATTTTTTCGTTTTTAATGCGCCGCAGACGTGGAGGAATCTCCCGATGAGCCTTCCACAGACGTGAATGCCGGCGAATTTGTTTGCGATATGGCAATTTGTGTCGCGCTTGATGCCTTAATGGCTCCACGCTGAAAAGACAGCAAGTCATCAAAGTTCAGGTGGTGGGGTTGGAGGGGTGTATAATTTTTAAAGATGGAATTATGCGGGGACAAAAGCAATGTTGAGAAAGAGATCACCTGTTGGAAGAATAGCAGGCCATCTCTTGAAAGTAGAGCTTCAATTAATTATTTTGTGCATGCATGTGCATTTATATATTTGAACGGCTTCTTTTACGAAGAAAATTTCATTGTATATATCATTGGCATGGTGTGACAATTTTTAGAGTGGGATTCCAGTTCAGGTGTTCATCTCGTCATCTGACAATTGTTCAAAATTATGTACGGACAGTCGCTAATAGTCCATTTTGTTGTTCCAGTGCGACGTAAATTCCACAACCTACCATAGGTCGTATCTTAAAAGTAGGGCTGGAGTTCATTATTTTGTGCGTGCATGTGCATCTGTGTATTTGAACGGCTTCTTTCGCGAAGAAAATTTGACTGTATATATCATTGGAGTGTTGTGGTGGAAGTTTGGAGAGTGGGGTGTTCTTGTTACGATCTCTAGTTCCCTGATCCAAAAGCGTTGTATTTAAGATGAAAGTAAACATGATCTTTCTTAGTCAAAAGGTAGTCAAGTAAGGAAAAACAATAATAAACGTTACGAATCCAAAAGATGTATCACGTTGGCGTGATGTGGAAGTTTTGTGAGTGAGGTGAAAGTTCAGGTGTTGACCTCGTCATCTGACCGTGGTTCAAAATTACGTGATATGGTCCTTGGATTCCTTTCCCTTCGGGATTGATCCCAGACCGTCGTCAATATCCCGTTGTGTTGCTCCAGTGCGACGTAAATTCAACTACCTACCAATCAAATTAGTTGTGAGAGTGGGGTGCCAGCTAAGGTATTGACCTCATCATCTGACCGTAGTTCAAAATTACGACATGGTCCTCGTATCTTTCCTTTTGAGACGGATCCTGGATCGTCGTTAATAGCCAGCTGTGTTACTCCGGTGCGACGTTAATTCAACTACCTATCTTTCATTGTATACATTTTCTTAACCCTTTCAGCATCACGAAATTTTTGATTAGTGTAATATTCCTTTTCCCCACAACATATTTAACTAAATAACCACGCCTGTTGGTTGAAAGAGTCATAAGAAAGATTCCATTAGTCAAGAAGGTCAAAACTGGGTGTAAGTCATGTAGAGAAGACTTGCAGAATGCATTTGTGCATGTGAATCTCTCAGAGGGTGAAAACAAACGTTTTCCAAATTCAACACCCTAAAGAAAGCGTTCAACTTTCTTTTGAGATCATTGGTCTGTATTGTGTATTATGCAACCATCTAGGCCTTCTGTAATAGGAGAATTGCAGGGCATACAGTTCAATAAGAATTAAACTTTTTGTCTTAATGATACTTAAAACGAAGTACATAGAAATTTAATTAATATTTTACATAATTAGAGTAGTGTCTTATTTCAATATTTATATTAAAGATTTGCTAGTCTAATTGAAATTTAGACCAAAATTTTTTCAACAAATTTTCTCGGTCTTTGGGAGGGACCAAAAGCAATTAACGACACGACTATATTTGTTGCACGACTTACTTCGACAATCTGTACCAGCAAATTTCAATAAAAGTTTCACCAAAAAATTAATAGCTGTTAATGAATAATTTTTTGGACGTTTATAAATATGTATATAACAAGACATCTAAAAAAACGTAAAAGAACAAAATATACTTGGAAACGAAGACATGCTCATGAAAAGAATCCCAAGTTGTAGGTGGCGCAGGTTCAGTTCCTCTAGCTTACCTTGAGTGTATTTCTCTCTACTATATTAGTAAAACTTTTCTTCTGTGGGTTGACATGTGGTTGACTGTGGGCATTTACTTGACTTTGTTTTGTGTTTGGCGCAGATTGGCCAAATATGGCCTTTGTGCCAAAGCACCCAACAATCCTCAAGAGTATCCATATCACACTTGCTATTTCCTGCTCTCTTACGCCTTATTTTCTGATAATGTTTTTAAGAAATGGGCCAATTGGGCTCCATCCCACTCTCCGTTCTGATGTTATAGAAAAAACGTGGAGTTTAACTGTTTTAGAACTGGAGGAGTTTTCCTACACCACACATAAGAGATATGTTTCCTATTCCTTCAAGCTTAGCAAATATGACCGTTGTGCCATAAGACCCAATCAACATATTCCTTTAAGTCAAACAGCCAAGGAAATCGAAATGAAACTAATGTACTATTGTTAAGTTACCCGTTACCAGTAAAACTAAATTTTCACATGATGTAGAATTTTTAGAAAATCCACTAAATGGCAATTGATAGTTCTAAATCGATGAAAATTTAATTTTTCTATTATTTCTGGGGTTGCTGAAGATCTGATTACCATTGATTCAAACGCTTCACTATATTCATATGAATTGCGAAATCATTATGTGGATTTCCCCCTAAACATTAGAAAATTCGTCTGTTAATAGCAAAAGTAACGGAAAATTAACATGTATTCATATTGGGAGAGTCCCTAAATATCCATTGTTTCTGGGATGATCTTGGTGTTCCCATGGCTCAAGGAAAATGCTTGCTATATTAAGCAATCTCGACGTGTCGTTAACTTTGATGACCCCAGAATAGACAGACAAACTGTTTTGATATGCAATAAAAAGGTTTGACTTACACAAAGTACTAAATGGATATCTTTGAGTACTACTTAGAATTGGACACGATTACCTTGCAGCACACCTGGAGAGTATTGGAATATATTCATCCAGGGAATGCGCCATTTTCAGAACTTCGAATTCCAGCATGGATGAGGACCCCTATTCTGCCCGGGCCTGGGCCTCTCAACAAGCCCGGAACCTCCCCAAGCTCTAATTGGGATGTCAGAGATAAAATGATGAGCTAAGCCTCTACATTTACGATAAGAACAACAGCTTTGTGTAGAATTGTAATTGTACGAATCGGAAGAACCCTGAAAGGTCTAAATTTCAACCCATGAGTTTTTTCTAAAACCACCAGTTTTCTGATATTCCCTTTGTTCACATTGAAAAATACCATTGGATTGTTCGAAGCAACCGAAATGTGCGAATGTAATCTTTTCGTCTTTTAAGATCTCCTTAGTTCTTTTCCCTCGAGGTCTGCACGCAAACCTCTGAAAAATTGAGGTCGAGCAAAAAGAAATCGTATTTCCAAGTACGACAGCCTAATTCATCACCCACAATCGAAGCCCCTCCAAAGACGGAAAAACCAAACAAAATTGCCAGTTCTTCCAAAAAAACATTGACTTCCAGAAGAAAAAAATAATGGAAAAAAAATTTCTTGGGGCGCGGACATAGCTTCTATAGCGACGAATGACAAGCACTGGGGGCCATTACAAATGGAGGGGGGTCGCCATTAATTTCAAACTCCCTGTAGAGGGGGTAAGCAGCCTTATCGTGGCGACGAGAGCCATCCGAAATAGCGTGTCCCTCAGATAAGAGCCAGGGCCCGATTTGTCACCGCCAAAAACATCCAAAAATCAATGCCTGCTGCCTGGAGAGTTGCCGTATTTGTTAAATTATCGCTTCGGTTGGCAGTTTTTTTTATTTTATGTCAACACGTTATCAAAAACGGGAATTATTGAGTGCTTCAGAGATCTTTAACTAGTACTCGCTCATAGATATCAGGATGCGTCAGTGACATCTTCTGAAATTTGATACGGCGTTGTGAGGTTAACAGCCATCTCTATCATGCCCTTCAATTTTTGTTCTCTTAAGCACCCTCGCATTAGGAAACTTTTTATTCTTATTTTTGAGTAATGTTTAAGCAGAATTTAGGTTACGTCTGCACATCAATTATTCTGCTAGCATTTGATATGTGATGTGTACTTTAAAGTGCTATCCATGATAAATACAATCATGGATAGCACTTTAAAGAGCTTAGCGTTTAATCAAATCGAAAGGGTCTTTGGGGTTAAATATGCTTATCTATCTAGTCAATAGTGTAAAACATTCACAAAGGACTAATAAAGAAGTTAAGATAAAACTGATCTAGCTAACTGAATGGAATAAAACGTCCAATATCATCAGGTCCAAAATTATGGATCATATGGAATTCATCATCATCAGGACCATTCTGGTCCATCACCATTAGGGCCATTTTTGTTTACCATCATTTGGACCAATTTGGCCCTGTTGATAGTGGATGGTATGTTTCACCAATAACTTTAGACTAGTTTTATCATCTTTGTTTTGTCTTTAATAGTCCTTTTTGAAACTTTTACACTATCTCTATCTATACTCATATAATTCACTAACGTGCGTGGCTCAGAAATTGACATTATTTGCATATTGGCAAATGGCAACAAATGTATATAAACTATATAAAATCAGCCGCTATGGCATTTGCAGTTTTACTGCTTAGTTTAAAAAGGCTTGCATTGAGCTATTGAGCTGCATAATATTGCTAAACCTACACGGAATAGCTCATCGCTTTAATAAAATTTTTCAGCAGTTTGATTTCAGAAGGCAAGAAAAAATCTTTTTGCTATGCACTTGATTAGAAATAAGCTTTAACACCATTGAGTACGTGAAATGCTGCATGGATTTTTTAAATAATTTTATTTCATTTGAAGATATGTAAAGAGTCAACATCGGTGCTTATATTCTTTATAAATGGATTCAAATAAAAAATCAAATGCGAATAAAGACACTCATAGATATAAGCAATTAAGAAACTTTCACGTAAATTCTATGTGTGAGTTGACTAGTTCAATTAATTTGACTAGTATTTTTATCGTTTAATCTGCTGTTGAAGCATTGCCGTGTAGAAGTTGTGGTTCTCTGGATCACACAAATCATGAAATTAAATTTTGTCGAAGCTCCTAAAATTAGCATATTGTGAACATGGGGTATGAAGAAATTAGATGATTTTTAGAATTATCTTTTCCAGAAAATGAAATTTCAATACCAACTAAACTGAAAATGCAATAGTTTTTCGGTTTTTATCTTGCTGATAACCAAAAGTATTCTTGTATGGCATTGATTTCCGTAATTTAAGTTAGCTCTAACACCACGCAGAAAATTCAGCTAGCAATGAGATATTGACAAAGTAACGCCTCGTTTTCAAACTTCAGTGATTTTGTAAAATTTTACAGAAATTCCCCATCGATAAAAAGATTTCTTGTATACATAAGTAAAAATAAACAGCTATTATGGTATAAACTGAAACTCTTTTGACTTCAAACACTTCTCCAGGTCTTAATTAAAATTTTCCTTGAAATTTCCAAACCCAAAGGACAATTTTAGGATTCATGGTATGATCCAAAAATTCTTTGATCTTATTCTGACACGAATTCTACTTGATCCAGAATTGTGATGGAAACAATGAAATTAATGGAGACCATTATTTTAAACGAACAGTACTTTTTAAACAAACTTTACAATTCAATTTTAAACCTAAATAATACAAACCCACCGACATTGCACTACTGAGTGAAAAGAACAGATCATCAGTCATGTAGGCACTCTGTTTTACATGATGTTTCTCAAACTTATGCAACACTATTTTACAGAAAGATTTATCTTTTCAGGCAATTAAAATGTTTTTAAAAAAGTATATAAACAAAAAAAACATTAACTTAGAAAAGCAAAAAGAAATGTAAAGAACTCAGAAAATAAAATCATAATTTTTCATGTTTAGGTACTGTCCAAAGTGAATTAATGAATTCCGAAATGAATGTTTATTTATGACTGAATAAGATTACCAGATAATGAATCTAACATTCTCAAAACATTAAATTTAGAACTAATATTTTAGTTTTGTTGAAGATGACTGTAAACAGTTCTCACGAATCTGAAGCATTCTATAAAACCTAACTGCTACGAAATTTGTAAAACTTTAAAAATATAATTTTTCAGATCATCCAGTATCCATAGAAATCTCCTACCAGTGGTTTGATGTTGTATGTCCTGTATTAGATGCATCTTGGCCAAATATGGCCTTCTTGCCATACAACTCAATCAACCAAACAACCATCATCAGTGGTATAGTCCTTAGAAAGTAAATTTTAATTTCTCTGAATTTTAAAATACCTCCACTGATAAAATACTATTAATTGTATATTGTAAAATATAATAAATTGTATTTTTTTAAACAAAATGGAGGTTATTTTGGTTTTAAAATAATTATAAGAATTAATATTTATTCTTCAATACAATATTTTAATGAAGTAAAATTCATTAATGAGTATAAAAACATTGATTATGGACATTGTTGTCTACACTAACTCAACTATCTTCTAACACATTAATATCTATCTATCTACGTATCATATCAATCTTCCACCAAAAGTAAAAAGTTAATATCCAAAAACAAGGTTTCACTATTTGTGCTTCGTTACATTTAAGTAATTTATTATGTAAGTATATGCGGCAACCATCCTACATGCGAGTACTTCTATCAAATGTGATGTGTCCTTTTTATGCGCTTGCAGTAATATTTCTGAAGTTGGTCACTAAACATAACACAAAAAAGATATTGTTAACCCTCCAAGTGGTTTCGACGAGATATCTCGTCCATCAAGATATCACCAATTTTGATAATGACGAGATATCTCATCATCAAGATATATATTACCGATTTTATGATGATGACGAGATCAAGACCTGGCCAATTTTCTTTCAATGACGAGATATCTCGTTCATCAAGATCTGGTCACATTTACTAATGACAAGATACCTCGTCGAAACAACCACCAGGAGGGTTAAATGAGATAAGATCTTAATTTTCGCAACGAATTCCATTTCTCTCAGCTTCTCTGCTGTCCATCACCGATTGGCGATTCAGATTTCAAGTTTGGCGACCGCCCACGCTACTTGGTAAACCCCACCGACTGACCGAGCCATTGAATCGCGGCAGTGAGAGGCTTTCGGCCTAATCCGTGCTGTTCATTAGGTTTTCCGACCTTCCCTTTAGTAAATAGAGCGAAAACCAACTGCAAACCGCAGATAAGCCACCCACCCGGAGTCGAAGAGGGGAGACCCCCAAATCCCTGCCAGCTCTTTTTTCCTCCGACTCTCTCCCCTCCTCCCTCTTCTCCGTCAAGTGCTGATGTACACTTGTGTCACCGCGATCTTTTGTTTGAGCGGCTCAGATTATCGGCGCTGTAACAGACAGAAGGACGATGAACGACACAAGAAACGGCGTCTAGTACAGACAGGTGGACATATTTCGAAAGGGTTGACTTTTTGGGTTGTAATAGCATGTATAGACACGTTAGATTGGTTGGTTTGTTGAGTTTTACAGTCCATGGAAGCCCGACGTCCCCTTATAAAAAAGTGGTACTCTGTGTCGAGGACGCAAACCGTAGTTTTGACGTGAATACTCGGGCCTGATGTTGGATTGTGGAATGAATGAAGCAGACATAGGAAAATTGAACGATTGTTTATTGTGTGTAATTCAACAACTAATTTACAGTTTGAACGATTAAAGTGCAGTTTGGTATTAATATTGAAGGATAATTTTATGGATTAAAGGCTTGGTGATTGTAGCGTAGTTCGGTAGCTTTCGCGTGACAACACTTAAGCAGTCCTCGCTCCATTCAATCCAAAGTTACACTGGTTCAAAGCTCGCCCAGTATATTAGAATTTCGACATATTGCGGATCCCTAACCTGCGCTTAGTGCGCCTGCGCGTTCGGTCCGAAGGTCATGTCAGGTACTGACATCCTTTGTCTACACCACACTATATTTTTTGTAACGATCGACTTTTCACGCATGTCCCCAGAACTGTTCCGATTCTAAAGGCATATTCACTTCAAAAATGAATTAAAAAACGATGAATTTTTTAACGTAAATCTGAGTGAAACGACAGTTTCTATTTTAACATCTTTGATTCTCCGCTAAAAGCTAACCAAAGTATGCGGGTGCACCATTCTTTAAGCCTCAAAGGGTTTCTTGTTATGCTTAGTAAATGGCGCTTGTTGTTATGCGCAATGGATATCTTTCAGTACAGACTCTTCTATCTAACCTCATACTTCCTACTGAAACTATCATCCAGTACCAATAATATGCGCAGTTGGTCCTTTCGCATGATCTATCATTCTCTCCATATTTAAACACCTTTATAAACTACTGTGCAACATCAGTCCTGCGACACTAAATTGACTGAAATACGCATGCGTGCCGACATGTTTTCAGTACAGAAACGGAGTACTCATGTACATGTCGTATGTTTTATCTCATGCTGCTTGAGTGTGTGGCCGTACTAAGACTGTTTGAAAGTACAGAGTTGCCAGGATTGGCCGCGATTGCACCCTTTAAGGCTCTATTTTTTAACTCGGAGTTGAAAACGATTTGTATTGTATTGTCTTTGCTGGAGAAAAGACACAACAGTCTAGTTGACTTATAAGATTGTCTAAAGCTACGCGTAGGAATTTTTTAATTCCCATCCAATCTCTGCACCCCCAGTTATCAATGTTATACTATGCTATTGGTTACGTGTTTGGTTTGTTGGGGTTTATGGCGCAAATGACGCATTTGGCCAAGCTGTTCCAAACGCACGAAAGATAGGTATGTTTGTAGGAGGCAGGCATTTTTAATTAACGTCACACTGGAGCAACACAACGGGGTTATTAGAGATGATCCGGGATCAATTCCAAAGGGAAATTTCAGAGGACAACACCACATAATTTTGAACCTCGGTCAGATGACGAGGCAATACCTGAGCTGGCACCCCTCTCTCCAAACTTCCACACCACGCCAACGTGACAAACGCAAGACAATTCAAATTTACGCACACAAAGGAAAGTTTTACCAACACAGAAAAGAAAAACACATTGAGGTTAAGTTATAGGTTGAGGTTACTTTCATTATCCGGGGCCGCGGTAGCCCGGTTGGCAGAGTAGCGGACTAGCAAACGGCGGTTTGTGAGTTCAAAACTCCAACCAAACGATCCAACCAAAGACCACCATGTACGTGGGTGCATGATAAATATGTCGTATTCTCAAATGTCCTCACATTGGCGTTGTGTGGAAATTAGAAGAGTGGACTGCCGTCTTAGAGGAGCTCACTCGTCATCTGATCGTCGCTCAAAATTACAAGGTGTTCTTTCCCTTCGGGATTGATCCCGGACCGTCGTCAATAACCCGTTGTGTGTTGCACCAGAGTGATGTTAATTCAAGTACCACTTCATTATCCGCACCGAAGAAGCAAGGATTCATCCGTGCTCATTTCGCGCGATACTTAACTCGTTCGGTTATTCTCCATTATCCTGACCAAAAAGGATCTCTCTCCAATGTCGCGAAACCCGCTAATACATGTGGACGCGCTCCGCATCCCGTGAAACAAAAGCGGTCCGGCCGCATCATTAACAAACAAATCGCGGCGCGGTAGAAGGGTGCGATAAGGGACATATTTTTATCATATTTCTTCCCGCGCCGCGCCAAAAAGTGGAGGAGGGGGGTTGAGAGTGCAAAAGTGGTGTCGGGTTACGCGGGGTGCGTCATTAGGTTGATACCCAAGTTGCAGGGGTGTTAGAGCAAAGATATTTCGAATGCTCTGGATGGGGGCTTTCCTCAAAAAAGCCCCGCGCAACACCGTTTTTTGGTCACGCTTCCGGAACCGTTGGATAACCGTTTGGATGCTTCGATTCTTGTTTGTTCTTGCCTTTAATAAAAGTTAATTAAATAACGGCAATGATAAAGATTAAAGCTTTTAAAAAATGAAAATGATCGCCTATTTAAAGAATGCAAATTATTGTTTATTTAAATAATGCTAATGATCGTTTATTTAAATAATGCAAATTATTGTTTATTTTAAGAATGCAAATGGTTGCTTATTTAAAGAATATAAATGATCGAAATGGTAAACAACGAAACATTATGCCGATCACTATTTAAAGCCGGGAAGCTATTAAATTAACTTTAAAACTGCTTATGATTACTATTATTAATCATAAACAAAGGGTCGTTTATTTAAAGAATGCAAGTTATCGAAGTGGTAAATAGCGTTGTATATTACGCTGATCACTCTTTAAAGCATAGTTTGTTTTTCGTATTATTGTATGGTTTTATTAGCTAGTGAATAGTAAAGGTTAAAGCTTTTTTGATCACTGCTTCATTGCTGAGCAATGTGATAAGCTTTTTGGATACTTCAGTTCGTGTTTATTCTTATCGTTAATAAAAGTTAATTTAATAACGGCAATGGTAATGATTAAAGTTACTAAAGAATGCAAATTATCATTTTTTAAATAATGCAAATGATCGATGTGAGAAATAACGTTGCATACTATGCAAATCACTCTTTAAAACATGAGTGTGTTCATCGGGTCATAGTGTTTCATTCACTAGTGAATAGTGAGGGATAACGCATTTTCGTCACTGATTGCGGAACACAGTAATAAGCTCTTTGGATACTTCAATTCTTGTTTACACTTGCCATTAAAGATTATCGTTTTATTAAACAATTCCAATAACCCGGTAAATAACGTCACATAATATACAAAACCCACTTTTTGAGACCTGAGTTTGTCACTGTTGTATTCACTGTTGAATAGTGAGGCTTACGCATTTTTTGGTCACAGTTGGATTACGAAACACTGATAATCCTCTTGGATATTTCAGTTTCTGTTGTGCAATGCCATTATTATTCTGTGCATTAAACAATGCAAATAATCGAAGTAGTAAAAAAAGTTGCATAATATACTGATCACTAGGATAGGATTTTGATGATTTTGTATATTTTTTGATAAGACAGAACAATTATTCTGAATGAATAGAAATGTGTTTTATAAAGAGGTAAGCTGATTTAAGTGGCTTTGTCAGAACATTTTCATGTATATTTCGTGATTTATAAGCAAAATGTTATTTCTTCAGGTTTTTAGGTCATTTAGGATATGCTAATTGTTGTTTTAAGACATTTGTTTTCATATTTTGGTCATTCATTTTTCCAAGAAAAAGCACCCTTTTGGGTGGATTTCACTAAAACTCCATTTTTTACTTGTTACTAAAGAACTTTACGCTTGGTGAAATTTAAAGAAAATGTATAGTGACGTAGTGTATTTAAAGTATGCGTTCCTGTGTTCAATAGAAGTGAAGGTGTCTTTTTTAAACATAAAACTTTGTTGGCACATATAAAATCATTCAAATTTTCCAAATAAATGCAATTTTTTAAGTAACTGTTTTTAGGGCATTATTTGGGAAAAAATGAATCTCTTATTGGACATTTCCTCGCAGTTCTTAGGCCATCAAAATCATTTTTAGTCCGGCTCCCGTGAGAACGCAGTCGAGTCACGTGGTTTTGAACGAGTGTATTCTGTAAACAAGGTGATAGGTTGGAACGTAATCAAAGAGCTTCTTCAATTGGAGTCTAACGTGGATTCTGGTTTTAAGCGTTCGTTCGGCCTCGAAAAAGTAATTGCAGAGAAAACGAGTTGACATTGCGTAAACCAACCACTGTGATCGCCATTCATGCCTTTGGTATGGCAGCCTTTCTGCTAATAATCTTTCACACTTATTCAAAAATTGACTGACGCAAGGTCGATCAAGGTTGATTGTATTCTCATCGGAGGGCAGCACTGTATCATTTTTTTTATTAAAATGTAAATAACTGAGGTTAATAACGATAATACTCAAGGAGTTTCATCATTGTAAGCCATTGTCTTATTTACTATTGAATTGTGAGACCATCGTTTTTTGGTCATTGGTTCCGGAAAAACTCTTCACCGATAACAGCTTTCCATTTTTTCATCTTTTGTTTTGCAATGCCATAATCATTCTTTCACAGCAAAATGCTAATAATCAAAGTGGTAAGTAATATTGCATAATTTACTGATCTAACTTTGAAGCATAAATTCATGTGTCATTGTAATATTTGTTATAGTCCAGATTCCGCGAGAAAGCAATCGAGTCATGGTTTTGAACGAGTCTATTCTTTAAATAAAATGATGGGTTGGAACTTAAGCTAAGCGATTCCACATATGATGTCTTTAGTGCGGATTCTCGTTTTATGTTGACCGTTCGGCCCCGAAAGCGATAGCAGTGGAAACGATTCGCGTGTGGAAGACCATCCACGGCAATTTCCATTCATGCTTTTAGTATGGGAGCCCTTCTGCTGTAAAAGAATTAAATTCAAATATAAAAAAGCCTATTAAAAAACGACTGACCCAAGGTCGATCAAAGTTGATTCCTTCTCGTCGGAGTCACACTATAATGAAGTGTGAAGGTTCTCCCCAAAAATAACCCATGGAACTCTTGGATTGTTGGATTGCAAAGCAAAAATCTTTCATACATGACAGTTTTTGATGATGCCCTTTTTCATTTGTAGTGCCCATTATCGTTATATTATTAAAAATATCAGTAATCAAAATGGTAAAGAACGTATTGATTTATTTATTGTCCAAACTTTCGATTTATTTGCAAACAGCAGATGAAATCTCTGTTTCTTTAAAATTAGTTCAAAGGTCACATGCTTCAAGCAGTTTTCGAAAACTGAATTGGGAAAAAATGCGTTAGTCTCAAAAGCGTAGATAAGAAGGATTTTCTATTTTCAAAAGTAGGCTACTGTATTTAGTATTGGTTTAAAAGATATAATCATCGGTTGGGGATTTAACTTGTAGTTAACCCTACAAGTGGTTTCAAAGTGATATCTCGTCAATAAAGATCTGAACAATTTTGCAAAAAGCAAGATATCTTGTCATCAGGATATTATGATGGCTAGACCAATATCTGACCAGGTTTTTTTAAGGATGAGATATCTCGACCGTCAAAATCTAGTCAGTTTTACTAATGGCGAGATACCTCGTCGAAATAACCACCAGGAAGGTTTAGTAAAGAAACGCGTAATTCAGTGTATAAATTGTGCCTTTATTGATACATTTTTATCTGACCCTAGCTATATCACCTTTTTTGTCCCCAAAGAAGCGCTTTGCTGCATTTTGTAAAATTGGAGCATTTTAGAAATATATTGTTTACTTGCGTTTTTTTCTTGTAAAAATTGTTTTACAAAGCACAATTTTGTCCTTGCCAAAGAAGTAGCTGCTTCCAATGCTAGATTACTTTCGTGCTCTCCATCTTTAGAAAACAACGCTTAAAAGTAAATTCTTTATCATCTTGAAATCGCATATTGCTTTTGAGATAAGAAGAGACAAAACAATAAAATTATCTCCACAAACGTCTAGACTACAAAACAAGACAAAAAAGGCGACTTTTTTCCGTTCTGGAGACCCATTTGACAGGAGCCATCAACAAAGCTCGGCTTTTTTCTATCTTATATTCATGATCAATATTCAATTGCAACCAAAAATTATTGTTATGAACGATATTTAATAAAGAATTAATACGGTACAAATTATTTTTTTGCATTCAAATTATTTAAATAATCTTTTTTTATCTTCATTTTAAATATCGTCGACTTAGAGCAGAAACTCTGACAAAAAGAATAAATTTTATATAACAGCTGCTCAAAGACTATTAAATTTTAGATCAAAAATAAAAATTATGAGCATTTTGAGTGTTATATTTTTGTTCAAACACATGATTTCTCATCATTATCATGAAAACAATCATTTAGTGTAAAAAAATGCAATTCCGACAATCAGTTAATGAGTTTCTGATATAAGCCTACGATATGTAAATTTTGTTTTAGATTGAGGATGGAATTCTTTTATATATATATATATATATATATATATATATATATATATATATATATATATATATATATATATATATATATATATATATATATATATACATGCAATCTCATTTGCTCCAGTTTCCCAAATGTCCCTGCTGTGTTGATGTTAATTTAAATCATAGGTAATTACATCCATAAGTACAATCTCGATCAATCGGATTGGTAGTCAGGGTATTGGTGTCTAGATAGAAAGATTCCGGGGTGAGGCATGGATGCTTGCCCACCTGGAGCAAATGTTTGGCCTCTTTATACACGGGTTGTGACTTGAATGCGTTATGTATGTGAGATGTAATGTGAACTCGTAGTGCACTAGAGTAACGCAAATTGGTTCACAATTCCACACTTGTAGTGCCATAATGACTGAAACATTTCTAACAAGTTCAAATTGGCTGGGCATTGATAAAAAATCTCTAGTACAATAATCATTCATGCTTTTATTTTTTGCATAGTTTAAAAGAACTTTGGATAAAGACTATTTCAAAAAGAAACAACTCACCGTCTCCCTGCTGCTAAAAGGCTGTTATGAACTTTTATGCTTTACCTTTCACACAGTGAACAGATAATGGGGAAATGATAATTCTTTAACCCTCTGAGTTCACATGCATATATCAGTTCTTTAACCAGCAGTATTCCATGCATGACTTCAATGTAGTATTGACCATCAAATCATCTGAAGACAAATCAGTATTGACCTTCTAGACTAATAGAATTATTCCTAGGATGATTTTAACCAATCGGTGCAGTTATTTAGCAAGTATATATGTTATGGTTTTAAAACAACAGTACACTACTTGGAAATGTGACGCTCAGAGGGTGATGAGGTGGAATTTATGAAAGTCATGAGCAAACTAAACAGACTTCAACAATTTAAAATCTTAACGAAAGAATAAATTAAGTATTGTGTAGGATTATTAGTTTATAGAAAATATTCATAATAAACCACTCAACCTGCAAACAAGATAATTGAAAATACATATAATTAATGATACAAAGTAGATCTCTCAGACAATGGTAACTCTATCTAATAATTGTAAATGAATGAATTTAAATAAATTATATTTTTAATGCAAATAATAAACATTAAAATAAAACTAGAACTAAAAACAGCTTTAAGGTGGAAGAACTTCACTAACTAAATGGAGCAAACGAACTAATATCCAACAAAAGAATAAATGAAATATATTGTGTGAGAGTTATTTGAGCTTATAGAAAATACTTAAAACTAGTAACCCCGAATATAGCATCCGCACTTCTTAACCGTTTCTGTATTGAAGATACAATGAGACTCGCATCTTATACCTTACTGAAATTCATTTATAATGAATGTAAGTATCGATATATGGCACATTCACATTTCGTACCTACCTAATGAAATAATGGCCCTTGCACCATAAAACTTAAACACCACCATCCTAATGAAATAAATGAATCATAAATATAAAGCAACATTTAATACTTCTTACTGGTGTTAATTCATATTTTTAATAATTATATGGCAAAATGTGCACACCTTAATCGTAGAATAGAAATTAGCTTCTGAATGCTCACTTCAATTGCACCCCATTCACTTGTTCAAAGGAAATTAGGTATTTCTTGACGTCTATACCATTTTCGCGTTTTTGCTGATATTTTCTTTTCTACGATGAATTCTATCTTCCAGATTTTCATTGTCTCCTGTGATAAGACCACTGAAGAGTTTCATTGAGTGGAGAACTTTTCCATTTAGTTTTAGAAACATTATACAGCTCTATAGCTCAATTCGAACATATTTAAACTAAAGAGTAAATCCGCTAATGTACTCCCTAGCGGTTGATTTTATGTTGTTTATGTTCATTTGTTGCCATTCTCCAGTATACAAATAATGTCAATTTTTGTGCCACATACGTTAGTGAAATATGTGTATAAATTAAAATTATATATTCCTAAAATAAGACGGGGCAGAAGTGGCTCAGTGGGTATGCCCACTGCGCTAGCAACCTTCGAGTTGTGGGTGGCCCAGGTTCGATTCCTGTCAGGAGCCTTCCTCCCTGGGTGTATTTATCTCTTCTACGTCAGTAAACTTTCATTGTGTGTGTTTGTCTATTACTTGATATTGTATGTCTCGTGTCTGGCGCAGCATGGCCAAAAATGGCCCTTGCGCCATAAAACCCCAAAACCAAACAACCCAAAACAGGACAATTTGAAATATGCATAATAGGAATAGATTAAAATATATGTAGATAATTTTAATTTATACTTCAAGTATAGATAAAAAATAGTTTAGATTAAAGTATCTGTATAGATTCGAATGATACATTCCAAAAACAAGACCCATTTAAGATATACATAATAGGTGATAAGAGTAGACGAATCTCTCAGACAGAAATACTCCAATCAATGAATTCCTAAAATCAAAAATGAATGAATCTATATAAATAAGTTAAATTCATTCATATAAATAATTTCGTTTTTTTAAAGGAACC
The DNA here is from genome assembly GCA_933210815.1 of Meta bourneti. NCBI lineage: Eukaryota > Metazoa > Arthropoda > Arachnida > Araneae > Tetragnathidae > Meta > Meta bourneti. Next base: position 23,778,056 of record OW119924.1, on the reverse strand, counting down.
AAGGATCTTATTTTGTACTAAAAAGTGAATCAATAAACCCCGCTTGTGTATTAAAGGCTCTCCCTGCATTTTGTCCCCTGCTATCTCCGAGATTAGCACGGATCGAAAGCCAGAAAGTTGCGCTTTTGAAGTGGGTCCCTCACTGATCGGTTGCCCCGCTCAGGCGATATCTTACACTGATGATGACATTATCAGTGGCAGGCCCTAACGAGTGATGCGTTGCCTAGCAACGGGCCAAGCGCCGCATCTGATTAGCATTAGCCCCCTCGTGCATCCAATTAAAATATTGATAATGGAGCCCTTTCTTTTCGCATTCACACGCTCAACCCGAGCCAACCTGTAAAGTGCATAACAGTGCATTTAAGGCAGTGCAGTAACGAGCCAACAATGCAACAGCGGCATGAAGAAAAGAGCAGCGCAATTATTGCAGAATGCGCGGAATATGATAAATAAGTGAAAGTTAAAAATTAAATCAGCACTCGCGATAAGTTAATAGAACGCTCACGTTTTCAATTAACGTCTTTTAAATCGTTAACAATGCTTATTCTATAAGCTTTTATTTTGGGTGGCATTTGGTTTCATTGTAACTTGTTGGGAAACAATGGAAAGGTGTATTGCCGTGTGTTGGAGTGAAGCAACTCGTCGCGAATCGACTTTGTGGTGGTTTGTTAAACGTTTGGAAACCGTCTTTGCTGACTAGATCGTCGAAGTTGACCAGGTCTTTGATAGACGAGATATTTCGTCATTAGAAAAATCTGACCAGATCATAGATCTCGTCATAAAAAATAGGCAATATCTCGATGACGAGGTATCTCGTCATTAGCAAAATTGGCCAGATTTTGATGAACGAGTTTTTTCGTCGAAGCCACTTGGAGGTTTAATCCTCCTGGTGGTTGCCTCGACGAAGAATCTTGTCATTAGCAAAACTGACCAGATCTTGATGGACGAGACATCTCTTCATTTGGAAGAAAATTGACCAGATCTTGATTTCGTCATCATGAAAAAACCGCCAATACCTTAATAACGAGATATCTCGTCCTTAAAAAAATTGGCCAGATCGTGATGGACGAGATATCGAGCCACTTGGAGGGTTAAGCATCTCTGTCTAGTGTCCCATAAAGTTGTTAACTTTTCAATAATTCATAAAAATAACAAAATTTGGCAAGTTGAATTACGATTTGAACGAAAAAAATTTCAATAAGGGGGATTATTATGGGTAGGGGAAAACTAATTCAAATTTTCATCAATAGAGAGCACTACTATAAGCTTCGTATGTAAGAGATGCCAATGACAGAGTCCTATAAAACGGAAGAGGTGAACCTCTGGCATCTGATCATCAACGCGTACATTCTCATTTATGCGTGCCCCTAAATCTCTCGTTTGTGCAAAGAGAGTTGTAAGGTTTGTTGCAGTCTTCCTGACAAATTGGTGGATAAGGCAATGTTAGTGAAGTTGGTTTACGCAAGCTTGGAATCGGCATGGAAAGCTATACGAAAGTTTCGGGCTCATGAAAGGATGAAGAAGTCAAGATCCTCTAAATTCTGTCGGACTAGTCTAGTAATAGGAAAGTGGAAGTTTGCCAAATCGTCCTCGCACCGGCAGACTGTTGTTATCAGACCCCCGTATCAGCGCTAAGGCCTCTCAAATTAACGACTTATTCCTGTACATGAATAAATACCCAGTTTTTTATAGAGGACGCTCTAGCCATGTTGGAAGAGTGCGGATTAGCAACCGGATAGTTGAGAGTTCGAAACTCTATCCAACCAACGACCGTTGTGTATGTGGGGGCTGGTGCCCATTAAATATATCGTGGACTCAAATGTCCTCAGGTGGGCGTGGTGTAGAAATTTGGAGAGTGAGGTGCCAGTTCAACTGTCGACCTCGTCATCTGACCATCAAAATTACGAGGTGTTGTCCTCGGATCTTTTCCTTCGGGACTGATCCCCGACCGTCACCAATACTTTGTTGTGTTACTCCAGTGCGACGTTAATTCTACATACCCGTTTTCGTTGCCATTCTGACTGTCATCACTCCCTCTATCGATGAAAATTTGAAGTAAATTTCTCCCCTGCCGAAAAAAATACCCCTCCTTTTTTACGTAAACTGTATATCAAAATTTCAATTTTTGAGATTTTTATGATACATTGAAATTTTAATAAATTTATGGAATATCCTGTAAAATAACATCGTATGTACAAAGTATTGGTGAAGTGTTTCCAAGAAACTCATCAATGTCTTAAAATGTAAAAGAAAAAGTATTGCCTTGATTTTAACAACCAAAATTAATTATATTTCCATTTCCATCAGAATAATGGATTTTAATTAATAAGTCAACATCTTGTTGCTGTAAAAAAGTGTTGGCAGGATACTTAAAAGAAAAAGACAGTATTAAAAGAAAGTCAAACATTTTGTATCACCGTTATGTTTGATCATCTACCTTCATGATATGCTTTTAGTTTGTTACATGCTCTTAATTTTCTGGAGGTAAACCCAATGGAAACATTTTGTGTAATTTACAGAAATTATTTGTACAGTATATTTATAGGTAATATTTATCCGATTGCGATTGAGAAATTCTTGTAAGTTAAATGTATACTAAACCGCGCTTGGTGTAATTTCCAAGAAAAGGGCAAGTACATTTTAAGATTAATTTTATTAGATATCAAAAGATATTTGAGCTGCGGCAAATTGTTCCCCCTTATGAAATATCAATGCACAAAAATTAAAACTAATATTTTGTACAGCACAGTAATCCTTAGTTAACTGAAGATTATATAATTTTTTTGTGGTTATTAGAAATAATTTATTGTATTTGTAAAAATGACGAGCTTTACAATTAAGTGGAAGATCAATGTGGTAAACTCATTTTCTCTAAAATAATTTTTAAATGTATTAGAAAGAACGTTTGTTCACTTTAAAATTTGTACTTAAAAATTTTTCTTTCTGCATTTCGTAGCCATGGAAACACGAGGATTAAATTACCGTGCCAACATTTTGCTTTTGTAGCAAGATGTATATTCGAACCATTCTACCTGGCTTTTTAAAAATCTTTTCGAAGCAATTTATTTATGATACTTTGTAATAGAAAATAATACTCAAAATTATTTATACGAGTGCTAGAATTGTTTAAAATTAATTACAATTTCAAAAATTAGACAGTTGAAACAAAAAAAATTATTTTCTCTTGCGGCACACCGGTCGAAAATAGCTTATCGATCTTAAATGAATGTTAGTGTTTTTTTAATGTAATTCGTTTTCTTTTACTTTCATATATGTAGAACTCTTTATTTATTAGTAAAGGGATGAGAGACGTTCTTTATTATTAAATATGTTTAATTACAATGTATAGGGATAACTATATACAGGGAATCATCGTTGCATCACATGATCGTCGAGCGTGGCTGTATGCAACATTCTTCAGTGTTCTCCAGAGTCTCTCTGTGAGATCTGACTCGTTCGACGGTCTGTCTCGATCTCATCCTTGCGCTTGATCACTCTCTGGATCACAGATAATGGCAGATATTCTTCTGATACTTTATAGCCAGATACCCACATATATACCATAAGAATTGAAAAACAACATTTAAGAAATTAAAATAATACTACATACCCTACTTCGTCGTAATGAGTCAGCTGACGATAGTAAATTCCATCAATCACGTCAATTGTTTCTTTTCTGGAAAGAAAATATTCGAATTCACGAAGGAAATATCTTACTTTTATTCATGGTACTTCAATTTTTGATCCTTGTAACAGAATTTTTCTTGCACGAATAATAGATAAAAACTTTCAGATGAACATGACGAAAAGGAATCTAGCGGATCAAAAAATTAAAAGGATATTATATATAATAGGCTATAAAAAATAAACCTTTTGAAACACGATCATTAAACAATGCAACAGATGAAAACATTTAGCTCGAAGTGTCAGTTACAGAACTGAAGTTGATTGGTACAGCAATTTCATTTGTGTTAACCCCACATTATACAATTTTAAAAAATTATTCTCATTATACAAACAGATTTCGGAAATAATACAACAGTCGAGTAAATAGTTATATTATACATAAAACAAGAAAACACATTTAAAGTACCCCCAAATTTCAAAAAATGCGGCAAATCTGCTAAAATACATAAAAGCCGATAAATACAAATTATGCTTGTCCAGTTTTCCTCGAGAATTCCTTACACCAGAGGTTTTCAAATTGTGTTGCAGTTCCCATGAGAACATTGACTTGGAAGTTGAACTGCATTCTGAGAACCTGTGTTCCATGAATTGATATTAGGTGTTCCACTAGTTGATATTAAGTGTTCCATGATATAAAATCAAGAAAAAAAGTTCGACAGGTTGTGACGAGAATACTCGGGCATGAGTATTCTCGCCACAACCTACCAATTCTGGAATGAATGAAGCAGATATAGGAAGTTTAAACGATTGTTTTATGTGAATATTCAACAATTAATTTACAGTTCGAAAGATTAAAGTTAAGTTTGATATTAATTGTTGTTGGTTGATACTTATTGTAGGGTAGCTCTTTAGCTTTCGAATGATACCACTTACGGAGTCCTGAGTTCACGTAATCCAAAATTATACTGACCCAAAGTTCGCCCAGCACCGTAGAATTTCGACATATTGGGGACCACCTCTCTACTCTCAGTGCGCCTGCGCACTCAATCCGAAGGTCATATCAGGTACTTTGTCTACAGGACGCTATATTTATTTTCTGAATGTTTCTTCTAGTTCTGAAATCATAAGACAAAACAGTTGTGACGCCTTTTGTTAATGCTCGACTTTTCATGCATGCCCCGCAGTACTGTTGCGATTTTAAAGACGTAATCTTTCAAAAAATCAAATCTGTGGTTGAGATATTTAATAAGTGCTGCGTCTGGTTATGAAACTGAAGTCGATATCACCGTCAGGATAATATTAGGCAGATAAAGGAGGGAGGCACACCTATGATACTCAGTTAAAACTAAGGATGATTTGAGCTGATACTTTTTGATTTTAATGAGAACAAACAAATTAGAAATTGCAAAATATTAAAATTATGAGGAGCCATCTCGCCAATATCCCGTTGTATTGCTCGAGTGACGTTAATTCACCTACCTACCTCAAGTGCTTCTAGGAAAGGTTTTTCTTCCCGTAGATTTTATATAAAGGTTCAAAATGTTTTGCAATTTCACTCAAATGCAATTTTAAAAGATGGAAATGCACAGATCTCAAAACGTTAAAATGCCTAACTCATTTAATTTCATTAACTCTCCGAGAGATTTAAACGAGATATCTCGTCCATCGATACCTGACCAATTTTGTTAATGACGAGATATCGCATCCATTAAGACCTGAATAACTTTGCCAATGACTCGTCATCAAGATATTACCGATTTTCTGATGACGACGATATCAGTCAGGTTTTCTTTAAATGACGAGATATCTCGTCCATCAAAATCTGGTCGGTTTTTCTAATGACGAGATACCTCGTCGAGGCAACCACCAGGAGGGTTAAAAGGATACAATAAATAAATATTTAACTTAATAAAGTGACATTTCTGCTCAAAGGAGCCGCTGGGATTTTTGTCCTGGCAAAGGAAGCCCGTGGATCAAAAAAGATTGAAAAAGTCTTCCTTATACTCTTTTCAGTTGGTCCCCCGGAATCGGTGTCACGTGTCAAAAGGCAAATCATCGGCGAGGTTTCGGTGTGGATTGCTCCAGAGGGAGAGGAAGATACGAAAGAGTCAGCTGATATGACTTTTCTGACAAAGTTGACACATATCGGGGGAAATATTACGTATCAGGAGCACGGAAGAATGTAGTTAGTGGAATTTCTGCAAGGTGTCGCGGGTTACTCTTTGGTCCTTCAGCAATTATTTATGTTTTTCGTACAGTGGAGATTAGCTTTTTAAAGCATGAGTGCAATCGACAGTAACGGGTAAGCTTGAAAACTTAAAATAAAGATATCAGAACTCAGGTATACATCATCTTTCATCACAATTGAATTTAGTTCAAATAATAATCGCCCTGAGGAGTACACCTTCTTTAGGTGTATACGGACATCACATTAACATCACATCATTAAAATCACTAGTCTGCTCTCTGTTATTTAAATAGAGAAATTGCTCGTGCACAGTAAATATAAAATGTTCTGAAACTAATAATGCTAGTGAGCATGTATGATGAAATAGCAGAAAGTGCTGATTTTTCAGAAACTTGATGAAAACGTGCATGTGGTAGTTAATTAAATTATTAAGAAGGATGTATTTTTTTTACATTTGGTAGGTAGTTTTGAAGGAATTAGTTGTTATTATTTGAGAAATGTAGTTTTGAGCTGTGAATTAGTTCGAGTTTTTCTGTACTGAGTTTTTGTGAGATTATTACTGAGACATTTATTTTTGCGCTGTGAGACTTATTAATTGACTGACTAATCTGAGTATTTTCAGTTGTGAATATTCATGAACAATGAAGAATATCAAAGATTTGTTTGAATGAACTCTTATTATTTACCATTAGTCTGCAAAAGATAATAATAAGCGCTTAAATTGCAATAAGTGATTTATGGACCCCTTTGTATTCTTATCTCAACGGGTTTTACAGATAGTTCAAAAATACGTATTGCATTTAAACAATTTTATCTTACTGAAATGGGCATCTTTTTATTTCAGGTCTTCTAAAATAACTCATTTCTTCGGAAAAAGGGGCCGTCGTGGCTCAGTGGGTATGCCCACTGCACTAGCAACCTTCGAGTTGTAGGCGGCGCAGGTTCGATTCCTTTCAGGTGCATTCCTCCCTGGGTATATTTCTCTCTTCTGTGTCAGTAAAACTTTCATTGTGTGTCTATCTATTATTTGATATTGTATGTCTTGTGTCTTGCGCAGCATGGCCAAATATGGCCCTTGTGCCATAAAACAGCAAAACCAACAAACTTCGGAAAAGCGATGCTACGACTTGCCCTGGCACTGATGGGATTTCTCAAATTTATTCAAAGGCATTCATCCAGTTGCAAATAACCCATATTTTGAAACTTTCAGTCATTTTGAATTTATATAGTTTGAACCCACATTTGGAAAAATCGCAATTAAAAGTTCATGCTCTATTCAGTAGCTATTTTAAATTAACCCTCCTGATGATTGTCTATACGAGGTATCTCGTCATTAACAAAAATGACCATATGTATATGGGCTGGTATCTTAGAAGAAAACTGACCAGATCTTGATCTCGTCAACATAAAAAAATTGGCAAACTTGATGAGATATCTCATTCGCAAAATTGGTCTGATTTAATGAACGAGATACCTCGTCGAAACGATTTGGAGGGTTAAAAACTTTTCAAATTCCGCATAATTTATAGAAAGCGATGAAACATTCGAAATATTGATGATATTACTGAAACTTTAATAAAAATAATGAGTTGATAGGTGATAAATCGCCGTATGATGCGTTGAGTGCAGAAAACCCATAAGGTTGAACCTCCGACAGTCATGCAGATCATACATAAAGTCCATATTTTGGAACAGACATTTTTTAAATTTTTCTATCTTTCGATTCCCTATTCTGAACTAGCATATTAAACTAATTATGCCCTATTGGAGGCTTTTTGAAATTCAAAACTTTCCAAACTACGCATTGCTTCTAGAAAGAGATACCGAAGAAGTGTTGGCTTGGAATTGATAGGATTATTCCAAGTTCAAAATAACATTTAAGACGCTATAGATTGTGGATTGGGACATGGTACATTTGGACCCTGAAAATATTCTGGTTGGACATGGACATCCACGCTGTCGTTAATACAAGAAATACATATTTTTGACCAATCAGACATTCCTTTATTTCCATCTCTTAATATTGTCTATTCCGAACTAGTATTCTGTAATTAAACGATTATACCATATTAGAGTAAATGTTTGCTTAAATTTAAACCTTTATTGAATTTACACATTTCTAGAAAGCGATGCCGCACTCTGAAGAGCTGGCTCAACTCTGATGGGGTTATTCCAAGGTACAAATAACATTTAAGACGTCATAGATAATGGATGGGGACAATGTATTTTGGGTTTAGAAAATATAAAAGTTGAACACCCATCCAGTACTTAGCAAGAAATGTATGATTTTAAGCTTTCAGCAAATATTGTATTTCTATCCTTTGATTGAATATTCCGAAATAGCATATAGCAAACCCGATTGGAGTAGGATTTTTTTTTTAATTTCAAACCTTTTTAAAGTACATATTAATTCTATTAAGCGATGCTGCATTCAGAAGAATCAACTAGACACTGATGGGATTATTTCAATTTGAAAATAACATTTGAGATGTTATAGATTGTTAAGATAAAAAAACATTATAGTTGGTTACGCGGATATTGTATTTGAACTCAGAAAATTCAAAAGGTTAGACATCCAACCCGTGCTTAGTGTAAGAAATCCATAATTTTAAGCTTTCAACCATTTTCGTATTTCCATCTTTTGATTGCCATGTTCTAAAGTAGCATATTGCAAATTATGTCTTATTGGGGAATAGCCTTTGTTCTTAATTTTCAAACCTTTTAATATTACGCATTACTTCAGTTTCACGATGTCGCATCCAGAAGAGTTGGCTAGGTACTGATGGGATTCTTCTGAACTGAAAATAACATTTCAGACGTTATAGATCGTTAAAATTAAAGACGTTATAGATACATCGGGACACGGTACATTTGGACTCAGAAAACCCCAAAGGGTGGACATTCAGCCGTAGTTAGGTCAGGAAATCCTAATTTGAAGATTGCAACCACTTTCTTACTTCCATCTTTTGATTGCAGTCCAAAGTAATCTATTGCAATCGTGTCTGATTGGAGTAGGCTATTTTTAATTCAAACCATTTCAAATTACGCATTACTTCTGTTAACTCTTTACGTGTTTCAATGAGAGATATCGTCCAAGATCTGGTCAATCTTTGCTAAGGTTGAGATACCTCGTCGAGTCGCCTCCTCGATACTCTATTACTCAAAGGAGAATGAAGATTCAAGAGGATAAACAAATTGCTTTTGCCCTGGTGACAGTTTGGAACAGATTTTTGCACCAGAGGTTGACCACTACAGGGCAGTTTTTGACGCGAAAACAAACCACCAAAAGAATTAAGCAATGCCGCATCCATCCAGAAGAGTCGGTATGGCCATCGTAGCTCAGTGGGTGTGGCCATCATAGCTCAGTGGGTGTGACCCCTGTGTCAGCAACCTGTGACTTGTAGACGGCGCAGGCACAATTCGTCCATAGGTCTATATCTCTCTTCTGTGTCAGTACATATTTACTTGACGTTGTTTAGCACAGCTTAGCAAAAAATGGCTAGCGTCTTAAAATCCTAAATGAGCCAACCAGAAGAATCGGTCGGGCGCTGATGGGATTACCCCAAGTTGAAAATAACATTTAAGGTGTTTTAGATGATGAATCGGGACACGTTTCGTGAATGCATGTGTTAACCTACGAATTGTAAACGGCGCAGGTTCGATTCCTCCCTGAATGTATTGTCTTTTCTGTGTCAGCAAACCTTTAATTGTTTGTGTATGCTCGTTTACTCGACGTTGTTTAGAGTAGCTTGGCAAAATATGGCCCTTGTGCCTTAAAACCAGCCAGCCAACCAGAAGAGTCGGCTGGGCACTGAAGGGATTACTCCATGTTGAAAATAGCATTTAAGGCGTTATAGATGATGAATTGGGGTTCGGTTCGTGGATGCAACTGAAGCAGAATCCGCCAGAAATCGATGTTAATATCTTGGAAGACTCTTCCCATCCGGTTGAAAGTTTTCTATCTCCAGTTACGCGTATATAAATTCATTTTCAAATTAGGAGCACGAATCGATGGCACCATTTTAACTGAAATCGGGTCGAAAAATAATTTACATCCCGATCCATCTATCAAAAGCAAACCGCTTTCCCTTGCTCTCGCCTTAATCACCTCAAAAGATGAAAGCTCTCGCGGTGATTAATCGAGGAGCAGTCGATAATCGGTGCGAAAAATGTAAGTGCCCGGCCATTATAATCCATCCGATAAAAGGCGCGATAAATTCTTTTGCCAGCCGCTTCTTCACTGCGACTCTAACTGTTTCCCTTATCGTTTCGTATTTTCCAATATGGCGGCCGACTCGAGTGCGCGAGACAATGGGCGAGTTCACACTGGATTGGCTCGCGAGCAGACTTTTCGATAAAATTGCCCTTTTGTTTTAATTACAAACGCTGACGGGAGGCCTGGATGCCTTACAATGGGGGCGGTGGGCCTTTAAAAAAGACCCACGCGATAAAATTTATCTGTAAGCACTCGCCGGCATTCCGCATAAATGTTGCTCGATAAAAGTGAGGAACCCCGTAACCTTTGTCTTCGACGCAGCACGCAAATGAAAAGTGGAATTTTAATTTTGATTCAGTAAGGCAAAAGTGGGTGCCTTCTTATCTTCGGGTCTGTGTGAGTAATGAATTCATTGTTCGTGCGTGACAAAAGTTCTGCCCCCTGATGCTTTGTTCCAGACGTTTTGTTTGTCTTCTGCCTTTCGAAATTGGCTTCGAAAGAGGCGTTTTATTCCATTCACTCATGACGAATTTCGGCTTTGTTTTATAATTTGAAACCGTGGAGGTTTTTTCCCCCTCCTCCGCTATCTTCGGCGAAGAAGTGATCCGGTTTCCGGAGCCTCTATTAGATTATTTGCGTAATCAGGCTCGAGAGGAAATGAAACGAAGAGGATGCGAAAAATCAAACATTTGCATTTATTTCAAAAATTAAGAACAAGGGCACCACGACCGACGTAGGATCTAAACAAATATTTTATCGCCTTTGGAGTTTGTGTGCTTGGCGAAGTAATAAAAATAAGGTTATAATGCCGGGTTTTAATTAAAACATTTCTGAACCGAGAAACGGGGAAAAAACGTTGGTGGAAGGGATTTTAAGAATTTGGGTATGATGTGTTCCCGTGTTTTCCCCATGTTAACGGCTTGGTTGCGTTTTCTCGGTGTGTTGCGGAGAAACGAACTTCATTATTAAAATAAACGTGAAGCTACACTGCGTCGGCGATTTGTACACATTGAAATGGAGAGATGAGTGAAAAAATACATTGTGAAAATTAATTAAATAAATACGCCGATATTTGAATGTTAATGGAAGTTATGTCGTCAAAAATAAAAAAACTTGGTAAGATAGGCTCCAACAGACTTATAATCATCCGTATACTGCCTATGGTTTGCGAAGAATGTATTAAGTTCTCGGACATTGAACAAAAGAATCAAATTCTTAATTTTCTGCTTATTTGGATAATTTAGTCCCGTTATTTTTGCAATCATCATTTATATAAGCTATTTAAGATGGACCTTGTGTTGGGATAAACACACAACTCTGTTTGGTTTACAATGTTTTAATAATGCTGTTTTAATAATGAGGAACTGAAAGTAAATAAAAACAACGTGGAAGAGCCGGGAGTAGTATGTAGTTAATCACGCAATAGCGCAAATACACGTGATTCGTAAATAATGAGCCACAAAACAGAGCACAAGAAATTTTTTCGCTTTTTTGCGAGTTGTTTTGATTACTAAGCCCATAAATCGTGATATGACCAGTGCCTGGATATTGTTTACATATCGTTTTGTTTGTAGACTATGTCCATATGTATAGAGAAAAAATGTTTGCAAACTCAGTTTCCAGACTGCGTGGCTCAGTGCGTTTGCCCACTGAGCTAACAACCTGCAAGTTATAGCCGTCGCCGGTTTGATTCCTCCCTTGGTATATTTCTCTATTCTGCGACAGTAAAGCTTTCCTTGTGCGTGTATGTTCACAGTACCAACAAAATTAAGCTAAAAAATATATTTCATTTTAATTAACAGCCTTTTAAAATATTCGCAACATTTTCATAGCTGTAGCTTTATTATTTGGCTAGTATTGAAGATTTTCAAATTACATGTTAAAAGAAAAACCCATCTAATTTTTTATTTTAAAGTGCTTTTCTCAAATTTCGGGTTTTCATGACAACCATGAATTTAAAATATGAACGCTTTAATTGTTCTAATTCAAATAGAGATTTGAAATGTTATGTGGTTGTTTGTTATCATGTATTAGGATAGCTTCGTACATGGAATAAGGACTTAAAAGCAATGTTAATTTTTTAATGATAAAATCAATTGTTTTTCACTGTTTTCTGTGGTATCACAGAGAAAATGAAAAATAAATTACAAAAAATGTATAAAAGTATATGGTTGGTTGGTTTTGGGTTTTATGGCACAGGGGCCATATTTGGCCAAGCTGCGCCAAACCCAAGACAACAGCTAGGGAGGAAAAAAGCAAAAAGCAAATGGGTGGATGAGAGTAAAACTGAAAGAGGACAGATCACTCATATACATCGGGGTTGTGATGCACGTACACACCTAAAGATGTTCCTCTGAAGGCTAAAAAAAGTATATGGAACGCCTCAAAAAAAGAAAAATATCTAAAAAATATCGAAGCTTACAGAAGTAAATATTCTAAAATATTGAAAAATGTGAAAAAAAAAGAATTTTTCAATTATTCATATGAAAATATTTTTTCTTGAAATGCATATTTCACGTGTATTGAAATAGTACACCAATTTTTATAAAAATAAGAATAACTGATCTAGTGCTGCGCACCCTTAACATTGAAAAAATTCTCCCCAAATGGATCCTTTCTTGATTTTCAACTTTTTATGTCCGCCTTTTTAGAGGCTCTTACAATGTTCCTAAAAAACGGTTGATCCCAACCATTATATTGAGAGCATCCCTCTTGTGACCTCTAACACGTTCGTTGACCTTCAATGTCCCTTTCAAACAGCCCCCCCTTCAGTCAAAAATCTCATTTTTTTCTTTGCTTCGCTTTTCTTGCACCTTACTTCGTAGTCACATACCTTCCATGAAGAAAGGGTCTTTTATTATATGGACTGAAGTATGGGATTTACTCTGAAAGGCAAAGAGAAATTTTACCGTTTCCTACCCCAAAGAAAGATCTTTAGAGGCCTGAGGCGAGTACTTTTAAACCACTTACAGGTGTTTTCTAAGGCATAATTAACTTTTTTCCTCCCCTGTCCAGCTTCGGCAAACAGGCATGCGGGTTCTTAGCATGGAAAAGCGTGCAATTTCCCAAGAATTATAATCCTGTAGGGGAAGCTCTCTGCATTGGAAAATTGCTTTAATACGTATGTTTGTACAAGTTAGTTGCTCCTTTTCCATATTATCGCTGTTATTTTCTAAAAAAGTACATGTCATTAGGCGTCACTTTCTGGGAAATTGCTGTAATTACTCTGAGTTAATGAAGGTGGATTTGAGAAAACCCGACGATCAATTGATTAAGGAAAAAACATGCAATTTCTCTCCTTTTATAACATTGTATTTTTTTAATTGTTTTTCGCTTGGGGTCAGGAAGGTGAAGGTGGTTGTGAAAAGGTTTTTTTTTTTCGAACAATTATCGAGGAAAAGTTTCGATTAAGTAGGGCATTATAATGCGCAATCCAAACAAAGGATAAAGGAATGCAAACCCCTGTGTTTGAACACTACAGAAAAATGTATCCAAATTTTTTGCAATTCAGTGTACGCGTGGTGAGGTTCATTCTGAATTTCTTTAAAAAAGTAAAACACATTTTTTTAAGTATACAAAATTACTGCTGACGAATTGATAATACTAAACAGAAGTATAATTATGACATTTTCATTTAAAGCAATCGATGAGAGACTTTTTAACCACGGTACTAAGGTAGAAAATGAATGATTTTATGTTTCCGAAATAAGATTAAACAGAGTGATTCGAAATGTAAGAATAATTGTAGTAAATACCGAAATTTGCAATTCAGTGTACGTGTAGTGAGGTTCTTTCTGAATTTCTTTAAAAAAGTAAAACACATTTTTTTAAGTATACAAAATTACTGCTGACGAATTGATAATACTAAATAGAAGTATAATTATGACATTTTCATTTAAAGCGATCGATGAGAGACTTTTTAACCACGGTACTAAGGTAGAAAATGAATGATTTTATGTTTCCGAAATAAGATTAAACAGAGTGATTCGAAATGTAAGAATAATTGTAGTGAATACCGAAATTAACGCAATGGGGTAAAAAACGCAAATAATAAGTAAAATAATTATTTGCGTTTTTTAGTGTAAATATACATTTGCGGGGAAAAATTCTACCTCTCTTATTCGTTTGTCGTTTCTAGTAGAGCAAATTCCAACTACCATTCAATAGAGAAGAACATCCTCAATAAACCTATATGCGTAAAATTGATATGGGGCCGTATTCATATCAGAAGGTGTATATATTTCAAAATTTTTAATGATAATAACCAATTTTGAATCCAAATTTCGAAGTCTAAACTTGGATACCAAGAATATTTTAAATTCTCGCAAAGATTTTTGAGTATTATTTTAATAATTAACATTGTCTATTAAAATAAACTTTAAAAAAGAAGCGCCATTATTTTTTTGGGGTTATTTAAAAGTAGCATTGTAAAAAATTCCATCGTTATAGAAAGGTTATTTGAAAAGATGAACGCCTGGGAAGCTACGTTAACATAAGGTGGTCGAAATTTACCATGGGGCCGTCGTGGCTCAATGGATTTGCCACTGCCCTATCAACCTGCGAATCGTAGGTGGCGCAGTTTCGATTCCTCCTTGGGTGTATTTCTCTCTTCTGTGTCAGTAACACTAATTGCATAAATATTCATTCTTTTTTCACTCGTACAGTTTTATTATTGCGGACGACTGAATTCTTGTAGAATCATATAAGTATTTTAAAAGCTTGAACAAAATAAATTTAGCAAGGAGATAATAGGCACAGAGACATCAGGCAATCTAGGTGCGGAGAAATAAGTGGTAGAAAATCTGGAATGTGCGAAGTGGGTAGTTGTGGGACCACTTCCACCCCTACACACGGGCTAAAAATAGATTTAAAGTGGGGAAGAGGTTAAAAATATATACTTTACTTGGTGACCGTGGTGTCGCTAGGGATATCGTCTTAACGGGTCTGGAAAATTATGATACAATGGGATACATGGTTTATTTATAATTTGTTAACTCAAAAAACGTAGTATACTTCTTGACACTCAGACCGCTCAGTGTACCCCATTGGGTGTAAGACTATGCTAAGGGTGGTAGGGAGAACTTTCATCGGGCCCAAAAAGGTCAAAGGGGCCCTTAGCCCAGGTGGACCGTCAAATTACAGTCGGTTTACACATAACAAACAAGATAAATGAAATCCGGAGAACAGTCAAATTACAAACACCGTCTAACTCCTTTAGATTAAATAAAAATAAACAAATGAACAATGCATTAAATAATCGAAATGAATGGAAATTAAATTGGAGACAGAAATAAGCTATATCTTGCAGAATACATTAAAATAGATTCAATTCATGAAATCACGCACGAAACTATCACCATACCATTAATTAAAAATAGCTGTTTTATGTTAAGTTACGTTAAATGAAACTGTTAAGACGGCATATTTGCAGACAAAACCTTTTCACATTTTCCAATACCTCTTTCGTTTTCTTGTCCCGGTACTATGGTACCGGTGACTCCTAATGTGAGGGCTCTGGTACGTACACAACGAGCATCAATTGCAAACTATTGAGGCTGAGATCAATTCATCAATTGCAACTCTGACTCCAGATCAGAAGGTAGTGTGTTCGAATCATGTCCGAGTCACCAGTGAGGCTGACGTAATCAGAAGGTTTTTATCTTTGATTACAACAATTACTTTGGTTACCTGACAGGAAAAATGAAGTTAAATATGAATGAAACACTTGAACACTCAAACACATATATCAAATAAGTTTCAAGCAGAATAGCAGAATTGCCATACCAATGAGAGATCTGTATTTATAACGGACGTTGGAGAGAGAGCTTAGGCATAATGAACACGATTTCTCCCAACCATTCCCACTGAAAGTAGTGGCGCTATTCAAGAAGCCACCGCACTGTAATTTAAGTTGGCAATTTCACTATGATCTTATTTATAAAATACTGAATTGTCTTATAAAATGTTCAATTCAAAATCAAAATTACAAATTACTTGCACTATAAAACTCAAAATGCCAATTATTAAAACATCACAAAATTAATTAAAGGTCAAAATATCAATAAAAATTAACTGAAAAACCAATTGAATCAAATATATCAATTATAAAATATTCAATCACCGGTTGATGGGATTGTTGAATATAAAATACTGCAGGCCTGTCACTACTAAGCTTAACACTCCTAGTGTTTGACTCAATGAGCTATCTCGTCATTAGCAAAACTGATCAGATCTTGATAGACAAGATATTTCGTCATTAGAAAAAATACGGACCAGATATTGATCTCGTCATCGTCAAAAAATTAGCAATGTCTTGATGAAATATGTCGTCATTAGCAAAATTGGTCAGATCTAGTTGGACGATATTTCTTGTCGAAACCAGAGGGTCAAAAATTACCCTCTGCAAAGAAAATTTCCCTGTCATTGCAATTTACCACTCAAGGCACATCTTAAGCTTCGGCTTCACGAACCCGAGGTACCCTAGTGATCTCTTCTTTTCCCGTGGGGTTTACTGTTTCTGGTGAACATGAGGGTCGCGACCCCAGGATGCCCAAGTGATCTTTCTCTACTTTCTACTCTCCGTCCTTTCTTTTCACAATTACTTGACATTGTCTGTCTTTTATTTGGCGCAACTTGGTCAAATATGGCCTTTGCACTATAAAACTCAAAATCAACCTTGCAATTTAAATTTGCAGTTTATCCATGCACTTGTTTGTAAAATATGCAATTATCTTAATATATTGTATTGATTGAATATGAAATACTGCAGTCTGTCTCTCTATGACGCTTAAGCACTACATGCTTTAAAGAAAAAGTTTCTGTCCTTGTAATTTAAGTTTGCAGTTCCTCCATGATCTTGTAAAATATTCAGTCATCTAAATAGCTTCTATAGATTATTGAATATGAAATACTGCAGCCTATCTCCCTAAGACGCTTTTCCCTAAGAAAAGTTTCCCCAAACACAGACGACGGAGAAATATTTCAGAATTGATCCGGCACTCAGTGGATTGGTGGAGAATTCTTTCACAACGCTGCGCTGGACTTTTCATTTACTGCTCGAGTCGACTACGCAGTGTGGTGGAGTGGACAGCGGCAGAAGTCGACTTCAGGTGAAAGGTGACGCCCAGACACCATTTATCAAAAAAGTCTTACGATACACTGACCTTAATTTATGTCCACGGTGGAGAAATATGGCAAGACTTGATTATTTGGTTCTTGGGGAAACATTTCTTGTAACATATCGCGAAGAGGTTCAGAGAAAACTTTTCACCTAAGTTGTATCAGATTGTTTGGGGGAATAAGTATAAAGATTGGAACACCAACTGCGAAGAAATAAACAAGCCTTATTATATACGGGCCGCTGCAGCCCTTTTGGAAGAGTAGCGGATTAGCAACCGGAGGGTTGCGATTTCGAAACTACCCAACCAAAGATCTACGGTCTTTGATTGGGTAGTTTCGAAAACCAAACATGAAACATGAACATAAAACATGAAAAACATTCGAAACAAAACAACTACCCAACCAAAGACCATAGGTCCAAAGACCATAGGTCTTTGGTTGGGTAGTTTCCAACGTGCACCAGCCCCCACCAAACCCTTAGTCATAAGGTTTAGTAAGGGTTGGTGCACGTTGAATTTGTCAGGGTTTTAAATGTCCTCACGTTGGCGTGGTGTGGAAGTTTAGAGAGTGGAGTGCCAGCTCAGGTGTTGACTGCGTCATCTGATCGGGGTTCAAAATAACGAGGTGTTGTCCTTGGATTTATCCCTCTGGGATTGATCCCGAACCGTCGCTAATCACCTGTTGTGTTGCTGCAATGCGTCGTTAGTTCTAGTACAATGCCTTATATACAGAGCGTTGCTAAAAAGTGTGTTCAATTTTTCAATAGCAAAAAGTAATTTGACAAAGGGCAAATAATGAGTCAATCTTTTTTTCTATTAAGATTATTGAATTTCTTTGCGGGCTGATAATTGATATCTACGTATCTAAGAATATTGTTCTTATTCTTCTATAAAATAGTAAAAAATACATTTATCAATATCGATTGGCTTAGAACAGTCTTTTTTTTACTTCAAAATTACGAGGTGTTTTCCTCTTATCTTTCCCTTTGAGATTGATCCCGGACCGTCTCTAATAGCCCGCTGTTACTCCAATGCGCATTCCATTCAACTACCAACCACATGTTTTTGAAATTAGACAAAGGGGTTGCTGATTGAGGTTTTCATGTGGGCAGTGAATGCCTCAGGAAACGTTCTGTAGTTATACCAGCGTGCGAATCAAGAAGGCAGTATCTCTAGGGTTTAGTTTCCTCGACTGGACGGTTTTTCATTGTCTGAAGGGTTCACACGCATTATTCCACCATGTAACCTGCAGTTTCAGACTTCTTAAACAATAGAATTCTTTTTAGGAATCTTTAAATGAAAAAATGTTGCTATTTTGTAATGTGTATTGTAGGGTAAAAGCCATAGTACACAACTTGGAAATCTCGTATAGCTCAGAAGGTTAAGAAGTGGGATTTTTCCAAACCGTTAAAACTAAGACGTTTGAACTAAGCAGACTCAAAAAATTAAAATCCTAACGAAAGACCAACTAAGCCCAGTTGGTAGAATCGCGGATTAGCAACCGGAGGTTGGCTAGTACAAAACTTGGACACTTGTGAGTCAGGCTTCACCCTGAAAGAGTTAACGCACTAGATAATAGTATAACTACTGTTGATTTAGTGTGCCCTAACTGTTTCCAAGTGTTGTTCTTTTATGCGCCGCATTTCAACAATCATTAACCAATATAAAATTTGTAGATAATGCCCGACAGAAACACCTGACAAAATTTATAAAAACTAAACTAATTCCCAATATCCTATTTCAAAGGTGACGCAACTAAACTTGACTTTTCAAATTACTATGAAAAGACATTCGAAACCTTCTAAAGTTAGCTCTGCAAGTCTACGAACTGAGCTTCAATATTTTTTATCAGTTTATATATATTCGTCATTCTCGGTATTTCAATCTTAAAAATAATGTATAAATAATTTTTTATTACCTTTTTCTAAGAAAATAAGTTTTGAAGCAATGAGAGAATTTGAATTTTCTTTCGGATGAAATGATTTGTTGACAATCATTGAAAAGTACAAAGTACACAAATTTTCTTTTAGGTTTTCTTAGAAGATATTCTATTATCTTTCGGTTTTTTCGTTGGAAACCCCCATTATGAACTTAGAACGAAAACCCAGACATACTGTCGGGCTACAGAACATAATTGCCTTCTCATTAGCATATCAAAGAAATGTTTACCGCAATTTTAATAGAATAGAGCCACAATTCGAAAAACTTGTTTTTAAGTTAATAACACAGTAGACGCTTCTTAAACAAGAACTACGTTGTGAAATAATGTTACAAGTCTGTCCTTACATCCATATATCCTAATAGCTTCTGCACAACTCAATGCACTGTAATTAGACTGGTTTTTTCTTCTGAAAACTTGTATTTTTGATATAATAGAATTCTAAGTATGCGATAAGCTGAAATCATGTCCCTCTACAACTAGAATACAAAGTAGCCAATGTTAAGCTATTTTACCATTTAAAGTGCATTTTCAATTGAAATCTAAGTTTATGCAAGCAAACTTAAAACGGGCCTTATACTAGGCACACACAAAAGTAAAGAAAATTAATACTTTGTACGCCAAAAATTTTTATCCGTAACAATCTTTAGCGATGTCGACTCAAAATACATGAGTTCACTGACATTCCGAAACTTGTGTTTTTACATTTCTAATTGTTTTTCCTCTGAAAACTAAAGAATCAGAAAGCCTGAATTGATATAGTTAATAGGTAGGTAGTTCATTAATCTCGCTCTGGAGCAACACTGGGCTGTTGGCGATGGTCCTAAATGTAGGTGGCAATAGGGTTCCTGCGGCGATATGTGTATGTATTCGGAATATGACGTTAGTTTGCTTGTTTTTGGAATATGATTTTAGCACTTCGCCAATAAAAATTCCAAACAATAAATTCCGAATTGATATATGATAGTTGATTGGTCAACACCAATAAGATTAAACGACAAACGTTGTCAAATTGGCTATAAACTAGATTTTTAAGAAATCATGATATACATCTTGAGAGGTTGGTTGGTAGTTGCATTTACGTTACACTGAAGCAACAAACGGGCTATTGGTGACGTTTCAGGATCAATTCTGAAGGGAAAGACCCAAAGAACACACCTCGTCAGTTTGAACCACGGTCAGATGACGAGGTCAACGCCTGAGCTGGCACTCCACTCTCCAAACTTCCACACCACGCCAACGTGAGGGCATTTGAGGCCACGATAGATTTAATGTGCACTAGCCTCCACGTACCTGATTATCTTTGGTTGGATCGATTTTTGTACTCGCAACTCTCTCGTTGCTAATCCGCTACTCTTCCAACCGGGCTACAGCTATTATTTAATAGGAAAATATTGACTAAGATAGGAGAAATCGTTTCTGTAACATGAATATGTTGACCCATAAAAGGATTTATTTCATGTCACTGCAAATCCTCAGTATGAACTACTGTGGAGCATATCACCGGTTTATTAAAAGTAATGTGAAAATTAAGCTTGACTCGTTTCCTAATGGTTTTTGGTTCTTGGTAGCCCTTCATACATTTAATCTTTTATATCATTTAAGCTGCATCGTGTAATAAGTTTTCAAGTAGCTTATATTCTTAAATATATTTTTATTAGGCTATTTTAGGATTTTACTATTTTTATTGAACTGTATTGGGCAGCTTGTTCATTTTCGGACACCTTGCACCACAAAACCCCCAACCTAGAATCCTCAAGCAGCCTCGTTCTTGTTTGATATAAAATACTCGTTTTGATCATATCCTAAAATTCGACGTATGTTATTAGAATCCCAATGCTAAAAACTGATTATCCATTGTTTAATGCTAGAGCTGTGTATAGCAAAGAAACTTTTGATGACTTATGGTAAACTTCGTCATTCATATTTCAAGTTGCCAAGTTCTATTTGATATATCATTATAGCGCGTGATCAACCATACATAAAATAGCCTTGCTTCGTGATCTTTTCTGAATATTTTATTCATATTAACTTAGTGATGTAATATATTTGTTTATTTTATGACAATTCACCATCAATCTTTCTTATATCATCATCAGTAATATTTTGTACTTCCTTTTTAGTACTATGAAAATCATCTGAGATCTGCTGAAAGTGCATGAAATCTATAATGCTCTTTACAAAATCTATTGTGTCCATTTTCGAGTCAGATGTCGCCGCGTGAATTTTAAACAGCTTTGACAATGTTGATTAACCTTTCGCTGCAAGGCTCTTCAGGTTGGTAATCGATGGTTTGAATAGCAGCTACTATTGCAGGGCAGGTGAATACATGATTAGATGTGAACTCAACCTCCAGTTACAATGTATATACGTTCTGGTTCATCACTTAATTTTCATGCCTTTAAAAATGTCCTGTTCTCAGTCTGGATATGTGTTGTTTGTTTTTTATCCGTGTTAATTTCGCAAAATCCGTTTTATTTCAATTTCTTGTGATATGAATTTGAATTTTACCAAAGCATTTGCATCAGTAATACAAAATCTATTTAGAGATGCATAATCCATCTTGAGTTTGTCGAATCGAAATTGGGGATGACCTCCATTATTTTCTTGACCTACAAGGTCAGCTACGAGGTTAGATAAAAATCAAGTAAGCTTCGTCCGTAGCTTTTACAATTAAAAAAAAATCAGGTAATCTGATGTTCAAGTAGTCTATCCAATAGGCCTGAACTTTTTATTTACTTTCTATAATCAAACCACCCGCATAAATGTTTTTTTACAACCACAAATATTTTTTATTTTGAAAACATAAACACATGCTATCCTTCCGATGCATCTACCCATAATCGTAAAAGGGACGAACATCAACCGTTAAGGCATTTATAAGCGTCTCATTTACATCAGAAGTCCATATTTTCCCTCTTATACATGCCACTCGTTCCCGAAGTCTCCCCCGTTTGGTGGCCAGTTGACAAATTTTTCCTCCACACAGATCAGAGGTCACCCTCCTGAGTTCAGAAGGAGGCTCGAACAGAGCTGCAGCAAGGTCAAATAAAGGTCGGCGTATTGAGAGGGCCTTTGAGTTAACTAACCTGCACTTTCCCTCTCGCAGTAAGAAGAGAAAAAATACCCATTTCGAATGCTCTGTTGGGGTCAAAGGTGAACGCAGGTAAGAGTAGGGTTTACCGCATTTGGCTGGGGAGCAATTCCAAAATGAAATATTTTATGACTGGTATAAAAACGCATTAAATCTTGCTGTTCTCTCGATAAAGTATGTTTGATTTACGGTAACGGACGAAATTGGTGATGCTGGTTATTTTTCTGCTGCTCAGTTTTGTTTTTGAATGAACCCTGCTGTTTACTTACAGTAATTTTATTCCTTCTTAAAAGTTGGGCATCTCGTTTTCAATAGATTTGTATTGATATAACAACATCACATGAGAATAACTGTATAATATGAGAATAACTGTTCCAGTGGGACGTATTTTAATTAACGTCCCACTGGAACATCGGGCTATTGGTGACGGTCCGGGATCAATCCCAATGGGAAAGAATCGAGGACAACACCAAGTAATTTTGAGCCACGATCAGATGACGAGGCAACACCTGAGCTGTCATCCCACTCTCCAAACTTCCCACCACTCCAACGTGAGGACATTTGAGGCCACGACGGATTTAACATGCACCAGCCCCCTTTGTACACGACGGTCTTTGGTTGGATTCTAACTCACACCCCTCCGATTGCTAATCCGTTACTCTTCCAACCAGGCTACCACGGCATCATGAGAATAACTGAAGACCTTACAATGACAATGCGCTGATGCATATTTTATAAAATTGAATAGGTAGATATTTCAATTAACGTCCACAATGGGCTATTGGAGACGGTCTGGGATAAATTTCGAAGGGAAAGATCCGAGGAAAGCACCTCGTAATTTTGAACCATGGTCAGATGACGAGGTCAATACCCTTGCTGGTACCCCACTCTCCAAATTTTCACACCACGCCAACGTGAAGACATTTGAGATCAAGACAGATTTTACGTGCTCCCACGTACGCGAAGAATCTTTGTTGGATCGAGTTTGGAACTCGCCACCCTCCGGTTGCTAATCCGCTACTCTACCAACCCAGCTACCGTGGCCCCTTTATTAAAAATGGAGGAAATGAACTTTTTCATTCACTGGGGACAATTTTATGAACAGACTGAATCACGACATATTCCAATGGTTGTTTTATGATAACTAAGGCTGTAAGTATGGGATTTTGATGACCTAACATTGAAAAAAATGCCCATTAGAAATGCAATTGTGACCCCAAAACGCTGCATAAAATGCCCCATAAAAAACAAAAAAGACCTAAAGAATCTTTTAAATAATTGTAATAAAAGTTAATGAAACCAGAAAGAATCTAAATATCTCCTATAAAATAAAAATGCCTTTTGTTACTGTTTGTCAGTCAATCTTTATTTTGTCAATCATAGAACCTATAAAGGAAATCAACAAAAATGCAAATGCAACTTACATTTTCTGATAGTTTCTGTCAAATTGAAAGTTTAATTAAGAGTATATAATTTTAGTTTGCCATATTTGTGTTTCATTAGTCCAAATTGCGTAAGTAGCAGAAAAACCGTGAAC
Organism: Meta bourneti; assembly: GCA_933210815.1. Lineage (NCBI taxonomy): Eukaryota > Metazoa > Arthropoda > Arachnida > Araneae > Tetragnathidae > Meta > Meta bourneti. The sequence goes on along the minus strand of OW119924.1, from coordinate 23,754,337 downwards.
AGATTTTTAACACCTCGTTCAATCTTTAAACTCTCCTGATGGTCGTCTAGACGAGGTATCCTGTTATTAGCAAAACTGACCCAGACCTTAATGAACTAAATATCTCATCGTTCAAAAAGACTGACTCAGACCTTAATCGACGAGATATCTCGTTATTAGAAAAACTGACCTGATCTTCATCTCGACTTGTCACAAGTGCATTGCTTAGATCATAATATGAAGGGTACGCGACTTAAATATATTGTCTTATGTATTTCAATATAAATCAAGTAAATCTAAAATATAGTACAAGTAACTGAAATATAGTAATTTTAGGACGATATCAAACTTTATTAACCGTCCAAGTGGTTTCAACGAGATATATCGTCCATCAAAGTTTAACTAATTTTGCTAATGAGGAGATATCTCTCCATAAAGATCCGGTTCGTATTTTGATGATGGCAAGATTATGATCTGATTAGTTTTTCTGATGACGGGGTATCTCGTATATCGACATCTGATCAGTTTTACTAATGAAGACACTTCGTCGAAACGACCATCAGGAGGGTTAAACGATCTATCTTCGGATGTGTATGAACGATGATGTTCCTACTTTAGAAAATACCATACACCAAAGATTTGCTGGGAATTTATGTGAGGCCATACTCATATCTGGATAACTCATTTATTGTATTGGGTCTCCACTTCAACGAACTCGTTTGTAATTTTGCAGATCATTGAAATATATCTAAAAAGTATTTTCGGTGCAAGTATTTATACTCATCTAACTCATTTATTGTAATGGGTCTTGTTTTCTTTAATCAGACATCACTTCAATGAACTCGTTTGTAATTTTGTAGATAGCTAGAATTCTTTATACCTATTTTCACTGCAAGTATTTATATTTATCTGCTAACTCATTTATTGTATAGGGTCATGTTTTCTTTTATCAGACATCACTTCAATGAACTCTGTAACTTTGTAGATCTTTATAATATGTCTTAAAAGTATTTATTTTCGCTGCAAAATAAAACAAATTTCACCGCCCTTAGATTTTTTTGCTTTAGGCCGGAGACTACCCAGCCAATTTAAATATACAAGACCGGATTAAGCGGAGTTTGTTGCATTCCAGACAGAAAATTACAATGATTGAGATATAATGCAGTCTACATAAGTAGATCTACCGCAGCTTCATGAATATAATTTCCAGCACTGCTCCGAATAAAACACATTTCCCTGGAATGTATCTAATACTTTTGTGGATATTACATTAGTTTTTATCTCTTGCTTCAATACCAGGCCCCATGAACGATACCCAGTGTCCTAATCCTTCTCCATTTACCTTTGACAACTTGATTACACGAGGCATAGGCCGCAGCTGAATTTCTTAATCTCTGTTGGAAGTGATACGGGGGGGAGGGTTGAAGTTAACTGCTTGGAACACTCAGGACTTCGTGGTAGGACTATTTGCTCAGAGAAATTATACACTTTACGTAAAAGATTGTTTCGCAAGATGATTGTTATTATCGATGATAGATTGGTGATTGCTCAGCCTTCGATGTCCTCTAAGACAACCTCTTACTCTGCAATCAGCATCTTTCCGTGTATAAGAAGTGGGTTCTTTCACTAAGTTTAACCGGAGAAGTTTTAGTGGTTTGGTTATTTAATTATGTATTAAGAACTAATGACGAGTAACATTGTATTGAACGCATAGATTAGCGTTAAATCGGAAGTGAATTCAACTTTTATGTATCTCTATAAGACTAATATTGAGACTTTTATAATTTCTATTCACAATCTGTATTTCTTAACTTCTTACTCAAGTGCGAATTAAGTGAAAATAAAAATGACTTTTAAATCATGAGAATTTAATAGTGTAATATATTTAAGGAACATTGAATCACAATTTTATATTTAATGTTTGGACTCATAAGTAAATCAAAAATGTGTTGAACCAAGGTGTTTTATTGTATAGTAAAATAATATTAGTTATTAGTCTTTTAAAGCTGGAATAAGAAAATTGTATAACAATATATATTTTATGGTTTCTATAATTTTGCATTCAAAATCTTCTGTACTTCTTAACCTCTTACTTGAGCGCGAATCTCGGTAAAAATACATCTGAACTCGGAAGTGAATCAAAAGTGTATTGAATTCTTGATGTTTTATGGTAGGTTGAATTGTAATTGTATTGTAAGGCAGTTGAATTAATGTCGCACTGGGGAACAACACAACGGACTACTGGCTACGGTCCTTGATCAATCCCGATGGGAAAAATCCGAGCAGCCCACCTCTTAATTTTAAACCACCGTCAGATGACGAGTTTAATTGTAAGGTAAAATTGGATTTTTTTATTTGGATTATCTATAAGTCTATTTTCAGCCACTGATTTTTAAGTTACAAAAATTTTATTTCGATGTTAATGAATGTAGATACGTGTATTTAATATACACGTGTGCGGGGGCAACACGTAAAATACATTCGACTTAAAGTGGGTATATGAAAATTGTACTCGAATATATATTCCATAAAAATGATGAACTATAAAAAAATTCACAGCATCTGACCACACACACCAATATTAGTAATTCTTATGATTCTAAATGCATTGTTACTTATCTGAAGCAAATTTTACAGAGAAATATTGTCAAAAAATGCCAAAGTGTCGATACTTTTCACTCAAAATGAACCAGTCCCCAGCGATCACCGCCAATTGTAACTCCCGATGTCCATCTTCGGATCACTCCCTTCTCCTAATGGAATGGACATTACACTTCAATGGTCATCAGATGAAGTGACCAACGGATTGTGCTCTCCCCCGCTGCTCTAATGACCCCAATAACCCCAGGGGGTAGAGATAATCGCTGGAGGGAGACTGACCACTGGTCGAGGCAAGTAGCGGCTAATTGTAAGGCTATTATTATCAACCACCTCACAGGGGTCTGCGGATTGAATGCCTTTCATATCTCGTGCGAGCTGTGAGCCCGTACTACGTAGCGGAGAAGTGTTAGACAGTCCATTCCAAAGCTCGCAGAAGGAAGGGAAAGTCCTTTTTGTGAAATATTGTATTCTGTAGAATCGCATTGGGGGGGGGGGGTAAAGGTGATGGGTTAGTTCTAATGTCATCCTACCTAATCAGTATTGTATTCGCATTTATCTAAAGCATGTTTCATGCTGATTTTTTATGGGGTAAATGGATAAAACTAATGTATATGCATAATTTAAATCTGTATAACTTGGTAAAAAAAGGAACAATGTGTACATTATGCAAATGTCTGATAACAGCTGACTTGGTAATTTTTAATTACAAAAAATGCTTTCCATTGTTTTAATGGGCCACGATAGCCCGGTTGGAATAGTAACAGATTAGCAATCGGAGGGTTGCGAGTTCGAAACTCGATCCAACCAAACACTGTCGTGTACACGAGGCTGGTCCACATTAAATCTGTCGTGGCCTCAAATGTCAACACGTTGGCGTGGTGGTGAAGTTTGGAAAATAGGGTGCTAGCTCAGGTATTGACCTCGTCATCTGACCGTGGATCAAAATTACGTGTTCTTTCCCTTGGGGATTGATTCCAGACCGTCCCCAATTATCCCGTGTTCCAGTGTGTCGTTAATTCATTACCATTACTAATATTTTGATACTTTCATTATTTATTGACAGGAGGACATTGCCACGTTTTTCTATTATGACGTTCATTATCTTGAAGGGATTTGTGACATAACTAAAAATCAGCAAATTTGGAGGTTGGACCATTTTCTACTAAGGTACAGAAGTACCAATGCAGCAATACCCATTGGAAGTGAACATAAATTAAATATAGGTGTTTAAACTGCATATTGGTATTTGTCAATTCAAACTACCTATAACCGTAGAAATTACGAACTAGTTTACGAATTATTTACTCAAACTGTTTCTAATTAAATATGGTAAGTTTCTTTATTTTGTAGTAGATCAGAATGTTTACCCTTGTTTGTCGATTTCCTAACAAGATCAGCTTAAAACTGTAAAATTATCGGAATATTTCCGAATAACAAAGTGGTTTGTCTTAAGTATTACAAATAATGAATAAATGTTTTATATTTTATATAGATGGTCGATAAAGCGTAAAAACCGTTTTAGATAACATTAATTACTTTTTGAATATAGAAGTTTCTTTATGAAACAAATTTTCTCAACTTAAATATAGCTACCCAAAGATTAAATGTTATTTTATTACAAGTCAGGGCTGACTTGTAATAAGAACTGTTTTGTAATTAAGAATTGACTTTAAGTTGATAAAAAACACAATTTTTGGAATTTTAAAACACGGTTTTTCTTAGCAGCCGTGAATCATATCGAATCATCACTCTTCAATAAAGAAATATCATTCGGGAATTATTTTGAAAATGGAACACGTGTATGAGTACTTTTTATGCTTGTTTAATTTCAGATTAAATGTTTTTCTTCTTACTACCATCACTTAAAACATCCAAGTAAAAAATTAGAAAAAGGTGTAGTGTTAATTTCATGCGCATCTTTTGATTTTTTCACTTATAACACTTTCCCCGTTCAATTAGAGGTGTGACATAACGAATTATAAATGCGGTTTCACTATCACTTGCTGTATTTGATGCATAATGAACAAGTGAACATCCTTCAATCACAGACTTAATTAACAATTACATGCTTGTAAAGAAATCAATTTTTCTTACTCTTGTGTAATAGATTTTAGAACTCAATACAGAGGCGATTAATCATATTGGAAGGCATGTCACACGTTGAAAGAGAAACAAAAACCACAACCGTAAGACATAAAACATACGTAATGCCATCGATATGTAAAAACGAGCCCATCGGTCGTATGTCACTTTATACAATGCAATTTTAGATCAAAGCATTTGACTTCCAAACCTACTTTAATATTTTTATTCCTTATAGTTAACCCTCCAAGTGGCTTAGAAAAGATATCTCATCCATCAAGATCTGACCAATGTTGCAAATGATGAGTTATCTCATCATCAAGGTATTGCCGATTTTTTTTATGTGACTACGAGATCAAGGTCTGGTCAGTTTTTCTAATGCAAGATACCACGTCGAGACAACCACCAGAAGGTTTAAAGAAGTATATATGGGCTAAAATTTTGCATTAAACAAATCCAATTAAAAATCATGCGAGTAAAATATACTATTCACTATACTAATCTATATACAGTGGCTCCTAAAAGTGTTCGTACACTACGAATTTCAGTGAAATACTGCTCTATCCATTAATAAAAATTAATATCTCAGAATGGGAATTTTTTAATAACATCTGTAACTTGTTCTTAACAAATTGGGTTTACATAAAATATTTTAAAAACATAGTAAAACTTTTTTTTGGAAAATCAATAATCAAAAAGTAACAAAAAAGTTACCTCACAAAAGTCTTTGCATACTTTAAAAAATATCTACATATTAGTAAATATTGTAATATTTTGGTAAATTAGTACTTATATATTCTATAGCATCCACAACACCCTTTAAACGACTAGGGATAGAGTTCACTAGTTTTTTTGTAATATCTGCATCAATGTTCCTCCATTCTTCAATCATTACTGTTTTTAGTTCGCTTTTCGTTTTAATGTCGTGTCTTCGTACTCTAACCTCCAGTTCTCTCCAAATGTGTTCTATTGGGTTTAAATCTGGCGATTGAGGTGGTGCTTTTAGAACTTGTGGACAGTTATAGACACCAGAGGCGGACGTTGAGAGCCGTGTGCTTAGGATCGTTATCTTGATAAAAAAACAAAGTTGTTTCCAATACCCAAATTTTGGGCTGATAATTTTAAATTGTCTTTTAAAATATTTAAATAAAGAGCATGATTCATTATGCCATCAATAAATACCAAATTACCTAGTCCCTATGCTGACATGCACCCCCATATAAGGACACCTCCACAGCCATGCTTTGCTGTTCCAACTAAGTTCTTGGGATGAAGATGCTAATTTTTTTTCTCCATACAATTATACTCCCATTGGAACCAAACATGTTAAATTTGCTTTAATCTGCAAATAAGACATGATTCCAATACGTTTCGGGCTTATTTATCATTGATTTTGCGAAGGAAAACCTAAGCTTTCTATTTTTCGCACTTTCAAAAAATTTTCTTCGGGTAGAACGCCCATTTAATTCAGCTAATCTGAGCACTCGTCGAACAGTTTCAGATGAAATTGAAGTAGAAAATTTTTCAGTAAATTCTGTAGAAAATTTTACAGCACCCAAACGTTATTATAAACTTTATTTTGAACACAAGCTGCGTTATTCCACGTGGTGTTGTCCTTAGATCTCGCTTCGGAAGAGGATCCCGGACCGTCGTGTTGTTCCAGTGTGATGTTAATTAAATACCTACCTATCTACCTACCGTTATTCCACGTGTAATTTCCAAGAAAAAAATGTGTTTGTTCCAAAATAAATTAATCACGAATGCCGCAGCAATTTAATTTACCATCTTCTAATATTGATGATGAAATTCGAAAACATCGCATACCAGGTGCAAGAATGCCACAAGTAAAACATATTCATAGGAAAACTAAGTGCAAGACTACGTCTAAAATCCGGCATTTTTACTGAAAATGAACGTACGGGGATATTCGTAATCACTCCAAAACTCAAAATCGACTTCTGCAGTAGCCACCTAGGAAAAGACTTTTATGGTTTGTCTTACAAATGGCGATGAATATGAAATGGGTTATATGAATGAACATGAAATGGATTATATCAATGAATATGAAATGGATTATATGGATGTCTATATCATGTATACATATTTGCGTCCAAAATAAATTGTAGAAATTATGAAAAAGTAAAAACGATGTTAAAAAATTATTTTCCGTACACTTAAATGATTCTTACATTTCTCTATGAAATAGAAGTGATTATTCTGATCACTTTTCAATCAACATTTAACCAATTCAACCCGAGCAACGCCGGGTAATTCTGCTAGTCAACTATAAAATAGGTGGTAAGAATGGCACGAATGTTCTAATGCAAGACTAAAAATACAATTTAAAGCTTGTTTATTTAACCCTCCTGGAGGTTTATCTTCAGGTCGAAAACCGACCTGCAGTGGCCAGTCTCTGGCGTAAAAACCTCTTCCAAACTGTCACCAGTTCTTGGCAAGACAATTTATTTTTCTTACTTGGACCTTCATCCGCCCTTGAAAGAATAGGGAATTTTTGCCTCGACGAGATATCTAGTCCTTTGCAAAAAGGACCAAATCTTGAGCGAAATGTCTGTCGAAACACTTGTGAGATTGAAATAAATTTCGCATAGGGAACTCAATTGTTCTTGATTTATATGAATTTTGTTTCAGAAATCTTCACTTTTGAAACTACTTTTCCACTTTTAAAATAAAGGTTTTTGCTCATCTTTCTTAATTGCTTTTAGTTCTGTTAAACACCAATAGAGTCCGGGACAATCTGAATCCAGGAAAACTTAACTAACGTAGTTTTGGATACATTGAAACAGAACGCTCCGAACAAGCTGTTTCCTATGGAAGCCGTCTTACCCGAATCTTTTCAATCAGTTTCTACTGTATTCAGATTGATTGGGATTGACTCGGATTCTGTTGGTGTGAAGCTGCTCTTGGCGTATTAAATATCAAATCACATATCCACAATGGAAAAAATTCAGCCACAAAGTAATGAATCATAATCAAAAACACAAATAAAATTGTCGATAGGATGACATTCTGATTACTTCTCGAGAATTCGGAAATCAAAATATTTCATCCACGAAGAAAGTTTTTTGGGAGAGAAAGTAAAACATGATATGGAAAACAAATGGATTATTTTTAACTAATGAAAAAGATTAAACATGAATAAATAAATCAATATTTAATTACTTAAATATTTTTTAATTAGCCCCATGAGGGGATCACCACGAGAGAATATATCCGTTCTTCAACCTGCAATCTACCTGCATAGCTTAAAAATAGTTTTGACCTTCTTGACCTATGGAATCTTTTCTAGGGATTATTTCAACCAATATATGCAGGGTGTTTGAGAATATCTGGCCAAATTGTAAAGGGTGGTAGAGGGGCCCAAAATAAATATCTTAAATTTAAAATTAAAAGTTTATTTTTTTAAAACATTTTTAAAGTAAACAAAATAAACAATCGTCCTTTCCCGTTCCCAGCCCCATACATCAGAAGAATATCTGCGAAATTGTGTAGTGATGCATGCCGTTAAAAATCAGAGCGGGGAATGACTCCTTACTCTACAGAAACTGTTATCGATTGATCTAAACAGCCCCACTACCACCTAAACGCGAAATTTCTTCGACAAAAAATGTTTATTTTGAACACCCCTTACAATTTGGCCAGATATTTTCGATACCCCAGTATAGATGTGGTTATTCAATCATTAATTGTAATGAAGAGTGAAAGCAATGCTACGATAACTTGGAAAAATCTCGTGATTGTCATAGGGTTAAAACCGGAATAAAAGAATCGAAAGCAAATTAAAGTATTAGACAAACTAATCATCTCGTACCAATACCGGTTTCAAATATATTTCATTTATACATATGTATACTTTTATACTTTTATATATATATATGTATACTTTTATATATGTATATATATATATGTATATACTCATTTATATATGTATATACTCATTTATATATGTATACTTTTCAGTCTCTTCTCTTAGATCAAACAAAAAATAAAAATACATTTCTATATAAAAGGAGCAGCTATTAATAAGTGATAGAAGAACGGGCGAGCTGCGCTTGAATAACTCCCCACCAAAGTAATTCAATTACAGCATCCCCTGTATGAAAATAACTGATGCAAATTTACTCCCTGAAGAGAGTGTCAAGAAACAAAAGTTCACATCGGAAACTAAAAAAGTCTGAAGATTAGCGGAGATTGAAAACGGAATGGGGGGAAAGGTGAAACAAAAAATCAAAGCCCTCAGTATGCGATTCCGTGTCAAAAGGTGGAGTCAGATCTTTTCAATGGGCGGAGGTTCAGTTGGTGATCTGACATTTGTCAGATGGGAGAGCCGAGGGTTGTAACAATTGGCTGACGGTGCTACTTTTAGCATCCGTTCCGCATTGGAGTAAGACAATGCTATTTATCACCGCTGCTGAATGTTTAAATTTAATGGACGAGTCGGAGCAATGTCTGTTGATTCTTTTGAAGGGAGATTTTTAAGAGGGCTGTTGAATGCTGTTTTACTGGCATTCTCTTAGAAAATATCGTCGGCTTACAAGTGAAATACAATAAGCCAAAAAACAGTTCTGCGGAAACGAAGTGGGAAATAATTCTACTCACTAAGTTTCTCGAGAAGATATCTAACCGTTATGCAAACAAAATATAACAGTGGACTTGACCAGTATAAAGATTAGATCACCGTTTTCTGGTTAAGAAAAACTAAGAAATTCATATTGAAAATTTTGGCTTGGTGTGTTTCACTTGTGAGCCAACTATCTATTCATCAAAAGAAGCAAACATTTTACGGAATTGTCTAACAAACACACGAAGTATAGCTTACCAAGTGAGAAAATATTACTTTTGTGTTATGCTTCCTATTTTAAAATAAGGGCCACGGTAACCCGGATGGAAGAGCAGCGGGCTAGCAACCGGAGGGTTTCGAGCTCATGCAACCAAAAACATTCGTGCACGTTGGTGCCCTTTAAATTTGTCGGGGCCTCACGTTGGCGTGGTGTGGAAATTTGGAGAGTGGAGTGCAAGTTCAGGTGTTGACCTCGTTATCTCACCGTAGTTCAAAGCGACGAGGTATTGTCCTCAGATCTTTCCCTTCGGCATTGATCCCGGACCATCGATAATATTTTATTGTGTTGCTCCAGTGCGATGTTAATTCAACTACCTACCTTTCTAAAAATATATTTAGATTAATAAAACAAAATGAGAAAAATGTAAATGAAGATATATTTTAAAAAGGTGTCTAAAGTGATACGTAAATGAAAATCAATCAATCTATAAGCCTCAACACAAATATAAATTTGTAATTTTAATTATGCATCATATACAATTAAAAATATGTAACTTGATTTTCATGGGTATTGGACTTCGATTAATTCAATTTGAAACAAAGATAAATACGTTATGTATTAATATAACTCTAAACAGAAATAAAAAGTCCAAAAGAGATTTATTGGTCGTGAAAATAGCACTTGTGATGTAACATAGTAAGATAAGTACGATATTATTGATTCTATTTCCTCTAGAAAGTTATATTATTAAAATACTGATTATGATAAAACTTTCTTCCATTTTCCTGTTAGGAAAATTAAGCCTTACAATGAGATATTATATTTGAAAAAAATTATATGGAATAATTAAGCCCAAAATGACTGAAAACAGACAAACCAAACATAAACATATTGTTTTGTGTGTGTAATGGCGAACTTTTCCAAAGTTGATTTAAAAAGGGATTTTTAAAGAACAATAAAGGAAATTTGAACAGAATCACGAACAAATAATTAAATTCGTAATAAAGGAAAATAAGTAGATCAACAAAATTTCGTTGCAATATAACTCGATTCGGTTAGCTTACTAATTCCAAGAGAGGAAAAAAAGAAGCGATTTATATAGATATATCTGAAGTTGTTTTCTCACGAGTTAACGCTCCATGCTAGGAAACTACATTTACAGCCCAAGGATCGCTAGCTGATGGTCAATTATTAATGATTATATCCGCTGACTTACTATTTTAAATTATACTCAGACACTTATTTCATTGTTGTAAATCGAGTTCGTAAGAATTAATCCGATTTTTCACGTCTTATAACTTATATAGATGCCATTGGTATGAAATTGGTAATTATTTTAGTGATAAAAAGATTTTTAATGCAAGTGTGGATATGTGGAACTCTTGACTGCATATAACCCATATATTGTAAAGCTAAATTTACTAATTTATTTATTACATACCGTTTATCTTTTAGCACAAGTCATTATTTCCGAATGATTGAGGTAGTTTAGATAACAAGATATATCTCTCTCATAACAAATATTATCCTTACAAATGCAATTGTTTTCATTTAACGAACAAGTCAAAAGAAAACCTTTCAATCCCCTGAGCAGCATCTAAATAATTCTCATTAACGTAATATTGTCTTTTTCCTATAACACACATAATGAAGGAATAAACATATCTAATGGCTTAAAGAATCCTAAGAAAGATTTCTTTGGTGAGGAAGATCTAAAATACTTAGAAATCATGCAGGGATATTTTAGCGACAAAGAGTTTTTAATGCAAGGTCGTGGCTAATTGGAAGTTAACACCCATGATCTTAATTCAGCTCTTACGGTTTCCCATAATGGAAAATCAGTCAACTAGTGGTCGCAACAATCGAATTCAGCCACTTTAAATTCTGGCGAGGAGTATTGTGGCGAACTTAGCCACGACTACAAAAACTTACAATACAATAGTATATATAACAGTGTAACCTATATCCACCATGAAGGACTTTCTAGTAGACAAAGTTCCAATGTCTTTCACGCGTCTTGCTAAAATACATTCCGAATCATCTTATATATGCTATATAAAAGTAGCCAATCTTTCCGAAAAGTGCAGTCTAGGAAAAAAGACGTCTCCCACTTTTCCTAAACCTCTCATCATTCTGAGTGATAAAAATGGGTAAACCGTGTCGTCTTTCCCCCAAGATTATCCGTTCAGCTGACACGGAAGAATGTCGCATTCATGACAAGCACAGATTGACGGTTTCACCGTTTGTTCTGAACTTTTTCCAGGAGCAAAGAATTTCCATAAAAGTGAGGACCTGCTCAACGGACGCTTATTCACTTTAGAAAAGCTGGCTTACCTTCCCCTCTGTTGCATCTGAATTGCATTGCTGTTTGTATTCTTTGTAGCAAGTGAAAGCAACTATGTTGAATGTGGTATATCGCTTGAAGATTTGTATGTTATTCCTCTGAGGGCTTCACTCGAATATATCTATTCTGGAACCTATAGTCATCCATACATAACTTCTAACTAATTTTGACCTTCTTGATCAATAGAATATTTCCTAGGATTCTTTCAACCAATATTTAGTCATGTGGGTTATGGGTAAAAGCAATATACACTATTCAAAAATCTTATGACGCTCAAAGCGTTAAGTTGGTTGGTGGCGTTGAGTTTTATGGCGCAAGTGCAATACTTGGCCAAGGAGCGCCAATCACAAGACAGACAACATCAATATACAACACACACAATGAAAGTTTTACTGACACAGAAGAGAGAAATACACCCAGGGAGGAATCGAATCTGTCCCGCCTACAACTCACTGGTTGCTAGCGCAGTGAGCAAACCCACTGAACAACGGCGGCCACTCAAAGGGTTCAGAAACTTGTTCGAATTTTGAATATGAGCAATAAAAGGACTTGCTGACTGAAGTCTACCAATACATTTGCACCATCATCACACATTTTACGATGAAATTTAGGATCGACGAATTTATTTGCCATCACATGTTGATGCATCTTAATCTTCCAACTAGCCCATTCTCCTCAACCCCAGCAACTCCTTCCCATATTTTAGATTGTATCGGCGTCTCTGTCCAAAAGTTTCCGATACAATCTCCCATTGTATAGGTAGCTCCTGGATGAACACGAGTTGGTCGCTCTGCAACTTGCAAAACATGGTTCATTATTTGGAAATATCGTGATACTCAGAGGGTTAAATTAAATTGATTCACAATTTTACGCACTTCATCTGATTAACTTGATTGGTTATGGAGTTAGGGCCATATTTGGCTAAACTCATCTGGTTAGGTCAAAGATCTTAACCGTCCTGTGGTTGCCTCGATGAGGTATCACATCATTGGCAAAACTAACCAGATTTTGATGAACGAGATATCTCGTCATTAGAAAAAAGTCAACCAGATCTCATCATTTAAGGCTTGAAAATTGTACTCCACTCAAAACAAAAATCTTGAAATTGTTTTTAATGATTTCTATACCTGTGTGATAAAAAACGTAACTACCTTAACTCTTGAATATATCGCAACTCTTGAATTGCTGCAATGACGATCAATGCAAGAAAATATTGTACTTTTAGAAATTTCACCCATACTACACAGTTTGTACAAATGTGAGAAGTCATGACTGGGAATTGAGGTTTCAATATCTCATTTTCTTTTTGTTTAGAGATAGAAAGCAATGAAGTCACTTGAAAATGTGAAACCATAACTAAAAATTTGAAGTTTCCTACTTTTAACTAAAACGTTCCATCTTATTAAACATATCGTCGCCTTAGAGCAGATGCTCATTAATATATTTGGATATATTAATGAGTGTAATATGTTTTAACAGAGATATCTGTTTTCCAAATAGTCTAAAGTGATGTTCAGTAAAAGAATGTTTTGTCAGTTAATGAGTTTCTGTTCTAAGCCGACGGTGATATTAGTGTATAATTCGTTATCGGAACCTATTTTTAAGCCCAATTATTAAAGTATACTACATAAAAAATTATAGCGTATCTAAATAAGTGCTCAGCACCACGTTAGAAAAAATATGCATGAGTGTTATTTGGAAACAATTGAAAAAAAATTAAAAATTAACTTGAAGATATTTTAATTTTTGAATATTTACCTGCAGACACAGAAACAATAAATTTAAGAATAAATATTATGAAATCGTCTTTTGTAATAATGACACCCCTTAAAAGTTACAGGTGGCGAAAAATATCAATAAAAATAATATGCGACACATGAAAAAAATTCCAGTGAGAGAACGTTCGTTAAAATCATTCGCTGCACCATAAAACAGAAACACACATTCTAACTCCGATAAAAACAATTTCAACTTTTTTCTGCTTATTTCCCGCTCCTAATGTTTTTGCTAAATGTCCCGAAAAATAACACAGCCCTGGAAAATCACCCAGAAAGAACTTTCCTCCCTTTAAAAAACACCGCCAAAACAACTTTTCCAATCAACTCAGTCCATTAATCGCTATCGCAATCGTTTTTAATCGTTATCGACGACCGGGCCAAAGCAGTTAAACTAAAAATTTCCGCAATCTTATTAAATAAAATAAATATGAAAAAAGCCGATCACGTAAGTATTTTTTTCATCGTGCACACAAAATTGAAGACACCTCATCTCTCCCATCTTCATATAGATCGTGATTTCCATCTTTTGGCGCTTTATCGCTTTTATATCTGGGGAAAATTTTTTCCTCTCTTCGTCGTCCAGAGAAATAATCGCGATATTTAAATGGGCGATATCGTTTGGCTGCGGAGTCGGGGGGTCAGAAAATGTGCGAGAGATGGTCGTTGTGGAGTTATATCTCGACTCGCTCACCCCCAATTCCCAAAGATCCCACACGCCATTAATAGCGGACGCCCCGTGATAAAATCAACACTTTCCTCCTTCAAGGGTTGCCGGAGGGAGGTTGAATGTGTCGCGCCATATTTGGCCCTCATTTGGTGGCAGACTTTTTGCAACAAAATCCCAATTAATACTCGCCTTAAGATAAAATAATTTATTCTTTCAAGCATAGCATAAAAAAATTGTTGGTGTGAGATTGTAATTCATTCAATAGCCGTGCTCTTGTGTTAATTTTTTGTAGGAGGGCCACGATTGAGCGTGAGTCATGAGATCCGTAATTTCGTTTTTTAGGTTTCAGTTTTTAAAATGTCACGATTAAAATTAAAATGATGGATTTAACTTTTTTGTGTAGCAGATTGATAATTATTCTTACAGAATCGAAAATTTTTATAATTTTTTGAGAATGAATACCAATTTTTCACTTGGGGAAAATTAAAAAAAAATTGTTTTCACAACGGGATTTTAACACTTACCGCAATAAATTTGTACATATTTTTTTAACTTGAACGATTTTTACAGTATATTTTACTTGGAAAAGGTATTTACAAGTACTTTATTTATAAAGATATCCAATATATCCTATCAAAGTCTGAAGTTCCTCTTTTCCGCTGTCTGTTTTTATTCTGACGTTCAAATAAAATACACTGGCGAGCAACAGCTAAGGGAAACCATTATTTTTACAACCTCGAAATTAAACTAAACAGCCTGTTGCTGTTTGCATAACCGAGGATATTCAGAAGAAATCTGGTGCATATTCACATTTTGGAATCATGAAGTCAAAGGCTCTAACATAGGAATGGATTCTGCTACCTCAGAAACTATTCCTCTAGACTTACTGTTCGTTTCTGTTATTGTTATCATTTTGTTTTACTCGTCGACTCCGGTCGTATTTCCCCAGAAAGACGTTAACTTTACTTACCTACCATATACGTATTTAGTTATCCTTAAGAATGAATAATCTATTCTTATCTATTCAGTTTTCCTAAATCTAAAGGGCTGCGGTAGCTCGGTTGAAAGAGTAACGGATTAGCAATTGGAGGTTCGAATCCAACGAAAGACCGTCGTGTATAAAGGGGACTGGTGAACGTTAAACCTGTCGAGACCTCAAATGTCCTCACGTTGGCTTGGTGTGGAAGTTTAGAGAGTGGGGTGACAACTCAGGGGTATGACCTCGTCATCTGACCGTGGTTCAAAATTACGTGGTGTTGTCCTAGGATCTTTCCCTTTGGGTTTGATCCCGGACAGTCGCCAATAGCCCATTGTGTTGCTCCAGTGCGACGTTAATTAAGATACCTACCTACATCCTAAATCTAAAATTTGCAAGTTGTAGGCGGCTCAGTCAAAACTTCCCTTGTGTCCATGTAGATTACTTGGCGTTGTCTTGCGGAGATGTGCTCTTGAATGACGTTGATACGTACAGCACTTGCGCGTTTTGTAGACGAAACGTGAAAATACTGTAAAACAAGGCGATCTGTTGGGGTGCAATTGCGCTGAATCAACTCTGGCACGCACACGCACAGGATAAAAACCCTTAGAACTCTAAAAAATTAATCGAATGACCTTTTCATACTTGTGTGTGCATCTTTGGTTTTCTGTTTGAAATATAACCCTTTATACAAAAGTTGAACTTGTCTTGTTCTTCAAGTTGAGTTGTCTTGTTCTTCAAGTTGAGTTGTCTTATTCTTCATGAAGAGATAACACCAACAGTCTGTCTTGCGTTAGGCACAGATATGGTAAATATGGCCCTCGTGCCCATAAAAGTCCAACCAACCAACCTGAATCTGAGATAAAGTAACACTCCTCAATATATCGCTTCGAATATCGTGCATTCGGATATATCGCTCTTTTTTGCTTATTCTCTAATGAGTTTTCGTTTTGCGAACATAAAGAAAATCTCATTCCATTGCTTTGGAATTGGGAGTCAAAGATAACTTATTTCAAACAGTTGTCACCAAAACCAAGATGCCAATCTTGAATCACCCAAAGCATAGAATCATTTTTAAAAATTTCATTAGCCATACGTATTCTTATGTAAGCTTTATTTCATTCATGCTGTACGGATGGCAAATGAAATTTTTAAAAGTTTATGATTTGGGGCGATTCAAGATTGGCAAGCTAGTGGTTAGCGAGAAATCATGACCCAGGACAATTCTCATTCGATACAATAGGAAATTTCTCAACCAGGTTAGCCAGGGGGCCGAAGTAGGAAGAGTAGCTTATTATCAACCGGAGTGTTGCGAGTTCGAAACTCGATCCAACCAAAGACCGTCGTATACATGGGGGCTGGTACACGTTAAAAATATCACGGCTTCAAATGTCCTCACGTTGGCGTGGTATGAAAGTTTGGAAAGTGAGATGCCAGCTCAGGTGTTGACATCGTCATCGTGGTTCAAAATTACGAGGTGTTGTTCTCGGATCATTCTCATTGGAAATGACCCCGGACGGTCATCAATAGCCCGTTTTGTTGCTCCAGTGGGACATTAATGCAATAACCTACCTACTTCACGAAATCAGACGATTTTCACCTTGCTGTGTTTCACGAGCAAGTCACGAAGCTCAATATTTTGTGGTGTTACTATATTATAGCCAAATGGGCGATAAATATTCCAAAGGAGATGATCTAGCGGAGTGACTTGGCGCTGTTGGCGCTCGTGATCGTCGCTTGAAGGAGGCGCTAATCGAGGCAGGGCGCTTTTATCGGAGCACCTAGAGCGTGGAGATTGGGGGCACTACAAGTGTCGATTAGGAATCCCACCTTTCCACCTCCACTCTATCTGCACACACCATCGCTCCATGTCCAGGGGCGGATCATTTATTACGGACCTTTTTCTCCCCCATTCACCCATGATTTGAATATTTGGGAGAGAAATTATCTGGTTTAGAGGGTTCTTTTATTGTGTTAGTTTGAATGTTTTTCCATCTATAACGTGTAGCGAAGTCCGGGGAAGCTTGTGCAATTTTTTTAAAGAAATAATACTATAATTTTTTTATAATTCTAAATTTTCATGATAACTTATGACTTAGAATCTCAATCTGAATATAAATATTTTAGTCGTAATCTAAAAAATACATGTTTTCATAGCAATAATAAAATTACGTATGACGATTTATGTATATTACATTCGATTTACTATCATTTTCAAACCCCATCTCATGTGGGTCGTCTGCTCTATTGAGGAAAACGACTAACTTGACTTATATACTTTATGGAATAAGTTTCTGGGTCCTAATTCCCTGTTTACGTTAGTGTGATGCGGAAGTTTGCAGAGTGGGGTGTCAACTCAGGAGTTTACCTCATCGTCTGACCGTGGCTTGAAATTATGAGGTGTTCTCGAATATTTTTCTTCGTGGTTGATCCTGAACCATCGCCACTGGCGAGTTATGTTGCTCCAGTGCGACGTAAATTCAACTACCTACCTAATTCCATGTACAAAGTAAGGCCGCCGTGGCTCTTTGGGTTTGTTCACTGCCCTTGCAACCAGCGAGTTGCAGGAGGTGCAGGTTCGATTACTGTAACTTACCCTGGACATCTATCTCTCGTCTGCGTCAGTAAAACTTTCCTTGTGAAAACGTGGAAAGTTTTGTGTGTATATACATTAAATGGCATTGTCTGTCTTGTCAATGGCACAGCTTGGCCAAATATTGCCGTGGTGACATAAATCCCAACCAACTATGTACAGAATTGATATCTAGAATCAAACTCATATATATTTCAGAATTACTTCCCCTCATTCTGCTTATATTTATATCAACTATTTAATCTGAAAAAATTTTACAGATATTTCTAAAATACTTACTGTTCAGGTACAAACACACCTAAGGTTGAATATTTTCACATTGTTTTAGATTTAATACATAAAGTTAGTATGATTGTATAGTATATATATACAGGGTGAGTCTAAATTGTTTTTACAAAATAAGAGGGGTGATAGTACCCATCCAGACGAGCAATAATTGCCACGGAACATAGGGTCGCATTCCACTCTGAGAGGCAGAAAAGAGTAAAGTCGTAACGCGTCCAGCATGAACAAGTCATCGTCTCTGACGTCGCACACTTTTCAAGCACGTCCGGCACTTCTTGAATGCCATATATACCGCACGATGGATCGGACGTGGTGGACTTGTGGCTTGGCCTCCTCGCTCACCGGACCTCAACCCACTGGACTTTTTCTTCTGCGGGCACATGAAATATTTAGTGTACCAGACGCCTGTGGATTCGGCTGCAGATCTCGTAGTGAGAATCGGTGTTACCGCAGACAAAATTAACAAAACACCAGGCATCTTCGAGAGGGTGCGCCAGTCATTCCTTCGACGGTGTGAACTGTGCAACGATACGCGTGGCCGCCACTTTGAGCACTTGCTGTGAGTTTTCTCTGATCAGATTGTGCAACTTTTGGTATCGTTCATTCGCTTTCCCAACACTATTGTAAGTTCATGTTGAAATTCTAATTTTACTCTTTTCTGCCTCTCAGAGAGGAATGCGACCCTATGTTCCATGGTAATTATTGCTCGTCTGGATGGGTACTATCACCCCTCTTATTTTGTAAAAACAATTTAGACTCCCCCTGTATATTGGCATTTAGTTACTAAACCCTAAAATACATTTAAATACGAAAATTTATGGGTGGTTCCAGTTTGTTCTATGGTCAAGACTCGCCAATTTTTTCTTACATATATTTATAATTGGTTCTATATTTAAGGACGGTAGAAAATAAAAATAATTTACTGTCCTTTGTAAGTAAGAGGATTTAGGATTCTATTAAATTTTTTCGGCCGTGTTCCCTTGTCAATTTAATCTTTGGCTATTTGAAACAATTTTTGCTTTACATTAACTTTTCTTAGATGTCAATACCAAACATGACGAAATGAAGCCATCAGATAGGTAAAAGAAAAATGAAAAAATACACAAATAATTTTGTGTCATTCATAGATAATATTTAAAATAAAATGAAACTCATTTAATAAGTTGCATAACAGGCGATTATGTCGCATTATAAACAAATTATAATAAATAATTATTAACTTAATTCAATCGAAGTAATTTCAATTAAGTTTTTCTTACAAGCAGGAATCGTAATTTCTTTCACTTATGGTTAATAAGACTGCAGATCTAATCCAATCACCAGTTATTTATTTCAAATCTAACTAATGTCTTAAATCGAATTAAGTTGCAGACAGCGCAGGTTCGATCCCTCCCTGGTTGCATTTCTCTCTTCTGTGTTAGTAAAGCTCTCTATATGTGTGCATATGCATTTACTTGACGTTTGGCGTAGCTTAACCAACTATGGCACTTGAGACATGAAAACCTAACCAACCTAACTTGACCTAATACCGACACCTTAAAATAATAGTAAAAATTGCAATACCTACACCCGTAAAAAGATGTCATTCCTACTAGTAACAACAGATTGAAAGTGATAAAAAGTGAAATATCGATGGTTTTTATTTCAATATTTTCCTACTTTATTTATAAATTTTGAAACATATTTATTGTCTAAGGATAGTATTTGGCCAGAATTCATTTCCTTTGGGATTGATCCCGGACCGTCACCAATAGCCCGTTGTGTTGCTCCAGTGTGACGTTAATTGAAATACCCACCCACCCAGAATTCATTTCGTAAGAGACCTTAAGTTAGAAATTTAATATTTATGCCAAATTACATTTTCGTCTTTATGTATCTCTAAAAATAGTTTCGCTAGTCTAGCCTATGTTTTATTTAAAGTAAAGGACTACATGCAAAAAAAGGACGCATGCAAAAATTGACGCATTTCAGTAACATAAAAAATCCGTTTCCCGAGATTAACTTTTTATCTTTTTGTCAGTTTTAAATCGTTGTTAATGCGATACCTAGATATGCGAATATATGAGGTGATTTTGTCAATGAAGGAGGAAAAGAAATTTCGCTTTTGCACTTCGTGATGAATGGTTCATTTAATAAACACAAATAATTGAATAAGTTTTATTTTATTTAAAGAATGCAATGCAGTTTACAAAATATATAGAATATTGCAAAAAACTCTATGCATTTAAAGTATTTATTTTTTAAAGATAGATAAATATAATAACCAACACATCCGGGGGGGGGGACTTGAGATCCAGAGTTCCTACTCTGGCTACTTCTAAAGAATAAAACAAATTTACTGAAAGATTAAATTAAATTGACTTTTCATCTTCACCCAACTCTAAAGATACTTTGCATAATTATAACGAAGTTGTGAACACCGGAATTGCTACTATTTGGGGTTGACATTTAAAATAAGTCAAGGTTCCTACAATTTTCATTTCCAGGGGAATGAGTTCTGCAAACTGAATTTCCGGTACTTTGTTCTAGAACGGGAAAGAGGGGTACTGTACTAAGTTGTGTGTCTTTTTAAATAACTTAAATATCCTTTCGACCTGTAATTATTAATCTGGGAATTTTCCTGTACTGGAATCTACTATAAGGAAAACGTAAGCGTTCTTCCATGTAGGTTCTACATTGAAAGCAGTTTAGATAAAATTCGAGAAAAGTGAAAAAGATTTATTCACAAAACAAATTGTTTTGAACACATTACTGAGCATATTTATAAGACCACTGGGTCTGGATTCTATATCTAAAATAATGTAAATGAAAAGATTCTAAACTCAATTCAACCTAATTGTAAAAGAAACCAAACAGTGCTTATATTCATAACAGATTTAAATAAGGTAAGAAATATAAGTAAAACACTGACATCATTATTGATGTAAACTATTATGTTGGTCTCTTAGGGGTTTTATGGGGCAAGGGCCATATATGGCCATGCTACGCCAGACACAAGATATACAATATCAAGTAATAGACAGACACACACAATGAAAGTTTTACTGACACAGAAGAGAGAAATACACCCAGGGAGGAATGCACCTGACAGGAATTGAACCTGCACCACCTACAACTCGAAGGTTGCTAGCGTATTTGGTATACCCACTGAGCCACGACGGCTCCCTGATTGGGATGAGAACATGGCACCCGGGTGGCATGTTTGTTCAGAATGTAAGAGCAATTTTTCGTCTATACATTACTGCATACGTATGTACATTGTTACATTTGTACAGTAATTATTATACCATCATACTATATTACACTATATATACATGCAAAACAAAGTTTAATCTCTTGGAATAATCATTTCGTGATGAGTATGAATCTCACTATGACAATAATTTTGACACTCGAGCAATGTGCATGATTTCAAACCAGTTTTGACCTTTTTAATCCATAGAATTTTCCCTAGGATTCGTCCAATCAATCGATGTAGTTATTTAGTTATTACTTATGTTATGGCGAAAAGCAGTAGTACGCTACTTGGAAATCTCAGGCGGTGTGGGGTTAAATACTGCAATGAACTTCATAAAAAATTTGTTTTCTTTTTTCATTGATATGAACCATCGCATACAAATACCCTACAATTTACAATTACCCGAAAAAACACAAAACAGTTCCACGCCAAATCCACTCACCCCATCCGTTCCAAAATAATCATGTAACCAAAATCTATTTCCAACATAGTCCATTCACACATAACACCAATCGAAAGAAGGAGGCAAAAAACCCTCCCACTCCAATACCTATTTCCCATCTCCACTCTACAATAACATGGTAGGCAAATACCGATTGACTCTAAAGAAGCTGCTGAAGGTACCGGGGGAAAACAAACAGCGGACGTGTAAAGAACAAATAGCGCTCCCTCACCGCCGCCGTCCCATGGGACATAGCCAGGGACAATGGGACATCCCGCAGTGTCCAATAACAGAGGCCACACATTACGCAAACATTGGATTTCCAATGGCCCGCCATTCAACCTTCGTTTACCCACATATGGGATCAGGTGGTGCTGCTTTTTTATGTAAACACAGATGCCTTTTCTTTCTGCAAATGAAAAGGACCTTTTCCATGAGACGATGCTTTGGTGGAAGTCGTAATGGGTTTGGCATTATTTGAACTTCCATGAGAAAACGACGGGGAAAGAAGAGTTTGGCTTCGAGTGTCATTAAACTTTCATTTATACCCTCCCCCGTGGTGTCTTTAAATTTGGTGTGTGATCCCGGCCGATCTTTCCTAATTTGTGAATAATATAAATGAAAATGAAGCAGTGGAGGTACTGTGGAAGTCATAAAATTTTATCACACGAGTTATACGAATTTGTTTAATGGAAAGCTTTGAAACCTAAAGCTGCGCATGTACATAGAAATGATTATTTAGCTATTTTCTCGTTATATTTAAACTGTAAATTAATGTTTTTGACAATTTGTTGTTTTACAATTGTAAATGATAGAAATGATTATTCAGCTATTTTCTCGTTATATTTAAACTGTAAGTTAATGCTTTTGACAATTTGTTGTTTTACAATTGTTGTAAATGATAGAAATGATTATTCAGCTATTTTCTCGTTATATTTAAACTGTGAGTTAATGTTTTTGACAATTTGTTGTTTTACAATTGTAAATGATAGAAATGATTATTCAGCTATTTTCTCGTTATATTTAAACTGTAAGTTAATGCTTTTGACAATTTGTTGTTTTACAATTGTTGTAAATGATAGAAATGATTATTCAGCTATTTTCTCGTTATATTTAAACTGTGAGTTAATGTTTTTGACAATTTGTTGTTTTACAATTGTAAATGATAGAAATGATTATTCAGCTATTTTCTCGTTATATTTAAACTGTAAGTTAATGCTTTTGACAATTTGTTGTTTTACAATTGTTGTAAATGAGAGAAATGATTATTCAGCTATTTTCTCGTTATATTTAAACTGTGAGTTAATGTTTTTGACAATTTGTTGTTTTACAATTGTAAATGATAGAAATGATTATTCAGCTATTTTCTCGTTATATTTAAACTGTAAGTTAAAGCTTTTGACAATTTGTTGTTTTACAATTGTTGTAAATGAGAGAAATGATTATTCAGCTATTTTCTCGTTATATTTAAACTGTAAGTTAAAGCTTTTGACAATTTGTTGTTTTACAATTGTTGTAAATGAGAGAAATGATTATTCAGCTATTTTCTCGTTATATTTAAACTGTAAGTTAAAGCTTTTGACAATTTGTTGTTTTACAATTGTTGTAAATGAGAGAAATGATTATTCAGCTATTTTCTCGTTATATTTAAACTGTAAGTTAATGCTTTTGACAATTTGTTGTTTTACAATTGTTGTAAATGATAGAAATGATTATTCAGCTATTTTCTCGTTATATTTAAACTGTGAGTTAATGTTTTTGACAATTTGTTGTTTTACAATTGTAAATGATAGAAATGATTATTCAGCTATTTTCTCGTTATATTTAAACTGTAAGTTAATGCTTTTGACAATTTGTTGTTTTACAATTGTTGTAAATGAGAGAAATGATTATTCAGCTATTTTCTCGTTATATTTAAACTGTGAGTTAATGTTTTTGACAATTTGTTGTTTTACAATTGTAAATGATAGAAATGATTATTCAGCTATTTTCTCGTTATATTTAAACTGTGAGTTAATGTTTTTGACAATTTGTTGTTTTACAATTGTAAATGATAGAAATGATTATTCAGCTATTTTCTCGTTATATTTAAACTGTAAGTTAAAACTTTTGACAATTTGTTGCTGTTTTAAAGTATTTTAAAATGTAATTTATAGATTACTAGATTTACTCCCAGCTTCGCGTGAGAATTTTTACTGCTTCAAACTAATCAAGTTGCACCTTACCAGTTTCGTTGCGGCGTCGAACTGCTTCTTGAGCTTTGTCCGCTTCCCGTGCTTGTGTTCTTTTCTCTTCCAATTGCTCTACTATGCAGTTTTTTTTTTTAGACCCACCTCCTCCCTACTCACCTATATGGTTTAGAGTATTTAATGAGAGGAAGAGGAAAAGGCGACCCCCAGCACACAACGAGGATCACCAGGAACCACCCTGTCAGGCAGGGAAAGCACACACGCCCCCCCCCCCAATCTGGGCACCTAAACAGCCTTGGACACCACCATTTATTATTTTCTAAAATTTTGAGTTTACACAAGGTTTGGTCAACACGACCATAACAATGTTCTTCTTTCCTAAAAATTTAACATTGAAGCCATCCATAGTGGCTTAGTTCAACATTTTCTTCTTCAATATTTTAATTTTAATATATACATAAAACTGGCCTACAAGGCCTGTAGACCTACTTATCCTACAAATCATTTTTATAACAATAATTTTAAACACAATATATATTTATCAATTTACAACCTTGGTTGAATGTAGTACAATAGCATTCAACTATTTTACAACTATTTTTCATAATCACTTTATATTTCAAGTACTCATGCCTGAAATATATTTATTCATACTTTCACATTCATAACCATTTTAGTTACATATAACATAAGCTTTCTGCAATATTTCAACTAATTTGTATATTTCTTGTAATTTCCCTCAAACCTAACATTTAATAAAGAACTCTTAAATCTCAAATAATCTCATTCTGAAAAATCCCAAAACATCAATTCTTCATAAATTGATGTTCTACTATGCAGTTTAAACGTTTTGCGTTAATTCGAGTTTGATTAAAGAGTGTCTTTTGCGAAATGTTCAACGTTAAATTTCAAATGGAAATTTCAGGGCGCCATAACTTAGCATTCGAGATTTAGGCTGCTTCAACAAACAGATTTTCTTCATATATGTTGTACTTTATACATGTTGTACTTTATCTGTTGTTCTTTATAGATATTGTAGTTTAGTAATTTTCAAAGCATATAATAAACCATATGTATGCTTTAGGCAAGCTTGAGGGTTTATATGTACAGCAATATTAAATCTCTTGAAGATACTTTAAGGGAGAGAAAAATTGCTTCAAATACGGAGATACGGTATCCCAGTTGGTGAAGTATCGGATTAGCAACCGGAAGGTTGCGAGTTCGAAACTCGATCCAAGAAGAGACAGACGTGAACACGTGGGTACTTATGCATGTTAAATCTGTCGTGACCTCAAATGTCCTCACGTTGACGTGATGTGGGAGTTTGGAGAGTGGAGTATCTTCTCATGTGTTGACCTAGTCATCCGACCGTGGTTCAAAATGACGAGGTGTTCTCGTATCTTTCCCTTCGGATTGATGTCAGACCACCGCCAATAACCCATTTTGTTGTTCCAGAACGACGTCAAATACTTCATTAAAAAGCGTCAAAAAATTTGTAGCATTTATTATACTTAGCATTAAAATTTTTTAATTTATTCGTTTGCTTGATATTAACCGATTAATATTAGTTATTTTTCTTTTGCTTGATATTAACCGAAGATTAATTACAGTTAATGATTTGCTTGCGAGTTGCAGGTGGCGCAGGTTCGATTCCTCCATGGATGTACTTCTCTCTTCTGTGTCAGTAAATCTTTCTTTGCGCGTTTATTTACTTGATGTCCATTTACTTTACGCTGTTCGGCCCAGCTTAACCGAATATACCCTTGCGCTAACTCAACCCAGTTATGCCGAGATTAAGTAACAAAAACAAGTACAAAATTGTAAAATAAATAATTGGGCGTTTCTAACGCTTAATCGGCCAAACCATTCCCCACAAGAGTCCATATCAGTTGTTTTGCAAAGATGAAATGATTGAACTTAATACCTTCAAACCTCAAATACTGGAGTTTTAAGAGAAAGCGCAAGGGTATGCCGAGATTAAGTAACAAAAACAAGTACAAAATTGTAAAATAAATAATTGGGCGTTTCTAACGCTTAATCGGCCAAACCATTCCCCACAAGAGTCCATATCAGTTGTTTTGCAAAGATGAAATGATTGAACTTAATACCTTCAAACCTCAAATACTGGAGTTTTAAGAGAAAGCGCAAGGGTATGCCGAGATTAAGTAACAAAAACAAGTACAAAATTGTAAAATAAATAATTGGGCGTTTCTAACGCTTAATCGGCCAAACCATTCCCCACAAGTCCAATATCAGTTGTTTTGCAAAGATGAAATGATTGAACTTAATACCTCCAAACCTCAAATACTGGAGTTTTAAGAGAAACCCACCAGCTCAACAGAGGCAGACTAAAAACTCCCATCCAAAATATTCCTGACGGTCGGGATCCCTACTGCCCAGACTTTTCTCTTCCCAAATCCAAGCAAATGGCTCTATTTTCAATACCCCATGGGCAGGACACGGGAGCGATTCTTTTCAACCCCTCCCTGGACTTTTCATTCCCACCACCTCTGCATCGTGGGATAGCGCAAATACCTATCCTTTATGATGTGTAATCCAGTCCTCAGAAGGTGGGAATGTAAGATATGTATATATATGTATATGCGAGAAGAAAGCGGCTTGACCACGACGGGGCTGAAAAGAGAGTTCGAAGTGCCTTCCAAGATAGGCACTCCGAGAGTCAACAATCGTCGCTGGAAGTTTCTTATCGGGGTCTTCTTGGGATGGATCTCTCCCCCTCCCTCTCGCTCGGGAAAAGGAATATGATGCATAACCAGGGACTGAACCACTCCATTATGCACGTCGCCGGGGAACGATATGCAGGACTGTCTGGGTTGGCTTATTTGGCGACGGATCGCGGTTCTGATCGGTTCGATAGTGTTTTAGCTTTGTGAACGGTTCTTCAACTATGACCTCAGTATTTCCTCTAGCCACCGATGAGGATCAAGAACCCTCTTTCCCCGAGGTTGTGATTTAAGTTGTAATTACATCGGACTAAGGTGTTTTACCAGCTTTCGTATCGGAATTCTCAGGTTCTGCTCAGTGGCATCTTTGGTACGAATGTCGCTGGGGTTTGTGTTCATTTTATCATTCATCATATCTTAATCGGTTGTCCAGCTTATAACTGTCATCGCTGAAACTTTTTAACACCCCTGGCAGATGTCTCGACGAGGTTTCACGTCATCAGCAAAACCATTGGCAGATCTTGATGGATGAGAAACTCGCCGTTAGAAGTGACCAGATCTTGATCTCGTCATCATCAAGAAATCGTGATGACGAGATATCTCGCCATTAGCAAAATTTATCAGATTTTATGGACGAGATATCTCGTCGAAACAACTTGGAGAGTTAACAGTTTTATTTTATCATTACGAGTCCTTGGTAGTCCAGTTCACGTCATCAGCAAACCGGGGGATTGCGAGTTCGAGATTCGATCCAACCAAAGACCATCCTATTCATGGAACTGCAGTACTTTAAATCTGTCGTGGTCTCCATCCTCACTTTGACGTGGTGTAGAAGTTTGGAGAGTGAGGTACCAGCTCATGTGTTGAACTGGCAATCTGACTGTGGTTCAAAATTATGTGGTGTCCTTGGATCTTTTCCTTCGTGATTGATCCCGTACCGTCAGCAATAGCCCGTTGTGTTGCTCCAGGGCCACGTAAATTCAATTACCCTCCAACTTGCTATTATTACGAGATGTGATTGTGTAACGACCCAATTGCAGTCTTTGAAGTTTTACATAGCACTGGATTTTGAAATTCCACGTATATTTTTGGGGTGAGGAGTGCCTTGGCTCAGTGCGTTTGCTCATTGTGCTAGCAACCTGAGAGTTGTGGACGGCACAGGTTCGATTCCTCTCTGTGTATATTTCTCTCACTCTTGTGTGAAAAATTTCCTTAATGAGTAAATGTAAATTTACTTGAAGTTGTTTGGTCCAGCTTGGCTATAAGTGGCCCTTGCGCTATAAATCCCAAGTACCATATGTAATTTTTATCTTGTGTTTCTTACACTACATCATTTCCATCTGTTTTAAGTCAACATTTCCCTCAACATACTGGGCCGTGGTAGCCCTGTCGGAAGAGTAATGGACTAGCAACCGGAGGTTTACGAGTTCGAATCCAACCAAAGACCGTCGTGTACAAAGGGGGCTGGTGCACGTTAAACCTGTCGTGGCCTCAAATGTCCTCACGTTGATGTGGTGTTGAAGTTTAGAGAGTGAGATGCCAGCTCAAGTGTGACTTCGTTATCTGACCGTGGTTCAAAATTACGTGTCGTTGTCTTCGAATCTTTCCCTTCGGGTTTGATCCCGAATCGTCGCCAATAGCCCGTTTTGTTGCTCCATTGTGACGTTAATTAAATACCTACCTACCTTCCCTCAGCATACGGGGCCGCGGTGGCCCGGTTGGAAGAGTAACGAACTAGCAACCGAAGGGTTGCGAGTTCGAATCCAGCCAAACACCGTCGTGTACAAAGGGGGCTGGTGCACGTTAAATCTGTCGTGGCCTCAAATGTCCTCACGTTGGCGTGGTGTGGAAGTTTGGAGAGTGGGGTGCCAGCTCAGGTGTTGCCTCGTCATCTGACCGTGGTTCAAAATTACGTGGTGTTGTCCTCGGATCTTTCCCTTTGGGATTGATCCCGGACCGTCACCAATAGCCCGTTGTGTTGCTCCAGTGTGACGTTAATAAAAAAATACCAAAAAAAAAATACCAATCCCTCAGCATACTATAACTGGGATTTACTATTTTTATAACAGCACATTTTAATCTAATATTCACTGTTAATTAAAATGCTTTAGTTTTAGTTTTATGTTTGAGACATGTTTTTCATCTCTTAACTTTCGATGCACATTTGAATTTTTCTTGTCTCTTTAATTGTGCTTTTATTTGGTCTTGCTTTTGATGCAGTTTGCCCATTATTGCACCTTGTGCAATGGAACCCAAACCAGCTAAGACGACATATTTAAAAATTTTCTTACTGAAGAACACACATTTACGTGATTCACTGCCGTTCTAGTTTAAAAATGTTGAATTTGTATCAAGTGCAAAGGAACGGTGACTTATGCATGTGGTGCAAGTTAGATGCTTGGGACATACATTGCTATTTCATGAGAAATCTGTCGTTTCAACCCAATGCGAGGATCTGTCATCTATTATGATACAGGTGCCGAAGTACAAATCTCCAAATTGATTATTTGAGATTAATATGGTTGTTACATGTTGTGTATATGTTTCTGATGCCTCGTAATGGCTAGTAAACAATAATAGCACTCAATAGACTTTTGATTATCCAGTATAAAATATCAGAATATACGCAGCATGTAATAGTTGTGAACTGACAAATTTTAGAGATACTGTCATTTTGACTTGAACGGCAATGTAGTAAAACAAGAATCTGACATACATTGCTGAATAATGTGGCAAGAAGTTTATGCATTTATTTACTATGCGCTTGTAAATGCGTGCAAGAGCCACGTGAATTTGATTTTTACTGCGCACATGCAACTGCTACTATCGTACTTGTAAACTTTGTTGTGTCGTTATATTATACTTCTTATGCACGCAGAAGCTGGTATTGTGAATGCAATTTTTAATTATCCACTTGCAAATTGTAACCATGATATGGAATGTGATGAAAAATTAATTTGGAAATTGGAAGAATGTAAAAGAATTTAAATCCGCTTTCTTTGGAGTTTTATATCGTCCTTAGTTTATTAATAAATGTTAAGAAAAATATCTCCATGTAGGTAGGTATTTTTAATTAATGTCGCACTGGAGCAACACAACGGGCTATTGGCGACGGTCCGGGATCAAACCCGAAGGAAAAGATCTAAGGACAATACCACGTAATTTTGAACCACGGTCAGATGACGAGGTCATACCTGAGCTTCCACCTCACTCTCCAAACTACCACACGACGCCAACGTGAGGACATTTGAGGCCACGACAGATTTAACGTGCACCAGCCCCCTTTGTACACGACGGTCTTCGGTTGGATTCGAACTCGCAACTCTCCGGTTGCTAATCAGTTACTCTTCCAACCGGGCCACCGCGGCCCGTTCGTCTCCATACGTGCAACCAAAAAGTTATCTATAATGATTTAATGCAATCTTACTAATACTCTGATCACCAGAAAAGAGTGACTAGAGAATCTTCATCTCCAGGTGAATTAGGAGCCAACTCGGATCACCACTCTATCGTCACCACTAATCAGTTACTCTTCCAACCGGGCCACCGCGGCCCGTTCGTCTCCATACGTGCAACCAAAAAGTTATCTATAATGATTTAATGCAATCTTACTAATACTCTGATCACCAGAAAAGAGTGACTAGAGAATCTTCATCTCCAGGTGAATTAGGAGCCAACTCGGATCACCACTCTATCTTCCGACATTAAATGGTGGAAGCGATGGTTTGCCAATCCCCGATAGCGATCCTCTCTGTTTTATCACTATGAGAGTTAAGCAAGCATTATTCCTCCCAGCAACCTGCAGATGTTTATTCAGCATGCTTCTAACCCTTCCTATCTTGTCTACGTTATACACGCACTTCCATTTTTTACTCATCTGAAGACACCGTTTAAACTCCATTATTGTAATAGAATTTAAACCTTGAGTTGATATGAGACTTATTTTGAGTTCTCTTCATGGGCCATTTGCGATAGCTCTTTGAAAACTAATTGAACCCGTGGGTTGCAGCTAACAGGAGGATATGATGTGGACATTTTCTGACGATCCCACCATTGCCCCAGTTGCAGAATAGAGTTTTTACGCATAGATTAGTCGATGCGCCCTCTCAAATTATAATGTCAAGTGTTTAACTCTGTATACGATGGAGTGTCTAGGATAAAAAATGGTAGGTTGTGTCGAGGACACGAACAGTTTTGAAGTGAGTAATCGGGTTTGATGTTGGATTGTGGAATGAATGAAGCCGAAAGTTTTGCTAGCTCAGAAGAGAGAAATATACCCAGAGAGGAATAGAACCTGCGCTTCCTACAACTCGTAAGTACTTGACCTCTTATAGGAGAAATTTTGCATCTACACCGATAGAATGAACCACTTTCAGTTAATGACATCGCATAATTTCCGTCTCTTGATGCCCTTTAACTACTTTATTGATGACAGTTAAAAAAATTGATATGTCATATCGTGGCACAAACTAGTTTAGACGTGAATACTCGTACCTGATGTTAGAGTGTGAAATGAATGAAGCAGACACAGGAAGTTTGAACGATTGTTTATTGTAAGTATTCAACAATTAATTTACAGTTTGAATGATTAAAGTGCAGTTTGGTATCAATTGTTGAGAGATTGTTGTTATCCAACGTAAATTGTAGCGTAGTTTGGTAGCATTCGAAACACACCACTCACGAAGTCCTAACTCTACCAATTCAAAGTTACACTGGCCCAAAGTTTGCCCATCACCGTAGAATTTCGACACATTTCCCTCGTTCAGGACTCCTGCGCACTTTGTTCATGTCAGGTGCGGACATCCTTTGTCTTCACGACGTTATATTTATCTTCTGGATGTTTTTTCTAGTTCTGAAATCATGCTACACAACAGTTGTAACGCTTAACTTTTCATGCATGCCCTCCCAGTACTGTTCAGATTTTAAAGACGTGTTCGCGTCAAAAGCACCCAGGTGAACACTGAAATTTTTTTAGACAACTTTACTACCAAATCTGCTCAAAAGATGCAAGTGAGGCCTTTTTTCCGCAATATAAGAAAAATATACAGATATTTACAATCTTGGTGAATACGTGTATACTAAACAAAACATCAAAATTCATTTGTTTTTACCCATGGATGCTTTTCTATAATGAATTATACTAAACGTAGAAAACTCGTTTACCGTTTTCTAGTCAATGCCATTTTTTATCCTACTACGTGATATGCATGCTTATTTGAGGATTAACGAGGCTCCTCCAAACAGTTATGTATAGTACTTAACAGTTCCATAGAGAAAACTGATACCTACCAGTAGTTTCCTAATGCAAAATGAACTTTACATTTTAAACATGCGTCGAAAAAGAATAGTCTCTGGATTTTAAGGAAAAAACCATTTATATTTACATTTAAAAAACAATTTTAAAAAACTAACAACGTTTTGTTTCCCCGACATCGTTTTCTTCATCTTTCAACAGCTACCACACTGTTAACAAGAGCAGAATCGGGAACATCACGTGAAGCAGTTGGCGAGATTCTTTTTTGAAAAAAATTACGGCAACCCTTTTCTTTCGCTTATCTGGATATTTTTTTCCTCCAGTGCCGAAGTCCATCTCGCCAGTGGCAGCGCTATCTGCCATCTAAGTGCCGCATCTCTGCTCCTCACGGTTACAGTCAAGGTCCCCCCTGGAATGAAAAAGTTTATATTCAGGGGCGGGGGGGGGGGGGGGTTCGGATGCAAAAATCCCTGATTTGAAAAGTAATCGACAAGAACGACTGTTTTTTCTCTTTTTATCAGGCTATTCTTTTTCTCAAATCCCCTATCTTGATGCATTATCTGCTCGCTTTAAAAACAATAGCCTTTCATTTCAATCTTGTTTCATAAGTATTTGTTATGCATTGTAAGTAACTTTAATCCTTTTTTAAAAAGTGTTCCGAGTTTCCTTAAGTCTTCATTAGACAACATAAGCAATTTATTTTAGGGTTATCGTTCGTAGTATGAATTATTTTTGTAATGCTAGAGATGCAGCGTCAAATCTGAATGTTCTCGCTAATAATATGAATTTCTGTTATAGATTAAGGGAAAAATGCCTTTCTTAACGTTACTGTTTGAAAGCAAAACACGATTATGTGGTACTTTTATCTTATATTCTATATTTTTGTGATCTCGTACATGGTTATCTGCTTTCAATGAACAACGATATAAATAAAACATTCGTAAAATGAGCGTCACAAATTCCCAGATTCTTCTTCTGTATCAAACATTTTTATTCAATTTCTATTGTTCTATAATTTTTGTAATTACCGATCAATTGCTCTCTAGTTTTCCCTTATATTTCTTTTATTCTCTTCGCTTTTTTCCATTCTTAATATATTTTTCGGTTTAAATATTTTTATGAAATTATGAAAGTATCCTCCCGTTTTCTTAAGATATTTTTATTCTCTTTCTATTTTTCTATAATTTATGTTATAATTTTTATACTAATTTATTTCATTAATTATTTATACATTACTACACTCTTATTTTTCTATTATTTCCTTTATTTTTGCATTATAATTCTATTTGTAATTTTTTATCTTAAAACATTTTTATGAAGTTATAATTTTAAGGTATTTTGTAATAATTTAGACATATTTTTAAATGATAAGTTCTCACCTAACCCGAACCTACAAAACACTCTTTTCTCAGTTCATATACACCTCAACAACAAAAAACCCTCCAAATCCAACCCATTTTTCAAGAAGACCCTATGAAGAAAAACCTGTCATTCACAAATCACGATGCAAACTCGATAAAAAAAGATCCCACAGCACACGAAGACCACCACTCCCAAAAGCCGCTTTTAGCGTTTACACCACAAGAACATCCCCCTCTACTCCCCAACATATGGACCTCCTCCCCCATCTCATCTCCCTCCCCATCGAAATTTGCTAAAGGCTTTTACAGATATGATTTTCAACCGCACGCCGCCATCAATTATCCCAATAACTCAACTCCCTCCCCCACACCACATAAATCACGTGAAAGCTTTTCGCCAACCCCCCTCCGCTCCTACGCGATGATGTCTCTCATTGCCTTCACTTCGCTGCATCTTCGGGTGGAGATGTTGGAGGCTGTGGCAAAGGGTTAAGCCAGCGGTTCTCTCAAACAATGCCCCGTTTCAAAACTGGAAATACAGCGATGCCTCCTAGAGGATTTAACCCTGTCTTACAAGAGATTATGTGAAGAAATTAGACATGCATTTATTTGCGAAAAATGAATCTGAATTTCAGCTGTCGACTTTCGTGGCATGTGATTGCTTGTATGTGTGGAGTGTGTACAGAAAATAATTCTCCCCTAACAAAAATAGAACCTGTTTTGACGTGAAGGGTGTTTTTAAAATCGGTACTGGGGGCAGGCATAGAAAGTCGAGTGTTACAAAAAAGCGTTGCAACTGTTTTGTCTAATGATTTCAGAACTAGAGGAAACATCCAGGAGATAAATACAGCGTCGTGTAGACAAAGGACGTTCTCATCTGACATGACCTTCGGGCCGTGTACGCAGGCGCATTGAGCGAGGGGAGGGGTACTCAATAGGTCGAAATTCCACGGTGCTGAGCGAGCTTTGGGCCAGTGTAACTTTGTATTGCGGGGAGTGAGGACGGCGTAAGTGGTGTAATTCGAAAGTTACCAAACTGAGCTGGAATTAATATTGGACAGCAATTAATATCAAACTGCACTTTAATCGTTCAAACTATAAATTAGTTGTTGAATGTTCACTCAATAAACAATCGTTCAAACTTCCATCCCTTCATTCATTCCACAATCTCTGCACCAATGGCGTAGCCAGATGGGGCTTTTGTGGGCCCCAGCCCTCGAAAATAATAAAATACTATAAAGAAATGTAATTCTTATAGCTTTGCAGTACTAAAACATTATACTTATTTTATTCTCTTAAAATAATTACTATTAAAATTGTAATATTCTTCCATATTCGGAATACAATTAATATTCAATTCGTAATGCCCCTATTAATATTCATCAACAAGTATAAAGGCAATGACAATGGTTATCTGCATGGACTTGGCCATCAAGTCGCTATTCACACTATAGGGTATTGTTGTACCTTTGAAAACACTTCAGTTTAGAAGCTCTTGATGCTCTGTGGTGGCATAACCATAACTACTGTTTGAAATCAGCTGTAGAACATTTCTGTTGTACTTACGTGTTGAAGAGTAGGTATTTTAAATTACGTCACACTGGAGCAACACAACGGGTTATTGGTGACGGTCTGGGATCAATCCCAAAGGGAAAGATCCGAGGCAAACATCACGTAATTTTGAACCATGGTCAGATGACGAGGCAACACCTGATTCGGTACCCCACTCTCCGAACTTCCACACCACGCCAAAGTGGCCCATTTGAGGCCATGACAGATTTAACGTGCACCAGCCCCCTTTGTATACGACGGTGTTTGTCTGGATTTGAACTCGCAACTCTCCAGTTGCTTATTCGTTACTCTTCCAACCGGGCCATCGCGGCTCTAAGTGTTGAAGAGTTAGTGGTGTCTGGACAGTTGAAAATTTTGAGCTACAAAATATACCGTTTCCTCGAGGTATCTTTAATACTGTTTTTATAAAATTGTATTGCGCTACCAGATGTAGATTTTTATTGTGAGCACTTCTGCATATTTAATTTTGTGTTTCGCCATAGCATACGTTGATTTAACTTATAATTTCAAAATGTGACGCTTTTTGTACCACTGAACACAAGGCCGTTATACACACAAGACCATTGAACATCGTTTAAAGATACTGTTGAGTATTTTCCTATGAGATGGCGCACGGACAACCCGACCTCTCGGGGATGTCACCGTGCCTGCATGTTTATGTTCAAATCCCCCTGTTTTCTTGTTTATCTGCCACTTGCGAGGGGACTGCCTGCCGAGAACGAACCTCGCAGCTTCGCTCTCCGTTGTTACTTGTTAATAAATCTGTTATTTGTTAATCCTGAGTTCTATTCTGTTAACTCATCAAGGCACAGAACGGGATCGATTGACGTGTCCAAACAGATACATTATGCAAAAAGGCTTTCATTTGCAAATAGTTCTTCAATTAAATATAAAACATTTTTGTTTTATTGATTTATAATGCTGGGTAAAAATGCCAAGAAGTACTCATGAAAAAAAAAACGAGTCCCGATTGATGTAGATGCCATGAGTGCTGTTGTAGGAGACACCTGTAACTGCTCTCCTAGTTAAATGGATATCTCTACGTGAAGCATGAAAAGTTTGCAATGTAAAATTAACCATCATGGTAGTTGTGTTGTATCTCGTCATTAGTAAAACTGACTAGATCTTGATGGACGAGATATCTCGCCATTAGAAGAAAACTGGCTAGATCTTGATCTCATCATCATATAAAATATTCGATATTTTGATGACGAGATATCTCGTCATAAGTAAAATTGGTCAGATTTTGATGGACAAGATCGGCGATATCTTGATGACGAAATATCTAACTTTCACTGTTTGCGTGTCAGTTACTTGATATTGTATGTCTTGTTGTCAATTACTTGATATTGTATTGTGTCTGGCACAGCATGGCCAAATATGGCCCTTGCGCCATAAAAACCCCAAACCAACCAACCATTTCCTTAACGTTGTTTAACTCAGAGGTCTAGCGCATTGGGTATGCCCACTGCGCTAGCAACTTTCGAGTTGTAGACTACGCAGGTTCGATCCTGTCAGGTGCATTCCTTCCTGGGTGTATTTCTTTCTTCTCTATGACAGTAAAACTCTCATCATGTGTGTTTGTCTATTACTTGATATTGGATGTCTTGTGTCTGGCGCAGCATGGACAGATATGACCCTTGCGCCATAAAACCCCGAACACCCAACCCTCTTCTGTATCAGTAAAACTCATTGTGTGCGTATGTCTATTACTTGATATTGTATGACTTGTGTCTGGCACAGCATGGCCAAATATGACCCTTGCGTCAAAAAACCACCAAACCAACCAATCAACCCAAACATAGGCATGAGAATGAAATTGTCGTAGATGAATCGGACTTGCGGACATACATTCTTACGTGAATGTGGTTTAGTTTTGCTTTCTTCCCTTATCTGCCCTTGACGTTTGTGCAGGAAGCTTTGATAAACCTTGTATTGTAGGTACAAAATCGATAAATATATATATTCACAAATTGAAAGAAAGGGAAGAGATATTCGGAGAGAGTGAGATGTACAGAAAAAAATAGAGACAACTCAAGTATGAGGAAACGAGAGCTGCACAAACCTTTTAGACCTCTCAAAATAACATTTCCTAGCACCATTCCAGACACCCAGCTTATTCAAAACACATTAGAAATAAATAAATCTTTTTAAAATCATTTTTCTCCTCACTCCATTCCCGAAAAAAAAACATTCGCGAGCGAACTAAAAAAATCCCCCATTGACAAAAGAATTATCTCCCACACTCCAGAATAACACTCCATCTCAACCCCTCCTTGAACATCAGCGGGAGGAGAAATTCAAAAATCGTTTTTAAGAGACTACAGACATAATGATTTTGTCTTTAACGACTTCTCCGCATCCGATCCCATCCGTGCTGGAGGAAAAAGAATAGCCCTGAGATCATATTTCGAACACTCCCAGAAAGTAATCTCCCTCCCCCTGGTGGCTTCCCCCGGTCTTTATGTTTCCTTCGCTGTCGTATATTTATGCGGATTGCAAAGATTCTGCCTCCTCAACCCTTTTCTTTGGTTCAAGCGGAGATGGATACTGTCGTGGGGTGGAAGTTTGATACTTGACTGTTGCGGTGCGAGGATAGAGGGAAAGTGGTGTAAGCGGAGTGGTACTCATTCTGGAACGAACGGATTATGAAATCAGTGTTTTCCGGATTATAATTTGTATGTGTGTCCTTTACTTGTTTGTCTTGTGCTTGACCGAGCTTAGCCAAATATATGGCCCTTGCTCCATAAAACCCAACTATCTAACTGAACTGCGAAAAGTCTGATACTTGACTGTTGCGGTACGTGGATCGAGCGGAACTGGTGTAAGTTGAGCAGGACACATTCTAGAGCGAACAGATTATGTATGTACACCCGTATTTTTCGGATTGTGGTTTGTATGTGTGTATGTCCCATCACTTCATGTTTGTCTTGTGCCTGGTTTCAGCTAGATCAAATGTGGTCCTTACAGCCATAAAACTCAACCAACTAAACGGTACAGCTGTATCTAGCGCCACGCGGGATGGCTACGGCTCTTGGAGCGTTTTCTGGAGCATTTTTAGTAGCAAGTAATGGCGGGTGAAGGTAACCCATCTTAATTATTTTTCTCCCGTTTTATGGCAACCTTAGCAGCGTCTAGAATGTTCTCCTAGGATGTTCTTTCCATTTCCGTTAAATTCGTTCAGTTTTATATAAGTTTATATACAACTATACAAGTTTAGAGGATGAGGGTTATAAGCATCTAACGTTTAACCATTCTCTCACTTTTGTGGACCCGGTAACGAAGTGTCACACAAATGCCATCGAAACAACGTGGAGGCACGTTAAAAGCACGCTTCCGTCACATAATAGACAAAATTCTTTTCATTTTTATTTGGCAAAATATTTGATCCAAAATTCGTGTTCTGCTTTAAAAATTGATCCCTTCAACAAGTTCTTAGAAAGTGTTAGATATAGATTGGAAGGGTTGTAAAACAGTTTAAAAATGATTTTACGATAAAACATGTTTTTCAAAGTTCTGTATTATTTTATGCAAAAGCTTTTTACTTCCCGTTTAAAAAAAATATTTTTTGTAAGATTTCCTTGGCGACATAAAAAGTGCGCCAAAAAACGCGCCAAGAGCCGTTGCCACCGCGAGCGGCGTTAGATACAGCTGTACCAACTAAACTGTAGGAAGTCTGATACTTAACTGTTTCGGTACGTGGATCCAGGGAAAGTGGTGTAAGTGTAGCGGTACCCATTCTGGAGTATATCACATACACCCGTGGTTTGTATGTATGTATGTTCATCCCTTGCTGTTGTTTGTATTGTGCTTGGCGCAGCTTGATCGAATGTGGTCCTTCGCATAAGAAACAAGCAACCAACTAAAGTGGGAAATCTGATACTTGATTGTTGTGGTACGTGGATCGAAGGAAATTGATGTAAGTGGAGCAGTACACATTCTGGAGCGTATGTTTTCCGAATCATGATTTGTATGTATGTGTCCATTACTTGATGTTTATTTTGTTCTTGGCAGAGCTTAGCCAAATATGGCCCTTGCGCCATAAAATCCAACTAGCTAACCGAGCTGTGAGGCTGATATTTAACTGTTACGTACACCCGTGTTTTTCGGATTGTAGCTTGCATGTTTGCATGTCCATCACTTCATGTTGCTTGTCTTATGCCTGGTGCAGCGCGATCAAATTTGATCCTTGAGCCATAAGCTATGGGAAGTCTGATACTTGACTGTTGCGGTACGTGGATCGAGGGAAAGTGGAGCAGTAAACATTACGGTGAGAACAGTAAGTGTTGGAAAAAATGGTGTAAACCAATGTTATCTAAATTATGATTTGTGTGTGTCCATTACTTGATGTTTGTTCCATGCTTGACAGAATATGGCCCTTACACCATAAAACCCAAATAACTAGCCGAACTGTGAAAAGTCTGATACTTGACAGTTGCGGTATATGAATCGTGGGAAAGTGATATAAAGGGTACAGGTTATGCACTGCAGAGGTTTTCCAAACTGTACGGTAGCCTGATACGTGAATAATACAGTATGTAGATAAGTGAAAGTGATGTAAAGGGATCAGTACATATTCTGACGTGTTCGGATTGTGTACACATGTTTTCTGGATTGTGGGATAGTCTGATACTTGAATATTACAGCATGTAGATCAAGTGAAAGTGGTGTAAGTGAACCAGTACACATTTTGGTGAGTACAGATTATGTACAGAAGTATTTTTCAAATTATGGGGCTCGAAGTTTTTGCAAGGGGGCGCTCAGCTACTGTCAAAATTATTTTTGGAAACCAAAATTCATATTGATACACACAATTATTTATTTACAATCTATGACATAACAGGACAAATATTAACA
This sequence comes from Meta bourneti, assembly GCA_933210815.1. Classification (NCBI taxonomy): domain Eukaryota; kingdom Metazoa; phylum Arthropoda; class Arachnida; order Araneae; family Tetragnathidae; genus Meta; species Meta bourneti. The sequence goes on along the minus strand of OW119924.1, from coordinate 23,714,636 downwards.
TAAATATGTACATGAAAATAAAATGGAAATAATTTAGCAGAGACTTTCTGATAACTAACAGAGAGGACCAACTATAGTTATAACCATGAAGTCTCTTATTTCGATCATCGCATTCCACTCCAACGTCTTTACGCTTAGATATTTCAGATAATTTCACAACAGCAATCTTCAGGAACTGAAGGATCCCATCTTATGATGATAAGTAATGAAATCACCGAGAACATTAAAGTACCTCTAAAATGCTGGTATTCAAATTGAACAATAACAGAATTCAAATTGAACAATAACATATTCTCTCCTCAAGGACTTCCTATATCACTTTCCTTTTTATATTTTTGTAGTAATGAAATTTAGGCCATGGTTACCTCTCATTTTCTGTTTATTCTATTTGTTCGAACCGAGCGTATCTGTGACCTTTGACGCTACTGCTTAATTGGCGTAACTTTTCATGTACTTGGCGAGAGCCAAGAACGCTGCCAACCTCTCAGTTAGTGCCTGATCTCATGACGCGATAAGTCGATATTGCCATCGTACAGTTCCAGGAACTATTTTTTGTGTACTTAGGATAGTACAACTCTTTATGTACTTAGAATAGTACAACTCTTTATGTACTTAGGATAGTACAGAAATTTGAATAAATGTAAATAAATATAGTTACAGTCCACTAAAGTTATTTTTGCGTGAGCCCCGACACTATCCTTTAAAATATGTATTTAATTTATACATTCTTCACACAAACTTTTCCATATATTGACTTGGAAAATATTGTATTCCAGATATTAGATTATAAAAGTTAGTAGGTTGTGTTTTTTTATAGCATAATGGTCAGATCTGGTCATGCTGTGACAAGCAAACAGATTATAGAGGAGACTTCGTAAGTTCAAATATTTTTCTTAAAATTCTTTCAGTCTCTCATTGTAGGGAAGAGTAATTTTTTTAATAAATTCAATTTCAAAAAGTTTCATTCCTGACGAAATTCGCAACTTAAAGTTCTCGATTCGAAAATATGACAACTTCTATCTAACATTATTTTCTTATGTAAAGTAAATGAGACACACCTAATGACAGAATGGGAACAAGCAACCAACTAAAGTGGGAAATCTGATACTTGATTGTTGTGGTACGTGGATCGAAGGAAATTGATGTAAGTGGAGCAGTACACATTCTGGAGCGTATGTTTTCCGAATCATGATTTGTATGTGTGTGTCCATTACTAAATGACAGACAAATCTAATGACAGAATGTAGTAGTAAATGACAGATAAATCTAATGACCGAATGCAGTAGTAAATGACAGATAAATCTAATGACAGAATGCAGCAGTAAATGACAGCATGATCTACAGATATTTGAAATTTTTGTCTTCGACTGTAGCTGCAAAACACACTACCAGATAACTTTGAGGAAACACTTCCAAAACCGTTTCAATAAACGGACATCTCTCTCAAACGATTACACCCCGCTCCACTAAACTCAGATTCAAGCCACCTGATTTATTTCTGCCTTTATTTAGAACTGCGTGTGTTTGTGCAGAGCCTAATGAGGTAAAAATAGCCCCAACACACTCACTCATAGCAATTCCTCGATTCTCCTCGCAATGGAACCATACAAATATAATAACCTTTTAGATATTTTAGCTCTTGTGGGAACACGGGGATGTTCCTCCTCCCCCATCGTCCCAGCGAAGGGGGTCGGGGGAAAGTTGATGGGCAGACGACACGTGCGTTTTTGTCGTCTGCCATTAGAGAATTAATGGTGTGGTACAGCGGACTGCGGGACTTGTTTTGTTGTTAATGGGGGCTGTTCGTCTTCGGAGCCTGTGTCCAGTCGTAATTTTCCCTCAGCCGTTTCCTCTGTCAACGGAAGAGCTTTGTTTCGTGTTTCTTTTGGTTTCTTTTACTTGTTTGTTTTGCTTCGTCCAGAAAAGTGGAACGAGAAATAGAAGCCTCCCGTCGGTACAAGATAGTTGGAAAGTTTAAGGAAGTGCCCAGATGCTGGAAGCACTTAGTGGACTTCCAAGCTTTGAAAATTCGTTTTTTGAGGTGTCATGTGGATAGGAAAAAGGATGTGGATGTAAAAGAAGAAACGTAAGATGGGTCGAATGCGGCATTCGATAACTTTTTGTTACTCGAGGGCAGATTAGACCAGGACTCTGGCTTAATGCACGTATGAAAACATTAAAATCAGTGCGCCAACGTACTCGATACGAAGGGTATGTCAGGTACGGACCTCTTGTCTACACGACGCTATACTTATCTTATGGAAGTTTCTTCTAGTTCTGAAATAATAAGACAGCAGGTTTTAACGCTTTTTTTGTAACGCTCGATTTTCCATGCATGCCCCTGTACTGTTTGTTCTGATTTTAAAGACGTATTCGCGTGAAAATCTAATTTATGAGCCTTTAACTGGTTTTGTACTATATAGTGCATGTAACACCAGTAGTAGCCAACAAGGTGAACACCATTCGTCGGAATAGAATAGTAACGATTAAATAATTTCAATACCAAAGAATACAACATTTTAAATTGTTGACATATTTATCACTATGTATTACTTATTTGTGACGGGTATTTACTTATAGGCTGAAAAAGATTGTCCTCTACACTGTTCTCAAGATCTCATAAGATTCATAGGATCTTTTAAGCATCTCAGTGAACTATTTACAACTGAGTAACTCTTGACATAATACCAGTATTCTACTTACGTATTTGGAATGGAATTTATAAACAATGGAGAACTTAAACAATCGTTTAAGTGATATGCTTTCCATTTAATCGAAGAGATATCTTAAGTTGGTAAATCATTTAACAATTGAGTCAGTAGTATGCCTAGCATTCAGATGGAATTCGTTAGTCAAATAATACATTAGATAATCTAATCAGTTGTCCACATACCATTCAATAAAATAATCTTGATCCGTTTAATCGTACAATCAAACTTCAGTGGACTACTTACCATTGAACGGAAAATTAATTCAGGTCATAAATTAACTAAATAACAACATTAGAGTTCTACTTACTATTAGGTATGGATGTTAGATTTAAATGGATTAGAATGGATGTTAGATTTAAAATTAAAATGTAACAAACTTTCAAATATAAATCAATACAAGATATCAACAAATACTGTAATATATATATATATACATAACTTTCTAAATCTCGTGACTCTTTTCTTAAACATTCCGCTGAGGCATTGTTTCTTCTAACATCATCAGTGTAGGATCAGTGGATAATTTCCTCAAGGAATTTCCTTTTTGTGGGTAGTTGGAAAAGTTTGTGGATAACGGTATCTTTTAAGTTCCAAGAACAAAATCATCGTTGCTGTCTAAAGTTTCTTGCAGTAAACAGTGTGCTCCATGGTCCTTGTAGTTTGTTCACAAGAGCAAGTCCTGCTAATTGTAGGCGAGTTCGATTGTAGGGAGGTTCGATTCCTCCCTAGGTGTATTTCTGTGTCAGTAAAACCTCCATTGTATATGCATTTCTACTTACGTGATGTTGTCTGTCTTGTGTTTGGAAAAGTTTGGCCAAATATGGTCTTTACACCATAAAAACCAAAACAACCACAAGAACAAGTTCCACTTTTCTAGTAGAATCTACATCAATCTCTGCGAATCCACGTATAATTAATATTTGACTAATAAAAATTATATAAATTTGTTTGCTATTTACAGGTGGAAATTTATTTCTTCCCTCTTTGAAAAGAAGGGACACAGCCCCCAAATAAGTTTTTCTGGGAGTGAAAAGATTGAAAATTTTTGCGCGCATTTTTTTGCTCAATCTGAACTTTGTAGAATTATTTAATATATTTTCATTAAAAATTTATAGCATAATTCCTAATTTAATTCCTAGGGTTTCTTCCAGTTACTAGAATCGTTTAATTGAAAAAAATTAAATCTTTATTTTTAGTTGATTACTTTTCTTGGTCAGCTGACACCCAGAAAATTTCTTCGGGAGAGTGAGAAATATTATGTTATTGATGTCGTAACTTTTAGGGGTGGGACTCTTTTCCCCACCTCAATCCAACCAAAGACCGTCGTGTATGTGGGGGTTGGTGAACTTTAAATCTGCCGTGGCCTCAAATGCCTTCACGTTGGCGTGGTGTGGAAGTTTGGAAAAATGGGATGTTAACTCAGTTGTTGATCTCGTCATCTGATCATGGTTCAAAATGACGAGGTGTTGTCCTCGGATCAATCCCTGTGGAATTGATCCCGGACTGTCAACAATAGACCGTTGTGTTGCTCCAGTGCAACATTAATTAAACTACCTACCCCAAACTTCACAAATTATACCCTGATTCAATAGTAGTCCAACAATTTAAGGCAAAAAATGAGTGGACTACGAAAGTTTGTTTACAATTCAAAACTGGTTCGTATATGTGAATCTCATATGAGTTAAGGTGAAGCAAATGCATACTCAAATCTTCAAAGCTTATATATACCAATATAAACTTTTGTATTTTGTGGGTGCACAAAGTTTATATTTCCACCAATATAAACTTTGTACGCCCACAAAATACAAAACGTGTCTGTGATTATAGTATGGGTTGCCACCCGTTAAAAATATTTAAAGGAACCTTATAGATTAGTTTCACAGCTAGGGTGCTTCAAATTTCGGCAGGGAACTTTCACAGACCAAGAAAGAGTAGGTAGGTAATTAATTAACGCCGCACTGAAGCAACACAGCAGGCTATTGGTGACGGTCCGGGACCAATCCCCAAGGGAAAGATCGAGGACAACACAACGAAATTTTGAACCACGGTCAGATGACGAGGTCAACACCTGAGCTAACCAAAAATGGGAGGAATGAAATGACATGATCTTCCCCTACTCACAATACTGTCACATTACAAAAGAGATGGGTCCTTGTTATGTTTTTGCTGATCATATAAGTCAAGTGCGACTCCAAGAAAGAGCTTTGGAAAGCATTTTTTAAATTTATATCAATGATATTTTTTGACAAATAATAGAGTAAATATATTTGTAGAATTTGGGAGTATGTGGTAAAAACAGGGATTTTTTTTAATTACTGGGACAAAAAATTGGTTTGAGCAAAATCAATTTCAGTTGAAAATTCTTTTAGTATAGAATATACAAACAAATCGTTTTTTAATTACAGAAGCACGCAATTTGATGTAACCATTCTTTTTGATTGATTTCATAAGGAGAAATTATTTCTATTCCGATGCTTTAACCAAGTACAAAAACTTAACCCGAAATTTAATGATGGATCAAATCAAAATATAATAAATTTCGTTTTTAACCACAGATAATATGAATGAATGAAATTTATGCTAGGCACTTGACTTATGTCATTAGCCATCTGGCTTCCCAATACTTCTATACTCTATTACTAAAATTATTAAGTGCAATGCACGTGAATAGTTGAAAATTTATATTTTCTATTGTTTAGAAAGTAGATAAAGCTCATCAGCCACTAGCTGGATGTGCCACCACAATATGTGAATGTTGCTTTAGTAGAATTATTTTATCCTTTTTCGATTTCTTTATGCAATGTTTCTTTTCTAAGTTTTTATATACATTTTATTCTTTCTGATTAGAGTCATCGACCTCGATGAAGACCTCCACAATCGCGATCCAAACTGCGATCTGAATCGTGACCTAACCTCGGTCTTGTCCGCAACTCCAGACACAAACACCAACCGACATGAAAACGCACGACTCCAAACCGGTAAATAAATCTCCACTCCCAGCGATTCCACTGAAAAAAAACTAATCCAAACTGCCAGTCACTCCAATCACGTCACCTCCCCCCACGAAAATTTGTCGGAAGTAAAAACCTTCCGTAATCCACCCTCCCTCCCCAAAAGGAAAGAAAAGCAAGACTCAACGGTGAAAAATAACTTCTGGAATATTTATCAAACCTCCGAAAAAGAAGAAAAATTACGAAAATAACGCACCCACCAAAAAACGAAGATCCAAAGGGCGGCCGGAAAAAGCCTCCACCGAAACACCGCGGTATTTAAATAGCAGAATCTAGTACCGCGGACTTAAACGCGAAATTACTCCCTTTAATCCTCCCTTCCAGAGCGAGAGATTTACGCTCCGAGAATCAAGTAATTGCAACTTGGCGTATTTTCACAACATTCGCCATCTCTCAAATCCTTTTTTACCCCCTCTTCTCCTTATTTTCCGTTGTAACAGAGTGGGTTTTGTGAAGAGATGGAACTTTCCGCGAACTTAAAAGGGAAGAGGCTCTCACCTCCCTCCCACTACCAAGTCAGTTTTTTCCTGGGTTGCCTTCAATCTCATTCTTGGTTCTGATCTTCGAATTTGTTGTTGCTGGGGGAAGGATTAGGCCTAGTGTTTCAGAGATTAGACCGTTAGCACATTGGGATTCTTGGATCTTTTTTCCCTTCTTTTCTGCTCCCAGTTCTAGCTTGTTTATTTTGAGGAAAAGATGTGCCTAGTTTTCTGTAATTTGTTATGGGGAACTTTTCCATATTTCTCAGGTCGCCATAGCCCGCTGTGTTGCTCCAGAGTGACGTTAATTAACCACCTGCCTACCATATTTCTCAGGTTGCTCAATGTTCTTGACCACTGGGCTGGCAATCTGCGAGTTGTAGGCGGGGCAGGAACGATTTAAGTAACTTTCCCTAGATGTATTTCTGAGTCTGTTAAACTTTGTGTGTGTACATTTGCTTGATGTTGTCTGTTGTGTTTAGCGCAGTATGGACAATTATGACCCTTGTGTTTCTGAGAGAATATGGCATTGAATTAATGAGTCTGCCTGGGAACTCGACGGAGGTTGGTTGGTTGGACTGAGTATTATGGCGCAAGGGCCATCTTTGGGTCAAACTGTATAAAACGCAAGATAGACAACGTCAAGTAATGAACAAACACACACGATGAAAGTTTAACTGTCACGGAAGAGAAATACATCCAGGGTGAGTTAGAGGAATCGAACCTGTGCCATCTACAACTCACAGGTTACTATCGCAGTGGACAAACCCACTGAATCATGGTGGCCCCTGAATTCTAGGGAGAAATGAACAACTAAACTAACATAGTGTGTGTTGAAGTAAAGTGTTTTGAGATTTCGTTACATGTGCATTACACAATATTATAAAAAAATTTATAATGTTCTTTACAATATTTTGTAAACGAATCTATTCCTGTTTTAATATAATTTATCTGTTTTATTTACTTTTGAGAGCTCATAAATTTTATATTTGAATTTCCACTTCATATAATAATTGTTGGATTGGGTTTGTCGGCTGTACTGTACTTTTTTGCTACACTAGGTCTAGACCAGGGCACATCGATTTTGGGATAAAAGTGAATGTTTCATAAGGCATTTGCGCAACAAGCATTAATAATAAGAAATGTTTAACTCAAATTTAGGGTTTTAATTTTGTACTCTGAAAAATTATAAAATTTATAAATGTACTAATGACACTTTTGAATTAATAAAGGCATCTTTATTTCATCAAAATATTAACAAATTTTACCATAATTAGAATTTGCACGAACCCATAATAAATACCTTGAAATAAATCAAGCATCTAGTCATTTATACCCATTCTAAATCAATGCACTAATTATACATCTTTAATTCTGTACGCATTTTGTATTTATAAGAAATATTTTTGAACTGGCTATATATCAGCGTAATCTGTATTAATTATTTGGAATTAATTACATTAAAAAACAATGTAACACATTTTTAAAAATAAGTTATTCAAAGTTTTTAAATCTAAAAGTTAACATTTAACTCTTGGAGTTAAACAATTTAAATCTAAGGTTCGAGGCACTGGAAGATAGAAGGCTACGATGGATACGACGCCCATAATTTGGCATTTGAAATCATCCTTTCAAAGCAGAACCCAGAAACGATATAGAATAAGGAGCAATAGAGCCAATTGTTAATTTATTGTAACCCGCAGCTACTTGTTAATGAGATTGAACTACTTGAATACGTTGAAAGCTATCAAAACTGTGAATTGTAAACTTGCAATTAGCATTGCAAATATATTTTAAAATTCAGGAGATGATTTACTAGTTATAATTAAAAATAATATTTATATATAAGAGAGTTTATAAGCCGAACTAACCTGGAATACCAATTGTGAAACAAAAAAAACTGAAATCTAAGACAACAAAACAATGGATCATGAACTGAATTGAAATTTCAATAGCTTGTACGGTATCCATTAATGATTTGAAAATCACTTGGCAATGCTGAACCTCAAATGCTCCAGGGAAAATATCTGCTGATCGATACTCTAATGATATACAATATCGATGATCGTTACATTAGGGAATTTTACAGCGTGTTACGGACTACCTTCAAATCGATATAGGTAAAAAAACAAATCTTCAGCTACGACTCCAAGCATTACTAGACATCGTGCTTTTTGCATGTTTAACGATTTATTTAAATTGTTAATCGAAGATGGTTTGAAATTCAGACTATTAATATTCAAGAGACATATTTTATTCACTTATCTTATCAGTAGTCATCTTATCTTTAGTCATTTATCTTTTTGAACCTGTACCAGGTAAGCGGGAAGGAAGATATATCCCTAAATGTATTCCGTATCGACCTTAAGTGTGGTAAGTATCTGCTCAAGAGTGCATTTATGATGCTAAAATTGCATTAGTGTAAAAACGAGTTGAATTGGACTGCTTATCTTCCAGTCTGCTATTGCCATATTTTAGTTACGTATAAATATTTAAAGACAGAAGATACGTTAGTATTTTTCTTACACATAGGGTCACGCTTATTTGAATTCTCGACTAGATTTTATCAAATTGAAACCGCAATGGTGCGACGAATTTTATTCCAGTATCGTTTTGAGATATTCTTTTAGGTTCAGAAAATTTAGTAATGGAGTAATTTATATTTCTTGATAAAAAGAAACACGTTTACATTAAAAAAAAGTCAAATTTTATCTGCTAGAGTGTGAAAGGTATTTTAAATCGAACTTTTACGTAGCCCGGTTGGAAGAATAGCGGATTAGCAACCGGAGTGTTTCGTGTTCGAAACTTGATCCAACCAAATGTCTATGTAACGCAATGGTCATATTTGACCAAGCTGTGCCAAACACAAGACAAGCAACGGCAAGTAATGAACACACAAAAGAGAAATACTCCCAGGGTAAGTCACAATCGTTCATACGCCGCCTAAAACTCGCGGGTTACTAACGCAGTGGGCAAATCCCAATGAGCGACGACGGCACTAGATTTATCATGGAACTGATTTTATTTCATCTCGGGATAAGATTAAGAATTATTTTTCAATTATTTATTCAATTTCGGTACTTACCTCTGCTTCACGATATCTATCTCAATGGCTTTCAAAATTCTTCCTATGACGTTCTTTCTGTACATCTACTCTGTTATTGAATTGTCAATTATTTGGGTTTGTCAATCTAAGATCACAAACTTCCTCCTACACGAGGACTTGCGAAACTGGATTGAATCGTTGAATGTTGTACCGTATACCACAAAGTCACTCCTCTGTGCAGAAAAGTTATCTGCACCCATAATTCAGAATTCTGGGGGTCGTCATAGAGGGACAGGGGACTGTCAGAGGACTGAAGAGACAAGACCATCGATGGATGGGTGTTCGGAAATGTTAACGTTTTCTTCCTCTTATCTCGGATTCATTGAAATCAACAAGTTGGACCAGGGAAGAGACATTCTTCTTCACAGGACACGACCCATTTCCATCTGACCTAACAAGGGTTTTTTGTAAAAAATCAATTCGAAAAATTGCTCCTGTGGTGAAATCAGCACACCTCTGCACTACATCACAGTCTGCCTTACAGCATCATGGCATATAAGAACACCTGTCGATCACCTTAAAATCGCATGGCTAAGGAACATTGATTTTAACAAGGGCTCGAAGGTCAAAATTATTGGCATGGAGAGGTTCATAGACTCATCAGGACTTGATTAACTCAAGAGATTAACTATATTTTATACTGTACATATAATGTAATATAGTATTATGGTATAGATGTATAATTACTGTATGGATGTATCATTGTACAGATGTATAATGTATAGATATGTAATGTATAATAGATGTGTAAGATGTGTAAATGTGTAAGATGTGTAAGATGTGTAGATGTGTAGATGCGTATAGATGTGTAATGTAGAGATGTAATATGCTATAACATTCAGGATAGACATGCCAACTCGGTGGTATGCTCTATTCATACCAAATATATTTATTTAAACTGGTATAGTGTCACGACACTAGGCACGGAATGTACAATGGTGTTAGTTTTCTCGGATTCTAGGAATCCGTTGTTCCGACTGACTTGACTTGTTTAAGAGAATCCATTTCCACTGTTTATATAATAATTAATACCTAGTCGATGCAATTATAGGATTAACCATCCAAATGGGCCATTTGTCTGTTACGTAAATACAACTACAAACAGCCACTTCATGCTTTCTACTAAAATGTAGTTGATTTTAGGTTTGCTGTTAGAACTATTGTTTCGGGGATCACTTGCCACGCTACTACGTCAAAATGAATGAACAATGAAAAAGGTCTCTAAATATCTCCGAAATAACTCAGTGAAGTTCCCTCATAATAGGGTAGGGGGTGTCACCGGTATCAAGTCACTGGGGACTGAAAAGTGTAAAAAATTGTATTATAATGTGTAATTGGTTTTCTATGTAAAATATGAGATTTATCATCGTAATTGTATTTAAAAAGCTGAAGACACCAAGTATGCAAGTGAGAAGGAAACCTTATATGAGATTTTTCATCGTAATTGGTATTTAAAAAGCTGAAGACACCAAGTATGCAAGTGAGAAGGAAAACTTATACGCTCGTACAATTTAACAGTAAATTCTTGGAATACATATTTTTTCATGTAAGGCTAATCATATAAACTGATATTCAGGTGTAAGAATACAAATCTAAGGGAGCCTAAACTCAGTGAAGGTCACAAGGAAACGAAGCACCCCTTTTAAATAATAAACTTCATTACGAAACATCCTCAAAACATTGGGTTGCTCTGACAGTGAGTTTGCCCGCCACTCTAGCAACTTGCGAGCTGTTGGCGGTGCAGGTACGATTCCTCCCTGGGTGTATTTCTCTCTTCCGGGTGTCAGTAAAATTTTCCTTGCGTGTGTGAAGCCGTCATGCCTCAGTGGCCCATTGTTCTAGCAACCTGCGAGCTGTAGTTGGAGCAGGTTCGATTCCTTTCAGGTTAGACTCCTCCTTGGGCATTTTTCTCTCTTCTGTGTTAGTAAAACTTTCCACATGTATGCATGTCCATTACTTGATGTTGTCTGTCTTGTGTTTAGCACAGCATGGCCAAAATATGGCCCTTGAGCCATAAAAACCAATCCAACCAACTTTGCGCTTGTATGTCTATTACTTGACGTTGTCTGTCGTGTTTGTTACCGCTTGGGCAAACGTGGCCCCTGCGCCATAATACCCAAAATCAACCAACCTCAAAAAGTACTTTCAATTTTACGAAGGCAAACATCCCCATTTTTGAAAAGCCTGTACTTTTTATTAGTAAGAGGTCACGAATTAATGCAATCACTCTAAACGCCAATAAATAAATTGATATCTTAATTAAACTCTTAAACCATCACCTCAAAAGGATAACTCTTTCTTACCACCACCAATACCTGACGCCAAGACCCATAACTTACACCACCAAAAACGGCAATTTGTCACCCGCTAATAAGCCCTCGATGGGACGACACTCCGCGCAGAATCATAAGCAATTCCATTCTTCAAGTAGACTTACACGCACAAGTTCAAATATTGGTATACATCCCCCCAAGATCACCATCCCCCACCCCGTGATTGGATCCAAAAGCAAAGAAGGTTTTATCTGAGCGGCCCGTCGCACGTGTTAGACGGTGACACCTTGTCATCCTCTTGCGGGCTCAAAGAGTTCCCCTTCTAAAAAAATAAGGAGCCGAGAATAAATATTAAAAAAGAAAGCCAGAACCTGAGCAACTTATCTTCGAGGAACAGGGATGCTACTTGTCCATTAAGATTGCTTTTTGCTTTTTCTTGAGTGATAGACTGACTAGTTGATGTCTTCCAAGCATCCGGGATGGTGGCTCACGCTGGATTAATGATTGGTGGGCTTTTGAATGAGGAACGTGAGTGGAATAATCGTGCGTGACGTTGTGCCTTCTCGCCGTTTTTTCTTGTGTTTTTGTTGGTGTCGTTTTTAATGCGCTTTTTGGAGTTGATTCGGGGGCTCTTGTGATCTGGATTTTGGAGATGGGGTTAGTTTTGTTTCGGCGGTGCGTTCTTTTTAAAAAATGGATTCGTTTTTGTGGGTTAGACAAGGTTCTGCAAATGAGGGGTATAAGCTCTCTTGTTTATGGAAATGAGAAAAAGACAACAAACACGCGACAGATTATTTTGGAAAAGTTCGAATTTCTAACTGTTATGGCACACTTAAAACAGTGAAGAAGCATTGAAGTGGCCTTTTTTGTGATGTTTATCAAAGAACTTGGAATTAAATAAAATATTTGTTAAAATATAAAGTTTTGATTAAGCTACTCGAATCAAAGAATGCACGTTTTTAGTAATATGAGTGAATCTTTTGTAAATACATATCGTATTTTCCTACTGAAGAAATGTAATGTAAGTTGTCTTGATTATAAAGGACACACCAAAAAAAATAACCCCATCTCCAAAAACCAGATCACAAGGACCCCCTAATCCACTCATGGCTTTGAGTTTATTATTTTTGTTTTTTGGATTTTGGAGATGTGGTTAGTTTTGTTTCGGCCCAGGGGCCTTTAAAAAGTTACCTCGCTTTTTAGAGTTAGATAAGGTCCTTCAAGTAAGGGATATATATATATATATATATAAAAGCTTTCTTGTTTATGGAAACTCGGACGAAAACACGCGACTGGTTTTTGAAAAAGTTTGAATTCGTATTTTCTTATAGCACAGGTTAAATAGTGAAGAGGCATGAAAATAATGTCCCTTCCTTTTTGACTGTTTATCAATCAAAATAATTTAGAAGTTAATAAAATCTAAAAATTTAGTTATGTTAATCAATTCAGAAAGTGTACAAATTTTCCTGTGATTTAAGTGAATATTATGTAGCTACTTATCGTAATATCTTTTTCTGCGATTGAAATGCAAGACAGACTCAATTATATGCTAGTGATTTTCTATTTATTTTTTTATTCTTATCTGGGGTAATTTCCTGGTATGCAGTGAATTATATGGCAAATTTGCTTTGCAGTTTTAGGTATGTAGGTAGTTGAATCAATGTTGCACTGTAGTAATCGGCATTTGGCGAAGCTCCAGGGTCAATCCTGAAGGGAAAGATCTGAGAACACATAGCAGTTTTGAACCACGGTCAGATAACGAATTCAACACCTAAACACCTAAGCACTCCCCACTCTCCAAACTTCCACACAATGTTGACGTAAGGACATTTGAAGCCACTACAGATTTATAGTGCTCCAGCCCCAAGTACATGACGGTTTTTCCTTGGATCGAGCAACGAACTCGCAACACTCCTGTTGCCAATCCGATACGCTACCAACCGGGCTACCGCGAATCTTGCCGTTTTAGGAGGTTAGAGTTATGATAAATGATGAATAGTGAAGAGAATTCATTCTTTCTTGTCTGTTTATCAATAAATTAAAACTTAGAAATGAATAAAATTGACATTTTAATCGTTGTTGGGTAAATTTGTTCTTTGTTTTGCATTTAATGTGTTAGAAATGAATAAAATTGAATTAGAAATGAATAAATTTAAAATTTTCGTGGTGGGGTAAATTTGTTCTTGGCTTGGCATTTAAATATGTTTTTGGCTATGCATTTGTTAATTTCAAATTTTTATGGTGTGGATTTTTAAGATAGATTTTCGTGTTCTTCTATAGAGCATCGCTTTTGAAGGTTAAACGAGTTGCTGAAATGAGTTTGGGAAAGAAACGTCGCAATGAAATGACCCGATGAACTTGCATTGCAATTTAGGAAGAAGTTATAATTTATAACTGTTAGGATAAACGTGAAAATAAAAAAAGAATGCGTTCCTCTTTAACTATTTATTTATAAATTTCAATTTATAAATTAATGAAACGTTATATAATATACATGTTTAATGTAGGTAGGTATTTTAATTAATGTCAGACTGGAGCAACACAGCGGGCTATTTGTTTAATGTAAGAAAACTATAAGTGGCAATATAAAAACAAATGGAGTATAGTCTAAATAATGAAAGCGGATACTTTTTATAAATGTATACACGCGCATGTTAGGCAATAGTAAAAACAAAATACGACTTTTTTCCAGACTTCCAATAGGGAGCCCGAATCATTAGTCACAGTGATAGATTATTGTGAGTGCAATGGTGCCTGTGTAGATTATGCTTAAATTAATATAATTAATATAAGTAGATAAGAATAAATAACTAGTTTCATAAGAAAGTATGATTAAAATAACATACTTTGATAACGTCTAGGTGAATTCAGGTTATTCAGTTTTTGTATTTCATGTGTAGTTCATTTTGATATTATCCAAGCAGTAATTGGATAGGAAGAGGGTAATTAAGTAATCATAATAATTATTAGCTTCCAGAAGGAATATTTAGTAACTTAGTGATCATAGCGGTTTTTAGATGATCTTACTGTGGATGGGCTTAAAGTTCTATTGGTGGGGAATTCCACTTTCATGTATGGGATAAGCACACACTGATTTAGGGGTCGCCTTGGCTCAACGAGTTTACCCACTGCGCTTGGAAGTTGCAGACGGCGCAGTTTCGATTCATGTAGTGTATATTTTCTGTGTCAAGAAAACTTTCCTTAAGTGTGTATGTCTATTACTTGTGTTTGGCCAATTATGGCCCTTGAGTCATAAAACCCAACCTTCCTCACGAATTTTTGTCATGGAAATGGTTGTATCTTTAAAACAGAATGAAAAATGTATGCATCAGTTTGGGATAAGCCTACTTGAAAAGAGTTATGTTAAGTTAAGTAGTTGAATTAAGGTCCCATTGGAGCAGCAAACGGGCTATTGGCGACGATCCGGGACCAATCCCCAAGGGGAAGATCTGAGGTCAACACCTCGCAGTTTTGGTGACGCCAAGAACTAAGCTGGCACTCCACTCTCCAAACTTCCACAAGGGGCCTTGG
The DNA here is from genome assembly GCA_933210815.1 of Meta bourneti. Classification (NCBI taxonomy): domain Eukaryota; kingdom Metazoa; phylum Arthropoda; class Arachnida; order Araneae; family Tetragnathidae; genus Meta; species Meta bourneti. The sequence goes on along the minus strand of OW119924.1, from coordinate 23,699,525 downwards.
TAGCCCAGTTGGGAAGTAACGGATTAGCAACCGGTTGTGAGTTCGAAACTCGATCCAGCCAAAGACTGTCGTGTACGTGGGAGCTGGTGCACGTTAAATTTATCGTGGTCTCAACTGTCCTCACGTTGACATGGTGTAAAAGTTTCGAGAGTGGGGTGCCATCTCATGTGTTGCTCTCGTTGTCTGACCATGGTTTAAAATGACGAGGCTTTGACTTTGAATCGTTCAATTCGGGATTAATCACGGACAATCGCCAATAGCCAGTTGTGTTGCTCCAGTACGACGTCAATTAACTACCTAACCAAACTTCCACACCATGCCAACGTGAGGACATTTCAGGCCTTGACAGATTTAACATGCATTAGCCTCACGATCATGACGGTCATTGGTTGGATCGAGTTTTGAACTCGCAACTTGAAAAGAAGATAATCTGTTGAAAAAAAGTATTTCAATTACAAAAAGCGGATACTTGTCATGACTAAAGCATCTATTGTCATGACTAAAGCCTGTGCGTGATTTTCCAGTACATGACAGTGTGGAATTCCCCTGGGGTGATGCATTGGTAACAGAAGCTTATAAATAAACGAGAAACAAGAGCAAAAATCTTACAGAATTAATTAAAGCATCCCCCATTTGCAGTTTGATTCCCAGTATCACGTTGGGTCCCAATAGCAGTTTAATAACGAACCGCTCATGAAATGTAGAATATGTATCCTAAGTACTTGACGTATAACTTGCAACGATGTTTCAATTTATCTATTATTTCCCTTTATGAGAGGTAGGGCCACGGTATCCCGGTTGGAGGAGTAGCACATTAGAAATCGGAGGGTTACGAGTACGAAACGCGATCCTACCAAAGATCGTCTTGTTGGTGGTGGATGGTGCACGTTAAATTTTTCGTGGTCTCAAATGTCCACACATTGGCTTGGTGTAGAAGTTTGGAGAGTGTGGTGCCAGCTCAGGTGCTAACCTCGTCATCTTACCATGATTCAAAATGACGAGGTGTTGTCCTCGGATCTTTTCCTTCGGGACTGATCCCGGATCGTGACCAATAAGCCGTTGTGTTGCTCCAGTGCGACGTTAATTCAAGTACTCCCTTCCCCTGGTGGTATTCTGAGCGTGAGTTTGAGCGGCTTGTTTTTCACATACTGTTTCAACACTTCGCCAATAAAAATTCCAAAGAATAAATTCTGAATTGATATATGCTAGTTGATTGGTCAATACCAATAAGACGTCGCCAAAATAGCGATAAACTATATTTAAGGTAACCCTCGATATGTATCAGCAGATGTAAAATATGCACGGGTTTGTTTATAATGAAAATCACTCTCATATTCTTGTACGTCTTTGTTAAAAATACAATTAAAAGAGTTATGGCTTTTTTAACCATAAAAACAAACTGCACGTTACGATACAAAACCTTGAGTCCAAGTAGTGGGGTCTCTGAACCATTATAAAGTCGAGTAATATTATCTTTGAAAAAGTTTGTATGCCCTGAGTGAAAAGAAGTAAAAGTAATACGAGAGTGAGCATTAATTTTCTTTAAAAAGGCCTCGTTAAAATTTTCAAACTTTTATCTCATTAAAAGGAAATGATTCAAATGTTTCAGTAGCCAAGTTTATGATTGCGCTTAAACGCACATTTGTTCATTCGTTAAAAAAGCATTTCTGAAAACTTATAATAGCGATGAATAAATTGTTTCAATTCCATCCAAGCTCGTCACTGAGGCTTATTTATGAATTGAATTACCTTTATCTTGCGTGTATTTGTCAAAACTGCAGATTGATTGTAATGTAATGTAATTTTCAATCATTTGCTCTCTCATTTGATCAATTCCCCAACAGAGCCTAATGAACATAAGAAAAATCTGTTTTGCAATGAATGTCGATCAATTACTATCCTTTCGGAAAAAAGAAACAAATTAGAGATTGAATTCAAAATAACGATTCGAATTCTAAATCTAATTACTGAGTTTCTAAATGCCTTTCAAAACACGTGTTATGCGGTAAGGAGAAATAAAGAGAAATAAATAACAAAAAGAATCTTTTAAAATCTCTGCAAAGTAATCAGAAGAACAAGAATTTTCGAGACAATTTGGGCCGCCATTCCTTATAAATTAACTAATAATGGAATGCATGTCTTAAGGTTGCTGACATCTTTTAACGAACAAGATACTTTGATTACTATTTGAAAGCTGGGTTGCTGACTTCATCAAAATTTCTAATTTGGCGAAAGGCTTGGCGACGAATATTTGGCCCGTGTGGTAAGTGAAAAAGTTCTTTTAATGGAACATTTCCCATTACATAAACAGTATGTGAGCATTTTTACATGTGTTAAAATTACTTTTCAATGTAAGATGTGTTACAGAATTCCTATTAATATGTTTAAGAATAGGATGGGTGTTATGCGAATTCTTATTTATGCTTATGAATAAGATGGGTTATGTGAATTTTTATTCTTAGTCATGTGTTACATATTTGAAAATTTCACTTTTTGAAATTTTTAAGAATTACTGAATTTAAATTTTGTTTTCTTTCAATTTTATTAATAACAAAATATTTAATTAATAAAACGTCATTACATTTATGTTTTAAAAAATCCTACAGCAAAAATATATTCTTTCTTTCACACCCAATTTCGTTAAATAGCAAAGCAGTTGATATTAAATTTTCATTGATGAATATTTGTTTAACATAAACAATACAATAGCACAAGTCGCATAACTGTTGCCAAATGCATTAAGAAAACTAAAAACAAAACTTTGGAAGAGCCATTTTATTTCAGAAATTTTGTTTTGAGTAAAACTTACTCTGTTTATTTACGTTATTATTGTTTATTATTGTTTACGTTACGTTATCTATTATTTTGAAAATGGCTCGCAACAATCCGAAAATTAATTAAAAATAAAGACTTTTCCATATTTTTAGAATAACCCTCAAATTGTTTGTGGGATATTGCAACTTTGTTCTTCATAACATAGAACGAGATTATGGAAAATATTTAGCGATAATGAGTCAAATCATAAATTGGAATTCGAACATCATAGATTTTCATAACATTCTAATTTGAGATACGCTTATTTGCATTGGATTTTAAGATATTGTAAGGTATATTGATTGGAATACCGTGTGGTGACCGGCATTAAAAAATAGTCCCAATGTAGTTCATGCAAGGCGACTAAAATAGATACCAGTGCCTGGGGGTATAGCCGGGTACCCTTGTCTCCAGGGGGTTCACAAATATGGAGGACTGGTCCTCCAGGTTAGGGGTTGGACGAGGGGCTAACAATCCCTCTCTGGAAAAAACCATTGTTACTACCACTAACACACAGACAAGCAAAGCGGACTGTCAAAATGGGCGATGGAACTGGATTTTGGAAACGGACTAAAGATTCTAGATTTGGGACTTGGAATGTGTTGAGCTTCTTCGTTCTGGTGCAGTGAAACAACTGCTGGGGCAGCTGTGTAAATATGGGTTAGATATATTGTCAATACAAGAAATTAGATGGAAAGAGCAATATTGCTGACTGGTAGATACACGATTTTTAACAGTGCTAGCTCTGGTAGAAATTCCCACGACACTGGATTTGTGGCAAAAAGAGAAATAAGGAAAGCAATAATTGATATTCGAGCAGTAAGTGAGATAATTTGTATATTAAGATTAAGGGCAAAATTATTTAATGTGACCTTATCAGTGTACATGCACCGACTGAAGATGCCGAGGAAGAACAGAAGAATGAATTTTATGAGAGACTGGATAGAGAAATACTAAATGTACCTAGACATGATGTTAAAATTGTCCTGTGAGACTTAAATGCAAAAATAGGAACAGAGGCTTCATTTAGACCTACAATAGGTAGGTTTAGCTCACATGAGAATAGAAATGAAAATGGAGTAAGGACCGTTGATTTTGCCGCAAACAATAACATGGTTATTAGCAGTACATGTTTTAACCATAGAAGGATACATGGAGAAACATGGATTTCCCCAGACGAAAATACAAGGAATCAAATTGACCATATTATGATTGATAGAAGACATGCTTCTGATGTCATGGATGTCAGAAGTTACAGGGGTGCGGATTGTGATACTGATCACTTTCTTGTGATCTTGAAATATAGACAAAGAATTGCGAAGACACGAAATATAAAAGGAGAAAAACAGTAAAAGTTTAATGTGAGGAAATTGAGTAATAAAGAAGATAAAGATGGGTATTGTAGAATTCTAGATGAAAGGATTGGAAATGAATACTTTAGGGGTACAGAAAACTATCCAATTGAACGAAAATGGAACAGGTATCAAAGTATCATAATAAAATCAGCTGATGAAGCAGTGGGAAGAGAAGAGAGGGAAAAGCCAAAAAGAGGGTTTGAAGAGGAGTGAAATTCTTGTCAAGGAAAAGAATGAGGCAAGAGAAAAACTACTCGCTCATAATACAAGAAATAACGAACGATTATATAGAGAAAAGTAAAGACTAACTAAGTACAAAATATGTTCGAAGAAAAAGGACCCTGGAGAAAGAGAGAATACAAGAAGTGGCAGACCTATCTGCGATAGGGGATACACGTGGAATGTATTCACAAGTAACTTCAATAAGAAGAGGGTACCAACTTCGAACAAAATTCTGTCGTGACAAGACTGGAGGCCTTGTTGGAGGTGAAGATGAACTTTTGGAGAGATGGGCAGAATATTTTGAAAACTTGTTAAATAGAAATAAAATTGATAGACGGACTGAAAATTATTCGGAAATCCGGGATGAAGAGGAATATGATCCCATAAAGCTGGAGGAAGTGGAAAATACAGTTAAGAAATTACGGAATGGGAAGGCTCCGGTGAAGATATAATTTGATCAGAATTATTGAAATTTGGTAGTGACAAACTGTGCAAAGTAATTTTTGATTTATTGAAAGAAAAATGGAAGGAGGAAGTAATACCGAACGAATGGAACAGTGCAATAATTTGTCCAATACTAAAAAAAGGAAGCCTCTTAGAATGCAGCAACTATCGCGGAATCTCTTTATTTAACTTGACACTTAAAGTCTTGACCAAAATTATAGCTAAGACTTAAACCATTGATTGAAAAACAATTGGGAGATTACCAATGTGGATTTAGGCAAAATAGATCGACGGTGGATCAGATATTTTGCATAAGAAATATCTTGAAAATATGTGGCGAAAAGAATATAAACATGTATCAGTTATATATTGATTTTAAACAGGCTTATGACTATAAACAGAGAAGAAATGCTCAGGGCTTTGTGTGACTTTAATATTCCAAAAAACTGATTTAACTGGTAAAAATGACTCTTGCATCGACGAAGGCAAAAGTGAAGGTACAAAATAGATTATCAAGATAATTCAAAATAATAACTGGATTAAGGCAGGGAGATGTATTATCTACATATGCCTAGAAAAAGTGATGCGAAACACATTATCAAATAGAAATGGTACAATTTTCAATAGATATACACATATTTTGGTATTTGCTGATGATGTCATTTTGATAGCTAGGAGTAAAAATGCGTTGACTGACTTATTTGAGAAACTAGTAATGGAAGCCAAAGTCTTCGGATTAGAAATTAATGTGGAAAAGACTAAATACATGGGGGTAGATTGCAAGAGAAATGAGGAAGATACTGAACTTAGGATAAATGATAAGTTTGAAAAAGTTAAAGAATATAGGTATCTAGGCTCAATTGTCACTGAAAATAATGACATTATGCCTGAAATAAAACAGAGGCTTAGTGCAGGAAATAGGAGCCTTTTCGAGCTACAAAAAATAATACGATCTAAAGCAATTGCGAGGAAGACAAAGCTAATAATGTATAAAATTATCATTAAACCAACAGTAAATATATGGATCGGAGACATGGACTTTGACTCAAAAACATTAAAAAATGTTGATAACTTGGGAGAGAAAGATCTTAGAGCCATATTTGGACCAATCAAAGAAGGTGATGTATGGAGGAGATACAATCATGAAATCCAAAAATTATATAGAGAAAAAGATATAAATTTGATAAAATCAAAAAGAATCCAATGGTTGGGACACATGGAGAGAATGGCTAACAACCGAGGCACAAAAAAGATATTTAAGAATTAGTGTCAAGGCCAGAGAACAGGGCGCTTTGGAATCGTATCGTTAGAGAGGCCAAGGTTCAATATGGACTGTAGTGGCAGGGAGTTAGTTATATTGATTGATAAAGGTACACTGTGGAAAGTATTATTTGAGTAAGGATTTAAAGTATATTTATTGATAACTGTATTTTGAGTAACCTTTTGTATTTAAATGTTCGTTATATTTTTAAACTGTGTAGTATTTATATCATTTCACAAATGACAAATTGATAAAGATTAAAATTCATTACACAACGCAGATAATTATAAAAATCCCTGGCTGTTTTATATAAATTAGTGAGTTATTGATGCAATGAGACAATAGTAGCCACGATGGATTTATTTTGGAGAGTTAATGTTATTCAGCTTGCAGTTTTCTCTGCATAGCTCCTAACGAGTTTTAGCTCTCTTGACCAATAAAAACTCTCCGAGGATTTTTCCAGCCAATTAGATATGACTATTAAGTCTTTAAATTGTTTTAAAGTGAAAAAAGTATTTTCAAAATTTTCTTAACGATCAGAGAATTAAAAAATAGACCTGGATTGCTATTCCAATAACAGTGTTTAAATAACATTCTTTCAAAATACAGTTAACCCTCCAACTGATTTCAACGAGTTACCTCGTCCATCAAGATCTGACCAATTTTGCAAATACTTGACGAGATATCTCGCTACCAAGGTATTGCCGATTTTTTTATGATGACGAGATCAAGATCTGGTCAGTTTTATTTTAATAACGAGATATCTCGTCCATAAAGATCAAGTCAAATTTCTTATGACGAGATAAGTAGTCGAGACAACCACCAGGAGGGTTAAGAACTACTGTCGAAAGTATTAAGTTATAAATAAATGTTATTAGGATAGCAGAGTATGGAATTAAAACGACAGTGAATAATCAAGGTTGTCATCAATTAAAAACTTTCGGGGGATGCACTCTATTTGTAGATTTGAAGAGGGGCTTAGAAAATTGAATTTCGAGAATAGTTGTCTCTGCGGTTTAAAAATAACTTAAATCCACCACGAAGCACAAAACAAAAGTTTCCGCCGAAAAGAATCTCCAAAGGGGCGATAAAACCCTCACCATTGCAACCCCCTCCTTTATTTGACGACGATTTGAGCACATGCGTACGAAGAAAAGAGCAAAAAAGCTAGATTAACTTCTAAAATGGCTCTCTACACATTAGTCTCCACTCAATGCGTAATTGGCTGCTTGTTTCCTCCGCAGCTTTAATTCCAAAACTCGTGTCATTTTTTAATTATAAATGTTTCCGCTGCAACCGCAATTACCCCCTCTCTTTAAACTCATTTCATCCTTTTACTTAAAAAACTTTTTTTGCGGGCCGCGGTAATCTTCTTTTTGATTATGGGACACACGCGTCGCTATGGATAATGCGGAGCGCTTGTTCCATTAAAGATGAGGAGGCTGATTAAGTTGCCCACTGTAATGGCCTTTCAGTCATTATCATGCAATTTAAATTTAAAGTGAGTTTCACGTTTTTGAAACTTTTGTTCCAAGTTGAAATTTGATGTTTCCGGTGCCTTCGACCCCTCCTTCCTCCCCATCCGGAACAGAATTCGAACCACAATTAGGGAGTTATGGTTTAATTATGTATGGAATCTCTTCGGGTTCCTTTTTTGGATGCGCGGTCTCTCCCTTACTGTGTTGTTATTAATTCATTAATAAGTGCATTAATGTATCTTACGGTCAGACAGGTTTGGAGTAAATGATATGGTTGAGTTTTTTGCGGTCGTGGATTTAGGATAATCATTTTGCTTTTGATTGGGTCTGATTTTTCCATGGGATGGTTCTAGGTGAAGAGGGCAGCGTTGGTTGGTTTCGGAATTTATGGCGCAACGGCATATTTGGCAGACAACAAGACAGACAACAATGAGGATGAAAAAGCAAAAAGCAGAAAGGTAAGCGAGGGTAAAAATGAAAGGGTGTAAAGATCACTCGGGTACCTCGGGGTAGCGATGCCCGTACACATCTAAACAAAATGTGCCCCTAAGGGTGAAGAGGGCAGGGACTTTTACCTTGAAAAATGCATATAAATGCTTGAGTATAGGATGCAGGATTACACATGTGTTTTATAGTAATCGTAAATTTATTAATCCTCGTCATTTGACCGTGGTTCAAAATTACGAGGTGTTGTCCTCGGATCCTTCCCATCGGCATTGATCTCGAACCGTCGCCAATAGCCCGTTGTATTGCTCCAGTGTGATATTTAACTGTTAACTGAACTATAATCATGTTCCCCTCAAGATGTTCATCGAAATTTTGGTTGCTATTTCTCTCTTTTATTGTACTTCATTTGGAAGAAAGATTGTTTACAAATGTACGCACTACCAAATAGGAACCGTGGTATTTAAGATATTTTTATGCTTTTTAGATGATAGTTCCTTCATGGCGTTGACACGCATATATCCATTCTGCATCCTGCATGACATCTAACCAGTTTTGACCTTTTGACCAATAGAATCCTTCCTACTATTCTTTTAACCAATCGATTTTTTTAATTAGTCATTATGTTTGCGCCTGTGGGGCAAAAGCAATTCTCACTACTTAGAAATATTGTGAAGCCCATAGGGTTAACTTTGAACTCTGACTAGACCGTGATGGACGAGATATCTCGTCATTAGAAGGAAACTTACCAGATCTTGATCTCGTTATCATCGAAAAATCGGCAATATCTTGACGACGAGATATCTGGTCATTAACAAAATTGGCCAGATCTTGGGGGACGAGATATCACGTGATTAGCAAAATTGGTCAAATCTTGATGGACGAGATATCTGGTCATTAACAAAATGTCAGATCTTGACGACGAGATACCTGGTCATTAACAAAGCTGGCCAGATCTTGGTGGACGCGATATCACGTGATTAGCAAAATTGGCCAGATCTTGATGGACGAGATATCTGGTCATTAACAAAATGTCAGATCTTGACGACGAGATACCTGGTCATTAACAAAACTGGCCAGATCTTGGGGGACGCGATATCACGTGATTAGCAAAATTGGCCAGATCTTGATGGACGAGATATCTGGTCATTAACAAAATGTCAGATCTTGACGACGGGATACCTGGTCATTAACAAAACTGGCCAGATCTTGATGGACGAGATATCTGGTCATTAACAAAATGTCAGATCTTGACGACGAGATACCTGGTCATTGTAACGGCGGCTAGAGAAACGATCACCACGCCAGCGTGGGAAAATGGAAAATCTTGTTGACTCAGGTGTCGAGAGGAAAAGCCCACACTCCATAACGACCACCCGAAAACATCTTAATGATTTCTTAACGACAGCCAGCCAGCAGGGATCGGAAATCGCTGTGGTTTCAAAACAAAGGGCAGGCGCCTTTCTGTCGCTCTCTTCGACATCTCGAGACCAAGAAGACAGAGATAAATGATGATGAGTTTCCGACAGGGTTTGATGGTCCCCTATCAAGTCCGCCGAAGTCTGTCGTAAAAGTTGAGGGGAAAGACCAACGTGAGACAGCCAATCAAGAACGTGAGAAATCTTCAACACCCAATCCAGCACCGACTAAAAGGCGGACCAGAAACGGAAAGGAGGAGTCGATAAGCACCCAACATATAGAGTTTTTGGGGATATCATCAGAGAGAGATCAAGAGAGAGAGATCACGAGAGGAGGACGAGAGGAGAGACGGAGACAGAGGATCACAGAGGATCAGAGAGGGAGAGCTTGGAGAGAGACGGTCAGCAGAGACTGTTGTTGAAGCTTGAAGTGAATATCCTTTCACTGTTGTGCATTTATCCCACCTTGGGATCCTATACTCGCCGGAGTATTTTAGTGAGAAAGGCTCGACCGTAGCCGTAAAGGAGAACCCTCCTAGAGATCCGTTCATCCTAGTAGTGATCCTGTCCAGAAAGACTGAGATTTCCTGCCTTGGAACTCTGTACTCACTCGAGTAATTTTGTGTTGAGAATAGGCTCACCCGTAGCCGTGCGTTAGACTTCCCCGAGCGAAATTGTGAGGCTCGCCAGCAGCCCTAAGCGCCTCGATAGAACTTTGGACCTTCCAAGGAACTAATATTAATGAACTTTACATTCATTTTCCGACTTTTTGTACAAATTGTAAAATAAACCAATTTAGTCCAGAATCGGATATTTTCAATGGTAACTAGTCTAGCTACCCGTGAATCAAGACGTTACATCATTAACAAAACTGGCAAGATCTTGGGGGACGAGATATCACGTGATTAGCAAAATTGGTCAAATCTTGATGGACGAGATATCTGGTCATTAACAAAATGTCAGATCTTGACGACGAGATACCTGGTCATTAACAAAACTGGCCAGATCTTGGGGGACGAGATATCACGTGATTAGCAAAATTGGTCAGATCTTGATGGACGAGATATCTGGTCATTAACAAAATGTCAGATCTTGACGACGAGATACCTGGTCATTAACAAAACTGGCCAGATCTTGGGGGACGAGATATCACGTGTTTAGCAAAATTGATCAGATCTTGATGTACGAGATCTCTTCGAAACCACTTGGAGAGTTAAATAAAACAAGTTAGATGGAAAACAAAAAAAATTTCATCAGAAGCAACGAATTCACCCAATATTGTGTTTTATTTGTAATGGCTGTAAATTATCAGTTCATTGTTCAAATCATTTCCTTAATGTAAATATTCATAAAATATATTTCTTTCATGCTTCGGGAGAAATAATAGACCTTATTACTTTCTGATGGAACGTAAGATGGCATAAAATTGGTTTTATTATGTAATTCCCAGATGACGTACTTTTTTTTATCAGTGTATATTTCTCGAGCACTTTAACCCTCTGAGTGTTATAAGATTTCTGAAAAGTGTACAATTTCTTTTTTCTCGTAACACACATTATGACTAAATAACCATACTTATTGGTTGAATCCTACGTTTGATTCTATTGGTCAAGAAGGTTGAAACTGATTAGAAGTTATACTGGTTTCAGAACGGAATTTCACGATGCCAAAGGCACGTATTTGCAAAATTGACGTTTCTACAAAAACGCGTTCAAAGTGCTGATGCTTCAGGAAAAATCGAATTACGACTCAAAGGTTGTTTTCTCATGAAAATGGGCATTTCCACTAAGAATCAAGATTATTCGTGGCTTTGTCGTAGTGTAAAACATGAAATGGTGACTCGAAAAATGCAATTAGGTGAAAATCACCAAAATTCAGATACGTGACTTCGGCGTGGTAGTAACGATATGCGTGTGAAACTATCAAAAGGTTAACAGGACACACAACAAAAGTAAGAGAATCAGGGGTACACACCATCCATCCAACTAACAGCCGATACTAAATCATTCGATTTCATAAACTTTCCGTAACAGAGTCTGGCAATCGCTGTCACTCCGCTGCCAATCTTCACAATGTCACAACTCACACGGTGTCTCAGTCGGCAATCTCATCTCAACCAGCACGCTTAGGGGGCGGAGCCAGTGCTCGTTATGGATACAGACGAGACCTTTCTGCTGTGATTCAATTATCGCAGTGAATGACTCTCGCTCTGCGGTTTTTTGCTATTTTCTTTCGCGTTTTCATTATTCTTAGTGGACTGTGATCGCCCGATACCAATCTCCATATTTCTTTTTTCTCCCTCTTCGTCTTTCAGCGTCTTTTCTTCCTTTTTTTCCGGAGGGGGGATTGGACTGCCCACTCAATTCTTGGGCAAAATTCGCTCAAGGAAAGAAGAGAAAAATAAAGGAGGAAAGGTGGGCCGCGGAGAAATGTGATTTCTTGGCTTTTACACAAGCGTTGAACTCTAGTGGGGGGACGTTGTTATATTATGTGAACTGATGCTTTTCCGGTGATTACTTTATTATGCATCGAAAAGTTTCCCTTGGATCATTGAGGGTTTTATGGGACAACGGCCATATTTAGCCATGATGCACCAGACACAAGACAAACAATATCATTGGATCATTAAAGAGAACCAAATGTAAACTGTCCGATTTTCGGGCAAAAGTAGGATATTTCAAGGGAAAACTGAATTTGTTTTTCAAATTCACAAATTTCTTACTATTTTACCCAGTTGGAAGAGTAACGAATTAGCAACCGGAGATTTGCAAGTTCGAAACTTGGTCCAACCAAAGACCGTTGTGTACATGGTGGTGTACGTTAAATCTCAGGTGTTAACCTCGTCATCTGACCGCGGTTCGAAATGACGAGGTGCTGTCCTCGGATCTTTCCCTTCTCGATTGATCCCGGACCGTCTCCAATAGCATGTTGTGTTGCTACAGTGCAATGTTAACTACCTACCCTTCTATTTGTAAAGTTTACTATTCGATCAGGGAAATCAAACTTTTAGATGACAAGATCTCCTTTACTTTTTAATAAAATTTAAGTTCAGCCCTTAGAATATCGCCACCGTAAAGTAAAAACTCATTAACTGAAAAAATTTGCTGTGATGATGTTTAAAGACTAACCGTGTGTGTGTACGTGTTTGTGTACGTGTGTGTGATGCCTTTTGAACATATTCTATACGACAATGTATTTCTCATCGTTAAAATAAGCATTTAGTGTCCCCAAAATAATGTCAGTTAATGCGTTTCTGCTCTAAGCTGACGATTTTGTATTTAAAATGATGTGTAATAAGCATGATGTGTAATAAATAAAAATAATCTAAGGATGAGTCATCGCAATTTTCCTCTTAAGAACATGAGAGCCAGTACTTTCAGTTGTTTTCTCGCGAATATTTTAAACTTTTAAATACGACTAGGCCTTTTCTGTGGATTTTATGTAGTATGTTAAGTGTTAGCTGAGAACTAACGCAACTACAGTTAGATTTCGCTTTGTTTTATGCATTACCTTAGTTTTCGGAGGATTTAATTTAAATAGTACAATACCTTAATTAATTAAAGTAGAAAGAAACTTGCATTAACTTCGTTTTCTAAAGAAAGATACTTCACGGCCGTATTTTCGAAGCTTTATATCATGTAATGAAAGAACTTTCTCGATTGCAGTCTGATTCTGTTAAATAAATGTATATCACCAAGAAAAACTTTTGAATTTAATCATGCTTTCCTTTTAATTATTTGAAAATGAAAGTGTATGAACTCCATTTCAGAAACATTTAAAAAGTATGTTTCTTGGTTCTATAAATATTCTTTGCTATCAAGTTCTAACTAGTCTGGATTTTGTTTGACTACATACTTAATTTTTTAACAATTGGTTAAAAAATCTCCCACGACTCGATAAACCTACAGTAATAATTGGGTTTTAAACATATTCCGGGTAGATCGTGTTTTTAATTCAACATTTTTTATCAACTCAGGCTATTGGGATGCTCGTCTAATAGCCGAGAGGCCAGAGATGGGAGTAGAAAAAAATTAACAAATGCTATCATCGCCTCCTTTACTACAGGTGGAATGATCCCTTAATGTAATTTGATATTTCTTTTACAAGGAAATCTCTCAGACTTCATTGTAAAAGTAATTGTGTAATTTAAATTAAAATTAAGTAATTTAAAATTCTGTAATTTAAATAAATATAATACTGCATGTTATTATTTATATTTTTGAATCGTCAAGTATTTCAAACTAATATTATATTAATTCACAAAAATAAATTTAAAACATTAAAATTTTTTCAACATATCACCAAGCACAGTTATAACTTTGAAACAAAATGCATATAAATAATAGTTCCAAAACATCTAAAGTGATTAAAAGTGTAGAAACCTATATAAGACTACACAGAAATTTGAAAGCTTTTAATTCTTTGGCACCATCAGTCTTCATAGAATAAAGTTTCTTCTATAACTTCTGACTTCCTATCATCGTTATCTTGTTTATGATATCGATTTTAGAAAATTATAAAAGAATTAACTATATAATGAGTCAAAAAGTGTTTGGGCATAAAATATCAATCTTCCGCAATTTAATGAAAATATATACATATTTTCCTTTAACTAAATTTTTTTACAATACATAAACCATTTTAAGACGAAACGAAATATACTGAGCATAAAATTAATGAAGATAAGATTACAGATATATGAAATTTTTACATCTTCTATTCAAAGTGAAAATGATGGTCAAAAAAGCATTGGGATCCAAAATAAATGTTTTAAAACATTTCATTTTAAAATTAAGATCTTGTTAGACCTCTCATGCGTTTGATGACTTCTCTAAATCTATTTGGCATGCGAGTTGTAGGCGGCACAGTTTCGATTTCTTCCTAGGTGTATTTCTCTTTTCTATGTCAGTAAAACTTACTTTGTGTGAGTGTGTGTCCTCACACAAAGTAAGTATTGTCTGTCTTGTGTTTGGCGTAGCATGACCGAGTATGACACTTGTGTTTTAAAAACCAACCAAGCGCAATTTATTTGGCAATGGTTTTAAAGGATTTTCACGGAATATTGCCTTTTTATTCCCATCTGCAAGGAAAGTTCTCAAGTTAATTTGGTAGTAAAATGTTTAAATATATTAAACAATATTTCAAATATTCCCACATAATCTGAATGGGATTAAAGTCTTATTGAATGAAATTAATATAGATTTTTTATTTCTTGATCAGCATTTCAATCAATTCCACTGTGACTTTTATCCACAAACTATTGTAGATTATCTACTAACAAGTTTAAAAAAAGGTCTTAGAAACGAGGGAAATTCCACTCCCTTAGCTTTACTTAATAAGTGTGTTTCTCATGAAAAAATCTAACCTTTATACAAAGAAAAATGACAGTGGATTTTGACAGTCTAAAGATCAACACATTTTGAAAATCTAAAAGCTCATCTCGAAAATTGGGCCGCGGTGGCCCGGTTGGAAGAGTAACGAACTAGCAACCGAAGGGTTGCGAGTTCGAATCCAGCCAAACACCGTCGTGTACAAAGGGGGCTGGTGCACGTTAAATCTGTCGTGGCCTCAAATGTCCTCACGTTGGCGTGGTGTGGAAGTTTGGAGAGTGGGGTGCCAGCTCAGGTGTTGCCTCGTCATCTGACCGTGGTTCAAAATTACGTGGTGTTGTCCTCGGATCTTTCCCTTTGGGATTGATCCCGGACCGTCACCAATAGCCCATTGTGTTGCTCCAGTGTGACGTTAATTGAAATACTCCTCCTCCTCCTCCATCTCGAAAATTTTAATTTAGTGTGTTTCACAAGTAAATCGACTACATTTTCTTTCAGATGAGTGTCCGTTATCATATCTTATTTCTTTAACAAAGTTTTAATCCATTATGCATGTTTCAATCCTTTATAAAACTAACATAGAATCTGTATAAATTTTAATCTTTAATTTAGTGAAAAAACTTAATTTAATTGAGAAAAATGAAATAGGTATTATCATATTTGAAACTCGGTGAAAGGTCTCATTGTTATCCTGCGATACGTGGAGGCTGCTGCATTTTAAATATGTCATGGCCTCAAATGTCCTCACGTTGACGTAGTAGGGAATTTTGGAGAATTGCGTGCCACCTCAGGGTTTTATCTCGTCACCTGACCGTGATTCAAAATGATGAGGTGTTATCTTCGGATCTTTCCCTTCGGTATTGATCCCGGACTGTCGCCAATAGCCCGTTGTGTTGCTCCAGTGTGACGTTAATTCCACGACCCTCCGGAGATAGTATTGGATAAAAGGGGAGTGAGTTCTGCTCCCAGAAGTGATCTAGGAGCAGGCGGCCATCAATTTGGACAGGGCCTCGCTCCCCTTGATTTGAGTTTCGATTTGTGGCAACGGAGGGAGGGGGTGTTTTTTGTTCCTGACCGCCGGACGGCCGAGTGAATCGGATGAAAAAAAGATCATCTCCTTTTGATGAATGAGCGGAGACTCATCCAATAGACGAAAAATCCCGAATCCAGGTCACACCTATCTAATAGAAATAGAGATGCTTCCGCGCACCGGAAATCGAAACTTGTTCATTTCCGGATCTTTTACATTATTCGATGAAGTTTTTAAATGTTCCTCATTTTATCTCAATGCTCTGGTTTCTTACCCCTTGCGTTGTTGTCGCCACGAGGTATCTCGCATGATTAGCAAAACTGACCAGATCTTTATATCATCGTCGTGGCAAAAATCGGCAATATCCTGATGACGAGATATCTCGCCTGATTAGCAAAACTGACCAGATCTTTATCTCATCATCGTGGCAAAAATCGGCAATATCCTGATGACGAGATATCTCGTAATTAGAATAAACTGATCACATCTTGATACCGGTATCATGAGAAAACTGGTAATATCTTGACGAGCTGTCTCGTAAATAGTAAACTTGGTCAAATCTTGATGGACGAGGTATCTCGTCGTAACCACTTGGAAGATTAAGGTAATTAAATAGGTAGTTGAACCAACGTCGCACTGGAGCAACATAACGGGCTATTGACCACGGTCCAGAAGGGAGAGATTCGAGGCCAATACATCGTCATTTTGAACCATGATCAGATGACGCGGTCATCACCTGAGCTGGTTCCCCACTCTCCAAACTTCCACACCACGCCAACGTGAGGACATTTGAGGCCACGACAGATTTAACTTGCACCAGTCTCCCTCGTACACGAAGGTCTGACTGGATCGAGTGGAAGATTAAGAATTGAGACGGTTGGTACTCCAAAATCACATCGTGAGATCATATCTTTTATGAATAAGGAGAAGGCAAAATGGTATACTTAATTTTTATAGATTCTCACATTTTTAGATCACAGAGGATTTTGTTAGTTTTATATTAACGATGTCATTGGGGTATTACAATAATTTTTTTCATTCTATACATTTCTTAACCTTCTAATTATTGTCCTATATTAATAACGAATACTATATTGTATTTATTCCTTGTCGTCAGTTATTTTGTTTCATAGTTTTTTGTTTGTGGCACAAATTACATTAACACATGTTTTTGTTCCACAACAATATGAACAACAACGAATATGGAGTTGTATAAGAATTAATCTAATTTTCTATAACGTATTGCATCAATTAATTTTATTTTCGCGTGTTCATACTTCTCAATATACGTATTTCACTAACGAACGTGGTACAGAAATCAACATTATTTGTATATTTGAGATTACTAAAAACAGATAAAGAATGCAGTTAACCACTAAGGGATCAATTTAACAATTTTCCCGCTTAGTTTAAATATGCTATGAGCAGAGAGCTGCATAATAGTGCTTAAACTACACCTCGCCATTCTAAAAAAAGTCTGAATCCTACAATGAGAAATTTGAGAGACAGAAATAAGCGCAGAGAAGAAACTGAGCTAACATGAAAGCAAATTTAGCCGAAAGAATTAATGAATTGCCTTTGAACAAGCGAATGGAATGCAATTGAAATGTCGTTCAAAATCTAATTGCAGTAACATGTCAAAGGTGCACACTTTTTCCCTTGAAATTTATAGGGCCGCGGTAGCCCGGTTGGAAGAGTAACGAACTAGCAATCGGAGGGCTGCAAGTTTGAATCCAGCCAAAGACCGTCGTGTACAAAGGGGGCTGGTGCACGTTAAATCTGTCATGGCCTCAAATATCCTCACGTTTTGTGTGGTGTGGAAGTGTGGAAAGTGGGGCGCCAGTTCAGGTGTGACCACGTCATCTGACCGTGGTTCAAAATTATCTGGTGCTGTCCTCGTATCTTTCCCTTCGGGTCTGATCCCGGACCGTTGCCAATAGCCCGTTGTGTTGCTCCAGTGCACGCGCACGACGTAAATTTAAAAAAATAGTCTTAAACTTCATTAGAAATAATAAACACCAGTAATAAATACACGAAATGCTGCTTCATATTTTTTATTTGTTTTAGTTCATTTGGATGTATGAAATGTGCATATCGATGCTAATATTCGTTACAAGTAGATTTAAATAAGGTACATGTGAGTACCATCACAATAGATATAAGCAATGAAGAAACTTGCTTTGCGCTGGTCTGCTAACTTAAAAAATAAAATTTAGGTATGTAAAAATCTTTTCGTCCTTCAATATTCTTTCAAAATTCTTTTGCACCTGTTAAAGAAAATCCTAGTGCTTCTGGATGATAGTGCTTCTCTTCCTTTATACATTGTCTGGAAAAGCGCAGAAAGTGGGCGTTGGTCACCAAGGGAAGCTTATTTATTATTTATAAATCGAATTTTCTGCTCGAGTTTATTTTTGGTCCTGGGCGTGTAGTCCCACCAAAATAGCCATAGAATCCTTTAGGACTCTCCCTTCTATTATTAGCTGTTGCATAATGCTCTCAGGTATGAGATTATTCGACAAAAGGCTGATCACACGCACACAAATTAAATTGAACTAGTCGTTCCGCACAGAGCATTTGTGTTAACAAGTCTATTACTGGTATCTATTCATAACAGCTATGGTTAAGCAAATTTCATCTCTCTTTTATAAATTAGTTTTGAATTTAGTTGCTAGAACTATGTAAATAAATCAGATATGACTGCACTGTCCACACTGTGATATAGAGTAAAATATGTTGTTGTAACAGGTTGTTATATATATATATATATATATATATATATATATATATATATATATATATATATATATATATTTAAGCAAACAATTGTAAAAAATTCCGATTTCTCTGCTACGTACATTAGTAAAATATATGTAAAGAGAGAATTATGCTCCGACATTCACTTTCAGTCAATTTCAGTTCATGCTGCAGAACAGCTTTTGACGTGAAGATATACCTCCAAGAGTGTTAAAAACTATTTTGATGGTTAATTTTTATTAAATTATGAAATAAATTCTCATAGCTTGGAGATAATTATGCCATTATAAAAACATTGTAACCATTATAATCGGCATTGTTCATAACATTGTAAAAAATGCCGTTTTCTGTGCCACGTACGTTAGATAAATAAATATAGAGATAATTTTGCACCAACATTCAGTCAATTTCAGTTCGGTATTTTTTACAATGTTATACAACATTGTAAATCTAGCGTTATAAAACTTTGTAACAGGGCAATTTTCGACTCGAAGATAAATCTCCAGGAAGGTTGAAAACTATTTTTATGATTAATTATTATTAAATTATGAAACAAATTCGCATAATTTTTAAATAATTATCCATTATATATATATATAAACATTATAATCATTATAAACAGCATTTTTTACAACATTGTAAGAAATACCGATTTCTGTGCTATGTACGTTGATAAAATATATGTTCAACATTCACATTCAGTCAATTTCAGTTCTCTTTTGTCCAGAAGAAATGCCTATAAAGTGAGTCGGATTCAGCCCTTTGAGGCACATTTATCCGAGTAGTCTAGCAAGCCATCAACACATCCTTCCCCATTCTATTCATTAACGTAATGGGATCGTACGTGTTGGGAGCATTCCCCCGCAAAAAGCAGAGCGGAGGAAGGGGAAACTACTTTCTTGTGCGCTGCTCCACAGAGCAAAGGGATGAATGAATCATGGACGTTCATCGATCCACGTAGGGTAGTGGTCTGCGGAATGGCACGACCTTTGCCCTGCCCTCTCGACCTCTCCGACCAATAGGAGTCTTTCCTTTTAGACCTGCTACCCCAATCGCATGACAGCAGAGGAAGGGTTATAAAAGGTCATCTGACAATCAACTCTGACACGGAGACTTGGGAAAGTTTTGGGTGGCGAAAGTTGCGGTGAAGTTTTTTTCTCTTGATTGATATATTGGGGGTGAGGCAAATCCTGATTTACTTCATTCACTAAATCATGACTGTGTTTGGTGGAAACTGATGCTTGACTGCACTCTAACCTTTAAGAGCTGGCGTTTTCTTAAGGATTCTTGTTAAACTTTTGCTTGTTTAGTGCTTACATTTTCTATTTGATTGTTCAGAGGGAGATTGTGAAGTAATTTTTCCTTTCGTGCCATCAATATTTTCTTTTATGAAGATGTCTTTACTTGAGAAGCATGCTAAACAACAGTCAGACTTGTGATTATAATCTTAAAGAACTGTCTCCTTTCATATTATTAAAAACATGAATTATTATTCGCGCGTTGTGGTGAAAGTAGTTTCTGAATTTGAAATTTTGTATGTTATCATTTACAATTTAACATTTTTTACCTTCTCAACTCTTTCAATACATATGTGTCTTATTTCACAGCAGTACATTTCACTTTTTAAGAAATTGGATAGATATTTAATGATGAAAAATTTTGTTTTACAAAAGTTTAACTAAACAAATAAAGTGTTCTACGAAATGTTTCGAAACTAATGTTATCGAAATTTATTACGATTTTTGAAGATACGTGAATCAATACATTTTTATTTAAGCAGCTTCAGTTTCTAAGTAAATAACTTCTAAGTAATAAGTAAGTAATAATATTTAAATTGCAAAAACACGATAAAGCAATAATCAGTTCTTGTGTTTTGACGGTAGGCAACACCCATTTAAATATTTTGCTTAGATAATTAACCTTTTTATAACTGCACTCATATAGACAGATGAACATCTACTCTAGCTTGAAACGGTTAAAAACTCCAGAATGAATAATGTGATTGATTTAATTTAGTTATTTCCAATTATTTTCCCGTATGTAAGTTGTATTATAACTAAATTAATTCAAATATTCCAAGCAATAGTATATTAAACATGCATTTCTTGAAACTAAGAAAACTTAAAAACTAAATATGGTTGTTCTTCCTTAACTTGAGGGGGGCCGCTGTGGCCCGGTTGAAAGAGTAACGGACTAGCAACCGAAGGGTTGCGAGTTCGAATCCAGCCAAACACCGTCGTGTACAAAGGGGGCTGGTGCACGTTAAATCTGTCGTGGCCTCAAATGTCCTCACGTTGGCGTGGTGTGGAAGTTTGGAGAGTGGGGTGCCAGCTCAGGTGTTGCCTCGTCATCTGACCATGGTTCAAAATTACGTGGTGTTGTCCTCGGACCATTCCCTTTGGGATTGATCCCGGACCGTCACCAATAGCCCATTGTGTTGCTCCAGTGTGACGTTAATTGAAATACCCCCCCCCCCTTAACTTGAGGTTGTAAAATAATTCTTATGCTAATGGTATTCTACGCATGTTTTCAAAAGTTTGATTAATCCTTCATTGTTTTGGTGAAACAAAACAAGCGTGCGGATTTCTGAACAGGAAGAACTTGTTTTTGTTCCCAAAAAGCAGTATTTTGTAGGAACACCGCTTTTCTTCCTTTGCTAGTATGTTGAAGGAAAAAGTAGTTTTACATGGTGCTCGCATCCGTTTACCTGTCATTGATACTAAACGAGATTGCTACTAGGGTTGACTTTGTTGCAAAAATGGGTGATTGAGCCTATATATCTAGAGTCAAATTTAGTTCAATCCCTTTATATAACAGCCATATATTGAATACTACGTATAAAAATATCTTTTACCTGAACTTTAAAGGAACCAATTCAGCTTAAAACACTATTAAACATTGTTAAGTTCAGCAAGAATTTTAATTCGTTGTTTTTATACGAATATTCATGACAAAACAATATTATGTTTTTGAAATTCTAAAAATTTTCACGTTCGGAGCTTTGAGTTCAGTACTTAAATGAGTTTTCGTTATACTAAACCCAGAAATGTTCGTTAAGATCATATGTATAAATCCAAGACTAAAAGTATTGTTCTTTCTTTTAGCAGAATTGTATTCATTGCTGTGCTCAAAATAAATTCTAAAATTTTATTTAATTCGATAAAGTATTACTTCTCATCTCATAAAACAGAATATTTATATTCCGAATATTCCAGCGAATACTTGTTATCTGCTGTCATAAAATTAACATCGACTTGCATTTTTAATTTTTTAACATTATTAATTATACCATATTTGAAGTTCTCGTTTTAATAACCATAGATTTATCATTTCTATTTTGTTTTCCATTCGACCTGCTTGTTGATTTCGTTTAAATGTGTTCGTATTAGGTTTGGTAGCCAAAAACAAAAAACTATTTTTTTGTTTTATGCAGTCAATTTATCATTACTCTAATTGGTTTATGATAGTTATTTAATTCTGTCTTTCTGCCAAACAGTAATAAATTAAGAGCTCCGAATTTTTCAATTCCAGTGTTGTACAAAATTATAATTTTGCTTTCAAAGTATAAAATTATGTAAAGTGAAGGAATATGGCGACACTTAACTTTTTTTTGTCTAAGTAAAATATTTTTATTGAACGGGATATGTTTCAAACTTTGTTGTTTTCTAAACGAGGTATAAGGGAATTTCGAGAATGTGAGAATAAAATTGCAAAAACCGACCAATACACATTCGAATTCAAGACTTTATCCTTTTGCAATTGTGCAAACGATGAGATACAACGATTGACTCTGCATCGGTAAGAAATTAAAGGATAAAAGAGTTCCTAGTTCAAAACTGTCATTGCATATTTAGTTCCAGACGACATTTTTCCCATTATTATTTTTTCATTAAAACTTGTACTTCGGAGAATGGCTCCATGGGACTCTCCAGAAAACTTTGATTGTTTATTCTATTCAAAGTTATTCACTCATTGCAGTGATTCTGTTACACTTCGCTGTAGATTTTTAGACCTTCGTTAAATTTTCTCGAGTCGAATTTTCGATTATTTTTGTGTCAATGTTCTCGTTCATGATATTACTTATTCTATTTTAATTTCTTTCATTTAGCAAAGCAATTTGTGACAATTTTAATTATTTATGCCTGTATTCTGAAAATGATGCATTTGCTTGCTTTCATTCACTATGCTATTCAACTTTGAATATAATTTTTCATTTTAAAAACTAAAAGCATCTTATACAAATATCCATGAATAAAATACATTTAAAGAAAATTATATGATCTACCATCAGAAAACGGACGCGAATTTTACATCTACCGTCTCAGTGCAGAGGCAACACTGCAAGTTTTCGCAATCACGGAAAGGTTCCACTTGAAGTACTCATCCAATACAAAAAATAAAAGATTCAATCCGAAATCGTAACAAGGTAAGTTATTCAAGATTTTGCTCATATTTTTAATATTCTCGTTCGTGACATCAATTATTCTATTTTAATTTATTTCGTTTGACTTGTGAAGGTTATATTAATGTATTCCTTTTGATGATTACTTGTTCCCATTGATTGTGCTATCGAACTTTGTGTGAGTAATTTTTCATCTCTCTAAGAATATATATCTTATTAAAATATCCCTGAATAAAGTACATTTCAATCCTCTGAGAGGCACACACGCATATATTCCATCTATTCGTCTGACAACCTGCATGATTTCTAATCCTTTTCGACCAATAGGTTGCTTACTAGGACTCTTTCAAACAATAAATGATTACTTAGTCGTTAAATGTTACGTAGGGTAAAAGCAAAAGTTAGAGTACGTATACTTAGTTAGAGTAAGTGGAAATCTTGTGACGCTCAGAGGGTTAAGAAAACTATGATAGTTAGTAACGTAAAAGCTACAAAAATAATAAAGATGCTAAAAACAAGATGATATTCGCCGTTTCAGTCTGATTATCCCTCATGTAGAAAAAATGGAACAGCGACAAATCAAATCAATATGATAAAACATCTATAGCTATTTCGGTGGAGCAAAACGTCAATCAGGACTAAAAGGTAGTAATAAACATAGAGTATATTATCCATCACCAGAAAAAGTATGAACTGTATCTCCACAATCTATCGCCTCAGCCTACAAGAAACACAGTAAGTTGATTCAGTCATGAAAAGTTCCTTTTAGACAACTGTAATGCGATTAATAAAATATTCGATCCAAAATCAACCCACGATAAATTCTTATTTCAGATTTTGCTTATATTTAACATTATCATTCAAGGCATTAGTTATTAATTCATCTGATTTAACAACCAGTGGTGATTTTATTAATCTGTTCCTTTGTTTTCTCTTGATACATTTACTTGCTTTTATTCCCTTTGCTGTTCAACTTCGAGTAATTTTTCATGACAAGAACTGAAATTATCTTATTCCAACATCTGCGAATAAAGTTCCTACATATAAAACTTATCCATGGACAGAAAAAAGGAACTGCAACTCTGAATCTACCATCTCAGTCTACAAGCCACACAGCAAGTCATTCCAGTAGTTAAAATGTAAAATGTTCCTTTTTGAGAGTGAATTGGGATTTCAGAGATATTTGAAAACATATCTCATTCAAATACACTTGAGTAAAATTCATATGAAGAAACCTATATTATCCACTACAAGAAAAAGGATAACTTGTAATTACATCTAGCTTCTCAGCCTACAAGCAGCACAAAAAAATCGTTCTAATTGTTAAAATGTTTCCTTTTGAGATTGAATTGATGCTTTGTTGATATTTGAAAAATATATCTTATTCAAACACTCCTGAATAAAGTACATATAAAGAAAGGTATGACCTATCGCCAAAAAAGGAACAAATACAATTTTACATCAACTATCTCAGTCTACAAGTCAATCAGTAGGTCGTTCTAGTCATGA
The DNA here is from genome assembly GCA_933210815.1 of Meta bourneti. Taxonomy (NCBI): domain Eukaryota; kingdom Metazoa; phylum Arthropoda; class Arachnida; order Araneae; family Tetragnathidae; genus Meta; species Meta bourneti. The sequence continues at coordinate 23,675,064 of OW119924.1, read as the reverse complement.
AACTGGTCCCTTTTGAGATTGAATTGAGATTTCAGTGATATTTGAAAAATATATCTCATTCAAATACGCTTGAGTAAAGTTTATATGAAGAAAACTATATGATTTACTACCAGAAAAAGGATCAACTGCAACTCTATATCTACCGTCTCAGACTACAACCAATACAGTAAGTCGTTTTATTGGTGAACACGGTCCCTTTTGCGATTCAATTTAGATTTCAGTGATATTTGAAAAATATCTTATTCAAATATATTTGACTAAACTTCATATGAAGAAAACTATGACCCACCACCAGAAAAAGGACCAATCACAACTCTACATCTATAGTTTTGGACTTCAGGTAACATAGCACGTCGTTTTAGCCGTGAAAATGGTCCCTTTTGAGATTGAATTGAGATTTCAATGATATTTGAAAAATATATTTCATTCAAATAAGTAAGCTTGAGTAAAGTTCATATGAAGAAAACTATATGATCCACCACCAGAAAAAGGACTAACTGCAACTCTACATCTACCGTATCAGACTACAAGCAGCGCAGCAAGTCGTTCCAGTCGTGAAAAAGTTCCTTTTCGAGGACTCCTCCAATCCGATAAATAAAAGATTCAATCCGGAATCATAACACGGGATTGAGCTACCGCTTTCTAATCACCGGACCCAATCTCCGACACTGACTGATCACCCCCTTTTTTTGCTGCCACCCTTCCGAGTTCAAAGGTCGGTCGTCATTAAAGCCCCATGTCGCGCCTACCGCCTTTTCCGTGCTGTACTGTCCGCCACTGCGGTACAGTACCTGAGGAGGGAGGAATATAGATGGAGGATGTTTTTCTTCGCTTCGTTCCATTAGTGACCCACCCCTACAGGGTGTGTTTCGGGCGACAGTTCTTTTTTATTTTTTGTTTTTGTTTGGGATCATTTTTTTTATTTATTTTTCGCATTCTTTGGAGGGATCCTCCTTTCATTTCGGTCGGAGGAGTTGGTGGCGGCAGCTGTGTCGTGGATGGCGATGTTATCGCTCTTTTGGCGGGTAGGGTGAGTTGTGTGGAATTTTTTTTAAGGTATTGGAGAATATTAACTCTTGCAGGGAATATACGGAGAATTGAATTCTGTACTTTTGTTAAATCAATGTTTTTTGTAGATATTATTTAGGCAGTTTTATTGGGATATTTTTATATGAATAAACATATTTAGTGCATTTTTGTTTAGATTCTTGTGTGGATAAATGTACATATTTGATGCATTTTTTTGTATTTTTGTATGGGGATGAATATATTTAGAATCGTTTTTACAAATTAAATATACAATTAATGCAAATATATTGTTCATTGTAATATTTAGATTGCATTATAGAGTGATTTAGGAATGCCTAATTTGTTTTTCCGCACGTTATTTTTAAGCGTATTTATAATACAACTTTATTTAAATCTTTAATTTTTGTTATCTACATTTGGACTTCAAAATTGTTGTTTGTGTTTCTGTTTACCATTTATTAAAGTCATAGGGAAAAAATTGATTTTTGATTATTTTGAATTGGTTATCTATATAAAGCAGAGTTGGCGTCTGTCTGTTCTCTATTCAAATCTACATCGTTTGACCAATCCGCACCAAATATGGTACAAATATTCATTATAACCCTGTGGGTAACGTAGGATACAAATTAACCCCCGTTCTATTAGTCCAAGATGAGGTAGCTAGGTACAGGAGGCTAAAATTAATTCCAAATCCCCATAGGAATAACAATGAGTATAAAACGATTGAGGTACTCAACTCAGTTTGTTTTACCAGTATTGACGGAAAAACAACTTTTCCGATAAAATTGCTTTACTTGTATTGCTCGAAAAACAATTTTTTCCGAAACATGTTAAACAATTTAAATTAAATTCTAATATTTATGTTGAGCTGATTTTTTTACTTCTTTCCATAATATAAATAATTTATGAATATTTGATTGACGAAAAAAGGATATTTAAAATATTTAATTTTACATAACTATATTTTGTAATGGAACATGAAAAGCCCAAACGAAAAGCTCATTGATCATAAAAGCGTAATTTTGCTACTCGGTACCTGGTAACTCCAGAATTAAAATTTTATTTTGTAAATTTGATTTAGAATTTTGTGTTTACGTATTTGAGTTAAGACATCGAAGTATTGCTGTCATATTTGAGCATTTTAAGTTTTATAAATATATATATATTATTTTGTAAATAAAATCATTATTGTCTGTATCAATATTTTTCGACCGTCTTTTCTAAATGCTTTATTTCAGAATATACACAGGAAGTCGAAATTCGACACGCTTGCTCATCTTTCTTTTTTCAGAATTCTGCACTTTTTCAATGATCGGAATTTCGTTTCTGTTTATATTTATGTTGATTGACACATTAAAGAATATTATTTAGTAGTTAAATTTAAATGAATTATTTTTATTTTCTGCAAAATATCACTAGACATAGGTAATTTATTGGCGGTATATGCATATTTCGGTCGACTTTCCTTAAGTCTAGTTGAATGCGTAATGGTATGTAGAATTCTGTTTCATAAAATAAATAAAACATACAAAATAAAACCTTTTTAATTAAGGTGTGTAACTTCGTATTTTAAAATGACCAGTAAAGTTAAAATAAAATAGGTCACGTTAAATTAAAATGGGTAGCTATACGTTGTAGTTCAAAGATATTTTAAAATCGACTTCTGAAGAAGTCGCCGTTGGAAAAACTTTTGTACTTTTTCTTACAGAAGGTGCGATGAATATGAAATAGATTATATGGATGGATATATAATGTACACATATTTACGTCCGAAGTAAATTTTAAAAGCTATAAAAAAGTTTAAAATGTTAAAAAAGAGTTAAAAGTTGAAGAAAAGTGATTTGTCTAATCACTTTTCAATCAACATTTAACCATTTCAACCCGATCAACGCCGGGTAATTCTGATAGTTACTTATAAAGTAAGATCCTTTAAAACAACAATCTGAACATTAACATATTAAACACTAGGCGATATTTCAAACAAATTCTTTTATTTTTGCATTCATTGCTAAATATATTGTTTCATCTTTAAAACCACTGCTACAAAAATACTGTCAGTCATAACAGCTAAATTTCCCCCAGATATTAGTGAACTTTATGATCACTCATGTTTTCTGAAAAAGTTTTGGAAATAGTTAAGTTTTTTCTTTCCCGGATACCTGTCGAAATCGAATTGTCATAAACAAATTTAACACTTCATTTACTCATTTCTTCGAGACAAGTTATCAGACATGTCACGTCTTTTCATACTTAGGTGCTTAAAGAGCTATATTTTTTTATTTACTCTAAGGAGTGAGGGGGATGTATATAATCTTTGAACTCCCAAACTTCTCAGAAGGGATTTAAGTGAATCAAAATTATCATGATCTTCGGATAAAAATAATTCATGAAACAGGTTTAAAAAATAAGACATTATTTTACGTTAGAAAAAAAATAAAATCTATGTAACTTGAATAACTGAATTTTCAACTCAATACCTCTCTCAGAAGTCTGAGGACTAACTCCCAAATTTGATGACGGCGCTTTTTTCACTCGCTCTTCTTGCTAGTCCTCGCAAATACTTTCCTCTATCTTCTGACTTCAACTCCCATGCATCTCGGTCGTCTCAACCCTGGGTCCGCTATTTGAAATTTATATTAATAATGTCGTTATATCATGTCTTAATAAATCACTATTGCCTCTTAAAAAGTCAATCAAAAGACTATGACTGCTTCGTTGTTATGCAAGTATGTATCAAAGTTCGTCAACAATGTCTGTGCAAAGTAATGTTTTTATACAAATGGGCCAATCATGACTCAGAGTAAGATTTCCCACTGCATTAGCAATCTGTGGTTGTAGGCGGTGAAGGTTCAATTTCTCTCTGATTGTATTTCTCTTGTATGTCTAAAACTTTTCTTATGTATGTGTCGCCAAATATGGCTCTTCAGCCATAAAAAAAACGCAACAGTTTTATACAAGTCATGACGTAAGCTGTAGTTTTCCATCGATCTTCTAATGAAATAGACAGAGTATGTAGGCGGAATCGCTACCCCAAGATCTCAGAAGGGTAGGTCACGAGGGCTTACGAATCGACTCTGGCCCCAATTGGCTTTCTAAGCGCAGAATAGTGTTTTTAATCAATCTAGATAATCACTTTTACCAATTAACAACTTGTCTCACATTAGGATTCATGCTTTTTCCCACAACCACGTGATATATTTTCAAACCGAGCGATTGGAGGAAATAACGTGAAACTGCGCGTACATGCTCCGTCTATTTCATTAGAAGGTCGATGGGATTTTTATATGAAAAGTGAGTGGTTGGACGGTACAACTATGATTAAACTTGCTTTAGAACTTATTTTATTGTTTTATTACTTCAATTTTATTTTGTGGGTGTTATAAGTGAACGCTAAAAATAGTGGATGGTTCTGGCCTCACGTGCCCCTCTCCTGAATCCAGCCTTCCTTCAGATAATTAGAAGATTGAAAGTTCTTCCCGGAGAAACTGCTGCGATACATCCTCCTCGTCAACTTGGCGACGGAAACTTTGGCGACGAGATAGGCCTATCTACCCTGTGCCAACCCTAGCCGTGCATCAAGCAGGTCTCTATGAGCTGTCAAGGAAACAAGGTCCCACGGATTAACTTTTTCTCGGTATTCGCGAAACCCGGGATTTCGCATTTTATTGCTCCCTCACTGCAGGTGGTGGGCTTGTACCCCTCCTGCTCTTGTAGAACACCGTTCTCATCGGGATTTTTTTTGTGACGGCTGTTTGGCGTGTTGAAATGCGTTCGAGCACGTGTCCAGCTATCTTTGAAATAGCCCGGCTTTTTTCCAGCTTCGAAAAGCTCCTTGTTTCCAACTGCGACTAATTGTAAACATTGGAAGGCGTTGTGCGATTGTGTTGAACGTTTGGAGTGATGGGCAGCTTTTTATTCGATTCGGTTTTCTGTGGAAATCATCGATCCTTTAATGAAATGGACGGAGCATGTGCGCGCAGCTTCAAGCGATTTCTTCCGGTCGCTCAAGTATGAAGATCTGTCACGTTGTTGTGAGAAAAAACATGAATCCTAATGCGGGACAAATTATTCATTGGTTAGTGATTATTCATCGCAATTAAAAACCCAAGTCGATTCATAAGCCCATGTGACTTACCATTCTGAGATCTTACGACAGCGATTCCGCCCACATGCTTGTCAAATTCGTTAGAAGGTCGATGGTTGAAATATCACTCGAGTGATTTACTTGATGAGGTTTGGAATATAGTCGCTAAATTCAGTTTGGCTTTTTATTTAATTTTACTGGCGATTCGTTTGAAGATTTGTTTCCTAATACCTGGCCAATTGGACATTGATCATTATGGCACCACAAGGGTGGATATGTGAACCACATTGCGTTACGCTGGTACACCTTGCTTATGGGTTCACGTTACATCTCATCTCACATACATACCACATATTCTGGGCGCAATTAATTTATAGAGGCTGCACATTCATACCACACGAGTAAACTTACTTTATCTTACTCCGCCCCGGATTTGAATCAGGAAACTTTCGATCCAGGAGCGAGCACCCTGACCACATGACCTATTGGTCGGCTCGTTTGAAGATTAAATCATTATAGTTTTGTGTATCGTACTGTCTGTTTACCACCAAAACTGTTCCCTGTGTGTTACAGTAGAAATGGACCATATCTAATTTTCCATAGAAGATGTGTAGAAGAAATGTATTAAAGATTGTCACATTGAACACATTTAGTGACAAATTAGAAATGCATTTGTTGTGATTTTACTTTTTGCTGGGAAAATTAAAACTTGTAGACTCTGCCTCTTTCCACCGGAATCATTCAGTAGCTCAGTGGGTTTGTCCAATGCGCTAGACCACTGCGTTAAAAAGCGTTAAGTAAATGGTTGGTTTGGGGGGTTTATGGCGCAAGGGCCATATTTGGCCATGCTGCGCCAGACACAATAAAATATTAAGTAATTGCATAAAACATACAATATCAAGCAACTGACACGCACACAGTGAAATCTTTACTGACAAAGAAGAGAGAAATACACCCAGGGAGGAATGCACATGGCAGGAATCGAACCCGCGCCGCCTACAACTCGAAGGTTGCTAGCGCAGTGGACATACCCACTGAGCCACGACGGCCCCCGTTAAATAAATGGACATGCACACACAAGGAAAGTTTTACTGACACAGAAGAAAGAAATATACCCGGGGTAAGTTACAGAAGTAGATACTACGCCACCTACAACTCATTGGTTGCTAGTGCAATGGGCAAACCAGTTGAGCCACTGTGGTCCCACCTACAAAAGTAACGAGAGCTGGGATTGAGCAATCGATAGAATAGAAATATAAATAATAGGTGAGAATTTATTTTGAATGATATGAGAGACTATAGTGATACGATTGATAGTAATATTCAAAGTAAAGGTTTGATGTAATTTTAAGTTAAGTAATGTGTTGTTATACTTTTAAGTTATAAGTAAATGGTTCATATAGTTTTAAGTTAAATAAAGGGTTGATATAATTACGAGTTTAGTAAATTGTTTACATAATTTCGAGTTACATAAGTAAAGTATTGATATAATTTCGAGTTAAGTAAAGGATTGGTATAATTTCGAGTTAAGTAAAAGGTTGATGTAATTTTGAGTTAAGTAAAGGGTTGCTTATAATTTTGAGTTAAGTACAGGGTTAATATAATTTTAAGAAAGGCGAGGTGGTAAAATTAAATTTCAGGAACTATTTTAAGCTGAATAAAAAGGAAAAGGTATTATGTCATAACTAAATCGTTGCCTTAGAATAGTTTATATTTATTTGTGAAGTGTTCGTGGCTTTTTTCGTCGATAATTTTAAGAAAAGGGTTACTATAATTTTAGGAAAAAGCGAGAAGGTGAAAATACATTTTATAAATTTTTTTAAGCTGGATAGAAAAAAATTTTTTATTCACGCCATAACTAAATCGTTGCCTTAGAATAGATTATATTTATTTTGTGTTGTAGCATATTTCGTCGTGTTTATTGAAGGTAGGTAGGTAGTTATCTAATTAACGTCGCACTGGAGCACAACAGGCTAAAGGCCAAAGGGAAAGATCGAGGACAACACCACGTAATTTTAAACCACGGTCAGATGACGAAGTCACACCTGAGCTGGCACCCCACTCTCCAAACTTCCACACCACGCCAACGTTAGGACATTTGAAGTCACGACAGATTTAACATGCACCAGCCCCCTTTGTACACGACGGTCTTTGGTTGGATTCGAACTCGCAATCCTCCGGTTGCTAATCCGTAATTCTTCCAACCTACTTTTTATTCAAATAAACCCCCAAAATAATAACTACAAAAATAAAGTATACAATATATGGATGCTAAATATATGGAAGGGAGGATATGTGGAAAAATACATCCAGGGTAAGTTACGGTAGGAATTTAGTTTTCCTTACGACATTGCATTTTATTCTAAAATTATTCATTAAAATAGAATTTGCACAAAATTCTATCGCTTCAAACAGATCTAGGAAAAAATTATTTTCTGAAAAATTATATTTAAAATAGATTGGTTGGTTGTTTTTAGATTTTATGACGCAAGAGCCATATTTGGCCCAACTGCGCCAAACACAAGACTACCTCAAAAATGTCGTGAATAGGAAAAAAGAGGGATTTGAGGGAAAAGAGTAGTGGGATGAAAACAGAAAAAGATTGTTTGGGCATCCCGGGAGAGCGACCCCTATGTTTACTAAAGACAGTAAACCACATGGGAAAGAAAAGATCATTAGAATATCTCGGGTCCGTGAAATCAGTACACACATAAAGGTGATGTGCTCCTGAGCCTATTTAGAATAGAACTAAATATAGTTTGAAATAATAATATATGGCTTGGATTGATCAACTGATATTAAAGGTTTTTCTGTTACAATCACAAATCTTTGCTTAATCTGCTTGTTTTTCAATCTCAAAATTATAAATTGCGAAAACTTGCCCTTTGAAAAGATCAACTCTGATAGAAACTAATCACACCGACTAATAGACGCCGATTATTGAATATTTAACTTTGAACTTTACAGAAACTGTTGCTTATGGAAAAATACATCTGATAGTACATTCATCATCGGCATGTGTTCATACACGATCTTTAATTTGTACTATGTTTTGCAATTGAATTTGCACGATTATTGTGAAATTTATTTTAATTTCAGCCCCAACACCCAGTACCTTCATCCGGGTTCAAAGTTCAGTTTGATCTTCCAACTTCCCGTATTAGAAACTCTCCCTAAATTATTTATAGGTTCGGAAAGTCACCTGTCCCCGCAGCGTGCATCTCACTTCGGAAACAAACAAGTGATCAAGGTTAACGAGACCTGACTGTTTATAGGATGCAAAATAGTTCTGATCGAAATAAACGAGAGCGAGCAGTACATACATCTAAATCATTAAACCTAGGGTGATAAATCTCAACCAGGAAACGTTACGAATAATTCATTCCACCTCGTTAGAGATGGTAATAATAATAAAACAATAACAAAAACGCCATTAAAATTTATCTTTTCTCTTTACCTCTTTCTCGAGTTTCGTTGCGTAAACCCTGCGCTGCGACCAAAGAAATAGAAGAATAAACGAATTCGCTCATTGAGGATTCCAGGCGAGTAGTGGACGAGCATGAAGAGGAGGTTATCGAGGGGTCAAGGGGATCTCTTCCCCTCCCCCACTCGTCAGTGTCAGCTGTTCTCCGGCCAGAATTGAAAAAGCTGTCGTAACAAATTGTATAATCCGGTATTCGACAAGCTTCAAGTTCCAGCAATCACGAACGTGCTGCTTATCGTAAAGAGAGAAATGTCGAGAGGTAGGGTTGATGGATACGGTGTCCGAGATGTTAACTGGTCTATAAAACACATGAAAGATAATTTTGTAGTCAATGGGGATGAGAGTTGTAACATGTAAAATGAATTCATTGTTTGTAGAATGTTTGACACTGAGTACATTTTAAAACAATGAGGCATCGATGAAAAAAAAAGGACTTTAATTCTTTTATCTAAGTAAGAGGTTGGAGCTATAACATTTGCTGCTTGCATTTTAAACATAGTTTAAAACATTGTATACATTAACTGAAATATGCATCAATCACTCGCTTGAATTTTATATCCGTAAGAGCGAGTAAGAACGATTTCCATCTTGATTTCGATATCGAATTTACGATTGTTTAAGCGAGCTTGTTGGGTGATAGTGTTGAATTTGAAATGTAGCAATTATTATTTCCAGTTTGTTGCGAACAGTTTTTCTCGTTGTGTGAATTGTAAGTAAGCTTCACTTGAATTCTAATATCACAAATTGTATTATCCGGTGTTCAACAAGTTCCAAGTTTGAGAACTCATGAACATGCTGCTTATCGTCAAAAGAGACAGGTTAAAAAGCAGGGTTGATAAACACGTGTTCGAGATGGCTAAATGGTCTATAGAACAAACTAATATAATTTTGTAGTCAGTGGGGATGGAAGCTGTGTAAAATGAATTTCTTGTTTGTAGAATGTAAGGCACACATTGTGTATTTTAAATATAATCAGACCTTGTTATAAAAAGGAATATATCTAATGCTTCTCTCTCTCTCTCTCTCTCTCTATTGTATAAGGGAGTTTGGAATTTGCGTGAAGATAACATTCGCTGCTTGCATTTTAAAGAGTTTACAACATGTATCCAGTAAACTATATATAGATAACTATTTAAAATACGTATCTCAATCATTAGATCAAATTTTATTCCCGTAAGAGCCAGTAAGGAACATATGAATGATTTTCATCTTGATTTGGATATCGAATTTTCGATTGTTTAAGTGAAATTGTTGGGTGATTGTGTTACATATTTGGGATGATGTGTAGCTTTTTATTCGATGGGAAAATTAGTTTTTCTGTTAAAATGGCATGTTAGGGATTTTGATTGATGAGGTTTGGAATGCAATATTTATTGTAACCAGTTTGTTGCGAACTATTTTTCTCTTTGTGACTTTTACGTAAACTTCACTTGAATGCTAATAGTGCAAATTGTATAATCCGGTATTCAACTAGCTCCAAGTTCGAACAATCACGAACGTGCTTATCGTGAAGAGGGAAATGTCGAGAGGTAGGGTTGATGGATGCGATGTTCGAGATGTTAATGGTCTATAAAATACATGAAAGATAATTTTGTAGTCAATGGGGAAGGGAATTGTGTCTTAACGTAAAATGGATTCATTGTCTGTAGAATGTTTGGCAGTGTGCATTTTAAAAATAATGTGGGTTCGGTATAAAAATGACTTTATTACTTCTTTTACATAAGGGGTAAATTGGAGTATTCGCCTGAAGCTATAGCATTTGCTGCTTGCTTTTTAAACATATTTTAAAATATTGTATACATTCACTTAAATATGTATCAATCACTTGCTTGAATTTTATATCCGTCAGAGCCAGTATTAATGATTTCCATCTTGATTTGGATATCGAACTTACAATTATTCAAATGAGTTTGTTGGACGATTATGTTGAGTATTTGGGTTGATGGGCAACTTTTTATTTGATGAGGAAATTTGTTTTTTTTTTGTTAAAATGGCACATTAATGATATAGCTGTTGAGGTTTGGAATGTACACTGCTGGCCACCCAAATTGCAACACCAAGAAAGACAAGAGATATCACAACAAAATTTATTTTGTAGATAACATGTTGACCAAGTATCAAATGATTAAATTTATAGACTTCTGTGAAGTGTGGTTCCTGCCAAAATCAGTAGCCAGAGTAGCCGCCATTGTTGGAGATCACCGCTGCCACACGCCTCGGCATTGATTCAAAGAGACTTTGGATGTGTTCTTGGAGTACAGCAGACCAAGCAGCTTCCACACGTTGCCAAAGTTGATCTGGTGTGGCAGCTGGGGATGTATTCTGGGTCAATCGTTGAGCAACCATGGACCACATGTTTTCTATCGGCGAAAGATCCGGAGAGCGAGCTGGCCAGGGAAGCAATTCAATCTGACGATTGACGAAGAACCCTTGGACAATGCGTGCCACGTGTGATCGCGCATTATCCTGTTGAAATATGGCTGTGGGCAAGCCCTGAAGGTAAGGAAGGACAACTGGCTCCAACACCTCGGAGATGTAGCGCTGGCTGTTTAAAGTACCGGCAATGCGTACTAGAGGAGTGCGAGAGTGATATCCAATACCGCCCCATACCATAATACCCGGTGCAGACCAGTGTGGCGGTGCATAACGCAGCTGTTCAGCATCCTCTCTCCACGGTGTCTCCAGACTCGAATCCGACCATCGTAGTGTTGCAGACAGAAGCGTGACTCGTCAGTAAAGACAATTTCATTCCATTCTGCCGTCCACATCCTTCTTTCATCGCACCATTGGCGGCGGAAACGTCTGTGGTTCTGCGTCAAGGGTAGACGAAGCAATGGACGTCTTGCGGACAGACCACTCTGCTGTAAACGGCGTCGAATGGTACGCGCAGACACTGGATGATGCGGTACACACTGAATGTGCTGTGCTATGGTTCGTGATGTGGCTGAGCGATCCGTCACTGCCATACGCACAATATGCCTGTCATCACGTGAAGTGGTGCACTGAGGTGGATGCGAACGAACACGTCGGTCCGTCGTACCCTCCTGCATCCAACGATCACATATCCGCATTACAGTTGTTTGGTTTCGTCCAACACGACTACCGATTTCCCTGAAAGATAATCCACAATCTCGGTAGGCCACTATCCTTCCTCTGTCGAACTCGGATACTTGATCAAAAGATGATCCCTGTTTTCTACGAGGCATAAGTGATCGTTTTTTTTTTTTAAACCACAAGAAAAACACAATTGCCGTACTTGAAATCGTCGAAATCTCCAAGCCTTAAATAGCGCTTTGAAGTGGCGCCACAGGCGCGCGTGATGTGCGTCTGCGCTGAAATTCTAATCATTTGCATAACTCACCTCCGCTAATGCATGTTGTAAATTTCATATTATTTGCATGCTTCCTTCAGGGTGTTGCATTTACGGTGGCCAGCAGTGTAGTTACTATTTTCGATTTGTTTTTCTTATTTCTTTAATATTACTAAAGCTTCGTTTGAAAATCAAAGCATTACAGTTTTTGTATCATATTAGTTATACCACGAGAACTGCACTCGCCAGAAACTCTACGTGTGTCTGTTGTAACAAAAATGTAAAGCTAAATAAATAAGCTATATGTTTTTAAATGGAAAAAAATTCGTAGAGGGGAGATTATCTCTTCTGATGTTCTTAAATAGCAAAAAATAAGAAAAATAAATCGAAAATAGTAACTAAATTCCAAACCACAGCAGCTATATCATTAATGTGCCATTTTTAAAAAACCTTCCCCATCAAATAAAAGCTGCCCATCGACCCAAACACTCAACATAATCATACAACAAACTTATTTGAATAATTGTAAGTTCGATATCCAAATCAAGCTGGAAATCATTATTACTGGCTCTTACGGATATAAAATTCAAGCAAGTGATTGATACATAATTAAGTAAATGTATACAATACGATAAGATACGTTTAAAATTCAAGCAGCAAAATGCTAAGTGTTTAAAAATATTGAATTTGATAGGATTTGATATAAATAAATATATGTATTGAAAAACAATCAATATTTTTTACTCTGGGCTTTTATCAGCTATCAACTTTTCTGCCTTTCCCGAAAATATGTTTTTTTCTTATGCAAAAAAGACATATCTAGATATTTCTCTTACGGCGCAAAAAACAATACCATTTCTATTTGTTATTTGGCAATGACTAAATCAAGCATCTCGTAAATCATTCAATCTGCTGATAAAAAATACACAATCTCTTTCATCAGATTTAAAATAAATGCGATGTAGTTTTTCAAAATTTTTTTCAAAAACACAGTTAAATTGTGCTGTAAATATGACTTCATTCAACAATTAATGAAATCCATAACGAAAATATTTTGTTTTCTGAATCTATGGTCAGTATCGTGAAATCTTTAAATATGGGAACAACAGTTTAAATTTAAAAAAATTCTGCAAACTATTTGTGAAGTTTTTTATTAAGCGCATTGCTAGTGAGCAAAGCTATCACTATTCATAAGAAACATGAATCCACCTATTCTGGTTATAATTGCATGATAGGTTTTTCTTGAATGAAGAGCTGCCCAAACACGATGAATGTATTGATCAAAATCTTTTTAGGGTTTTTTATTGCTCTAAACGATTCATACATAATAATTCATATGGATGAATAAATATAGAAGCAACCACCTCTCAAGTCAACCAAATGTACAGTTTTAGAAGTACTTTATTCTTTTAAGCATACCATTCATACATAATACATATCGCCATGCATGGATGAACTGAAGTTTCTCCTTTCCAAGGGGACTCGAAGGCAATCCTCTTTCCACTTCACTTCGATTTTAAAATTTACAAAGCCCTTTGAATTATAAAGGAAGGTGTAATTTCCCCTGTGTGAAGATTCTTCCCCTCCACGCTGCTTTTTTATTACCGCTGACTGTCCCGACATATTCCAGAAAAGGAAGTGTTATGCATGCAGTTAAAATTTCATTGATATCTGAATGAAACTGGCAGCAGTGCAGAAATCGATGACTTATTTTTTGCTTACTTTTCGGAGCAGAGGAATAGGAATTTCCCATATGCTCAGAAGAGAAGTTCTAGAAGACTTCTTCAGTTTTATTTGGGGATTTAAATTTTCAAATAATTTCACATGACATTTCATATTTTTAAGTTCACATACTTGACTTATTGCTCTTAATATTTAATTTATGTACTTTTACATATTTTTTATTTCACTTCTATAAATGTGATAAAAGTAAGTAAGGCGTATCGTAGTAATCGTATTATTATAACTAAAATTAAAGCAAATTACTAAATTCAAAATTCACGCACATTTATCAAATTTAATTTTATATATTAAATTTGTCTTAATTATTTTAAATGTGATAGCCTTATACGTTTTACAAATCTGAAAGAGGATAACTTTTAGCAACCTATATATATCCACTTTATGTCAATCTAGTAGACGAATGGTTAGAGATTTGGCCCTCAGTTCGAATCCTGATCTTGGCATGGTTGTTAGTAGTGGTTTAGAATTGACTTTAAGTCGTAGGTCCGAATCTAATTAGTCATTGTGTAACAGAAATTGACCGAAGAGTGATAAACGAAACCATTAAGTATTCAAACTATTTTATGTAATCACTAACAGAACTATTGATAAAAAACAAAACATCTGTTTGTCTGAACTACCAAAAAATCTCAAAAGTTGAGTTCTGGTATCACGAAACTTGCATAGCTTATTTTGCCAGAAATTTCTAAGTCAACACAACTATTTTCAGGTCCCTATTTCGTTCCCTAAGTACCATAAAAAATTTGATATGCATTTAATAACAATATGCATAATGTTACCTAATAAATTGACCTAATAAAGTAAATTTTAGTAATTTTAAAGTTTTTCACCAGCTAATCATGTCTTGCATAGCAGAGAATAACAGTATTCAGATCATGTGAAATTCTTAACAAATTTCCCTAAAATTTACAAAACCCAAACTATTTCAGAATAAAACGTTTTCAAGTGAATGTAATTATAATTGTAATGTCTTCCTTTTAAAGCTAAATAAATTATCAGCTATTAAAAGCTGGATGAAATCATACTGTTAAAGCAAAAGATGACCCATCGTGTTATGTTTGGAAAAGACAAAACGTTAATGCAACGATTTTTAAAATGTATTTGCACCCAAATGCCTTTATTGATTAATAAAATTGCTAAACAGAATTTTTCATATTTTAATTCATGTCACTAATTATTTCATATTCGATTTCTTGTATATGTTCCAAAAATGATAAAAACGTTCAAGTCAACAAACATCCTTAATGGCTTTCAAACATTTTCAAATTCATTCGGGTAGATAGCCCGGTTGGAAGAGTAACGGATTACCGACCGGAGGGTTGCGAGTTCAAATCCAACCAAAGACCGTCGTGTACAAAAGGGTCTGGTGCATGTTCAATCTGTCGTGGCCTCAAATGTCCTCAAGTTGGCTTGGTGTGCAAATTTGGAGAGTGGGGTGCCAGCTCAGGTGTTGCCTCGTCATCTGACCGTGGTTCAAAATTATGTGGTGTTGTCCTCGGATCTTTCCCTTGGGGATTCATCCCGGACCGTCGTGTTTCCCGTTGTGTTGCTCCAGTGCGACGTTAATTAAAATACCTACCTCATTCGGGTAGAAATAAAATTAGCGAATGTTATAAATCCTGTTACCGATCTGACGTTAGCATCCCGAAATAGTGAAAGACGAAATCCAACCACTATTACAGAATTTTTATTTCATCTTGTGTTAATAAATAAACTTCTTACACCTGTGTGGATGATAATAGATACAAAATATCAATTTAGAAGAAAAAAAGGCCTTTATTTTACAATTTCAACTTTTTACGACCATGAAACTTTCAGTTGATTTATCACTACACACACCTGTAAATGCCAATGAATACCAAAACTCAATTTATGAGGAAAGGTATTTACTTTATCATTTCAGCTTTTTACTGTCATCAAGCCGTTCTTGGTAGCCTTTTCCACCAATAATTTCAACTAAACTTAGGAACCTGATTCTGAATGATTACACCTGTAGGTACTTACAAATCAATAATAAGCGAAAGGTGCAATATACCCATTGAAAAATCTGACAAGGCGATCATCAGAGTCGATTTTCTTAGGTACCATTGTACATTCGATATAAGACTTTACGTCATGAACCACAATGGAATTTAACAAATCGCTAAAATTTTACCATTACAAGCACTCATCTCTCCTAGAAAGTATTAGCTCTTCAATATTCATTACCACGTTACTTAAGGCTTAAGATTCCTTATGATTCCGGAATTTCGAAACTTCCTGGCTGGAGCAAAAATATGAAGTCACCGCCAAATGATGAATTTTTATATCCTCTGATAGTCGTTTTGTAACAGTGAGCAACTTCGAAATTGCAACCTGTAAAATACCTGCTCTGAAATTTAACGAGTCTTAATCAATTACACCTGTGATGCCGTCGTAGCTCAGTGCATATGCCAGCTGCAAGTTGTAGGCACCGAAGGTTCAATTCTTCCTTGGGTGTATTTCTTTCTTCTGTTTTAGTAAAACTTTCCTTGTATGTGTATATTTATTATTTGTTTGTCTTGTGTTTAGAGCAGCATGGCCAAATATGGCCCTTGCGCCATAAGAACCAACAAACTCGACCCCAACAACACCTGTAGATGTTAAAGAATACCAAATTAGAAAGATTTTTATTTCAAAATTCTATCTTTCATGTCTCTCACCAAATTTCGAAAGGAAGCGCTGTCACTGATAACCTGATTCAGAACGATTCCACCGGTTCAAACGCCATAGCCTTCTTATAATCAATTTAGCATTGAATAAGTCCCCAAGACAATCCTTAGGGTCGACTTTCTTATGTCGACATAACTTTAAACGAGACAAAACTTTACGACACGAACCACAATGGAATTTAACAAGTTTCAATTTACAATGAGTCCCAAAATTTTACCCATATAAGCATAATCTCCCGAAAAGTATTAGCTCTTAAATATCCATTAACCACGCGACTTTTCGATTAAGATACCTTACTATTTCGGAAGGCCGACACTTAGTGGGTGCGAAAATAGGAAGTCATTGCTAAGAAAGATAGATCAAGAACACTAATTCCTCATCACCACTGTGTTTTCAAAGTTCAGTACTCTTACTAAGAGAAAGAGGAAAAATGAGAGAGAGAGACATCGTGAATTTCTTCAGTTCTTGAGCATCTCCGCTGGTCAGTTGATGAATTTTCAAATGCCCTGAGAGTTGTTTTGTTAGAGTGCAAAATTCAATCGTAACCTGTAAAGTACATACTCCAAAATTTAGTGAGTCTTAATCAATTGCATACACCCGCAGATGTTAATAATTCAAAGGATGATGAAAGATAAATACACCCTTTCAAATTTGAAGTGTTTTCTTTTTAATTCTAACTTTCGAGGCTGCCGCCAAATGTTGCAAGAAAGCTTTTCACCAATAACTCCGGGCAGTGTTAATAACCTGATTCAGAACGACCCCCACCTGTTCAAACGCCTTCGATAGAATCAATTCCCCATTGAAAAACTCCATAAGGTTCGACTTTCTTAGGTAACATGAGACATAAAACTTTACGACGCAAACCACAATGGAATTTAACGAGTTTCAATTTTCAACGAGTAGCTAAAACTTTACCCATACAAGCACTCATAATCTCTCCCGAAAAGTATTAGCTCTTAAATATTCATTACCACGCGACTTTTCGGTTTAGATCCCTTACTATTCCGGAATGCCGACACTTCCTGGTGGGTGCGAAAATAGGAAGTCGCCACCATGAGAGAGAGACCCAGAAAATTTTAATTCCTCCATACCGCTGTCTTTTCGAAGCTCGCGTGCGAAGCAAGAAGAAAAATGACATCGTGATTTCGTGTGATCCCGCCGCCAAAAATGCTCCATTTTGTGACCTCACCCCGTCTTAAGACAAGGGCTGTGCGCAACACTTCTCCCCTCTTAGGCGGGAAATTACTTATTCATAAAGTACGCAACAACATATAATTACGGGAGACTTTAGCCAGATTAGGAGCACCCAAAGCAGTCGTTATTTATTCAAAAGGGTTCTGTCAACGGCACTGCCGCAGATACAATAGATTAGGGTGTCCGTCCAGGGGTCTGCCTAAATTGGGGATTTGAGGGATAAACTCGGAGCGCACGCATGCGTGGGTAAGGAGATACTACTCCACCACCCTCTTGGAGAGGGAGTCAGCTGTGAAGGAGAATATTTTAAAGAATGTTTTAAAGTTTAGTTAAGGTGACTTCTGGACGAGTTTATGTTTTTAGCAATTTTGATCCCGAAGTGTTGTACAGGGTGTAGTAAGTCTACTGCGTTGAAAGAATTGCACGTTCTCAAGTGCTTGAAACCACCATAGAATCTATGTAAATAAAAATGGAATGCTTGTTTGTACTTTGAATATTTTCGTCTCATTTCAAGTTATTTATCCGTTTTTGGTCATTTTGATGCGGTCACTGATTTGATATATATCTCTACAAACCTTTTTCCGTGTAAGTTAGATGTGACAGAGCATTATTCTAAAAAAGGTCTTAAAACTTTTGTTGAGGTGACTCTGAATAATATTATGATTTTGACAATTTTTATCCAGGAGTAAGACCTATTATAATGCCGAGCGGTAGGTAGGCGGTGGTGGAAGAATTGCAAGTTGAAATTGAAAATACATGAAGATATTTATGTAAATTCATATTTTTATATTTCACTGAGTAACTATGTGTTTGTTGACTGCTGA
Source organism: Meta bourneti (assembly GCA_933210815.1). Lineage (NCBI taxonomy): Eukaryota > Metazoa > Arthropoda > Arachnida > Araneae > Tetragnathidae > Meta > Meta bourneti. Next base: position 23,656,705 of record OW119924.1, on the reverse strand, counting down.
TTTAATGAATGAACTCCACTATCCTCCTGGAGAGGGAGTCAGCTATGAAGCAGCAATATTTTAAGAATGTTTTAAAGCTTGGTTATGATGGCTTCAGAATGAGTTCGTAGCAGATTTGATCCCACAGTTCCTGATCGAGAGTTACAATGTACACTACGTCTGTGTTTAGTGGACGAATTGCATGTGTCAGTTTCAAGTGAAATTAAAACGATCGTGGAATGTTTACACGAGTTTCTGTTCTTACATTTCCTAAGCAGATTTGTCTGTTCACGATTGAAGTAGGAAACAATCCAGATTATTGGTCAAACCTGTGGACTATATTAGAACACCAAGGATAAAACATATTTTGTTGAAAAAACTTAAATTAAAATACCTAATTTAATAAATAATTTTATAAGGTCATCCAGTCAGTTTGAAGGAGAAATAGTTTGGTTTTATTTATGTGGTTTCTGAACAAGTTTATGTTTTCAAGAATTTTTGATCTGAGAGTATTATTGCAGTGTGCATTTAGTTAAGGCGTGGTGGAAGAATTCTCCAAGCTGAAATTGAAACTACAAAAAATGTGTATAGAAAAATCTATTTTCCATTTCACAAAGTATATATTTGCTGCTGAAAGTAAATAATTCCAACACTCTTTGGAGAGAGAATGAGGAGTGGGGATAAATATTAAAAAAGATGTTTTAAAAGTTTCCTTAGAAAGATTCTGGACTAGTTTGGTTGTAGAAATTTTATCTTGGAGTCAATGTTATATACATTATATCTTATGTACGGAAATTCTAAATTGCTTGCTGAAATTGAAACCATAATGGAATGTATGTGTAATTTTTCTTTTCGTTTCCTTAAGTTGGCTATGCCTGATAACTATTGAAGCAGAATAACCAAGTTCAGAGTCACCGTGTCAAAATATTTATAGTATTACTGGACATTCATATTTTGTTTAAAAATGTTTGCATTTGGATAACTAATTCAACACACTCGTCCATCTCCAATTTCCAATACATTCAATTAAAAAAGTCAATTACCCTTTACAGAGGGAATCAGGCAGTGAAGGAGCAAACCTTTAAGTCTGTAGGGTTTTCACTTATATTCGTTCTGTAATCTGCAGTCATAAAACTCAAACCAACCAATTATAGGTTTCTCTCTTTCCAAGCAAACAAGAATATAAAACTTCTTAATTTTTAATTCACGTCATATCACACTGAATTTTGGACAAAGATATTATCTCAGAAGTAATGTATTAATAATCACGTCAAACGGCGGTAAATACTACATTATTTTTGCCTCTAGCTTAATATCTGTATCAACATTATATAACAAAGCGACATTAAGAAAAAATCTGTTGATGACTAATATGCAACTTCAATTATTTCCAAGAAATCGGAGTACGTTCTTTTCTCTAATTGCTCTAAATGAGTTTACACAAAGGTGTAGGAATAAATCGTAAGCAAATATGTTCTTACAAAATAAGACAGACTCCGAGTTATTTATTTACTCTCATTCTTCCCGTTCTCCTTGACCTGACACATTGTAAGATATCTTTATTAACTACATTAACAGCTAGGTTGTTTGTATCTTTCCCACTGGGGGAACTATAGTGCCTTAGGGCACTAGCTCTGAAAGGAGGCTGCAAAATGAAATGGTATGAGTCAGAATTTGTTCTATATTCGTTGGCACCAGCTTGCCTGTTGTGAGGAAAGTTATACTGTTCATCTTTTGTATGCAAATTAAAATAATGGCAATTGCCACAAGTTAGCCCACAATTAAAATAATGGTAATTGCTCATGGCTCATCTATGTAACCTGGTAACCCCTTGTACCCTTTTTTCAGAACTTAATTGTTTTTATAGACTACTTTTTTACCATATCGTAATTGGTTATACTCTTTTTTTCATTGGATATACATTCATTGGTTACATACTTTTTACTATATATTTATTGGTAAATATCTTATCCAGTCTCCTTGTTGACAGTTTTTGATGTAAAGAAAATGCATGATAAACTTGCTAGTTTTTAAGTTTTTTATTTTATTTCTTAATGTAAATAGCCATGAAATCACTAATTAAAACCTCGAATCCTAAGATTGCTTCATAAAAATTTCAACTGATTATGTTTCATTAGGTTTTTATACTGTACAGTAGCGGAAAAAACCGAACCATCCCTCTTCATTCGAGCAATTTTAACAGTAGAGAAAATTCAAAGATGGCGTTCGACAACTAACGTCTTCTATAAATTCAAATGCATAAAACTTGCATAAGGAGCCGTCTTCATATTAAATAGAGCACCAACTTCATAAATTCCAACGGAAACCCCCTATTTTGACACACAATTTCAAATCTATGTTAAAATTTTACTGCAGATACCAAATTTCATGTCATTAGGTCTTACCGTTTCGAAGTTATGAGTACAGAAAGATTGGAGCTTCTAATGTTAAATCAGTTTCTCAAACTTTTAATGCTGACAAATACGTTTCAAATAGTGTTGAAATTTGAAATTCGGGTAGCTATAACTACAGTTAATCTCGATCTACGAATAGCGATTTTCAATGTGGAGGTGATCCCTGAAATTGATAGTAGCTTTAACATTGAATATCTCCTCATATATGGATAGTAAAGTCATGAAATTTTCATATTTATACTAATTTAATGATGCGGAACCTGATTAAGGCATCAAAACAGTGTGTTTCTATTTTAAATTTTGTTGTTTGCAAAATTTGATATGAAGACGGATCCTTATGCAATTTTTTTGCATTTGAATTTGTAGAGAACGTTATTCCCTATTGAATGATATCTTTGAATTTGCTCTACTATGTATGGTGCTCAAAATAAAGGGGGTGGTTCGTTTTTTTCCGCGACTGTACATTGTGGAGGAGAAAACACGCTATTGAGTAATTAGCCATTAAAAAACATTTAAAAAATAGGTAATTGAATTTACGTCGCACTTGAGCAACACAAAGGCCTACTGGTGAAGGTTCGGGATCAACCCCCGTCTACGTAAATGACGGTCTTTGGTTGGATCGATTATCAAACTCGCAATTCTTCGGTTGCTAATCCGCAACTCTACCAGTTTGAAACACGATCCAACCAAAGACGTTCGAGTATGTGGCTGCTAGTGCACGTTAATTCTGACGTGACCTCAAATATCCTCACGTTGACGTGGTGTGAAAGCTTGGAAAGTGGAGTACCAGCTTAGGTTTTAACCTTGTCCTCTGACCGTAGTTCAAAATTACGAGGTATTGTCCTCAGATCTTTCCCTTCGAGATTGATTCCGGACCGTCACTAATAGTCCATTGTCTTGCTCCAGTGCCACGTTAATTGAACTACCTGCCGATCTACCGTCACTCTACCACCTGGGCTATTGTGTCACCGGGCATTTAAAAGGCTCTAGATGGGACTGTTTGCATCTTCAAAACATTTTTCAAAGTATTTTCGAACAGTTTCTACGAAATGTTAATCATTTAGAGTTTAAAACTACTTAATTAAAAACGAAAAAATCTCAAAATTTATTTTGTGATAACTTGATCCTCCTGGTTACCTCTAAGCTCTCTCATTTATGTGTATAATTTCATATTTTAAGAGAAAGTTTCGTTTCAGTCATTGTCTTTCTGCATTTGAAAATTTAAATTATTTTACGAAGATGAGAAGAATTAGCTCGACTTTCCTTTCCTCTTATTACTTTCCAATGAGAGAACTTTTTACCCTTTAATTTATAATTTATAAATGTAATCTATGTTTCATAATACTTTCATCAATTGATATGTTCGCATATTTGATTAACCTTTATAATTTCTGTAGTAACGTGTTTTTCAAAAGCTTAAATCTCTCTCTCTCTCTCTCTTAAGATACAAAAGTGCAAAAATAAAATTTGGAGCAGAATTAGTTAAATTACTTAATCCGATAAGAAATTAAAGAAATTAACTCTTTGTCTGCCGGGATGTTTTAAATTTAATCTTTGTGAAAATTCATCAAAGTTCAGTTTGACAGAGATTTTTGTTATATCTCTGTTTATTCTATGTAGATTGAATAGATTGAACTTTAGTTGTTAGGCTGATACATTTAACTAACTTTAACGGATAATTTTCTTATACCCTAGTTTAATAGAATATAGGAATAAAATGGATTGGTAAGAAAATTTTATTATATAACTTTCTCAGTGCTTAAGTAAAATATTATTTGAATTAGATACATTTTTGGAAGACTTCAAAATAGTTTTTAGAAAAAACGCATATTATTGCTTTAAATAAAAAAATACTACTAAAATATTACGTACAGAGTATAAAAAGTAAAGGCATTGAAAAAGATCCAACTAATGAAGACCTCCGAGAGTTTTACTATGGATAAACGACTAATAAAAGAGATTAGTGGTAAAAATGGTAAAGTTACAATGTGTATAAAGAAATAAAGTAAAACTGAAACGTAATAAGTTAAAATGAATAATTAAAACAAGTACATTAAATTAAAATATAAAAACATTTCATCGCTTCGAATTTAAAGGGAAACCATATATTAAATAATATATTAAATATGTATTTAATATATTTAATAAGGAAGTAATATATTAAATAAATCTATTTGTTAAAAATAGGATTAAAGCATTTCATAAACCACATTTATGCCCTTTAGGGAACATTTGTTCATGTTTTAAAAGATTGCATTTGACCAAAGAGCTTTTCTTTCGAATAGTTTCCCTTGAATCTCTAACTTCCTACTGGAAAGGCGAAAAACAAATTGCCATTATGTTATGTGAAAAACAAAAATAGTGATTGAACGGAAATTGAAATACTATCTTACCTGTTTTGAGGTATTGTTATTCTTGCTAATGAATCATACAACACATAGCAAATTGGAAAAGCAAAAATTAGAGAACGAAATTAAACTTCTTTTGTACTAATTCCAAACAGCAGCTGTAAAAGTTCCTTTTCTAAAGCATCTGCTGGACACCCTGATTTGTTTGCTTCGTATTTAAATAAACCCTAACAAATTTTAATCATTTTCCACTTTTAAAACAGTTTTATCTTTCTTCCTTACATTTTTCAATCTTGAGATAAATCATACTGAATTAGATTATTTCAACCAATATTTGTGAATAGTTCAATGTTTATATCGTTCTTTAACTCGATGAATAAGCATGATGGTGATAAAACACATTCCACAGAAAAATGAAATCCTTCACTCTTTTGTTTTCTACATGTAAAGGGGCCCTTGATTTCTTCTCTCTTAATAGGGTATTTGAACGAATTGAAATATATTTATGAAAATTTATGCACACTTAAAACATGCTCCTCAATTAAGTGAAACATTTATTTTGTGATTTCTTTAAATTGAAAAAAACCCCATTTTTTAAAAGCATTGAATTTGAGATAACTTAATCTTTTAAGGTATTGTCCCTCAAACAATAAGAATAATTTTGTATTATGATTTTTAAAACTAAGTTTTCACAATTTATATTTACTTGTAATGAGAAGGTGTATATCTACTAAAATCCATTTATTCAGCTCTAATGTATTTAAAATCTTTATTTTGTTCCATTTATTAGCTCTATAAAGATGAAAAAGAAGATGGCCAGTAAATGGCTACATGTTTCTCTGTGTTTTATTCAGTGGATTTAAAATGTGATGAATGTGACAATAAATTTATTGTTACATTCATCAATATTGTTCTTATTTATCTTTTGTATTAATATAATATTGATTTCATACACACACACAATAAGTAATACAAAATTAATATAAAAAATCCTGGCCTGAGCTTTTGCACACATTTGAAATCATAAAAGTTTTCAAGAGGTCAAGAGGAAATTACATGATCGCTTTGATGAATTTAAAATCCAGATATAGACACACGGATTAGTTTTGAACCCGAAATCTAAAATTGGGCAAAATAACTAACGACTTCAAATATATGGTTTAAAAAGTTACCTTCCATCTTGTGAAGATTTTATGTATACCCTTTCATGTTAATAATATCTTTATGCGTAACTGTCCTAAAATAAATTTGCGTTTACGAAAACGTAAGCAATTAAGGATCTATAATATAAATGATGGCTTTCATTGGTGACCCGAATGTGATTTGAGTTTCTTATCAGTTTTCATTATTTTGATTTAATACATCAGTAAAATATTTATTGAGGCAATCATTTAAAAAAAATTCCATGTGTATTTATTTTTCAATTTATTCCAACACGTGTCAACCTCATTAAATAAAAAAAGAAGTTTGAATTGTTTTTTCTGCTATTAAATCTTTAAGATACCCCTACACCTAATACAGTTATTAAAGAAATATATAATACATTAAATTAATTAAAGGACGTCAGGTTTAGGAAAACTATCTTATACAAAATTTTAACCAGTGACGAAATACTTGTGAACATCCCCAACCCCCTTTGACACGTTCTCTTAATATACAATAGCAAAAAGTAACAGTCCACCGATAAATCAAATCAACACTACAGAACCGATCTATACTGAAAGACTAAAAAACCTGACTCTACCTGGTCTGCGAGCCGGGTAAACATATACGAAAGAGAGTATTAGGCTTGAGGGCCGTATCCGTAAACCTATCTGGAGGGCCGTATCTGGACTCTGGGCTTGAGATCAATCTATTCAATACAACTTATTTATCTTACACGCACGGTTTTGTTTGTATACGTGCTAGTTAAACTTGATCCCAACGAGAACATCTAATTATATGACAGCTCAAATAATTAAAAACATTAAAAAGTAACACAAATTCATGAAATATTTAGTAGTATGAACATTCGCATCGCTAACAATGTTAAAACGTAACTCAAATTTAAAAAATATTCAGTATTATGCACATTCGAATCGCTAACTTTTTATAAATAAATGTTGTTGCCTAGAGGGGTGATAAAATGCCAAATCAATCAACCAAGTTGAATTTTTGCGGAGCAGTCACGTGACTACTAGGGACATGTTGGTCCCACTTTTTGAAGCTCTTCTCAATAGCGATGCTCCATCTTATATTTCACGTCTATGGATGTGGCTAAATGGTTTTCCGTGAGACATATTTTTAAAACTAGTAGATAGATCACTAGTTTGTTGTTTAAATCATTGATCTAATACATAACTGAAGTTTCTTAGAAACACGTCTATGTTATATTCGATCTTTGTTTCGGATAAAATACTTCAATCAAAATTAAATACTTCACATGAATCAACTCGGGATAATTGTATTTGGAGAAAAAAACATCCGGATTTGGCATTTAATTACAATTCTACATATATTCGCATACATTTACATGTATGCGAATACATGTAGAATTGTATCTGGAGAAAACCGGTTTACTCTTTCAGATTAGGACTTAAAAGACAGAAAAACAGTTAAGAAAGTTGGAAATAAAGTTAACAAACATCCCAGGAAATTTTGTTCTAATTCGATAATCTGAGAGAACTTATATCCAGCCTTTCTAAACGATCCTTTCCTATCAATAAAATATTTCGATATAGAATCAAGCATTTCAATCAAAATAGAATATTTACCATGTATCAATTTAACTGTGAAAATATCATTCAACAACAATAAGCTCTTTTTGAACTAGGACTTGAAATATAAAGAAATAGAGCAAGCAAATAAATATAATTTGCAAAAACTAGGGTTTAAAAGCTGGTAAGGGGTTGGGGGTATTTCAATTAACGTCACACTGGAGCAACACAATGGGCTATTGGTGACGGTCCGGGATCAATCCCAAAGGGAAAGATCCGAGGACAACACCACGTAATTTTGAACCACGGTCAGATGACGAGGCAACACCTGAGCTGGCACCCCACTCTCCAAACTTCCACACCACGCCAACGTGAGGACATTTGAGGCCACGACAGATTTAACGTGCACCAGCCCCCTTTGTACACGACGGTGTTTGGCTGGATTCGAACTCGCAACCCTTCGGTTGCTAGTCCGTTGCTCTTCCAACCGGGCCACCGCGGCCCTTAAAAGCTGGTAATGAATAACTCATTTTTATAAGTTTGGGGGAAATGGATGAGAATTACCTACCGAAACATTTCCGGTTTTCTTAGCCATACTTTACAGTTTTATCTTTGCTTTTACTTCAGGGGTAAATTTATACTCAGGTAGATGCATACCAGTTGTGGTATGCATTTTTTTTTCAATATCCAAATGGAGTCAGCTCCCAATCAGTTTCGGAAACCATGATTTAATTCCTGATTTTGGTGTCTTCCTTTCGAAGTAAAAACCGATTGTCTCCCCATTTCAAACAAATTTTTACATGGAATAAATGGATCAGTAAACCTTCAAATATTTATATTCATGCGAATAATTGTGCGAAAATTGCGTCGTATTTGCTTGCCTTCACGACAGGGATTAGTCATTTCGGAAATATGCTCCAAATCAACTGTAAGGAAAGAATTTAAAAATAAAACAGGTATTAAGAATTTTCATCGGTATTTTAGTGGTAATGAGAATGTCGATATTCGCTAAGGAAAATCTTAGGCCTAAAGCCGGTATTGAGAATTTCCATCAGTATTTTATCGGTAACGAGAATGTCAGTATTCGCAAAAACAAACTTTAAGCCGGTACTGAGAATTCCTACCCGTATTTTACCGGCAAGGAGAATGTAGGATATTTGCAAACCTTGCAAAACATCCCGATGTTTTTGTGCAAGTTCAAACACCTATTGCAAGAATTTGCACCCTGCACTTTGTCCTTTCCAAGACCTTCCAAAATACTACTCCCAAACTGTGATACATTCCTGGCCAGACTGATGCCATTCTTCTTCTCAAGTCCCGTCTAATGCCATTCTCTCGCTTCCCGTGGCTCGCAAATAGCGCAGACGTCCTCCGAGGGAATAATTGGATCAGAGCGATACAGGCAAGAGCCGGAGTCTCTATTTCCGTAATTGTATTGAAAGCAAACGTGAAACAGGGTGATGGCTAAAAGGCTGTCGGTCCACGGGGATGGGATGTTGTGAGGGTGGACGATTAATGCCGCTGGAGTGTGGATCGTCTGCAGTTGATAGCTGGGAGATCCATTTCGGAAATTTTCAATAATGGATCTCTATTTATGAGGAGGGCTTTACCACTTTCAGATTTGTGGGCCCGAATGTCGATTTGGTTTGTTGGCTGGCATTCGGTGGGAGACTCATTTTCTGCTTCGTTTTCAAGTGCGTCAGCTTAAACAAAGACTTGTTGAGTGTAGTGTTTTATGAGGGTACTATGCTTTCTAAAGTGTCCGAAAACTAACTGATAAGTTAACAACAGATCATTTAAGTCCTCTTAGCGTCACGAGATTTCCAAGTATTGTAGTATTGCTTTTACCCCTCAACACACTTAATGACTCAATAACCACATCTATTGGGTGAAAGAATCCTTGGATGTAGTTGATTAATAGATTCTTTCACCCAATAGATATTTCTAAGGGTTGAAGGAATCCTTGGATTCTTTCAACTTATAGAAAGATTCATTGCTCTTTTCTCCTTGAAAGTAAATCCTATGAAAAGAGTCTATTCGTGCTTTCATTTGAATAGAATCATTTGGAAAGATTTTATTCGTGCTTTCATTTGAATAGAATAATTTGGAAAGATTCTATTTTTTCCTTAGGATAGAATCCTTTGGAATTATTATAATGCTCTTTTCCTTGGAAGTTAATCCTTTGGAAAGCTTTGTTGGTCCTATCCTTAGAATAGAATCATTGAGAAAGGTCCTCTTGGTCATTTTCTTAGAATCGAATCATTTGTAAATTCTTTGGAAAAGTTCTAGTATTCCATTTTCCTTGGAAGTGAGTCCGTTGGAAAGATTCTGTTGGTCAAGAAGGTCAAAGCTGGTTAGAAATCTTGCAGGGAAGACTACAGGTTGCAAGGTGGAATTATGAGTGTCGACCTCTCAGAGGGTTAAAGCAAAATGCCGGGTATCTTAAACTTCCTGTACAAACTTTAACATAAGTGTACAACTAATGATAAACTTTAAAATTAGGGCTACTAAAAATGCTATACACATGGTGTCTCGTTTCTGCAATAAAATGTACTTTTTAACGCAACGATTTTCAAGCGGTGAGCAGCAAGATTGGCTCTGATGTACCTTACGGATGATGAAACGATATAAATTGTGTTTATTGCATTTAAACGTTTTAGTTTTATACTTTTGTCTAACATATTCATTAATAATTCCAAATTATATCCCTACTTTTAATACCCATATAAATAATTTTCAGTATTTTTTTTGAAGCATCATAAATATAAATTGTTTCAAAAAGAACTTTAGGGGAAGAAGAAAGGGGTAGGTAACTTTTTTGCGTCAATCGAAATTATACCTATTTTTTGTCAGACCGGCAAAAAAGATGTTTTGATGTGCCTCAGAATTTCAGTAATTAGTTTATGCGCGCCTTGGATGAAAAAGTTTGAAAATTGCTACTGCAGTACATCCGGGCTTTTCTTGCGGGCAAACATTCCTTCGTGAATACGGTTTAATTTTGTGTTCCTTACCTCCTTTTAAGATTTATACAGGAAGTTTTGTAGTGCCTTGTATGGATTTTTTATTTGAGAGCACTAATTTTAAATATATTATTGTTAAATGTCTTGTACTATAGGAATACGAAATTCAAATATTTACTTTTCATGTAACTACTCTGAGAAATTGAGTTTTAACGATAACTAATTAATCATTAAATTATAATAGTTAACGTTTATCTTATAAAGTTTATAAACAGTTTGTTACAACGTAAGACAGACATTTTCGTTCAGATTATTTGTAATAAAATTTCTGGATAATGTTTGGTAGAGGAACATGATTAGTTTTGCAAACGATAACAGAAGTTCTGATGTTTTGTTCTTTAGAATGTTGAATAGCTGTCACGTTAAATAGCATCCATGGTTTTTGTTGTTTAACGCTATGAAGCTTATTTGTATGTATGTATTAATGTTGTGTATTTAATTTTTAGTATTTTACATTCTAATAAACTTTGATTTGCACAACGATAGCTTTATCGATTTCAGATAAAAACCGACGGGACACAGTTAAAAAGGCAAAAGTGAAAAATAAAAAGGATTAGATAGTTTAAAGAAATAATTAATTCTTCATGTTGGGATATTTTTAAATAAGTTGAATTAGTACATTCTATATGAAAACCATTTTTATAGACTTACTACTTCCATAAGAATAAATGAGATTTTCAACAAATTCATGGCTGGGCAATAATTAAACTTTAGTTCTAATGCAGTTAGTTTAGTTGAAAATTTTTACTTTCAATAAACTGCATCACATATTTGTTTTGAAAGATATTTTCTTCTGCTTTAAAGTAAGTCAACTCTTTGGCAAAGAAAAATAATCTGATTCATTTAATTTGAACTTATATCAGAACTGAGTAATTTGTTAACACTGATCCCCAAAAGCAGGGTTACATTGGTTGTGTTATGCGTCTAAATAGAGATGCGACATAATGAGTAACTGTTTCGAAATAAACTACTGAAATCTTGCGAAAGCTGAAAAGAATGGTCATTAAAGCAAGGCTAACACATTAAAATCAGAGAATATAATTATTGGAGAAATCCTTAAAGGCTTAAATCACGTTTTGCAGCCCGCATCCCTCTTATTATAAAGACTATTAGCTACAGACAAAATTACTATAATTTTCTTTGTGACGATGACTGAAATTGCAAAACAAAGTCTAAGATTTCGTTTCGAAATGATTTCATAAGTAGTTGAAATATTATAATACATAAGGTCACCCTCCATGGTAACCCCAAGGTCCTTACTTTTAAAGATAGGAACATATAAGGCGGAAATTGAATTCATAAATTGAATATTAAACTATAAAGGAAATATACACATAAAAATGGAACGTTTGTTGAATAATTTTTTCCCATTCCAACTTGCTTGTTTTGAACCATTTTAACCTCTCCTAGTGTTGTCTCGACGAGGCATTACGTCATTAGCAAAACTGACCACATCTTGATGGACGAGATATCTCGTCATTAGAAGAAAACCAACCAGGATCTTGATCTCGTCGTCATAAAAATCGGTAATATATTGAGGAATTTTTACTAATGTCGAGAGGAGATATCTCGTCATTAGTAAAGATTGTTTAGATCTTGATGGACGAGATATCTCGTCAAAACCAGGATAAAAGCAAAATCAGTGGTTCCTGCATTTCGTGTCTATCTGTATACCGACAACGTTCAAACGGTTGGATATATATTCATGAAATTTTGGCACTCATACTAACTTTAGTAAATGAACTACACACCGTCAATATATCTAATTATCAATCTATCTATAACTTTGCAAACATTCAGCTCTTTACTCCAAGTAGATATTAGTAACTAAGCGGAGTTAATGAAAGTCCTTTAGAATCAATTTCCATCAAAATATGTAAAGGTTCCTAACAACGATTTCATAAATAAATAAGTAAATAATAAAAAATTTCAGGCATTTTAAGAATGTTTCAGAAGACCAATGAAGTCCGGGCAACTTTTAACATTAATTGCTCCAATTTTTGTGCACTCTCATTCTCCAGAATTGGCGGACCAAATAACTTCAAACTTGATATTTAGGTTATATTTTGATATAAACTCGAAATTTACCGTTGAAATAGTTTGGTTGATTGTTTATAGGTTTTATGGCGCAAGGGCCATATTTGGCGAACAACATCAAATAAAAAATAGCGGGAAAGTGGGGAAAGAGAGATTGAGTAGAGTAGTGCGATGAAAGCTTGACTCCCGCGTTTACTAAAGACTGTAAACCTTATGGGAAAAGAAAAGGTACACACCTAAAGGAGATATACCCCTGTGGGCACCGTTGAAGTAGGATGTAACTGAAATTTATAAAGTTTGTGCGCAATTTAATATGACGATGCCCATTAAGCAAATTTTAGGCATATGGGTTTATAGAAGACATTATTCCCTATTTAAGGGCACATCTGGATGTGCTCTACCATAAACGATGCAAGAAATAAGGATCTAGTTCGAATTCTTCGGCGCATATTTGTTGCACATGCTAATCCCTTTCAAAGTGTGACACCGTCCCTATGACCATGCTGTCTTCTACCCCGTTGAGCCTCCATCAGAACACAATATTTTATAAGGAAATAACCAAGCAATGTTTCTTTTTCTTAACCCACGCAACTTTCTCCACGTTGTTATGTTTTGTGCGATGCAGAGACCACAGAACCCACACGATGCTCAACATCAATGCTCACTCCTGAAGTGCAATACCTACGGAAGAAGCAGCAAACAATAGGAGGCGTTATTGAATTACAAATCCGAAATGGAATTTTCCTTCGCTAATAAATACCCTGCCGCATTGTGCACATCGTACAATGGTAATCCCCACGTCAACTAGGATTTCCCGAATAAAAAAGCCCTTGTATGAAAAATTCATGGGCCCCAACCATCTGCGCATTTGACATTTAACCCGAGGTAACTAGCTGAGGGAATAGAGCTCATCGGTGACTGTTCCATGCGTTTGATTTCGTTTTTTACCCTTATCAGTGCGCAAGAAACTAATCTCGCGTTTCAAGGTTGAGTTAATAGAGCTCAACCTCTTAACCGTTTCACAGTCTATCTTCAGATTAATTCTTGTAAGAAGAGGAGGAAAATCTTGATGGAACGATTTTTTCGGGATTGGGAAATGTTAAGCGCTTACGCTTCTCACTGTTCAATTGGTTTCGTTTTGATTTTCTGTACAGGGGTAATGATGGTTACGTTGCATGGAATTAATATTGAGTTAGTTACAGACTAAGATTATAGTAATAAAAAAGGGTGAAAATCTTATTCATTTATTTTTTATTAACCCACTGGGGGGTTACATGTATTGATCCGTTCTGTAACCTGCAGTCTTTGCTGCGTGACTTCTAATCAGCTGTGACCAATAGAATCTTTCATGGGATTCTTTCTACCAATAGGCGTGTTTATTTAGTCATTATTTTTTCGTGGGGAAAAAGTAATACTACATTACTCGGAAATCTTGCGACGCTAAAAAGAAAGGAAACTGAAGTTTTATTTTTCGCTTGGAAAAACTTCAAATTCAGCATTCGAATGAAGGACATTGGCCTTTAAACACATCTCTGCATTAATAAAGCGTATAATAATTCTATCTGTCATTAGAATTACTCAATTGATTATTACGGATATTTCTGCTGGTTTTGTAGAAATGTTTATTTCCGATATTAAATAATTTTCTTGATAGTTATATTGTGATTATCTTTTATTGAATTTTACAATATGTGAAGAGTTTGCATCTTGAAAAGCTGATATCGCACACCGGATGCAATACCACCTATTTCATAAAAATGAACTTTTAGTTTAACGTGTAGAAAGACTGCAAATAGTACATGCTTCTTCAAGCTACAAAACTGCCACAAATATAGATTCCAATAGAATGCAGTTGAGGCTCCAGTCTCCACCGGAGCAGAGCAGTTTTGTAGCGTAAAGAAGTATGTGTTTATGACCTTTCTACACAAACATTAAACTAGATATTTTTTAGTTATGTAGTATTACATCCAGGTTGGAAATGAAACTCATCTTATCTAGCTACACATTAGCGATCTAATAATATCAGAGCCAAACTATCAGAAAATCATTTTTAGTGAAAGGAAATATATATGGTCGGCCTTAGAGCTAAAACTCATAAACTAACATTTTTCGGATACACTAAATGCTTGTTTCAATGATTAATAGAAATACATCGCTCTATTGCAATCTGTTTAAAAGGTATACAACACTATCAAAATGCTAATCATTTTTATTTTTTGAACAAAAAAGTTTTTAAACAATTGTACAGTAAAACGAATTTGTCAGTTAATAAGTTTCTCATCTAAGTCGACATTATATCGTCGGCTTAGAGCAAAAACTCACTGACAAAAAAATTTACAGAACAGTCAATTAAAGACTAACTATCAATGTTTAGGTCAAAAATAAAAACTATAACATTCTGATATATATCATTCTGCTATATTTTAAACCGAATACAATCTCATCATCATATGTAAACGATCATTTAGTAGGAAAAAATGCCTTTCCTAAAAATATTAATTAATGAGTTTGCTCTTAGTCGATGATATATATTAGCAGCGATACTTAGGTGTAAATTGTTGGAGGTGACAGCAATTTCTTTTGTTTATAGATACTGAACATGTTGGTACTTTAAAAATTTCCCTTGACTGATCTTCAGTTTAATTACACCCCTTTCCAAAACTTGGTAATTTTTCCCTATCTTATTATAACCAATCAATATTCCCACTTTGAGCCCTAAGAAAAGTCGCATTAATTTTTCCGACAAAGTGGGATTCCGTTGCCACACACCCCGACAGGAATTCCATTCACAGAAAATCGTCCTCCGAGATGACGCAAAAACAAGCGCGGAAAAGAATGGCGGACAATTTATGCGATTTGTATAATATGGAGTTGTAGACGGGGCTGTAAAAAGGCATCGCGGGGAGGGAGCAGTGTCGAGAGTCATCCCGCAGCAAATGGATGAGCAAAAGCTTTGGAAGTGGTAGCAATAAACTACCTCTCCAATGCAGAGCAGCTAGGGTTCGGTTTTTGTGGGAGGGGTGCTCCGAAATTGCGAGCGAAACCGCATCAGGTTTCCGCTTAACCCTTCGCTGCCTGTGAAATCTTGAAAATACCAGGATAGTAGTGTACAGTAACATCTCGTTATATCGTGGCTATATATCGCTGCTTTTTACTAGTCTCGATAGATTTGCGGTTAGGGGAACGCCTAAAATTTTCCTCTCAATCAAAATTCGAATAGTCGAACCCGAAACAATTGGGAAAATTAAGGAAATACGAGGGTCACTTGATTAAGTTTGGTAAATTTCTATGATATGGCGACGCAATTAATTTGGTGATGTCACATTTGGTGTCACTCTTTGAACTAGCTCAGGCGAAATTTCAGCTAGATGATAACCCTTTTTTGTGTTCTACGGACGTTTAAGTGCCCTGGTACCTCAGTTGTAAGAGTAACGGATTAGAAACCGGAGGGTTGCTAGTTTGAATCTCGGTCCAGCAAAAGACCGTCGTGTACGTGGGGCTGGTGCGCGTTAAATCTGTAGTGACTGCACATGTCTTCACGTTGGCTTGGTGTGGAAGTTTGGAGAGAGCGGAGTCAGCTCAATAGTCGATCTCGTCATCTGACCGTGGTTCAAATGACAATGTGTTGTCTTGGATCTTTCCTTTGAGATGGATCCCGGATCGTCGACAATAGCTCTTTGTGTTGCTCCAGTGTGACGTTAATTAACTACCTACTTATGGACGTTTGAAGCGAGTATTCTGGCAGCTGTCACGAAAATTTAAAAATGAGTTCTGTGCAAGAAAAGAACATTTTTATTTAAAGAAATGGATGGTTGCTCTATACACCAGATTTGACCCCATGCGACCCTTTTTTCCAAATTTGAAAATTTGGCTTGTCGATTACATATGTCATTGCTTCCGTCAATCCGTAAGTTGCAGCCTTTGAGAAAGATACTTTTCCGACGGGATGAAAAAATTAGAAACTCTCGACCAAGTGTACAACCCTCAATGATAACTATGTAGAGAAATCAAATAGATTAAAAAACCCATGTTTAATTAGCTTTTCTACCATACTTATCAAACGACCCTCATACGTAAATTGCATGAGAGGGATTGCCAGTGTAAACAAACAAGCCACCGGAAAACGAGAATTTCACTTCCTGTTACGGATTACGTACATGAAGCACATTTTACCGCAAAAACACTAACTGCATCTGCATTTAACTTTACAGAAAAATCCTATTATTCCATTACATTATCACTATATTTCTCTTACGTGACGCGAAAAAGGCCTAATTTATATTTGTTGTTTTGCAACTATTAAATCAATCTCGTGAATTATATCTTCCAACGGAAAATAAACTTTTTCACTAGATACAACCCTCTGAGGGGTCGACATGCATATAATCCGTTCTGCAATCTGCAGTCTTCCCATGACTTCTAACCAATTTTGACCTTCTTGACCAACAAAATCTTTCAAACTCTGGTTGTGGTTACTTGTCATGTGTGATGTGGAGGAAAGCAATTCGAAGCTACTCAGAAATCGCATGACGTTCAGAGGGTTAAATCAAAACAATTACGATGAGTGGCTTCAAACTCGTGTTTTAAAAATGTATTTAAGTTTCGCTGTGTGCAAGTATTGCATGTATGATAATATGAAGGCACAGCAAACTATCAAATGGATTCTTACACTACAGATGTGAATGGTAAATAGAGAGGTAGGTATTTCAATTAACGTCACACTGGAGCAACACAACGGGCTATTGGTAAATAGAGAGAATAGAAAGAAATTAAGTTAAAAATCATAGTACTGAAAAAACAAAGGAAAAAATTTCTACTCTATAAGTTTTACTCGTTAAGTGATTTCTCAAGACACACACATTTAACCTTCATGCAAAGAAAAAATAACTTGTGGACTTCACCAGTCCAAAGATCACCACATTCTATTCTAGAAAAGCTAAAAATCTCATATCTTGAGAATAGTTTCTTAGAATTCCACTTGTATGCAGACGATATACCGTTTCTGAATCAGATTCTGAACCTATTGCCAGATCATACACCATAAGCTAAAAGTCTACAAATGTATCTCTAAGTCCCACGTGTAATTTGTAAATTTTTTTCTACACTTATTGAAGAGTATTTCCTAAATTGATGCTTTTTATTAAATAAAATATTTGTCAGAAGTTCACTTTATGATTTATTATCGGTTTTTGCTTATGAATGGTCAAATGTTATGAAAGCTAAAATGATAAACTGCTAATACTGCGGAAATAACAGAGGTTGGATCCTTTCATTCACCGGGGGAAAATATTGTTTGGCGCAGCTTGGCCTGATCTGGCCCTTGTGGTATAAAGAACCAACCAATCAATCTTGCATTCACTACTGGTGGTGTAAATATTAAGGAAGAGTCATTATTAACCCTTCATATGTGCGTTTTCAGAACTTTATGTTTTGTTTATAGAGATGATGTTGCTACTAATCCCCTTAGTAAATATATAATCTAGACCAAGTCCAAAAAACCATGTTTTTCAAGTCAACCAACAGTCCTGCAGTTTTCACTGCATGACTTCTAACCAGTTTTGACCTTCTAGGATTCTTTCAACCAATAGATGGGGCGATTTAGTCGTTAAGGGGGAAAGCAATACTACACGAGTCGAAAATCTCGTGAAACACGCAGAGTACCTAAACATGTTTTCACAAGAATCTAAGGGGATAAATGCGAAATATTTTAAATAGAAACACATATCAAATCCAAAACATTGCTACCCATTAGCGTAATCCACTAGTCTTAAAATATTATGGTGATATTAAAATATAACGACATACAAAGTGCTAAAGGATTTGTAGGATATTTTCTAATTAGCATAAAAGTTACTCTAAAGTCAAACTGAAATGAGTGTCAAAGTTGGCTTTTTAATGGTACTGTACTGAAACATTAATGCCTGCTTTCTCTTAAAAGACTTTTGTTGAATTCGTAGATTTAATTCGAATTTCAGTATGCTGTATTTTCTTAGTAATTTAATATGTATTACTGTTCTTAGAAATTCTAAAATGTAAATGTATTTAACATTTCGATAGATCGCATCTTAAATGAGTGAAGCATTTTAATGTTTGCAACATTTTTTCTTTGTAAAATTGGTACATTGTCTTGCTGTGAATATTATCCAATACATCAATAAAATACCCAACCCTCTCACAGTTTAATCAAAGCTTGCAAAGAAAGTAAATGAATTTTGAAATTCCTCGATAATATTTTATATAAAGTATTTCATACCAGTAGCGTAATCAGGTTTTCGAAGGGGGCTAAAGATTAACTATGGGCCCTCACAGAACCACTTTTTTGTCAAATAAAAATATAAATCAGATTAGATTTCTTAATTAGCTGAAAGTCTTTATAATTTATATTTGGTAATCAGATTAAATTTTAAAGTCAAAGATTTTTGTGAGCATAAAAAGTAAAATATCTCAGTTGACCCGTTTCACGATAATTCTATTTGAAATATTTATACTGACAGTAAAATAACATTAAACCAAATATTTAAATATTAAAATTCACTTATTTTTGGTCAATTTTGAAGCATTGGCATGGTATGTAGATATGCAAATATGTGAGATAGTTATGTGCCACTGAGAAACAATTCGCAGTCTTTATACTTTTAAAGTTAATTAATAATAAAATATTAATTTATTAACTGTTATCTTAAAGAAAGAATACGAAATTATAATAATCGCTGCTCCGGAAGAACAACGACGAAACTGCAAAATTGGGGTGAAATTTTAAGATATACCTGCATGAGTGACATTATTTAACCCTCCTGCTAGTTGTCTCTAAGAAGTGTCTCTTCGTTAGCAAAATTGACCACATCTTAATGGATGAGATATATCGTAATTAGAAGAAAACTGACCAGATCTTGATTTCATCATCATCAGAAAATTGGCAATGTCTTGATGACGAGACATCTCGTCATTAGCAAAATTGCTCAGATCTTGATGGACGAGATATCTCGTCGAAACCACTTGGAGGGTTAAAAGAAACATAATGTATTTCGCCTACTTTCATTACCATCAGTTTCTCACATGTAATTAATATTAATCATAAACGTATTCTTAGTTTCCTTTTTCTGGACGAATTGACGAATTCCACTTGCGTCATTGGTTTTTCAGAACAGCGAATCAGACTGTTTACTTATAGCAAGTTGGTATAAAAACAGGAAACTAACACTTTTTGGGGGCGTGACCCCAATGGAACTCTGACTAATTCAATTTGCAAATGTATTACTGAATTTTGATGTAAATGTGAGATCTCCCACTACTTCATTTGTTAAAAGGTGAACTTCAGTAACAGGATCTATGAATACCAACTATTATCTACGGCACGGTCCCTTTGTTGGGTGACCTGTTATATATTTTGAAGAAAGATGTATGCATGCACATGCATTTGGGTTCAAAGGAGCCCTAGACAGACTTCTGACTGTACGCATTTAATCTTCGGATATTTTCTCCCTTTCTTTTTATTTTATGACATATCGATCTTGACATAAACTTTTTGCCCTCTTCCCCATGTCATATGACGGTGCTCTTCAGGTTTTGCATTACTCGAGATACTTCCATAATACTAAGTGAATTCCAGCGAAAAACCTCTCCCAAGATTTGCTGTTAGTTGATGACTTAATTGTAAAATGGTTGGATTCGTTAGGAATTTTTTCAAACGCATCAATCTAGGAAACGAGGTGTTATCTAATTCTCGGCAACATTCTACTGCATGTTTTCTGTACTTGGGTAACCTTGGGTAAATCAACAACTAATGTTGTTTTGAGTGAGTTTGTGAATAGAAAAAAAGAGTTTTTTTCATAGTTGGAATTCAATCGATTTCAATAAAACTAATTTTGTTTTGTAGACATATACAGGGTCAAGCAATATTGAGAACGGTTCTATAACGTCTGATAGACATTAACTATTATTGAATATTTTGAGTTAATCCGCTGCTTTCTAAACGAGGAAGTCATAACTTTTAATTTTTTTAAATTACGTGTGCTTTCATTCACTGCTTGGTGTCATACGTTCAGATATAAAGTAAAAAAAGGTATAAAATATGAAAGGTAGGTACTGTTATACAGAGGCTGTTCGGACATTTTTTGAACGAGTTTGATGAGCTGTAAAAAAATTGTATGCCTACGAAAGAATTTTATTTTCACAGCCAGTTAAATAGTTAAAGTATAACTTATCGTCTGCTAACTCAGAGTTTTGTTTACTTTCAAAATGGCGCTTTTAAATAAGCAATGGATGGAAGGCTATGTTTCCGCTCTTTCCGAAGAGAATTATGCTTATTCAATTATTCAAAAAAGCTGTAAAAGTCATGGTTGTTTCGATATCTAAAGGTACGATAAGTAATATTATTAATGAGAAAAGAAAAAAAAGTAAAAGTTGAAAAATACTTCCAAATACGTATCCAAAAAAGAAAAGAATTTCTGAGAATATTTGCAAAGTAAGATCTTTAATTTTAAAAGAGAATCCGCCAAGTCAAAGGACTTGCAAAGTCATTAAAATGTTCAGTTTCAACTGTAAATAAAATAATTAACAGTGATTTGGATCTTAAAAAGGCCAAAAAATGCAATGTTCTCTCTCCACGACATATTGCAGAACGCAGAACTCGCTGCAGAATTTTGTATGAGAAGCATTTAGCTGGAGAAAGATGAAAAAGGTTGTGGCAATAGATGAGGCGTGGGTGTATTTAAATGATTGCAATAAAAAAGAACAATTTATTATCATAAAAGAGGAGAAAAATCTTAAAATAGGGTTAAAAAAATCTTAAAACAGGGTTCAAAAAATCTAAAGAAACTCTCTCTAAGAGATTTATAATTGTTGACTGTTTTGCATATAATGGAAAATTAAAAGTAAAGAGAGTGGGGAAAATGTAAAAATCAACTCCACATACTATCAAGACCATATTTATCACCAATATTCAAAAAAGAAATACCATATCTTTACCCACAGTGTCAACAATCAGTAGAGCTGCATCAAGATAAAGCATGCTGCCACACATCTAAATCCACTATTAAATTCTTGGAAAAAATGGAACAAAAAACTGATTTCAAGTCAATACCTTTACTGATATTCCTGCTAAATCTCCAGATGCCTCACCCATGGACTTTTGTGCTTTTGGACTTTTAGAAAGAGCATTATTGAAAAGTCGACCGAAAACCATTCAAAGGACTTTGGAAAACTGTGGAACAAGAATGGGACAGAATACCTCTGTCGATATTACAAGTCATTATTATCATGGAAATTAAGGTGTAGAAAGATACTAGTTAACAATAAGGGCTATTAAATAGAACATTTAAAACACAAAAATTTTGTGTAAAAATTTATCTTCAGTCCATTAAAATCGTTCAAAAAATGTCCGAACAGCCTCTGTAGTTTTGAAGAACATTAAAAATGTACTGAAAAAATTGGTTTCATCGCTTTATCTTTTCGAAAGACTTGTGAAATACAATGTAACTTTGTGTACCAATAAGTACTTTTTAGTAAACAAATTTGAACTGTCCTTCACGCGTCTTGCCAAATTTGTTATTGGCATTGCATTGGTAATTTAATTTTCCATCTAGAATTATCCATTATTCCGATTTTTGCCAACATCATTGGGTATTTGTCAGATATGCAATCATACTCGTTTATGAAAGTGTGTATGTTCAGAATTCAGTGGTGGCCAGTCACCAACTTAGTAATGATATATATGTATGAAGATTTCTGTGTTAATTAATAAACAATATGCGTTCAAAATTTAATTTATTTGCCATACTATTTAAAGAATTGCATTGCTGGACGAACGCCTGCTGTCAACGCCATGTGACATTTCTATATCTGGTCTGATTCGAAACAAGAACTATGCATTCCGAAATATGAAAGCGACATGTGTGGTTTGAGCATTGTTTTTTCTGCGCTAACTCAACCCCCTTTTATGTACTGTATCAATCTCCCAAGAATGACTCAAAACTAAAAACCAAATTTCCTGGAACAGTGAATAACTAATACTATTTATTGTAATTTATTTTGTAATTGTTTACGAAATATACTGAAAACAGTTATTCGTGTGCTTGGATCAATCGAGATGGTTGGTTGGTTTTGGGGGCAAGGGCCATATTTGGCCATACTGCGCCAGACACAAGACATACAATATCAAGAAACAGACACACACAACGAAAGCTTTTACTGACACAGAAGAGAGAAATACACCCAGGGAGGAATGCACCTGACAGGAATCGAACCTGCACCACATACAACTAGAAGGTTGCTAGCGCAGTTGACATACCCACTTATCCACGACGGCCCCGTCACCGAGACGTTTTATACATTTACAATAATCTTTTCAAAATTTAGTCTGATAATCAAAAAACGTTAGACCTTTTGAAAAATGTGATAAGGTCCTACCTTTTTGCAACTCTGAAATAAAAGGGTCGTCGTGGCTCAGTGGATATGTCCACTGCGCTACCTGGGAGTTGTAGGGGGCGTAAGTTCGATTTATCCCTGGGAGTATTTCTCTCTTCTTTGTGTGTGCGTCCCTTACTTGATATCGTCTGTCTTGTTTCTGGCGCAGCATGGCGAAATGACCCTTGCGCCATAAAGCCCAACCAATCCGACCTTTCTGAAATAAAATTCTGAATGTTTTACTGATGTTTAAAACCGTTTTAGATTAGATGTTCAGGTGCTTTTAATGAAAGCAAAGCAAAAACAATAATGAGTAGGCATCTATATAAGTGCCTACTTTTGGCTTTCGCAAGGAGATATGTCTAGCATTCTAATATTTCTTTGAGAAAAAATTTAGTTGATTATTTATAGCCGGGTCTCCAGCTCCTCCATAATCACACAAATAGAAAACATTCACACGAAGCTATCTGAAGCATTTATCTGCGGGTTTACTTTGGCGAGAGCATACCTTGTTAAACTCAGCCTTATGCATTGCAAATCGCCGACTTGTCATCAGAATGCATTAATGCTGCAACAACACTTCCACTCGTCAACTCCTCGTGCCATTATCATTCTTCTTTCGAACAGGGGTGGTGAATGACCTGTGGGCATTGTCCGCCGAGTGACCAATTTGGGGAGGTATGATCGCTTGATCAGATCTATCCTCGCCTTTGTGCTTGTGGGCATCATCTATTCAAGAGGACTTGAATTAATTCTGCTCTTGGGTTTATGTATTCAGAACGAATCAATGTCGGGTCGATTAAAGAAGTGATAATCTTTTTACAGATTGAATAAATATGGGATACGAAATAATTGAACGAGATCTCTTAAGTGATGTGTAGTAAAATTGTTTTAAAACGGGCAACCAGAGTAAAATATCCCCAGATTACCATCTTCGAAAAGCAAAATGTTGGGAATTATTCTTTATTTTTTGAACAATTTGGAGAAACTAAGAAAAAGCACAGTAAAAAGTGTTGGGGTTTTAATTTTTTTTAATTATTTGTTAAAAAAAGATAAAAAAAATACCTCCTATTTGTTTTAAAATATTTAATTTGAAAATTTTGTAAAAAGAATTATATCAATAAAATACTTTTTGGATAATTATTAATATAATTACTTAGGGTATTATAAATAAAATACTTATTATTTTTACGAATATTCATTTATATTTCTGGTCAATTGGTTTGGTTTTAACCCCATGCCAGTATTCCTGAGGCGAGCCGGGTGGGCATTATCGTGCTGGAAAATAACCCATTGGACACGTTACTAACACCATCACATTATCCCGATCTTAGTATCGTGAGACACTACCAGTTTTAAAAAAAGTAGGATTTGGACACGTCATATGAAAGGGAAAAAACAACAGGTTATAGGTTCTGATTAACGTATCGCTGTGCTGTCGAACTACCTCGTACCATTACTAAAGGGGACCGGCTGTCGTAAGTGATGACTTTTCCATAACGCTAGACTAGGAGTTGCAACGATGTGCCGTAAACTGAGAGTGGTAACGCTGGCCGGGTCTCAGTCACACGGGACTGTGGTGTTCCTCTGCTCCAAGTGTATAAGTGGAATTCATCACCAAACATGGCAAGCTGCCTGTCCATGAATCTCGTTCACCAATCCCGACGATATTCAGTAGTTCAAGGCTTAACGGATGACGTGCCTAACGCCCTGCTTTCACTTGGGATCTAGCAAAGGTTCGTAATGCTACAGGAGGCTATATAGTGGACGATATGCAGCATTACATGGTCGATATGGAAACTGTAGCAGTTTCAGCTTGTCTCACTATCAGCCCATCCTCTCTAATTTAGCCTGAGTGGGCCAGAGCCTTCGGAACGTGCCTGTTGTTTCAATGACCCACTGATGCCAGCACTTTGTCAAGGGAGTCGGTGTGCGTCCCAGATAACAGACGGCATATCAACAAGACCCGACAGTGGCGATCCCTTTCAAAGTAGTTTTCAGTTGAGAATATGGTGTTCGAGCGCGTCGTACAGACATTCTTTTTCGCGACGGATGGCAATTCATTGGCAACACCCTTCGGGATTGATCCCGGACGGTTGTCAATAGCCCTTTGTGTTGCTCTAGTGCGACGCTAATTAACTACCATTACCATTACTATTGGCAACACCAAGCTAGAATACTCACAGTGAGCCTCTGACTTTAACCCTCCTGGTGGTTGCCTCTACTAGATATCTCGTCATTAGCAAAACTGACCAGATCTTGATCTCGTCATCATAAAATAACCGTCAATATCTTGTGAACGAGATATTTCATTAGCCAAATTGGTCAAATCTTCAAGGACGAGATATCTCGCCATTAAAAGAAAACTGACCAGATCTAGATCTCATCATCAAAAAACCGTCAATATCTTGATTATGAAATATCTAGTCATTAGCAAAATTGGTCAGATCTTGATAGACGAGATATCTCGTCGATAACCCTTGGAGGGTTAATGAGCCTCAGGATGTACGTTTCACATGTGACAGGAACAACTGATGACAACAGCGCGTTATAAAGTACTTAACATGGTCCTGTTACGCATACGAGTGACAGTTGTTGATGAAGGGGCAAATTCGTCATTCGCCTCAGACTAAAAACTAAAAGCTAACGGCGCATAAGTGGATCTCTCTGCTCAGCCGAAAACCCTTTGAAGATATAAAAAAGTTCGTGCAACGAACGTTGATAAGCAAGGGGGACTGTGTCGAAAAGTGATGTTATTGTGAGGTCTATTTTTATTGAAACAAAGTTTAAAGCTGCATTACGGATAATTATTGACACTCTCATATATTCCACTTCATACATGTGTACTTTGGGGGGCCTTTAATATGCTAGATTTGATCCCCGGTTGAATTATCTCATAAATTGCAGTTTTTAATCATTCAGAGCATTAATTAAATAATTTTAACCATCGAGTGTTTTCGAACCTCCACGTTATAAACTCCTCCGGCGATTATAAAACAGGGAAACAGAAAAAAAGACCAGAGCATCAACTGTTCCGGTATATAAAGAGGTTATTTAGGAATCGAAAACCAGGCAAAGCGAGCAAAAATAGTGAAAGCGAAGTGGCGCTCTGAAAAAAAAACAATCGATAAAATGGTAATTATTTTTATAATGATTTAATGGAGGACGCTTTACGACATTTTAAACATCTCGAAACTTTCCATCAAAACATTTAGCGCTCCGCTTTTGAAGTCGCTAAAAAGAAATGGCTTATCGAAATTCAACGCCAAAAGAGATAGAATATCAAAGTGAAACCATTATAGAGATTGCAGAATGAAATAGAGGGTGAAAAAATGCATTATAACGTCTTCCCGCTTCGGAATAGGGTTGGATGAGAGAAAAAAATAACTAAAAAGTATTTCTCACGTGAAATATATCCGTCCGAATATATTCCTAAATAAATGATAGATAGCGCCAAATATGGAATCGGAGGCGACCCTTATTACGCATAATTATCATTTGGCGCTCGCCGCGGAGTAAAAAGAAGTGATGTATGAAAAAGAACGCCAAGCCCATCATCTGTCTTGATTAGCTGTCGCAATGTGCGAGTCCCCCATCTTTAAGTGGGTGGTGGACAAAAAAGAAAGGAGGAAGGGGGATTTTCCCCCGACACAAAGTGCGGAGGCTTATTTTCTGGTACAGGGCAGATTGTACCCGAGATGACGTTGGAATTATTATTTGGTTGTCATAGTCTGAGCCATTTAGCTGAAGGTTTTGTAATGTTGGTTTCATATTAGTCTCTATTTATGTTCAATAATAGCATCTATGTATGTATTTCACACCTGAGCTGGTACCCCATATTCCAAACTTCCACACCACGCCAACGTGAAGACATTTGAGGCTACGACAGATTTCACATACACCAGCCCCCCTTTGTATACGACGGTCTTTGTTTGGATTCGAACTCGCAACCCTCATGTTGCTAATTCCGTTACTCTTCCAATCTTCCATATTTTAGTGCTTATATTCATTCTAAATAGATTTTGATACGCTATGAAATGTGAGTAACGATATATATATATATACTTGGATTCATCAACAAATTGACGTATCAGAACATAAATCTCTAACTTTAAATATTTATTTACAACACATAAAACACTACATTAATTATGTTATATACCAGCATGGCTGTATCTTCATCTTTAGGTTGACATTATGTGCATGATCTGAGAGGAATTTTACGTGTAAACAAACCAGCACAAGAGAATTTTATTACGATTATTCAATACGGAATATATACGTACGGGAGGCACGTTCAACCGCAAATCTACATTTAGCTTTACAGGAAATATCTCAGGCTGAGTGATTTTCTTCCAGCTCCTCCTGAGTTCGAAAAGAAATGAATTCAGGATAGATCACGAGAATTTAATTGGCTAATTTTATAACCACTTGAATGCCGCTATTCTTTGATTGGATCAATCCTAGTGGAAATGGCCGCACAAATCACCTTATTTTGAGGCTCCCAAGTGTTTTGATGCGAACATATGAAAATATCTGAGCACAGCTTTATTTGTGTTCATTTCCCACTTCATGAGTGGTAATGTCAGTCACAATCCTAAAGGATGTTCTTGGTTATTGTACATACAGGTTTGTACTCTTTTATTATTGCTAATCTCTTCCTGTTCATGTGTAATGCAGCTATTCATTTCTTCGAGTCCAGATTGTCTTGCCTCATTTGCTTACATAGTTATCGTATCGGAGTGAGAATCATTTTGTTGCTTTATACGCGACACATTGAATGTGTTGGTTCAAAACTAAATACAAGAAAAAGAAATCATATATTCAGCCTCTTTTTATATAAGTATTAAAAACTTCAAGCAAAACTAAAGATCCTTTGGTATAATATTACTTATGGAAGAATATTTAAATACATCACATGAAAAATATCTTTCGTTGAAAAGAAGCTCTAATCCTAAGGTTTTAGATTTTTATGACAAAAATTATAATTGCCTAAATTGTACAATAAGATACTATATCGTGTGATTACAAGAAAACGGCACATTCATAAACACTGTTCATGCGCGTGCCGGACAATTCGTTTGCGCAAATGCCAAATGATTATCGTTTGCGCAAGAGCATTGATACTTTGGCTCGCGAAGAATTAAAAATCGTTTGTAGCTTAATTATTTTTGTTTTTATTCTTTAGACGCCAGTTGTGGCAACATTTAAAAGAAATCTTTAGAATTTGTGTTCTTGTTATCGTTAGAACTGTCGTGTTAAGAATTCTTCGACTAGATGTATACTGATCTTTATGCCTTAGCGCAAATTTTTTACGGACGCATGGAAGCGCTCCACATGGAATCATTATTTCAGAGCCACGGCCTCTATTAATGTACATAGAATTTTGTAAATAATTAAGATTTTTAATTATACAGTTCACTTATCTGAACCTACTACATTGCACGGGACAAGCACAGAGAGATAGTTTGAGGTAATTGTGTTCACTTAATTCTTTTTTGATGACAATATTTCACCTATTATGAACTTGAAAATTTCCACGCTTTTGGTGAAAGAATCATTAAAAGCTAAAACTGTGTTTTTTATCTGCTGTTATGATAGAAAATTTCAGCCTTATTACTATGGATACTGTATTAATGTCTTTTTCCTTGTAATTCCGTTACTTTTTAGTTTGCTTCAACGTTATGGGTGGAACCAATCGAAGTTTAGAGTAGATGAACCTCGATGGGATGAAGCGTAGCTGTCAACTCGAAACGAAATCGCAATTCGTTACCATCCCCTGCACCTTTAAACGTTCGAGAGGGGTAGGCGGGGATCCCTACTAAAGCCAGGATGATCCAATGACGCAAGTCACTGTGTTTAAAAGTCCATCTGAAATCTTTCCCTAATCCCTACAGATCTGCTCTACACACTCCCACTGGAGTATGATGTGTAGAACTGGTACACCGAAGTGAACACGGTTTCGGTCTGGCTGAAAGATGCTTGAAGTACACTGCATCGTCAAACAGTGTTGACATGAAATGGAATAGTTTTGTGCTTCTGCGAGTATCAACATACTGCATAATTTTATTTCAAATTTCAGAATATTTAGAAGTTTCGCTGCCATGACGAAATAATATTATTTTAAAACTAAATAATTATATTGTATTTATTTTCGTTCTTTGTTAGGATAGCTCATCAAATTATTTAGCACTAGTTGAATTCTAGAAGGGGTCTATTCCTTGTTTCTACTGATGATAATTGTGTTACGCATATGTCACTATCTTATATAACTTAGTTTTTGATTTAGTTAGTGATTTGATTTAGTAAAGCAATGTAAATCCATCACTATTCCGATAACTTCGTTTTTATTATGTTGATAAAACTTCTTTAGAAACAGTTTTTCATGATTAATAGTTTTTAAATTACGAAATAGTTTTTCATAATTTAAAAGTGAACTGAATTACTTCCATAGCAATAACGGGACCGTAGTATACCGGTTGATAGAGTATCGGATTAGCAACCGAAGGGTTGCGAGTTCGAAACTCGATCTAACCAAAGACTACGTGGATGCTGGTGCACATTAAATCTGACATGGCCTCAAATGCCCTCACGTTGGCATGGTGTGGAAGTTTGGAGAGTTGGGTACCGGCTCAGGTGTTAACCTCGACATCTGTCTGTGGTTCAAAATTACTAGATGTCCTCAGATCATTCTCTTCGGGATCTATCCCAGACCATCGCCAATAGCCCGTTTTGTTGCTCCAGTTGGACGTTTATTTAACTATTTACCACAGCAATAACGTTGAGCATGGATGTGATTTTGTCTGCCAATTTAAAAAAATAAGCTTCAATTAAACAATTAAAAGATGTTTCGATAGTTGTCGAGCTTTACTCTTGAAAGAAACTGGTGAAGCATTTGAATTATTTTATTTTCATTGCCCGACCTACGACGTCTTCTGCACTACAAAAGGCACATTGACAGCTATTTGGAAAGGACCATCTAGTGGGTAAGTCACCATTACTCCTAACAGGGACAATTACCACCATCTATGTGCTTATGAACCATGATTGGAACACGGGACCAACTGGGTGGCAGACAAACACAAAGACCTCTATAATAGTCTTCAATTTGATAAAATGACGAATGACTAATTCACATTTATATTGCTTCATTTATATGCATTCATATTATATATATATTCATTTATATGCATACTTCATTCTGAACCACTGTTATACTATGCAAGATGTTTTTCCTAAACATAATTTGACGGTCCTTTGCCAATTATGTTTGAATAAAACACTACACTTTGTCAATTATGTTTGAATAAAAAGCTACAGGATAAAACACTACTTTAAAACTTAGCTTTGAAACCAGAAATAGCTTATGGAAATTTAATCCAACTTTAGTTATGTAAAAAACAAAGAATATAATAAATAGGAGTTTAATGTGTTTCAGTTACACGGTTTTGTATTTTTAGTTAGTATTTATGCAAATTGAACCAGAATTCCCGAGATGTCAATTGATCACCTTAATTGCTACAAAGATTAAAAACGTTGGAAAACTGTTAACAGCGTATTGAATTAGCAACCAATACATTATTAGGTGGGTAATGTGTTGATTGAATCACTGCAAAAAAACCACGTCTGTTTTTTAAAATAGATTGAATTTCTCACCCAAAAGAACAATACCAGATAGTACTAATTACCACTAATTATTTTGCAAACTTTCTTGAGGTAGAATTAGAATATAACTCTATTATAGCACCCCAATTATTATTTTATAGGTGTAAGCGCAATTATTTTTGTCTTCAAGTGCCAAAAGTAGATTATTATGGTTGGTAGTTGAATTTACGCTGCATTGGAGCAACATGACGTGCTATTGGCAACGGTCCGGGATTAATCCTGAAGGAAAAAAATCCGAGGGCATCACCTCGTCAATTTTTAACAGCGGTCAGATGACGAGGTCAACACCTGAGCTGACACCTCACTTTCCAAACTTCTACACCACGCCAACGTGAGGACAGTTGACACCCCGAAATATTTAACATACCCCCACGTACGTGACGGTCGTTGGTTGGATCGAGTTTAGAACTCACAATCCTCGGGTTGCTAATCCACGACTCTACCAACTGGGCTACCGTGACGACCCCATTGTCAAAGGCATATTGAACTACTAATGCTCAGGAATTTTCTTACTGCCAAGTTATGAGTAAATGGGGAAGGATATTTTTACGAAACTAGAATTAATCGAAGAGAAAATCTGAACATCAAGATAACACAGAAACGAATTCAACGAAGATAAAAAAATGAGAGCACAAAACGGACATAGAAAAGGATCAACATACCGAAACCCAAATGGAAGGCAAAACCAAGACATACATCATCTAGTGTTTTTGTCAAACAAGGATACTTAAAATAAAGTAATTGCTGCAAACGAAAACATTTGAAATGAAGTTGTTTCTGCTGCAAGCAGGAACACTTTGTGTAGTCTATTTCATTCCGTTGACGAATTTCTTAAAGATTTATTAAATTTTAAAAAATGAATGTAACGGATATTATAGTATATCAGAGAACAACAAGCGCCTCTAGAATTTAAAAACGAGGGAATTAATAAAAGCAAATTCATCTCGTTATTTAAATAGGATTCGATTGCATATTTCAGTTCATAACAATGCAAGAAAGCATTTCCCCATCCCGTGGGAATGTTTTTTTCCTGCTTTCATTTACTATTGCTGTTTCTATTACTATATCATGACGCACTCATTTCCGCCACCCACCCCCTGATCTCAGATCCACTTCCTTCCCCCAACTGTCCGGGCTAAATCATCCATTTCCATTGCCCCCCCCCTCATGCCCTGTGGCTGCGTCCCCACCCCCTCGTTTTCTGCGGTTTGCAGTGAGAGAACACAGGGGTGGGGCAAATAGAGCGAGGGGAGGGCAAGAGAGAAAAAAACCACCTTTCAGTTTGCCCCTGCTCTCATTAGATGGAAGTCATTTTTCAATGGATTATCTTGTTCTTCTGACAATTGTTTGGTCTATAATCTATTTCTTTTGTTGACTTGTCTCCGTTTCTCTCTCTCTCTCTTTTCGGTGGAATCGTTTGGGGTCGAGATAGAGAAAGTGCCGAGGAGTTTAGCAGATAGTTTTCGCCAATTCAAGAGAAAAACCGAGCTTAGAATCAGAAAGAAAAAATAGGGGTTAGAGATATATTTATGACGTGCTGAAAAATGCATCGGTTTCGGACTTTTCCTTCCTTGTTTTCGTTCCTCTTCGGGAAGAGAGTGAGGTAGATACTTTTAGCATAAGCACTATTAAGCACTTTTAGCATAAGCACTACTAAGTACTTTTAGCATACTACTACTAATCGCAATTGATTCGTTTTTAAGTACAAATTTAATACATTGTCCTATGGACAAGCCGGATGTTAACTATTTTAGGGGACACAGCACTCTAAAACTGATCCAAATATGAATAAAACTGAACAAATGTATAGTTTTATTTTAATTATACTGCTTTCAGAATGTGTCCAGTTTTTCGTAGCTGTAGAGACATTGTTTAGTTATTGAAGTTTTTCTACCGAATGTCAGGTTAGAAATCGACTATCTTTTGAACTTTAAAAACAGTTTTCTAAGCTTTCTGTTTTTTATGACTACCATTTTTATACACATTATATAGCTAGAAATTAGCATAGATATTTAAAACTTTTTATGATTATTTTTGGTTGACACATTTGATATTTTATAAATTTATTCAATAAATTTGTGCATGGGGTAAGAATTTGAAACAAAAGTTAATTTCTAAAATAATAAAAATCTAACTATCACTGTTCTTTAAGGTGACTAAGAGAGAAAAAATAAATTACAATGCATGCACGAAAATGTGGGAACACTTCAAGGAAAAGAAAGAAAGAAAATGTTTTGAAAAAAATTGAAATTTCCTGTAGTAGAAATTTTAAATATTGAAAAAATTCTGATTGGATTTTTTTTATTTTTCATATGAAAATGATTTTTCTCTTGAAATGTGCATTGAAATAAGTAAGGTACACCAAAAAAATTTGTTTAAAATATTAAAAAAAATTGCTCCAAGAACCACCGTTTTCAACCATCGCAAAAAGTGGCAGCGAAATTCAATTACGATCCTCAATAGTTTGGGGGTAACATGATTTCATACTTAGACTGGAGAGAATCCTAAACTGCCTTCGTGTAATTTCAACAGATGAGTGAGTATCTTTTATGAGAGGTCATGTATGATTGGTGACAGTGAAACAACAGATGTTTTAAAATGACAGATTGAAATAAAAACTTAAATGTGCTGACATTAAAGTGCTTGAATGGGTATAATTTGAAATTGAAAGTAAAGAGCATATCAATGGTGTTTTGATAAAAATAGGTCTTAAATCACTAAAGAACGTTATTTTTGTGTGTCTAATTTTTTTTCTCTTAGAATTATAGATTTTAGGAAATTTAGATACTAATAAATAATTGTGATTAAACCAGAGGGATATAAAATCACACAATTAAATGCAACAAATAAATTCAACTAGACAAAACTTATTTCACTTCCCTTGGAAAAGTTTGCAATACGACCTTTTGAAGGAACACCATCAATATACATTTCACAAAATTTAGTCTTCGTGTACTACTCGTAAGTCTTAATTTTTACAAAAAGAAGTTTTCACACAAATTTTATTGATCTACAGCTATTTTTACCCATCAAAAATCTGACTACATTAATTATTTTTCAGACAAAAATTTACACAGAACTCACGCAGATTCCTAAGAATAAACGATGAATCGCTACATGCACCTTTATCCAAATTAAGACTATGGCATACTCGCATCCTGTCTTTTGTGTAAGTGGTTCTACATGAGTTCAGTCTCTGTTGTCAACTTTGCTCTTTTTGGGGAATTAAAGGGAGTCTTCGAAAGCTCTGCTAATACCAGCATGCCATAGGTTATTCGTCTGTAGGTTTATATGTTGGAAGGTTGACAATTTTTGGTCAACTTAGCTACGAAATTTTTTTTGCTATTCTACAATGTGGACTAGCCACCTTTTCTAAGTGAAGCTACTTTGCTCATTATACTAGTCTTTTCGGGCTGTTTGGCTGTTTCTTTGGTATTCTTATCGGGTTTGTACTTTTTGTACTCGTTCACTTTCTCACACAGTTCTTTCGTGACTCCCAGGTGCTGACCCGTGCTCCTGGTGATGATAGTGCTGGGGATTGCCCCAAACGGACCCTTCAGAGTGACCATCAGGTGGGGCAGGTTTGGGGGATGGTGTCGACTCGAGTCTGAAAACAGTTCCAGGTCCGAGGCGGAGTTCTTGAGTCTGTTGAAACAGCTCTGAGACCTTGTGACGATTCGGCTCGCACTGACTCCTAGGTCGTAGATGTCGTGGTTGCGCCAACTGTCACCGTTCGCATCTTTGTCCAGAGTCTTGTTCTGCTTCTTTTTGGGCATTTTCTTCTCTGATAGATACTTATGAGATTTTGGTTATTTATATGTTTTAATGCTGCGGATTTGTTGGACTGGATGATCTTTTTATCTGGGTGATATCTGAATTTAGTTTAATCTGGTTTAAGATTTGGCGACTATTGCATTGTTTGGCTATTCTGAAAAATGAAATTTGAATCTGAAATTATTTACAGCAGTTTTTAACTGCACGTCCTGAAGTATAGTCACGTTTCGAAACTTAGTTGCCAAAAATATGAAGCCAATAGTTTTGAATTTTTGTAACATAATATTTTTTATATGCATGTAGTATAGAGACTATTTCTATTTCCTTTGCATCTAATATAAGAGTAGAATTAATGTTTAACCATTTTATCAATTTATAATAAAAAGATAATATATAATTATATTTAATTTTGATATTTTTATTTAATCATGGAATGTAGATTTGTATTTTAGCTAGGTGTGTGAAAAAATGTCAGTATTTTCTACTTTGAAATCAAATAAACATATGCTTAGAAGGTGCCTTGTTAATAACTTAATGGAAATTTGATTTGCATATGTGAATTAAGAAACACCAGGAAAAACCTTCAGTTAACAGTTAGATCAGTGACTTAAACAAGAAACTTCTGATGTCTACTAGTTTCAAAAATGTGTCTCGCGGAAAACCATTTAGTCGCATCCATATACTATAAATATAAGTAGACTGAGCATTGCTATTGAAGGAAGCTTCGAAAAGTGCGACCAATATGTCGACTAGTAGTCGTGTGATTGCTCAGTGAAAAATTGATTTGATTTGGAGATTTGTCATCTTACCGCCTCGTTTGACGATATTACATCTTGTAATGGGGGACATCTGAATACGCATATCTATAGAGTGGCGATAAAAATGGTAAAAGCACCAAACTCTACAATTTCACTTGGACCAATCAGATGATGAATCAATGGATGGGTGTTTTCTACCATCCCGTGGACCCATTAGAATATATTCATACTCTGATTTCATTTCCACCAACAAACGAAAGTATAGTCTGAGGGTCACGTTGCTACTAGTTTTAATCACATGATCCTGGGCACAATTCTCTCTCTTTATATTTCTCTATGGTCGCATCTCATTTACATTTTCTCTATGGTCGCATCTATAGCTCCATCTTGTCATTTCAAATATCGGAGCTCTGGTGTCTTTTCATCAATCTGTAATGTTAAAATTTTCAATTCACAGACAAAGCCATAAAATCTCATATTTTTCAGTAGCAAAAAAAATTCACTTCCAGTTCTACATATTTTTGAAGTACAAGTGACAGAAAGGGTCAAAGGGGATTGAGAAATTCCCGAGAAGGTAGTATGTCTTTCAAAAGAAAAGATTAAAAATACTATTGGATTTGGCAATGATAATTTATTTTAAACAGAAATTTTTAAATATTTTTGTTGCAAAAGATAGTAAAAAGGACAATTAGTTGAAAATGGAATCAAGTAGCTTGTTGCAAAGATAATTGATATTGGATTTAAGAAAATAACCCAGTGAAGATATGTCTTAGAGGCATCGGTTCAAGAAAAATAAAAAGTACCAGTTATAGTGGTATGATCAAGGTTAATCAATAAACTCAAAGAATTGTTGAAGTATGTTTTTTTCCCTCTTATCTTTTCAAAACTAATATCGTGTAAATTGTCACTCTTCTTGGGTGTGTTTCTCTCATCTGTACAAGTAAAAACTTTCCTTTTGTGTGTATCGATTAACTTGACGTTGTTTGGTGTAGCGTGATCAAATATGGGTCTTGCATTACAAAACCAACTGACCATATCGTGAAAATGGTGAAAATGCTTAGAAATAGCTGAAATTTATTTATTACAAAATCAAAGAACTCATCAATACTTATAGAACCAGAATGATTCATTTCCTTTTGTGTAAACACTATGCCTAAAATCAGCTATTTATAAGGTGCCGAATGGTTCAACAATGCAAAACACTTTTACCATTTTCAAAAGCCTGATCCAGGTAGATATTTACATTTCCCGGTACGATCTAATGAGACAGTCCACTAATAACTAATTAACTTTGAGCGTCACTAGATTTCGGAATAGCGTAATATTGCTTTTTTCCCACAGCACACTTAATGGGTATATAACCACACCTGTTGATTGACAGAATTCTAGGAAATAGTCTATAGGTCAAAAACGGTCGGAATTCAGGCAGGGAAGACTGCGGGTTGTAGAACGGATATATGCGCCTGAACTCTTCATTGTTAAATGGAGTCATCGTGGCTCAATGTGTATACCCACTGCCGTAGCAACCTGCGATTTGTAGGCAACGCAGGTTCAATTCCTTCCTTGGTGCATTTCTCTTTTCTGTGTTAGTAAAATATTTCTTTTGTGTGCACTTCCGTTATTTGATATTGTGCAGCACTTAAAAACCAACCAGAGTTAAATAATTTCCTTTATATCACAAAATTTTGAACTTCGGTCTAATTAGCCCTCGTGGCAACAAAAAATGACCACGGAGAGGCAGATCTAAACGAAATAAACTTCAAACGGATGTTATTCAAAAATGTATAAATGGGGTCACTTTGACTACACATCTGTCCCCCCCCCGACTAGTAACATACATCGACTCTATATGCACGGGTCAATCTGAGTTCATTAAAACAAAAACATTTATTGCAATATCAGCCAAAAGTGCGGTCACTACCGAGGCCGATGACTTATTTTCATTGAACGAACAATAGCGTGAAACTGAAGGAAAAGAAAATACAAAAGTGGACACAAAAAGAATCCGAAGCCCGGTAAGCCGAAAAAGATCCGTGGTAAAAGATAAAACGGTCAGATGCGGAAATAATAAATACTGGTAATAAACGAAAAGAACGTTTCAGTTTTACCAAGGGATAGCTATATATCGTTTTAAAGCCAAATAAGAACTTTCGATTCATCTTTATTTCGTACGGTGGTATTTTGGAGAGTGTATTTTATTTTCTCCCTTCCCGATGGATTGCACGATATCAACCTTTGTCAAAGGGAGCAGTTGACTCCCATATTTTTTGCTACCTTGGTGGTGTTTATCTTTTTTTTTTTTACCAGATTTGGCATTCCTTTTTTCCAATTGTGGAGAGATGACGCTTTTTCCTTGTTCTTGATGACAAATGTGGGTTAGCGTTAAATACATTTTAGTGCGTTCTTTTCTTATTAACGATCGCAATTTAAATCACGGAGGTAGCGTCAAAAGTGATGCCAAGCGCGACGTTTCGAAATCTCAAACATTTTCGACTGATGTTTGACTTTGAAGTAAGCAGTATGAATGCGAAATTGGAAACATGGAAGGCAGATAATTTCGGTTATGAAATTAATATTTTATGGATGATATATATAGTCAAAGTGAAATTATACTAGTGATATTAAATGAAAGTGCATTAAGTTTCCAGGGGATTAGTAACAAAGCAACACATAACAAAATCCATCTATAAACTTCCGAGTTCAATAATATCTCGGTTCCAGTCATACCATTTCACACCAATAAGAATTGATAAAACTAAAACAAATTTAGGTAGTTGGTAGGTATAATTAACGTCGCACTGGAGCAACACAACGGGCTACCTAAAACAAATTTAAAGGAAAATTGGTGGAATGAATTTTCTTAGTATTAATTGCCTCCAATATCCATTTCCATATTCAGCCGGAGCTCATTGGATTTGACCACTGTCCCGGCGAGTAACCCGAGAGTAGAAGGCGGCTCAGGTTTGAATCTTACCAGGGTGGTAGTTCTCTCTTCTGTGTTAGTAAAACTTTTCTTGTGTATGAATGTATTACCTGTCATTGTCTGTATAGTATATGACGCAGCATGGCCAACTATGGCCCTTGCGCCATAAAACCCCAATAAACCAACCACACCACTTGGATATGTTTGAACATTAAAAAATTTAAACACAACTTGAACGTCAAAGAACTTTTATGCATTAATATTCCTCTCAAGAATTCGGGATATTTCTTTGATGGGCGGGAATAGTACAAATCAGTTAGGATGTGCACAATTTTCTTGGTACGAACAGTACAAGTAACTTAATATTGCCACAAGGCCACATCCAAAATTTCTTCTAATTTTCTCCTTTAAAGTTGTCAGACATAAGGTGCAGAACTGATTTTATAAATTTTATTCATTCATAATATGGAATATTAAATGTTTTCTTGTTCTCCTAAAAAATGTCATTTTTTGTACTCTTATTCCCGCCCATCAAAGATTTCTCCTATCAAAGGACGCATCGTGAAATCCATGCAGACTTTTAAATCCAAGGGATACATGAACCAATCAAACGCCTCAATCCAACTCGGCACCGATTGAGCCCTTATTCAATTCCAACCGCAGATTGACTGGTTCTGGGGGGACGAGGCAAAAACGTCCCCTCAACCCACTGCAACCAACATACCATTTCGACTCCAACTCCGCAGGCAATTGGATCAACCCACTCGGCGATCAACACTTGTATCCCCCTGCCCTGGGATGCGCAGAGGACATAAAGGGGTGACCGCAGCATTTTATTAGGGGGGCGGTTGTGGAGTCAGGAAGGCGCGAAAGCCACATCAATGATTTCATTAAGAGGGGGTGTCGATGCCCTCCCCCGGTTCTTTTTTTCTGCTGAGCCAGACGATTCTTTCCTGATTCCATTATGAGGGACTATCAGCTCCCGTCCTCCCCTGCTGTCTCTCGCGTCCTCTTTAATCGGAATTGCGGGGGGAGGACTTCAAATTGAATCGTATTAGTAAGAAGCGTGGAGGTGGGGATTTTTTGTACTTAGTTTTTCAGAGTTTGATTCGTGGATGTGAGGAGTTATTTATTATTTATAAGTTGGTGCGTTAGTCACTGCGTTTGCATGTGGTGGATAGTTGCTCATTGGTAGGTGGTTGAATTAAGGTCGCGCTGGAGCAAAACGAAGGGCTATTGGCGACGCTCCGGGATCAATCCCGAAGGGAAGTCAACACTTCGCTATTTTGAACCAGGGTCAGATGTGGAGGACAACACCTGAGCTCGCACCCCTCTCTCCAAACTTCCACACAACTCCAACGTGACGACATATGAAGCCACGACAGATTTAACGCGCACTACCGCTTAACGTTATTGTATTTAATTTTTCAGAGTTCGATTCGAGGATGTGAGCAGTTATTTATAAGTTGGTGCGACATTCACTGCTTTTGCATGTGACTCAATGATAGATAAGTACGTAGTTGAATTAACACCTCGTAATTTTTAAACAAGGCCAGATGACGAGGTCAGCACCTGAACTGGCTACCCACTCTCTCAAACTTCCACACCATGCCAAATCAGGACATTTGAGTCCAAAATAGTTTTAACGTGCACCAGCCCTCACATACACAACGGTCTTTGGTTGGATCTAGTTTCGAAATCGCTCCAATCATTCCTCCGGCTGCTAATCCGCTACTCTACCAACCCGGCTACCGCGGCTTATTGGATTTGGATCTGTGCTATTGATTTATTCATCCGATATGTGTTAAATGGTGAACGGAAATCAACAACCTTGAAAGAAGCTTACGTAATATAAAATAAAGTAATCCGGAAGATCGTTGGCAAGGGATATATCTGGCCAAACTGTGCCAAGCCACATTTTTTCCGTTAAGGTAAATGGATACACAGGCAAGGAAAGTTTTATTGATATCACCTATAGCTTGCAGCTGTAGCTGGCTTTGGAAATCCGCCCTTCGATTATTGTTTTTGTCAATGCTCTCATTCATAATTGAATCCATTGTGCTATTCAGAATTTCAATTTATAAATAAACATTCCTTACGAATTTCTTAAATAAATCAACAGAGTATTTATAATTTACATTCGCCTGTTTGGGGTTGTATAATTGATACCAAGTTTCGGTTTTATATGATTGAGATGGGTAGAAAACAAATTTGTGTGAAAAATTTATTTCGAAAGTTGTATTAGAGGAAAAATCGGAGCTTTGTCATAGAACCTGCATAAATTTATCAGACATCTAAACCGCTATTGAGAACCCAGATATCGACCTTCTAATGAAATAGACAAAGCATGTGGGCGAAATCTTTCGTAAGATCTCAGAAAGATAATTCACTTGAGCTTACAAATCTTGGGCCAATTAGCTATCGAGGCACAGACTAGTATTTTTAACAACGCTGGGGGATAATCACTTAACCAATCAATAATTTGCCCCATATTAGGATTCATACTTTTTTCCACAACCACGTGACAGATCTTCAAACCGTGCAACCGGAAGAAATAGCATGAAACTGAGCGAACATTTTTCATTAGAAGATCGGTAGGTTGTTAATTAACGTCGTTACGTAAATCATCCTTAATGGTTCACAAAATTGTGCGAAACATTGATTTCTCAGATTCAAAAGCTTTTGTTTTCTAACCCGGATGCCTAGATTCACTTAATTTCTCAACTCGAACGAGGTGGACAGCTGTTGGCCATATGAAGAATTCTTATGACACTGGAGACACTATATTCATCTGTATGGTGCTCAGGTCATGAACTACGTAAAATCTCAATCAACGGAAATTCCTATTGCATTTGGGACGCTCTACCCCAGTTGGGAGAGCAACAGATTTACAACTGGAGAGTTGCAAGTTTGAAACTAGGTCCAACCAAAGGCTGGTGCGCGTTAAATCTGGTCAGTCTCAAATTTCCTCACGTTGGCGTGGTGTGGAAGTGGAGTACCAGCTCATGTGTTGACTTCGTCATCTGACCGTGGTTCAATATTACGAGGTGTTGTCCTCAGATCTTTCTCTTCGGGTTTTTTCAGGAACCGTCACCAATAACCCGTTGTGTCGCACCAGTGTGACATTAATTCAACTGCCTACCTATTTCATTTCCGAAGAATCACGCGTAGTTTCATGACTCATTTATCCTTGTTATTTTTTGTAAAACCTGGACGGGTGATAGGTTTGCATGTTTGGTAATTGTTAAGCGATATCTACTAACTCCAGCGCTTTAATAGTGATACTGACTTGGAATAACCGTGTTTATGCAAGGTTCTATTTGTAAAGCATTCAAGAAAAAAATTTTAAGACCAAATTATAAATAATGTTTTTTACTAAACTGTAACACCTCGTAAATGGTCGATCTACAAGCATGATATTTCTTGTAATGGAGACATTTGAAAGATATCCTGCCTACAGAGAAACGTCGATATTCGCGATGCATTGCCTACAGTGCTATGCTAACATTTTACTGTACACTTTGTACACTAGGATTTCATTAGACGAGCATACTGCCGAGCACTGTATTGATCCTTAAACATTATGCTGGAATTTTTGAATCTCGGTCAGATGACGAGATCACACCTGAGCTGGCACCCCACTCTCCAAACTTCCACACCACGCCAACGTGAGGACATTTGAGGCCACGACAGGTTTAGCGTGCACCAGCTCTATTTGTATGCGACGATCTTTGATTGGAATCGAAATAACAACCATCCGGTTGCTATTCCGTTACTCTTCCAACCGGGCTACCACGGCCCGAAAAGCACGTGGGTGGAGTCGCTGTCGTAAGATCTCTGAAGGGTAAATCATGTGGACATACGAATTGACTTAGACGATTGGTTGTCGAATCGTAGACTAGTGCTTTCGATCACGGTGGATAACAACTTTGACTTGTCAATAATTGAAGCGATTCATGCTTTTACCCACAGCTAAGTGACAGATCCTCAAACCGAAATAACGTGATGCTGCGGGCTCATGGTCCGTCTCTTTCATTACAAGGTCGATGCTCAAAATCCTTACTCGTTTTTCCTGCATGATTTCTAACCAATTTTGAACTTTTTGAACATTACAATGCGTCGTAGGATTTTCCAAACCATTATACTAGATGTGGTAAATTAGTTATTAAAAAGATATAGGGTGTAAAAGCATTGCAGCACTAGTCTTAAATCTTGTGACGTTCAGGGGTTAAAAAGTGTTTTTTAATATTGAAAAATTCTAACCAATTTACCAAGAGGAGAAATTTATTGTTTCTGAGAATTTTTATTTTTTGAAATGTTTAGTTGTTTTTATCTCTCTATCGATGAAATATGGATAAAGGAGAGAAATTTACAAGTTCATGTTTTTTTCACCTAAAAAAATTAACATGATTTTAATAGGAAGGCAAATCGGAAATTCGAATGAGGAGGAGGTTCTCTCCCCGATCGCGTGTGCACGAAAGCGCAAAATATCGTTTTGCTGAGCACCCTACTTAGTACAAATGCTGTTAAGCCTACCCCTGCATCCTTCCCCAGTCTATATCAATCCCCCGTTGCACCCTTAATTCCGAAACCTCCCTCACTCCCCTGGCATCTTTGCTCGACATCTCAACCCTAAAAAAAAAAAGGTTGCCAACTTGGCGACTTTTTCTCTTCTCGCTAAATGGGATTTTTTATCCTCTCTTTTAGGTATTCTAACGGTATTTTCTGTGTCACTACCAATTACAGCCTCACAAAAGTGAAATTAATCTTTGATCCTGAGTACAATACACGGTTCTTTAAAACTTTTGACCTGGTTTCCGAAAGCTTTATTCTTGAAATATTTATACAAAGCGTGTGACATGAAATGAAAGACGGAAAATCTGAAGTTTTACGTAAATGAATTCTATGTGACTATTGTATGCGTAACACGAACGTCAAAATGATCATCAGATTCTTGCTATGTTCACTCCGGCTTGTCATTTTTTTAGTCTAGTCAGCAGTAACAATACAGTTTTTGAGACCACGTAGGCTTGTAAGCGTTGGTGGCACTAAAACATCTTAAAAAACACAGTAAAAAATCGCATGGCCTATATGATCTCGAAAACTGCATTGTTACAACTGCGAAGATAATATGTAATGACAAGATGTAGGGAG
The DNA here is from genome assembly GCA_933210815.1 of Meta bourneti. Taxonomy (NCBI): domain Eukaryota; kingdom Metazoa; phylum Arthropoda; class Arachnida; order Araneae; family Tetragnathidae; genus Meta; species Meta bourneti. Next base: position 23,613,533 of record OW119924.1, on the reverse strand, counting down.
TGTGGTAAGAATTTGATAATCGTCATGACGTTGTTTTTTTGTAACGCAATGAGGTCACGCAGATTATATATATTTTTACTTTTGTCTTTATTTCATAAATTTTTTATGGCTGCTTGTAAATTCCAGAAATATGGCCATTTTAAATCGAATCAGTCATTTTAAATAACCATATTATAATTTTACTTAAGTCGACTTAGCTTATTTCTGCTACAAAGTCGATCTTTCGTTCGTACAATGTAGTTTTGAAACACCATAATTTTCTCTTAGAATGAATGCTGAGTAAAATTTTGAATAGGAATTGAAAATGCAAGAATATTTTAAAATCATGCTTTATAAATTTGATTTAATTTTTACTGATTGCGCACGTCATACTTTCAACGAATAAAATACATCACGCATATGACATGAAGTGCTTGATTTCACTCTTAACAAGTCAGAGCGTCACATTTACTCACGTGATAGTTTTTACTGTCTATCGATAGTATATTTGGTATAATCGAGTTAACTTGACCTCTGGTTGACTGGATTGGGTTTTTCTGGCGTAATGGCCATATTTGGTCATTCTGTGCCAAACACAAGACGGACAACATCAAGTAATGGACATACACACACAAGGAAAGTTTTGCTAGCTCAGAAGAGAGAAATATACCCAGAGAGGAATAGAACCTGCGCCTCCTACAACTCGTAAGTACTTGACCTCTTATAGCAGAAATTTTGCATCTACAACGATAGAATGAACCACTTTCAGTTAATGACATCGCATAATTTCTCACGTGATAGTTTTTACTGTCTATCGATAGTATATTTGGTATAATCGAGTTAACTTGACCTCTGGTTGACTGGATTGGTTTTTTTCTGGCGCAAGGGCCATATTTGGCCATTCTGTGCCAAACACAAGACGGACAACATCAAGTAATGGACATACACACACAAGGAAAGTTTTGCTAGCTCAGAAGAGAGAAATATACTCAGAGAGGAATAGAACCTGAGTCCTCCTATAACTCGTAAGTACTTGACCTCTTATAGCAGAAATTTTGCATCTACAACGATAGAATGAACCACTTTCAGTTAATCACATCGCATAATTTCCGTCTCTTGATGCCCTTTAACTACAAAATGATGAATGTTGTACTTTACTGATGACAGTTAAAAAAATTGATAGGTCATATCGTGGCACAAACAGTAGTTTAGACGTGAATACTCGTACCTGATGTTAGAGTGTGGAATGAATGAAGCAGACATAGGAAGTATGAACGATTGTTTATTGTGAATATTAAACAATTAGTTTACAGTTTGAATGATTAAAGTGCAGTTTGATATTAATTGTTGTTGAGAGATTGTTATTGTCCAATATTAATTGTATAAGTGGTTCTGACACCACTTATACGCAGTCCTCACTCCATCCAATCCAAAGTTACACTGGCCCAAAGCTCGCCCAGCACCGTAGAATTTCGATATATTACGGACCCTTTCACCGCACTCAGTGCACCTGCGCATGTCAAGTACAGACATCCTTTATCTACACGACGCTTTATTATCTTCTGAATGATTCTAGTTCTGAAAACATAAGAGAAAACAGTTGTAACGCTTTTTTGCAACGATAGGCTTTTCACACATGCCCCTAGTACTGTTCCGATTTTAAAGACGTATTCTTGTCAAAAACACTTAATAGTAAAGATTGAAAAATCAAAATGAACAGGATAAGATAAATCTCAACTAAATTTTGTTTTATGTAATTCAAAATAGCTAAAATAAAATGTCTCATTTAAATAACCCTGTATTACGATTAGTAAAGAAATTCTTGCTTTTGTAACGAATTCGCCTGGTAACGGAGTAGTTACTCTCTGACCCTTGTTTCACAGGGCTTTGGGATCGGATCACGGTCTGCCATGTTCATACTGGTTCGAAAACCACTTTAAACCGAGGTCCCGGTTAAATAAGCCCTTCGTGTAGCAAAAAATTATCTTAAAGCAACACATAAAAAATCTGCAACAATAAAATCAACATTTAATAACATCGCATACATTTCGTCCGTTACGGCATTTGTAGTTACCTTTTGATTACAAAATGATAAATGTTGTCTGTTACTGATGACATTGGAAAATATGTAACAATAAATATTAACAAATCCAAATTAACAGGGTAAGATAAATTTCAATTAAATTTGAGTCTCCGTAACTTCAACAGAATGTTTAGAACTCGCTACTTCAATAACATTCATATAGGAATTCAAGCATGGCAAAAGAGGGGTATTAATTATATCTACCAGAAATATTTTAGCGGGGCACCCACACACATGTCAGCCATTAATTTATTTCACTGATTATGATCAGAGTAGGAGGCTTAAATTAATATTCAATTAATTTAAGCCTCCTACAATTAATGCGTGCTAAAATTTATGATGGATATTGAGTTCGATGCTTTTTAAAACAAAAGTGTATTCTAAGTGAAATAAATCGTTAAAAATATGAATGAGTAAAGCAGAATGTGGGATTACGATACATAAATATATGAGTGGTAACTTTTCATTAGTTTGTGATACTTTTTCCATTAGTTAGTGGCTTGTTTTTGTAGTTTGTTAGTTACATTAGTATAGGAGGTAAATATTTTTGAAATGCCCCACCCTTTAGACATGGCGCTCAGGGCAGTCACCCTCCCTTAGCTACGCCACTAGTTAGTGACACTTTTATATTAATTAGTGACATAATTTTCAATTGTTAGTGACACTCTTTTTGGTTTGTTAATTACACTCTATTCATTAATTAGTAACACTCTTTTCGTTAGTGACACTCTTTCCATTACTTAGTCACACCCTTTTCCTTAATTACTTATATCTTCTTCATTAATTAGTGACTTTATTTTCAATTGTTAGTGACACTCTTTTGGTTTGTTAATTACACTCTATTCATTAATTAGTAACACTCTATTCATTAATTAGTAACACTCTTTTCGTTAGTGACACTATTTCCATTACTTAGTCACACCCTTTTCCTTAATTACTTATATATTTTTCATTAATTAGTGACATTTTTTTCAATTGTTAGTGATACGCTTTTCGTTTGTTATTTACACTCTTTTAATTAATTTCTAACACTCTTTTCGTTTGCGACACTTTTCATTAGCGATACTCTTTTCGTTAGTAACACTTAAAAAGTTAGTTACACTTGTTTTATTGATTTGTGACATTCTTTTCATTAATTGGTAACACTCTTTTCATTAGTTAGTGATACACTTTTTGTTAATTACTGACTCTTTTTGTTAGTGACACTTTAAAAAAGTTAATTGCATAGATTTATTAATTCATTGATCTATGACATTTCTTTCGTAAATTGGTGACACTTTTCATTAGTTTACGACACTCTTCATTAGTTAGGGACCCTCTGTGGTCACTAGCTTTTTATTATAAATAAATTTTCAATAATTAATTATCACTAATGATACGTTTACTTAAGTTTCACTTATGTTGGGGGATGAATGCGGATATTTACCTAAAACTATCCTTTTAGACTCTGCCTTTTCCTTGTAAGTCCGCGACATTATCTGTGGCAAGAGTTACAAACCTTCGTTTGATTTCTTCCATAGCCAAATTGGCGATGTATGGTGTGGCTGCGGCAACCCGCGCGGGCGAGAGCGACGGGAAGTGGGCATCGGTCGGAGCAGGGCATCAAAAGGCGCAACGGTTGACAGGCGACTAAATAGGTCGGTCCCTCAATCGGTTGCCATGGCGATGAGGCCCGCTTCGTACTCTTTTATGGAGGATGTCTCCTGACAAAGGAACCATCGGCTCAAACTGTCACCGACCCTCCTGCACCCCCGCGCTCTTTTGTCGCTCAAAAATGCGAACCCATTTCCCTGAGTACGAAGATTGGGTGCGCTCAATTCAGACGCCAAGATCCTCCTTTTCCACCACCAATTCTTTCAACTTTAATAATGTTATAATTTCTCGTATTCGTCAGCATATGACAATTTAACTGTTTCGTCATAATTTTTCGTATTCGTTAGCATATGTGGGGGGATTTAACGAATAATTTTGTAATTTCTGGTATTCGTTACTATATGGGAATTTAATTGTAATAATTTTATAACTTCTTATCTTCGCTAGCATATGAGAATCTAACTTGGACAATTGCTCCTGCGGTGAAATTGGCATACCTTCTGCCACTACATCACAGTCTACCCCCTTAGAATACCATATCCTTTTATAAAATAATCGTTTAAATTTCATTATGTCTTGTTTTTAACCCTTAAAGTATTTCGACAAGATACCTCGTGCAAAATCTGATCAAGGACTATCCCCCTCCCTTCTCGTCCAGACAAAGCTGCCCTATTTCTCCAAGGGAACATTGAAGATCCAAATAGGGAAATAATATTATCCTTGACCAGAATTGGTGACAGTTTGGATCAAGTATTTACATCAGAGGCTGGCCACTATAGGGCAATTTTCGACGCGAAGATTACCGGCAGGAGGGTTAAGCATGATATAAGTATATAGTATAAGATTGTATGATATAATGTAACTAATATGCGATAGAACATTTTGAATAGACATGCCATCTCGGTTACATGTTCTATTCATACCAATCATTCACATTTAAATTGATAGTGTCTCACGACACTAGGAACAGGAGTGTGAATAGCGTTAGTTGGGCACATGCACCGGTTTTTGAAAAACATTTTAACAAGCTCTTCAGTTCTTTCGTAATTTCAGCGTCCTCTTTGGGCGTAAAAATTTATTTGTATTTTACCCTCTGAGAATCATGCACGCATAATTCCACCGGCAGTTTTTCCTGTATGATTTCTAACAAGTCCTAAGTTGTCCTTCTTTCTTTTCGGGGTTAATACCGGACCGTCGCCAACAGCCCGCTGTGTTTGTTGCTCCAGTGCGACGTGAATTCAACTACCAACCAATCCGACCTTTCAAGACACAGGGTTTTAATTGAATTAAAATATGCAACGTATATACAATACAAACAATGGGAAGGACACTACCCATTATTTTCATAAACAGTCTGCACAAGCTCATGTATAATTAGTTTGACGCTTTCTTTTCTACTTTTATACTTGACCAGTTCCGAAATTGGGATATCTATTAAATTTTTGAAGTCTTTTGTCCTAATGGTGAGTTTGATCAAATATATTATGTGGTCAACTGTTACCGAGTGCTGGAATACCTCTCATGGTGTGTGCTCTTGGGTAACGCAGATTACCACCAAGTAATACTTAAAGAATCATACGATCCATATGCTGGCATTGGAAAAATATTCAGGGCTTTTAAATAAAAGCATTACTAGATATTTTGTAAATCGTGGTACGTTTTCTTCAAATATCATGATCAAGTCGTTCTTGAAAAAGCACTTTTGTCGAAAGAGAAAAAGGTCAGGGCCTTGTGCCCTGGAGTCCTCCCCTCTGAACTGTCACGCTTTCGCATATAAGCAACGTTAAAGCGTTATTCTTGCGGAGCTATTGTGATAGTTATGGAACTAAAAATGAAAGATGGCAATTATGATGCCAGGAATGACAGATGATAAGTATGTACTCATTCCATGAATACCTAATACCGTGTTAAAAATCACAATTTCCTTACTTTTACTTGGGAATATCAACTTTTTCTGTTAGACGATTGGTGTACGAGACGAACGAGATTATTAATTGTAGATATGATATTAAGCCTTTAAAAACTTATTTGCTTCTTTGTTTCAAATTGTTTTTTTTTGCATCTTCCAGCAACAGAAACAAAGTTTTATAAGATTTATGGAAGTATTTAAAGTTGGTAAAAACTTGTAAGATAATTTCATGAAAGACGTTTTTCTTTTTCGCTTGGTCCTTTTTCGATATTGGTGCTGCCATCTGTCGTTACCGAACCCAACCATTTACTGGCCTGCGGAAGAATAGAATTGAGACAGGTAAAAATAATTATATCGAGAACATTTAAAGCAAGTGCATATTTTTTATCTGCATAGGTATTATAAAAGGATGTTTGACATAGTGGAGGCACTTTATGTTAGGGAATCTGAACGTTCATATTTGTTTACCCAAAATGTTGATGATCACTTATGCAGAAAAGAAAAATTTGCATTCTTCTGGACAATTGAATAATGTCATTCCTTTAAGGTAAAAGTAGTTATTTTAGAGAATCTGAGCATAAATATGACAGTAAAAACATTAAATTGACTATGATTTCCTAGTATTATTTTATTTCACAGTTGAAAAGTACATGTAATGATTAATATCCGCTTCTTTGTGCTACTCGTGATATCACTTCGCGAAAAAGTAGAAGCGGACACATCGCTTTGTCTACCACTAAAGCATATAACTTAACATAAGTTGAACTAGATCGAAGTAGTTATCTGCCTGACATTTCTGGTAAAGTTAGGTAATGCCGAAGAAAACGTGTCCATACTTGCTTTTCATAGCCATGAAGAAAGTTGGCACAACTTGTTCTATTTTGGACCTTACGCTATAAAACCCAAATCCACCAACCAGAAGAGCTCATTGATCTGAGGACCCACAAAAAATTTGATTTTCGCTTCACTTGATCGAGGTAATTGCTCAATCAAATATATAACAGTTGATGCATGGCTTTTTTAAAATTTTCACCAAATTCAGTTTGGTATGCATGGGTCAAAGGAGGGTTTTGTGTGGTTATGCTAGAGCTAAGTGTTACACATTCTGTTCTCCAACCTTCAGACTATTCTCCATTCATATCAAAATGAAGTTATTCTGACATCTTCCAGAAAATAATATTCTTGGTCCCAGAAATCACGTGTTATTGGACAGCACTGGATCTCAAATAAGACCGTTCAGTTTACTCTTGTGTGATTCAGTGATAATCACGACATTATTACCACAAAGTATGGAGTGTCCATATTTCATGACCTTCAGACTCCGAAGTTTCATAAGAGATTGGTTGGCCTCTGTCCTTGTCGTTTCGGTGTCTCTGTCCTTGTCGTTTTCTCACAAAATCGGTGAAATTTTTTCACCGAATTTGTGAGTTCAGATGATAAAGAACAAGTGATATACTTAAAACTAAGAATTTTAAAAACATAAAGAATAGTTCGTTCTTTTCTGTAAGATGCGTTGCCCAAGCAATAAACTAAAAATAGCTGTTTTGAATGTTTAAACCTGTGTCATGAGTGTAAAAATGTATAAGAAATCTCTTCGGATACTGTTTCTCTTCTCTCCAAGGAATAAAATCTGTGTGTCAGTAATGCTTTCCCTGTGTGTGTATGTATGTCCATTACTTGACGTTCTGCCTTGTGTTCGGCGTCCATATATAGCTTAACCATATAAACTTAGTCAAATATAGCAATTGTGCCATAAAATCCAAATCCAACCTCTTTCTTCTCTCTCTTTCTCTCTCTATTTAAATTCGCAGGCTGGGGCTTTTATCGTTGTCTTGGAAAAATAAAACTTATTTATTTTTGGTTTTATAGAAACACACGGTGGATATTTATTTTTTATGCATTTATGTAGAAAATGTTATTTTTTAAATACTTCATTCAATTATCTGAGTTTCTTACACTATTTCCTGCTGTTATGCACATGCATACCCTTGCCAACTTATAAAAAAAAAATTTGAATCCACTTCTTATTAAAATATACGTTTTCAATAAAATTGAATCAAGTGTGCAGAAGTGCCCCGGGTAATAATTTAGAGGCACACCACCCCTTCCCAGGGACTATTCTTCTCCATACTCCAACCCGCAAATTAAATAGCACGTTTCAGAATCTCCCCCTGGGAAACCTGCAACAAAATAATACGAAATAGGAGAAGAGCTCTTCAAGATTTACTTTCAGAATACCGTCAACGGACTTCTTAATGCAAGGAATAAAAAAAGCAAACCGATCCTTTTCTATGGACGTCAGTTTAAAGAAGGAATTTAAAGAACAAATGGCATCAAAACCTTTAAGCTGTTTACGCAATTCTTCGGTTTGAAGAAAAGGCTCGTGTTATCTGGATTGAAGTGTATATACAAGGAACTATACCTGACGCCTCCAGACATTTAATATATATATATTTCGATAAAGAACTAAAAAAACTCTTATTTTCGGATGACACTTGTCGCAAATTCAAGCAAATCTTTGACGCAAGGAAAAGGGGATGAAGAAAATATATAAAGATTAAAATGGACGCCCTCGGTTGTCATTGTACGCCCCCTAGAGCAATTCTCAAATCACAAGAAGTCAAATCTTCCGAGCAAACTGCCTATTTAAGCTCCCCCTTGCTGCGCCATTTTTTTTATCAGCCCCTCTTTTTTTCTTATCCCACCGTAGGTTACCGCCATTTCCTTTAGCTGTGTGTGACAAGCAGTCTTTGTTGCCACCGCTTGCCAAAGAATAAATACACTGCTGCAGACGAAAGACAGGTCTCGAAGAAGACAACATTTGCATTTTAAATATCTGTCAAGCTGAGTTCTGAAAAGAGAATAAAAAGCTCAGACGACACTTTTTTTTTCTCTCCCCTTATATTCCTCCCCCGGTTCAACACGTTTGAGATTTTTGACATTTTTTGCTTGTTTGCGTTTTTATATCGATGCAATTTTTTTCGCTTCTCCTGCCAAATACTATTTTATTGCAACGATTTTACTTTTTCCTCTCTTCCTTCCGCCATTTTTTACCGGTGGTGTACTTTTTTCAATCATCCGATATTGTTCCGATTTTTTTGCTTCTTGACGCAATGTGACAAGCCACTTTTTATTTCTACGCTAGACACATGCTGTTTTTGTATTGGAGGAAATTCTGTGTTAAAAAAGCAAAATACACTCGATCTCCAGCGATTCAAGTGATTTCTGTTGATGAAAAGTACGCCTATTTCCCTCGTTAATTTGGTCCTTCGTTAATTTACCCTTGTTCCAAATTTCAGTTTCCTCCCTTTAACTTCATATAAAAAAAGTGATATTGTTCCATTCTGTGAATACTCCAAATCCTACAGGTTTTTGTCTGAAAATATGAAGGAATATATGAAATATAAAATGAAAATTTGTGTGAACAGGAAAAATAAAGTAACCAAATGTATAATAAAACTTTTCAATTCATGATTATTTTACTAAGTATGATTGGAACCAACATCCTGGTTTTGTGTTCATAGTAATTCTAACTACATGAAATATATGCCTGTTTTCACTTACTAAGTTGATTCGTTCCAAATTCGATTTTCCTCCATTTTGTATTAGATAACATATTTTTTCCATTCTGTGAATATTCCAAATCCTGCAGGGGCCACGGTAGCCCGGTTGGAAGAGTAGCGGATTAGAAACCAGAGGATTTCGAGTTCGAATACAATCAAAGACCTTCGTGTACGAAGGGGGCTTATGCAAGTTAAATCTGTCGTGGTCTCAAATGTCCTCACGTTGACGTTGTGTGAAAGTTTGGACATTAGATTGCCAGCTCAGGTGTGATCTCGTCATCTGACCGTGGTTTAAAATTACGAGGTATTGCGAATCTTCCCCTCGGGATTGATCCTGAACCGTAGCCAATAGCCCCTTTATGTTGCTCCAGTGCGACGTTTATTAAATTCCTACCTCAAAATCCTGCAGATTTCATATGAAACATCTGAGGACTCCGTATAAAGCAAAAGACGTATGTATATACAAAATGAGACGACTGCATACCAAATGCGTAGAAAGCTTTTCAAACTTCGTGAGGATCTTATTGACAAGGCGTATTGCCAGTCTTCCGGTTTGGTTTGTCTTTGTCGCTGTGTGGTCTTTTTTGCAAACACGAACTTTCTGTTTGTGTCTACAGAATTCTAAACTAGACGAATTCTAAGAGAATACCCCTAAGATTGTTTTAGACAGAACAAGACGTATGCAATCCGTCTCGGAGGCCATGACAGATTGCCTAAATGTGATAAGATTCGCATTGAAAAGGTTCTGGGTCCTATCCACGAGCATACTGCAAAGCAACATTGAACCCATAGCAACCATAGATGTAAAATGTATGCATGCATAATGCAAATGCATAAGCCCTCATGCATTTACCACGTTGTTAGGATGCACTTATGATTTATTACACTCTTTCTTATTAGTCCAGATCGTAGAATCGGATGAGTGGAGGCTATTTTTATTGTTGGAATAAATATTTTGTGTAACTATCAAACAAAATATTTTATATTTGCAACGTTTGAATACTTAAATTTAATGAAACATGTGTCTTTTCTAATCGTTGCTTAAAAAATCTCCCGACCAGTACAAAAAGTTTCAGGGATGGCCTAGTTTTCTCTTCCTTGGATCTCTATCCCGATTGAATTGCCTTAACCCTCCACGTGGTTTTGACGAGATACCTCGTTCGTCAAGATCTGATGAATTTTGCTAATGACGAGATAAGATATTGGCAAGTTTTTGACGATAAGATCAAGATCTAGTAACTTTTCTAATGAAAAGATATTTCGTCCATCAAGATCTGAGCAGCTTTGCTAATGGCGAGATATTTCATTGAGCCAATCATCAGGAGGGTCAATCTAAATAAGCTCTTCGTTTACTAATTTTTCTAAGATATTTATGTTTTTCTCGTGAATTAAGACTAGTTTCAGCTTTTACAATCGCACAAACACTTTATTTACTGAATTTTTTCAATTGCTTTAAGATATTTCTGGGTTTCTTTCCTAGCCAGAGTAAAGAAATTTCCTTCTTTGTGCTGATTAAACTTAGCTACAGCATTTAATTTTTAGATTGGTCATAACCAAACATATTTCAAAGAGGAGAAAGGTGGAATCGGGTCCTGTAATTAATAATTCCATCTCCGAGCACTTGCGTCTGCTTTTACTTCAGTTTTCTATATTTCTGTACAGATATTAAAGAAATTAAGATCCAATGAGTTTAACTCTTCGAGTTCCTTGCTAAGCTTTCAGATTGTCCCATGTCCATGTATCAAACCAAAAGTTAAATACTGATTGCCCACGCAAGTTTCATTGAAAAGTCATTCCTCTTTTTTTATTGAGCATTTTGAATGATTTGTAATCTGTATAGTTCTATACTTTTGCAAATTTGTTAACTTCCAAAATGTTTCAACATCCCATGTTCATTGATTTTTAAACTAATTTATGCTTCATCAAAACCATGAGGATTTACGCCCTTTTTTCCCCAAGAAAATATACTATCGTGGCACTGATTCACATGTTGAAATGTATCAGAAAAAGCCATCTACGAATGAAATGTATTTATTGATACGACTCCCCATGCGGATGCCTACGCTGCTAACGCGTTTTTAAAAACTCTTGCCCCCATAAATCAAGAAAAACAGCCGAAGAGCTAAAAGCTACGCCTGACATTTCACCAAAATGTAATAAATTACACTATCCATGGTACTCAAAATACTTATTCTGTTTTTATGTCCGTTTCTCTCATTGCACCAGTTATTCGACAGTTTTATTTATGCATCTTTTAATTACTCAAAATGGATTGTGGCGGAATTTTTTCTCGACCGCTATTTTCCACGCTAAGTGCGCTCGAATCATTAAGTTAATTAAGAGCACGGCCGTTTAGCCTAATCCCATTAGCTTAATTCCTTAAAAAACATCCTTGGCTCACCACTGGAGCCTTCCCGTGGCCTTTTGTTTTCATTTTTCGGTATCTGCTGACTGCGCAGTGACAACCAAAGAATATTTTCGAAAGCACCCTGAAATGTAATCTTTCAGCTGTTTTTTTTGTGGTGAACTAATCTTGTTGAGCTCTTTCCGAGATTGATTTGTGTTTTAAAAACGTCGGGGAGTTCTCGTCTTTCGGCCTGGTATTAATGACATTCGACTCTAGCACTCGATTCAGAGGAGAAAATGCGCACTCGATTGGAATGGTTGAGGGATTATCTCGGAGTCGATCCTTAGAGATAATAATGAGCTTTAGCTCTTGCATGGGGTCAGCCTAATGCTTGAAAGGGCTTTATGTTGTGTCTAAAGTGTTAAAATCCACACCACTAATTCATAAACTGTACCAATGTTGAGATTTTAAGCTCCGTTGGTGTTCTGATGTCGTGTCCAAAATGTTAAAATACTCACCACCAATTCATAAATTGTACTAATGTCGAGATTTTACACTCCGTTGATGTTCTGATGCGTCTAAAATGTTAAAATCCACACTAACAATTCATAAATTGTACCAATTCGAGATTCTACGTCTTTCATATTCTGATGTCGTGTCTAAAGTGTTAAAACCACACCATCAATTCATAAATTATATCGGAGCCGCCGGGACTCCGTTGGTTTGTCCACTGCGCTAGCAACCTGCGAGTAGTAGGTAGCGCAGGTTCGATTACGCCCTGAGTGTATTGTCTTCTGTTTCAGTAAAACTTCATTGTGTGTGTCGATTACTTAACGTTGTTTTGCATTTGGCGCAGCTATCTTGGCAAAATATGGTCGTACCACGGTCGAGATTCTACGGGCCATTTATGTTCTGATATCGTTTCTAAAGTGTTAAAATATACACCACCAATTCCTAAGTTGTACCAATGTCGAGATTCTAAATGTCATTTATGTTTTGATGTCGTGCTTTCAACTTTGACATAATGCTTTTGAAGTGACACTATTTTTTAAAAAATATTTACTTTCAAATCTTAAAAAATTCATTTTTCGTTTCGATGATTCAATTTTAGTGATACTATTACCAATGTATATATTGGAGTAATTCGAAATAAACAATCCTATTCGACACATTTATGAATTTTTTTTATTCGTACAAGGATTACGAAATTGTATATGGAAATGAAAAACATAAGTTCTTGCATCATTCTAAAGGTAGGTAGGTAGTTGAATTTACTTTGTACTGGATCAACACAACGGGCTATTGGCGACCGTCCGGGATCGATCCCAAAGGGAAAAATCCAAGGACAACATCTCGTAATTTTGAACCACGGTCAGATGACATGGTCAACACTTCCAACTATTCTAAATATGCATTTAGGAAGGTTGCGTCATAAGTACAATAAAGGTAAATCTGGTGAAATGTAACGGGAGGAAGACCATATCGGTATCAAATTTTATTTTCTAAAACTAAAATGGTTGCTCTTTGATCGAACTTTTTGTCACGCTTACCTTTTTCATTTACTTGGTTAATTTGAATTTCAGCAGTGTATTATGCATTAAAATGAGTAAAATATTATTTTTAAAGGTTATCTTAAGTTGTGAGATCTAAGAATAAATAAAAAACTAACGATAGAATTCCGCGCACTTACACCAGAGGAAAGTAATACTTTTCTTGTCTTATCCCATACGTTCCTAACGCTCTTCCTTACTCTTGCAGTTGCACCATCCTTGCCGTGAGAAGGATGATATAAAATATGATAGCTGCCATCACGTCCATTATTTCCGTACAGAACTTTGCTTTCAGTCACTTTGCCCAAAGAGCCATTCTACCGCTATTCTTTCTCATTTGCCCCGCTACAGAGCACTCTGCTGCTTTTTTCACCTCTCTGCCGCCCTTGCGCGACAATGAAAAATCTCTGGAAGATGAGATTCAAGAATTGGATAAGACACGGGTTCCGTTTTATTCCCTTTCCTCTTCTTTCAGTTGTTTGATTCTACATTATTTTTCGAATCGACTTAACCACTTGCGATAGAGTTCTGGTTTGAGTGGTTAATTCGCTGGATCATTAAGGTTAATGGCAGTGGCTTGGCTATTACCGAGTGGTGTTCTGGGCGTGTACTTGCACGTCGTCAGGTAAAAATTGGGGTGGCCGAAATAAAGCGATGGTATTCTTCCAATTTTTTTTAAAAAAGGCCACTTGTTGCATATTTTTTTATGTCTCTTCGTTTTCATACTTTATGTCTGCATTTGTAGGCTCTTTTTGCGATTTTGATAAGACACTTGTGAATCTATTTTATTTATTGATTTGTATAGACCGTCAAACCGATTAATCCAATTACATCGCAGCGAGAAAAGATCAAAAGTACACAACATGCGACACAGAAACAATAAAACAATCAAAAAGAACCACGACGAACAAAAAGAAATTAAATTTATAAATTTGCAAGTTCTATCAACCATCTTGGCCTACCTGAAATACGAGTAGGATTCATCTGTAAAAAAATACCTAGAAAAATAATTTGCTCTAAAATATCAATGAATTCGGCTTCTTTATAAAAACCCAGGACATTTTAACACACCTGTGAAATCAACTCTTTTTCTAAAAGATATTTCCAGATTTAGTTAAGTGCCAAAAGGACTGATTTTTCCCAACTCTTTCAACTAGATAATCTCATGATTTTTTTTCAAAATACCTCTCAAAACTTCAGACTGCATTTAATATTTAGAACACACACCTTTTGTCCGAGATTTCGTTAGGCCACCTCCTCAATGCTCCTGCATTGCTGTCATTGTTTGGTTTAGGACAAATCTAATTTAGTTATCACTAAAAACCACCCTTTACCTTTCTGCCACATAAACTTTTGATGAAAAGAAAGATTATACTCGTATATTTTAACCACAAAAAAGTTGTACCCAATTTATATTAAAAGGGTTGGGTTTTTTTCAGTTATGAAATACTGTCCACACGGATAGATTTCAGTCCGCGTTTTGCGTTTGCTATCACTATTAAAAACACAGACCATTTCCTTCAACTTCACGCTTGGCCAAAGATGGCCCTTGCACAATAAAACCCGAAAACAACCAACCAACCTTCAATTTCACTAAAAACTCATTTATTCATTTTTCCAAATTCCGATTTCCAAATTGCATTCAATGCGAAAATTAGAATACTCCAAAAACATCAGCGAGAAAAGTTAACGCGCGGTAAAAGATTCAAATGAAACATTAGTCGCGCTTTGGAACTTGCATGCCCCAACAGGCACAATGGCCGTATTTTGCCAAGCTGCGCCAAACAACGTCCAGCAAATGGACACAAGGAAAGTTTTATTGACGCAGAAGAGAGAAATACACCCTAGGAGAAATCGAACCTGGCAAAGCCTTGTCCGAGATTTAGTTAGAACCATCCATGGGATACTACGGCATTGGTAGGCTCTGTAGGGCTTAACAAATCTAATCCAGTTATCACTAAATCATCTTTACCTATTTTCACTCATAAAACTTTTAATGAAACGGTTTTAGTCGTATGTTATCACCACAAATAAGTCGCACCCAATTTATTTTAAAAGGAGAGTTTTTCAGCTATTACCAAACTCCGAGTCCACGGACATATTTCAGTCCGCTTGCGTTTGCGCTCACAGGCACATTGCTCTCACTCCATCGTGTATGAGCATGAAAGAAGCGGAAGAAAGGTATCAGAAAGCAAAGTACCCCCGCTGGCGGAGCATTCCTGCGAGAGATGGATTGACACTGCCCGCGGTGGCCGACCGGAAAGAAATGTTTGACATCCACAATTGATCGATGGACGGGGGAGGAATGTAATTGCGAGCTGAGTATGAAACTCTTCTATTCACGAAACCCTTGCCACGACAAGAGTGTTGCGGATATGAGATTTTTTTTCCCTTTTTTGTCTTCCTCGATTGAAAAGATAAAACATCCTCCGAAAATATTCTCTAGAAACAGGATTACAGTGTATTTATTGTGTTTTCACATGCGCTTACACAAAAGAGGACGTGACTTCTAAGTCGACCTTTGTTCTGTGAAAATACAGTACTCCCACGGCCGTTCATATAGCAGATCCTCAACGTTAAAAAACTACCAGTCTTTTTTATCTGCTACTTAATACTTGGAATTTGTTTCCTAGGTACTTTTTGGAGAGTAAAGTACAGCTAATTATATCAAAAATAATTTAATAGTAGAAACTTACATATGGTTCCCGACATGTCAAACGAAAAGCATATAGATAGTCCACAAAAGTTTTTAATGTTCTACACTTGAACCGATCTCACGAGAGCGTCTGCTTTCGCCTCCCGAAGAAAGTATATACATCTCGAAGCGCAACAGATTTATGCGCCTCGCCGGCGCCGAATAATATAAACACAGTCCACTGGCAACGGTGTGGGATCAACTCCGAAAGTTTCTTCTCAGCAAAAAGTCTGGTCAGGTTGCGACAGTTCATGAGCGACGTAGAGTTCGATTCCTCTCTAGATGTATTTCGCTCTTCTGTGTCATTAAAGCTTTTCTTGTGAATGTTCATTTATTTGACGTTATTTAACGCAACTTGGCCAAATATGGCCCTTGCCCAAAGCAACCAACAAATCTGAGCGAGTGCACTTACACGTATTCAGAAAAAGTAGAGGCGGCGTAACACTATAACGTGTTATTGTGATTCTTTTCTTATCATCTACCAGAGAGTGAAGCTTCTTCATGGGTACTTGATTAATAGACTTTATTTACATAACATTAATAAGTATATTTACAGTTCAATATCTTGCACTATGCCAGTGAAAAGACCTTCGCACATCAGTCTTCCTATGTCCCCTAGTCGAATCTCTTCACCCCTCCCGTTTTCCTTACCCAGATGACTATCCAAGGACACTCGAGCCAACGTCCCTCGTGGATCCAATGGTTCTCCTTCACACCAACATTCCTCAGTGTGTTGGCCGGAGAATCTCACAGGTGGTCAGAAGTGTATGCCTGCACCTTCCTGAAAAGCATTGGGAAAGTTGACCAGTATTTACGTAGTCTTGATGAAACCACGAAACTTCAAGCAGCCATCCCGACTTCGACACAGATTCGACTTGATGGGATTCGAATTCGAAACAAGTACTTGAATCTACCAGTTACTTAACCCTCCTATCGGTTTTGACGAGATATCTCGTCCATCAAAACTGACCAAGTTTGCAAATGACGAGGTATCTCGTCATCAATATATTCCCAATTTCAGTTAAGATAACGAGATCAAGATCTGGTCAGGTTTTTTCTAATGACGAGATATCTCGTCCATCAATATCTCGTCAGTTTTGTTAATGAAGAAATATCTCGTCCACCAGGAGGGTTAAGAGCGATGTCTTTAGCGTATCGGCAACAGATGGGGTTATAGTTAGTAATTAGTATAGTTGAAAACATTTAAAATATCCAAGGATTATCTTTATATTTTAAGAGACCATGTATCCCGGTTGGAAGATTTGGCGTGGTGTGGAAGTTTGGAGAGTGGGGTGCCAGCTCAGGTGTGACCTCGTCATCTGACCGTGGTTCAAAATTACGTGATGTTATCCTTGGATCTTTTCCATCGGGTTTAATCCCGGATCGTCGCCAGTAGCCCATTGTGTTGTTCCTGTGCGACGTTAATTAAAATACCTACCTACCTATCTTTATATTTTAATTCTATTGATTCACATAACAAAAAGAAAAGTGGATTTTGTGGCTCTTTCATGAAGGACTCGGTTTTTTTACACTATTCTCAGAGATGATTATCTTGAAGTTCGGCCAAACTAAGTCGTGTAAAACCATTCAGATAGATCGTTCACCAACAGGTTCTTTTTAATTTCGTTCCTGAAAAACGTTGGTCCTTTTCTATTCTAAGAGAATAGATGGAAGGTGTCACTTGGTCTGAAAACTTTTTCTGACTCCACTTTTTAGCAATATTTACGTTGAAGTAATTGATAGATAATTCAATCATTGCTTGCGGAATTCCAGTCTTATTACGTTCCAAACTTGCATTCAGTGGCTGATTTGAATTTTTTTTTATCTTAATATAAGGGCTACTATAGAGCATTTCATTAATTATACTTACAGTATTTAATGAACTTCAAGCGATACGCCAGTTTCATTTTAGGTATAAGTGCTCGCCACACTACACGAATTTTACTTCTTTGGAAACTACTACTTGAGCACATTGAAATGCAAACAGTATTAATATTCTGTTTGTAACTCCCTGCAAACTCCGCACCATTCTGTTTGTAACGTTTTGTAAACGTGATAACATTAGTATTCTGTTGCATTCTCACTGAAAGATTCAACCTTGGTAGCGATTTTCTTTTTTACACCATTCGATACCTGCCGAACAACTTTCGTAAAATCAAAATTTCAGCAATCTCACTGCCCAAATTACTATTTTGCAGACGTTATCCCGAGAGCCCACTAATGTATATAATGAACCGCTTGGTTTGGTTTGTCGCTCTACGGTCATTTTTACTGCGCTTGTCCTGTTGCCGTAGAAACTTATCCTATTTTCCATCTACGGATATTAAAAGAAACGTATTTAAATTTGTCAAATTTAATGACAATTTGAAAATATATTTGTTTGTTTTTACTTGCCGCCGAGATGTATTCAATTAAACTACTTCCTCTTTCTGCCGCCAACATTCGCGAACAAAATGAAGTAGCGTCATCCATCCTCAAAATGAACGAGCCCTATTTATAGTGACCACCACTACTCAGACTTGGTGTCAGGATCAGTTTTCATGGTAGAGAGCAAGAGAGAGAGAGAGAGTCACAAAGAGCCCCACATATATATTATCAATTCAAAACATTAGTTTCAGAATTTAGCCTACCAATCGGGCTGGTGGCCAGGGTGCTGGCTTCTAGATCTACAGGTTTCTGGTTTGAATCTGGGGAAAGGTATGGATGTTTGTCCGCCTGGTGTGAATATGTGGTCTCTATAAGCGGATTTATTCTTTGAATGTGAGGTGCAATGTGAATACAGCTCCTTGGTGCACCAGGGTAATGCCAAGTGATTCACAATTCCTCCCTTGTAAAAAATGTTAACATGAATAAAACATTTTCTAAATAAAACATGTTTTACAATTTTAACATGAATAAAAATATTCTTTTCAAAGTTTCGAAAGTCTGTTAACCCTCCGAAGGGTTACGAGATATCTCGTCTATCAGGATTTGGCCAATTTTGCTAATGATGAGATATCGGCTTTAGTAAAATCGGTAATATTCGTCATCAAGACATGGCCAATTTTTGATGATGAGATCGAAATCAGGCCAGTTTTTTCTAATGACAAAAATATCTCGTTCATCAAGATCCGATCAGTTTTGCTAATGACGAGATACCTCGTCGAGACAACCACCAGAAGGATTAAGAGCATATATAAAAGAGAATTACATGGGTCGAGGATAAAATCATTTCCTCGGAAACTGAAAAACAGGATTGTTGTCTGAATTTTTTGCTACTGTTTTTCTGATGCTCAAAACACGGATGGCATCATTTAATCAGTGAAAACACCCCGTTTGTTTTTATTCCATTGAGTCCGACACGTGAGAAGCTCACCGATTCATTATGCGTTCAAATTTTGCTCGCAGTCGAAACAAAATGAATGGTTGTGAAGACATCACAGAAATGGGAGTTTCATTTACTCAGCGCATCCCGCCAGCTGTAATTCTTCACTGTCAGCAACTCCCTGGAATGGAAAGAAAAACAACGTCGGGTTGACCTCCTTTGCCGAGGAGGAAAGGACAAATTTTCATTGCAGAAAAATTTCACTTTTAAATCTCAGAGATGGTTTTTTCCTGCGTTTCTTTTTCGCTGCGTTTCTTCTACCTCAATCTTGGGGCTGGCACCAGAACCAGCAGGGGGTTGTGTACCCAATCTTGGGTGATCTACCACCGTCGTGGTTCCCGCTGAGATCGAGCCTCGACGAGGAATTCCCCGACGTTTTCACTCAAATCGTTTTTCACTGGTCACCCCTTTTGTTTGGTTTGAACGTTTTGATAATGCACTTTGAAAAGAAGTTACCTTTTCGTGGACCCCAATTTTACAGGGAAATATATGGAGGAGCGCACTCAAATTCGTTGCACTGTCAATTCATTTGCAGTGAAACCTCGGTTTCATTGCCTCAGGATGCCTCCTTAGCCCTCCTGGGGTTTTCTCGACTCGTTATTATAAAAAAATTGACCAGATCTTGATGGACGAGATATCTCGTCAAAATCACTGATGGTTAAATGGGGACAGGGTCCCCTCGCTCCGACTAATTAAAGTCACTTAGGATATTGGGAAAAGTCCAAAAAAGAAATATGGCGTGGCATGGGGTCCTTATGCTATCATTTGGTAAATTATGTCAAGCATTCTGCAGTTTCTGGTTCAGATCCCTTAAATTCCGGGGCGGTGAGATTGATGGCTCAACATATCCATACTCAATAGGAGACAGATCTGGGGATCTCACTGACCAAGGATGGGTTCCACTACAGCGGAAGCAATCCCGAAAGAGACTAGCCGTGAGTGACCACGCGTTATTATGTTGATAAATACCCGCTTGGACACGTGAAGAAAAGCAAAATAACAGGTAAGATTTGTTGGATGCCCATTTCAGGGTTATCAAATGGTCTAGTACCACTACTAGAGGCGACCGGCTTACAGCGGTATGCCACTCGACAATAAATTGAGATCGCCTCTCAGGACTGCCTTCGTGTTGTTGAAATTCTTTCTTGGCCAGAGATATCTCCAGATCTGTCTCCCATTGACCGTATCTGGGATATATGCTTGGGCGTCAATTGAATCACTTCCGAATGTAAGGAATCTGAAGGAGCAGCTGCAGAATGCTTGACATAATTTCCCACATGATAGCATAAGGACTCTATTCCATGCCGTATATCGGCATGTATCATCCTCCAAGCGGGGTTTACAACTTACTAATTTATTATCTTTCTAATGTAATTCTACAATAGTATACAGTCCTCTAGATTTGATAGTTGTGAAAATTTTCCTTTTATCTCTTTAGATATATCACACTTGCTAAGTTTCATTTCGATCGAACAGCTTTTAATAACCTGACAATAAGATAGACAAATCTGATTTAGTTTCAAATCCAACCCTAAACGGGGCAGCGGTAGCCAGGTTGGAAGAGTAGCGGATTAGCAACCGGAGGGGTTGGGAGTTCGTAACTCGATCCTACCAAAGATAGTCGTGTACGTGGGGGCTGGTGCGCGTTAAATCTGCCGCGGCCTAAAGCGCCCTCACGTTGGCGGGGTGTGGAAGTTTGGAGAGTGGATTGCCAGCTCAGGTGTGACCTCGTCATCTGACCGTAGTTCAAATGACGAGGTGTCCTCGATCTTTCCCTTCGGGATTGATCCCGGACCGTCGCCAATGGCCCGTTGTATTCCAGTGCGGCGTTAACTCAAATATTTACCTATAATATACCCTATAAGACCTTTTGGAGTTCCTCTCAATATTATTTTTATTTATTCGTCTTTGACATCAACTTTATTCATAGACTAGTTTCAATTCAAAATTGTAAATTGCTAAATTTTATATTAGTATTGATTTTGTCTAAATTTTTTGTCTTGTGTCTCACGCAGCTTCGCCAGATACGGTCCTTGCGCCATAAAACCCAAACAAGCAACCGATCATCGAACACTAACTTCGAGGTGTTTTGATTTTTTGACACAGAGTATATATTTCAAAGAAGCAATCGGTGATCAGGAATGGTTCAAGATTGAAAAAAAAGGGATTTGCTTAGGTATCAAATTACAGAAAATTATGAATGCGAATTGCGGACCCCAGGAATCGGCCGTTCGAGCTGTATGAATTCTAAAATCAAAACCGCAAGAAAAGCAAGCACGAAATGATAAACAGAGCGTGAGAGCATTGCAAGATCATCAAATTTCGTGGTTAGGTCACAGGCTTCAAGACAAAAACCGAACGATGTTAAATAACAATACGTCTGTGCCTGGGAACTTGATTGAGATATGAGAAGTTGTGTTCAATACGATGCATTGAAGAAAAGTGTTAGGGTTTGGTTTGTAGCTTAAAGGTCTTTTTCTGTGTGGCGCGATACAAGAGTTGCCTACACCAATGCTTCCGAATTTCGCTACATCCATAGAGATAGATAGAAATGAAACAAATAAATTAATTTTTATTTTGTAATGTACAAATTGTCTACGTAATGAGGGATATCCATTACATCAAAACAGTTTTTTTTAATCCTCCGAGTGATTTTGACGAGATATCTCGTCCATCATCTGGTCAGTTTTGCTAATGATAAGATACTTCTTGGAGATAACCATCAGGAGGGTAAAATAAATGCTGAAAATTTCATTTTTAACATATTTTCAGAATTTTCCACATAATAGACGTCCTACCAAAATAAGTGTACCGAAACAATTGTCCTTTAATACTAATACTCTCCAAGTAGTTTCGCTGATATATCTCGTTCATAAAGATCTGACCAATTTTGTTAATGATGAGTTTCCCGTCATCAAAATATTGTCGATTTTTTTTATAACGAAATCAAGATCTGGTTCGGGTTTTTTCTAATGACAATAATAACTCATCCATTAAGATCTGGTCAATTTTGCTAGTGACAAGATACCTCGTTGAGAAAAACTCCAGGAGAGTTAATAGTTTATATAGGAAAAAAGTGTTTATTTCGTCTGGATCGTGAAGCATCATCTTTTCGTATTCTGATATTTCATATTTTTGGCTAATCTGCAAAAAGTAACCTCTGATGTATTGTCTTCATTGGTAACATTGTCATATTATCTTAAATGCATTCACCGTTGCATCTTACAAAAGTTTAAGCTCAACTTCCATTGACATCGTCTTCAGTGGTCACTGGATATTTCGCTCTGAGATGACCAAAAAGCTGACCTCGAACCCCAATTCTTAAGCATACACTGAAATGATTAACAACTACTTAAATTCACTGCGTGTTGCATAATTGGTCAGTTCCAATAAAAATCTATTTTCATAGAAGAAAAGTGTGAAATGTCTAAAAGTTTTGATGAAATTAAGTCATGAAAATAAAAAATCGTTTTTTTTAAAGAAAATAAACTTTACTTATTTTTATATGAAGATATTTTTATGTAAGGAAATTCATAACTAATTCAACAACCCGTGAAAAAAATACTAAAACTGATACATATAATTTGGTTTTCAATTAATACTTTCCTGTGATCACTGTTCTCTAGGACAATGACCCTGTCAAACGGAAACCTAATGGCCTACAAAAGTGTGTAACTGCTATTTTAAAGTAAGCTCCTAGTAGGTTTGGATGAATTATTCATAACTGAAGATTGCAGCTAATCAGCATTAGTGCTTCTCTTTTGTGGTCTTTGTTTCCACCGGGTCCATGAACACGTTGATATCCAGAAGGGATTCTCTCTTTTCTATTGACACATCTATACTATATCTATCACTCAAACAACTGCATCATGAGAAAAGTTAATACACGTAAAATATGTTCATTTTTCACCCCTCCAAGTGGTTTCGACGAGATATCTCGTCGAGATGAAACTGTCCAATTACTCAAGATACAAGTGGGAAAAACTAAGTGAAGCCTAGAACTGTTGACGATTTGGAACAGGTTAGCCATCGAAGATAAACCATCAGGAGTGTTAATATGGCTCACTTTATATTTTGTACTGTTTTAACTTAAGAGACGCAGTCGGAGATGCAAATCGTCAAACCGTCACTTTCAATTTGCCCAATTTAGAAAATGTTTAAGTACTATCGAATTTACCGTTAACATAGCATATAATCAGTGACGTAGCTAAGGTGGCAGCGACCCAGAGCACAATGTCTAAAGAGGCAGCATTTCAAATTTGTCTAGAAAAGTTTTGTGGGGTTTCCATGAGAAAATAGTTCATAATTTTGTCCTTGTCACAGAAGAAGTATTTTCCAGTGCTGTGCGTGTGAAGTGATTGTTTTCATGCACTCCATATTTAGAATACAACGCTTAAAACCTTCCTTCCTTTCCATTTACTCTCTACAATAACTTTACTACTCAGAAAAGAGATAAATCTATATTCTCATAAATGTCTTTAGAAACAAAAAAAGACACGAGAGAACCTGTATTCATGTTTCACCTTTCTTTACATGTTCCCTGAAGACCTAGTAACAAAGCCTGCCTTTTGTTAGTATCAAAAATTACTTACAATCAAAACTTAATATAATTACAAAAACCGATTCACAAAATGTGCATGGTTCTAGTTACATTACATCATCCTAACTAATCATTTAAGCCCGAGGTACTCTAATGACCTTTTCTTTTCGCATAGGGTTATTTGGTGTATAAGTAAAGTGACCGAGACTTAAACAAGATGCTAACTCATTGGCATCGATTGACTAGACCAGGGGTTCTTCAATTATTCAAATGGGGACAATACCTCTGCCCCGACCAATTAGTTATATAAGATATGGGAAGAATCTTCAAATTCTATCCCTCAGGTGCTCATCTCCTTTAAGTGTGTACGGGCTTCACGGCCCCGAGGTACTTTAGTGATCTTTTCTTTTCCCATAGGGTTTACTGAGTTAAATAAATACGGGGATTACGTTCCCGGGATGCACAAGCTATCTTTTTCTGCTTTCATACCACTACTTTGCTTTTGCACCACTACTCTATTTTCCCATTCTGTGAATACTCCAAATCCTGCATGTTTTTGTCTGAAAATATGAAGGAATATATGAAATATGAAATGTGTGTGGGATTTTGTGTAAACAGGAAAAATAAAATAACCAAATATGTAATAAAACTTTTCAATTCATGATTATTTTACTAAGTATGCTTGGAACCAATCATCCGGGTTTGTGTTCATAATAATTCTAACTGCATGACATATATGCCTGTTTTCACTCTTACTAAATTGATTCTCAAAACTTCCATTCTCCAAATTTTAATTTCTTCCATTTTGTATTAGATAACTGGTATTTTTTCCATTTTGTGAATATTCCAAATCCTGCAGGTGCCGCGATAGCCCGGTTGGAAGAATAGCGGATTGGCAACCTGAAGGTTGCGAGTTCGAAATTCGGTTCAGCCAAAGACCGTCGTGTATGCGGGGGCTGGTGCACGTTAAATCTGTCGTGGAATCAAATGTCCTCACGTTGACGTGGTGTGCCATCTCAGGTGTTACCTTGTCATCTGACCGTGATTCAAAATTACGAGGTGTTGTCCTCGGATCTTTCCGTTGGGGATTGATCCCGGACCATTGCCAATAGCCCGTTCTGTTGCTGCAGTACGACGTTAATTAACTACCTACCACTACTCTATTTCCCAATCCTCTTTTTTCCCTTTCACATTTCTTGACGTTGTCTTGTGTTTGGATCAGCTTGGCCAAATATTCTCTGCGCCATAAAAACTAACCCCCCACACAACCTAATTATTTTAAAAACTCTACTTTATTTTCATTTCAAATACTTAAATTTTGTTATAGTCAGAGACCAGCATCACCCACACATGTGCCCCGGTATCCAAAAAGTCTAACTATAACCACGAAATTCAGAAAATACCGATCGAGGTAGTCATGATCATCTGTACAGTGAAATCATTTCATATACATAGACCAAGGACACTCACATAAACCAAAATAAACACAAAATAATCCTATGAATTTCAAGAAAAAGTTAGGAGTGAGTGAGGAGTTAAATCTCAACTATTGAGACACAGTTCGCCCTCAGTCTGGATTCACTTGAATCGAATTCGCGAAAAAGAAGCCAATTCCTGAAGGTCTCCAAAGCAAGGTGCTAAGTCATCATAAGAAGAGTTCACCCACCACCTAGAGCGAGGTATAAAAACTGAATGATGGATGACTCCCACTATCACTTTCAGCCAAGATAGCAAGTACCATGAAATATTCTCCGAAACTTCTTTTTTAACAAGGTCAGAAACATCTCGATATCTGTCCCGGCAGCCCCTCTTCTTCCTGCTTGACGAAGAGACCCGGGGGTTGTGAAGGGACGATTAATATCGAACCCCCCCCCCCTGCCCATCACACTCGCGAATAAATGGCAGCTTTTCATAGAAAAGGTCGAGTTATAATAATTACTTCTACCCGTATGGATGTGGAACTAACACTTTCAAAAGCAAGTCTTGATCAACCCAAATCGTTGAGCGGGACCTCTTTGATGAGCCACAAATTTCTTGAGCATATAAAATTATATAAAATGAATTTTTAGTCATCGCATGTTAATTTTAGTGTTTGCCTTCCTTTGTTGCTGTGAATTTAAAATGCCATCTTCAATATCTGTTCTCTTTTCGAAAATTTTCTTCATAATTCCCTGCAAATTTCGTGTTTTGTTTCCAAACGATTATTTTTTCAGTAACCTTTTGTAGGATATTACCTTCTCGACCAATCAAAGAGGCACACACAAGCCCGCCCTCTGTTGAGCGTAGCTACCAACTAGCCAGTTGTAAGGTGTTCTCCCAGACGATAAGTTGTCTTGTTCAGATGTTCTATAACATTTGTAAATAAATATATTTAGTCTTTCAGATTTATGGTGTGCTCCTCTCCCAATTATTATGATGTATAACTACTCCCACACTACGAAACATTGTTTCAATTATGAGGGCCATTTTCTGTCAAGCTAAATGTAAGTGGCGGTAGTGTTAGGTGATATAAATGTTTCCTCATCATATTCAGAACGTGGCGTCAGTCGGCTTGTTTTTTGATTACGATTTCAGCATTTCGCCAATAAAAAATACAAATAATGAATTCCGAATTGAAATATGACAACTGATGGGTCGATGACAATTATGTTAAACGCCTAACGTTTCGAAACCGTGATAACAATATTATGTTAACCTCGATGTGTATTATAAAGAAGCAAAATATTCGCAGACCGGCTAGTTTGTTTTTACATCGAAAATTCTTCTCAAGCACTTCGAATTTGATCCCGGACCGTCGCCAATAGCCCGTTGTGTTGCTCCAGTGCGACGTTAATTAAAATACTTACCTATCCTCTCATATACAACCATTGCTTCTAAATACAACTTGTGACACTATCTAACTTTCTCCTCACAGTACTCCTACCGCCACCTATGGGCGTAATAGAGACTTATGTAGAATAGAGTCAGTTTAACCCCATCGCCCGAGCACTGAACACGTACGGCTAGGAATTACCCCTTATAAGTATATATTTCCCTTGCAATTGTTTTAATGTTTTATTTGTGGTTGTGTGACTTGTAAATAATCGTATTATGTATTTTATTCCATTAAAATTTTAAAATCACACCGTTGATGAGAATTATTTGAGTCACCTAATATCACAAAATGGCGCCCAACGTGTGTAAACGTGTTTATTGTTCGAGTTGGGGATAGGCTCGCTTTTATTTTAAGATATTCCACGGCATCCAAGACATCCTTTCTAGATAGCCAAAAATATCCAATTCTTACGGATAGGTGGTAATTGGAAGATTCCTTTCTTCAAACAAGATCACGAAACTTACCAGATAAGTGAACCTTTTGTTTTGATATGTAATACAAGTCAACCTGACTTGAATGTGTCACCAAAATCCTCCTATTTCAGTTATTCTTGAAATTAAAAAATTTCGTTATTTTGAAATTGATATCCAATATTATTTGTTTTGAATTGTGTAGACAAAGTGTTCTTATTTCGTATTTCCACAGCATAACTTTTGCTAATAATACTGTGTATTTGAATGAATATATACTATTGCTTCAAATGAATATATAGTGCTTGCACCATCTTGAATTGAAAGATAATCTTTTTCGATAAATCACATCCTTTTGTACTATCAAAGTGTATGATATTGTATTGTGAGAACATTGAATGCATAGCGCGAACACACCCAGTTAAAAATAGATGACCTTGAAGTTCTACTTGAATGATATATGCATTTTGTTTCTCTGACCCGGAAATAAATTTCTTTTAATGCTTTGCTTATGAATCACTCGTAGGAGTATTTTGTTGGAGAATATTGTTTCTTTGGGATATGAATGTTATTTGCTTTTTATTTTATTTCGAATGTTCGGAAAAAGGGTTTATTCATTTCCAACTGATTTTTTTCTTTTGGAGAGGCTTATTAGAGCTTTTATTTTGGTAATTTCTTGCACTGGAAGAATTGGTATTCATGTATCAGTATTCAAAGTGGAAATTATTTTTATTGCTACCATTGCATTAATTTAATATTTTATGTGATAAATAAAATTTATTTTAGACATTCTTACAATTTTAAAAATAAGTCTTCGGACAGTGTGAATTTATTATGTTTTCAGATTTAGTTTTCAAATAATAATTTTGAATTGGAAGTGAAAGTAAATTTTGAATTGTATTTTGAGTTGATTTTAAGAGAAGTTTTACTTATGTTAGGATTTGTAGGACATTACAAACCATTATTTTGATCATCGAACTTTAATAGACATTAAAGCTTTGGCGAAAACTCTGAACTTTTCCACAATAGAGTTATCATGGCTTACCTTGCGAAGGGACGCAAGGAAGATTTGAGATTGTTGGCACAGGAATTGGGCTTGGACGTAGGTGACAATTTGAAAGTCATCCAACTGAAGGATTTAATTATCAAGTCTGACGGGTATGATGAGAAGCTAACGAAGAACTTATTAGTCAGTCTAATAGAAGAGCGAATTTCAATTGAAAAAGCGTCTGAGTTACAAGGTATCGCTTCACAAAAGGCAAATGAGCAGGCTCAAATCTCTAAACAAAGAGAAATGGAGCAGGAGCTAATC
The DNA here is from genome assembly GCA_933210815.1 of Meta bourneti. Classification (NCBI taxonomy): domain Eukaryota; kingdom Metazoa; phylum Arthropoda; class Arachnida; order Araneae; family Tetragnathidae; genus Meta; species Meta bourneti. Next base: position 23,585,313 of record OW119924.1, on the reverse strand, counting down.
GCGAGGGAAAAAGAAATTGAAGAAGCGAGAGTAGAGAAGGCAAGAGCTCGTGAACTTGAAATTCTTAAGCTACAACTTGAAGTTCAAAAGTTGTCCTCACTCTCACCGGCGTCACCCGTTCTGAACGCCGACAAACCAAAACTTGAACTGAAAAAGTTGATTCCCGACTTCAACGCAAAAGATGATGACATCTCTCTGTTTCTCAATCTCTTTGAGCGACAGTTAAAGTTTCTCAAGGTTCCAGAAAATCAATGGGTTGCATATCTGGTGGGAGTCCTTCCCAGTGACGTAACGAAGATAATCGCTCGAGAACCAGATGAAAAGGCTGAAGATTACAACTTTATAAAAGAAATCTTACTGAAAAGATTCAAGTTGAGTGCCGAACGTTTTCGACAGTTATTTGCAACTCATAAGAAGAACCCTGATTGCACATGGAATGATTTTTATTTTGAACTTCGTAGTTATTACGAAAATTGGATTAAGGAGGTGAATGTAAATACGTTTGAAAAGCTGAAAGGCCTGATAATAACTGATCAGATTAAGAAAAAATGTCCACCGGAATTCAAAGAGCACTTTTTGGATGAATGGGGCGACATCATCTCTCCAACTGAACTTGTTGAAAAACTAGACGCATACGACAATCTTCGGCATAAAACCAAGAAAGAAGGACCAGCGGTCACCACTAAGAGACCACTCACGAAAGCAAGAGAAGAATATCCCAGATTCAACTCTGCGAGGAAGGAGGTCCAGGACAGAAAATTCGAGAAGCCCAAGCAGGAAGAACATTCCTCTGTTTACTGCTATAATTGTGGCACGCCAGGATTCATCAAATCGAACTGTCCAAATTGTCCCAAAACTGAAAAGAATTCCAGTCGTTTTCATAGTATTCAGCTGAACAGTCTGTCAACATCCAGCCAGATTGCAATCCTCAGTGTAAACATCAATGGACTATGGGGTACAGCATGTGCAGATACTGCCGCAACTCATACCATCGCTGGTGAAAGTCTCTACCACCTCCTAAGAGAACAAGGAACCCGTTTCCAAAAGTCAAACCTTACCATGACTCTCGCCGATGGCAGCCAGTCCGAAAAGGAAGTACACAAAACCTACGTTAGTATCTGTCTGGGGGAAGAAGATTTTCAGTGCCAATCTTCGCCATTCCAGAAGCACAGAGAAACAATACTCTGCTTGGAATTGACTTCATAGAAAAAACAGGAATCGTTCTAAATCTCAAAGAACACTCCTGGTACTTCAGTAACAGACCCCATAAAACTTTCCCATTTGTGAAACTCGATATCCCACCGAGTCCCGATGCACTTCAACCAGAAGTCCAAGACCATTCATCTGGAATTGTGGAAGACGCTACCTCAGCGAATCCTTATCAAGGTCTGCCAGAATTTGAAGACAATTTCTCCGAAGTTATGGATAACGCTACCCCAACAAATTCTTTTCCACTTCAAACAGGGGTTAAAGAGCAATTTTCCGACTCTGTTGAGAACAGCAATGCAGAGGATTCTACACTACTTCGATCAAATGAATGGAAAAATCTCAACTCAAACCAGAGAATCCAACTCAATGCATTATTGGAGGATTACGAAAATATCTTCCGTCCAGGGGGAGATGCAACATCATATATCGAGCACCGATAGGAGAAGGAATAGAAAACAACTAAACTCAACTTACTGTTACGACGTCAATTCCGGTAAACAGCTCAACTTCCGGCAATGACGTCATTTCCTGTCATGCCGTCACTTCGTGATCCCCCAATCCCCTGGCCTAGAACAACCATTTTTACCCTACTTACGACCCATTTCAAATTCGTTCAGTTCTTGCAGATCAATTTCAGTTTCAAAATGATGGAATGATTGATTTGCCTTTGTTACTTTAAATGCAGTTCGAAAAAATTTTGCAGTTATTTTTTCGTGAGATAATGGCGTTGAGAAACATTCTCGTCATTATTTTTCCGCTTTCAACAATTATTTTTAATGCTGCTTTATGTGCAGCAGATTCTGTGATCAAAAGTTTTTTCGAAGTGAGCTCAAATTTCGCTTCCTATCTTTGCTAGAATAGGTTATCTCATTTTGGTCCATTTGTAAACTTTCACATTAACATTTTTTTTCAACTCCAAGAGTTCCAACTTTTCTACAAGGCGTACAGCCAAGTATCATTTTACACAGAGCCATTCATTTTTCAAGCAAAAATCATTTTTTTTATCACAGGTCCAGTAGTCCGACAAGTCATTTGTAGTTTGGCTTGGCTTCTCGAGATCAGATTCAGAAATATCAACAGGCGTCGCTATTTTCGTGTTGTCGTGGTGTCTTAATATTCTGGCCTTTTAATTAGCAGGACCGGTGGTTGAGAAGTAATAATTATTTTCATTTTTAAATATCGGGTCCCACTTTTACACTAAAAATTAAAGAGATTTTCAACAAGACATAACGGTCGCCGTCTGCACTCAGCGCGCGACCACACGACCAATCACAAGCCGAGCAGTGCCATCACAACCAGGGCGGACAAAGTACGCATCGGACTTGGCACAAGCAGCCCGCATGCACTGTTTTAATGATTTTGCCGCTGACCTGCTATGCTCGACAGGGGCCAATTCAAGTCCAAGTGGACCAAACATAAAATTTTTAAGTTACTTTTAAAACTTGGGAAAATCCGTCGAAAAATGGTGCCGGAACGCGTTCCGGTGTGTTTCTAGGACAAAAAAGCATTGGTTCTAAAAATCTTTTGCCCACAAGCATTTGTTTTTCATATGAAATAAAAATGTTTAAACCCATTGAAATTCTTACTCAGCGAGATTTTAAAATTACTTTCTTCTCATATTTAAACGTTTGGGATGTAAATGTATTATTTGAAATTATTTATACATACACACTTGTCAAAAATTTGAAACCGCTGAAATCAAATAAATCTAACGCAGTATAAATCGCTTCATCGTCCATAATTGACAAGTGCCATTCTTAGGGCACCCGGTGCCGCGGTAGCCCGGTCGGAAGAGTAACGGTCTAGCAACCGGAACGTTGTGAATTCGAATCCAACCAAAGACCGTCGTGTACAAAGAAGGCTGGTATACAGGGGCTCTGACCGTGGTTCAAAATTACATGGTCCTCGGATCTTTTCCTTCGGAGTTGATCACGTACCATCGCCGTCGTGGCTCAGTGGGTATGACCACTGTGCTAGCGTAGAACGCCACTTGCTTTAGTGAAATGTGTCAACAGAAATCGAAGGTGCAGACGTGATAGGAGTGGCAAGCGTGTAAGGCAATCGTTGAATAAATCCATTAGGACTGAGTGTAGTGTTGATTCCTCATATGGAGACAGAAAATTCCATAAAAATAATAGACAAGTGGTAATACAGGCGTCGTTTGAAGAATAAAAGGGAACTTCGCCTTTTTATGAAAATTTATATTTCGACGGGAAAACGATACAGACAAATGGTCATTCTCTTGTAACTCAAATGCAATTCAAGAATCAGAATGTTTATTCTTATTTATTTTCATATTCTATCGTTTGCTGTCACTGGGGATAATCTTATGAATCAGAATATCTTGCGAACCAGAACATCGCATATAGAATGCACACACGCATGTTTATTTTGTATGAAATGCCTCAACTTCTTGTTCCGATTCAGATCACATCAGTCGAAAGCTCGTCGCCGCAGTAATAGCATAATGCGTGGTGGGGTTTGAGTATTTGAAACGGCTGAGCTTATTCTAAGGTAGAGATGTTAAGCGAATCAGTGATTCAATCAGATCTACCTGTTATTGCATTGTCAAAATAAGCGATTTTTTAAGGTAGGTAGTTAATTAACGTCGCACTGGAGCAATACAACGGGCTATTGGCCACGGTCCGGGATCAATCCTTAAGGGAAAGATCAAGGACAACACCACGTAATTTTGAATCACGTCAGATGACGAGGCAACACCTGACCTGGCATCCCTCTCCAAACTTCCACATCACGCCAACGTGAGTGCATTTGAGGCCACGACAGATTTAACGTGCACCATTCCCCCTTTGTACATGGCCTTTGGTTGGATTCGAATTCGCAACCCTCCGGTTGCTAGTCCGTTACTGTTCCAACAGGGATCCGGTAGCGATTGAGGGCCAAGTAATATAAGCTGATATCGTTTAGCCCCGATATTACGACTGCAGGTTAAATGGTAGCTGATATCGCCCAATCCCTATCGGTGACTTCGACTGGTATCAGTGATTCGGTAGCATTCATCATTTATACGTAGTTATTTTTCATGTAAATCTAAAGATAGGAACTTCCCTGCATTTTTACAGTAAATATCAATGCCTATTGCTTGATCTTTTCGCGTGTATCATTGTAAGTGGATTTCATAAATCGTTTCCAATAACGAAACTTGAGTTGTTTTTTTGGCACTCAATATGTTCCTTATATTTTATTACTTAGTATTACTTTCTACAGGTGTTATGAAATTCCTCTATTTTTAATTACTACTTTTATTAACATTAAAATTATAATAACCTAATTATAAGACCTTTGCAAGTCTTTTAAATGCAGTTGATAAAACATTTATCAATTTCATTCTACATTGTATCAATTAGCTTAATTTGTAATATGTTAACTTTTACCCCATGACGTCCAAATTACTTGAATTATTTCATTTAAAATTTATTTCCGAGGACAAACCAACACATTCAATTTAAAATTTGTATTAGTCATCATATAACTCACCGTTTAGAATTAAATTAGTTTTAATATGTATACTAAAAACGTATCAGTAAGAATGAAAAGTAAGAATAAGCTATATAAGGCCATTATTTTCTAGTATAGGGATACATTATAAAATCAAAACTGGTGAAGAAATGGAAACGAAGGAGCTTGGATATTTATTAAACAGGTATTAAGAATAAATTAATTTTGAGGAAAGCGTTTGAATTATTTATGATCCTCCCTGGGTGTATTTCTCTGTCAGTAAAACGTTCATTGTGTGTATGTCTATAACTTAATATTGTATGTCTTGTCTGGCTCTGCAAGGCCATAAAAACCTAACCAACCATAGGCATTCCATTTAGTTTGATTGCAAAAATATAAAGCTGAGTTTTTATTTGATTGGTCTGGGTTTCACCTTGCGAGGTCCAATTACTATCTATAATTTTGTAAATATCTTTTAGCATATTTATAAATTAAAATGAACAGGTTGGTATTTCATGGCGCAAGAGCCATATTCGGCCATGCTGCGCCCGACACAAGACATGCAATAAAAAGTAATAGACATACATACAATGAAAGGTTTTACTGACACGGAATGAAATAGAGAAATACACCCAGGAAGGAATGTACCTTGCAGGAATCGAACTTGCGCCGTCTACAACTCAAAAGTTGCTAGCGCAGTGGACATAGACACGACGGCCTCCAAAATGAACAGAAATCCTTATAGTACCTAGTGAAAGAGTTCAAAACATTTTCATGGATTTAAATATGTTTTAATTTATTAAAATTCAGAAGTACTAGAGAAGTAGATAGGCAGCCATGACTATTGTAAATTTCATGTTTTACGACTAAAATAATGTGCTTAAAACTTCGTGTACTTATTTATCACATGTGAAATGATTTGAAAATACAATCTGAAAAGGATGGAGTTCTAACAGATTTGAGAGAGAAAGCTTATGCCTATTTAAAAGCAAACCCTAAAAAGTTCCAAGATTCAATTGGATATATGTATTTTTAATATGCATACTAAAAATATATCAGTAAAAATAAGATATGTAACACTATTTTAACAAAATAACACAACCTAGATTTCATAATTATTTGACTCAAAAACCGTTGAAATTTTGGAGCATTTCCCCCCGAGTAATGTGTAAGAAAAAAAGGAGATACGATTCTATAGGTATTTATTTTATTAACGTCGCACTGAAGCAATACAACGGGCTATTAACGATTCGATAGAAAAATTCGAATTTTTCTACATCTGTTAGAGTTCTCGAAAACTGAAGATGCTACCCGTTATTTCAAATATGGTATTTTGCCTAAAATGCGCGAGTGTTCCAATTCACATGCAATGAAATTGTACATTACTGTACTGCCAGAATTCAAAATACTGTCATAAATATATTTTGTCGCCAAAAAACGCCAACCTGGCACGAATTATATGTAAATATTGCATTTGGTATCTACGTATTTTCACAAATCATCTTTCAATAAAAGGTGCACAGAAAAATATGACACGAGCTTATTGCTTAAATACATTGCACAAGAATATACCTTTAAAGAATTGGCTGTGGCGAATGAATCCTAAAATAAAATAGGTACTTGCGCATTATCCGCATGCCAGCGATTAACCGCCAAACGTGTTGGAAGGGGTATAAGAGGGAAGTACTGGAACAATCTGGTTATATTCACTGCCAAGTGAATCACAAATACAATTTCATTCATTCTGAAACTGCCTCACACACACACAATATAGAACGCAAATTGGGGAAGTGGCAAAACGGCGAAATAAAAACATCGAGGAACATCTCGCCACCACCTCGCGGAGTTTATGGAGGAAAAAGCAAGCCTCCAAAGATAATGTTTGATGCCATCCTAAGGGCAAATTGCTCAACTTTTTCCGCACGAAACAAAACTTCGTCGATATTCGCCAATGGCATGCGGTTAATCGCAAGTACCATAAAATACGCATTAATATATCAACACATTTATTAAAAAACTAGTTTTTTAGTAACTATTAAAGATTTCACTTTAATTCAAAATACAACAATTAAAAAGTAATTGTGGAATATCCGTTTGCTGATTATTATACCCAAAAAATACCATAAAAACTTATAAAAAATTATACTTTTAAAATATATACCGTTTTGAATAAATAAAAAATATGTCCACATCGACTACGAGTCTTAACATGTATCAAGAAGTTTTTAAAACATTTAAGAAAAATTCAAAGACGCAACCCAAGAATCGGAACGTAAAAAAATCTAAACGTTAGAATCCAAACTACTGTTACTGGATCTCATGCAATACTGTATAACTCGAAAATATATCTTAATTTCCGAAGTTTTAATCAAAACTACCAGTACTAAATTACTTTAAAAATTAGTGGATTTTAAGTATTCATCGTGTGAACATGCATGAGAACTTGGTTTAAAAATGTATGCTCTTTAAAACTTGCATATATACCTTTAAACGTAGACAAGTGTTTCTAACATGATCAGTTATATATTCTAATAAAAATTGGAAGGTTGGCAGTTGGATTAATCTCACTGGAGCAACACTTCGTCCTACTGTGGAAGATCCGGGATCAATCCTGAAGGGTAAGATCCGAGGACAAAGCCTCGTTATCTTGAATCACGGTCAGAAAAAAATTAGAAGGGATGCTCCAAATGTTCAAATTTACATTGAACAAATTCCAGAAATAAAAAAAATGTCAGTACCTTGCTCATGATCTTCACACCCACAAGAACACATCTGAATTCTATGCGAATCCTACGAAAGTCTGGATGCTGGTTCGTGGGTTCGAACCACCGAAACTTGTAATCGTATGTGGACGTCGTGTGTTGAACAGCAACAGGTCGCCTTGTTCTGGTTTCACTTTGATGGACGCCGGCAAGATTTCCCTCCAGTTCTTCGGAACCGTGAAGTTCTGGACGTTTTCGATACTGATAGGACTGATGTCCCATATCTCCAACTCACCACCACTTTCCGGAACATTGAGGTAAATGTTCACCGCGAACTGCTTGCTGATCTGCGGGAAGTAGGATGTCGGGACAGCGTCGAAGTGTGGCTGGTCTTCAGAATAGTTCCGACAGGCTGGCCGGCATTATACGTCTGATCCCACAGAAAGTCTTCTGTCCCTGAAGACTGGCGACGTTGACGTTCTTGGGCCACGCTTCATCCATCTCCACTCTGAACTTGTCGATAGGCGACAGATACGGATGGGACGCAAGTCGGATAGACCGAATCGTCTGCAAGGCCTCTGTCAGGTACTTGCCCAGGTTCTGACCGGTGGGGTCGTTGTAGGTGCTGTTCAGAGGAAAGCCGTATCTGTTGACCCCGAAGTATAGCAGTTCCGCTCTACCGTTCTTGCGGATTTCGTGAGTGTACCTATCCAATCCCTTTTCGCGGAAAAAAGCGTCCAGCTTCTCGCAAACGGTCGTTGACGCGTAGTTCTTGATCCAGAGAACGCAGATCTTGTCGTCAAACAGGTCACCGAGCACTTCGGCTGTTAGACAGTCAATTTCAACGATTCCGTTGGAGCTATCTAAGTAAGTGGATTCTTTTCGAATAGGCACGGCGTTCTGAGATGTTCTTCGTAGCGATTCATCGGGAGAAAAAGATCCCACTTGTTCATCAGACTCGTACTTTCCTTTGATGGTTCTATTGGACTGGTGCTGTTCATCCAACTCGTCGTTCTTTCCGATAATGGTTCCAGGATCCATATGTTGGTTTTCAAGTTTATCATTACCGACTTTTGGTTGAAATGAGTCATTACCACTGGATTTCTTTCCATAATCTTCGGTCCTAACTGGATATTTCAAGGATGGGGTAACCTCATCTTCGGTACTGGGGCACAAGGCACCTGAGGAAGAGAGCTCGTTCATTAAAATTTGTCTAAGATGGTTAATGGTGTGCGTGCCAACTCAGGTGTCCTCGGACCTTTCCCTTCGGGCTTGATCCCGGACCGTCACCAATAGCCCGTTGTGTTGAACCAGTGTGACGTTAATTAAAATATCTACCGGAACAATATACGTAATTTTGAACCACGGCCAGATGACGTCGTTACGACTGAAGTGATTTAAAATTTGGCGATGGGATTGGTGATTTTTTAAGCAAACGGAAGGTTATTTCAAGTACGGATACATGATTCAACCGACGATTGGATGCAAATTTATTTCGGAACTTATAATGGCTCCAAATATTCTAACAGGATAAGATTAAGTTCGTACAACCCTTCGAGTATATATATATGAATCGCTGTTTTTGTGGTTATATCATCACTTTTCACAACGATTGAAAGCAATAGCTTGTGAAGAGAATTGACTTCAAAATCATAGTTTTGCGCCATCCGTTAAGTATCTTAGACAAATTTTAATGAACGAGCTCTCTTCCTCAGGTGCCTTGTGCCCCAGTACCGAAGATGAGGTTACCCCATCCATGAAATATCCAGTTAGTACCGAAGATTATGGAAAGAAATCCAGTGGTAATGACTCATTTCAACCAAAAGTCGGTAATGATAAACTTGAAAACCAACATATGGATCCTGGAACCATTATCGGAAAGAACGACGAGTTGGATGAACAGCACCAGTCCAATAGAACCATCAAAGGAAAGTACGAGTCTGATGAACAAGTGGGATCTTTTTCTCCCGATGAATCGCTACGAAGAACATCTCAGAACGCCGTGCCTATTCGAAAAGAATCCACTTACTTAGATAGCTCCAACGGAATCGTTGAAATTGACTGTCTAACAGCAGAAGTGCTCGGTGACCTGTTTGACGACAAGATCTGCGTTCTCCGGATCAAGAACTACGCGTCAACGACCGTTTGCGAGAAGCTGGACGCTTTTTTCCGCGAAAAGGGATTGGATAGGTACACTCACGAAATCCGCAAGAACGGTAGAGCGGAACTGCTATACTTCGGGGTCAACAGATACGGCTTTCCCCTGAACAGCACCTACAACGACCCCACCGGTCAGAACCTGGGCAAGTACCTGCAAGAGGCCTTGCAGACGATTCGGTCTATCCGACTTGCGTCCCATCCGTATCTGTCGCCTATCGACAAGTTCAGAGTGGAGATGGATGAAGCGTGGCCCAAGAACGTCAACGTCGCCAGTCTTCAGGGACAGAAGGCTTTCTGTGGGATCGGACGTATAATGCCGGCCAGCCTGTCGGAACTATCTGAAAACCAGCCACACTTCGACGCTGTCCCGACATCCTACTTCCCGCAGATCAGCAAGCAGTTCGCGGTGAACATTTACCTCAATGTTCCGGAAAGTGGTGGTGAGTTGGAGATATGGGACACCAGTCCTATTAGTATCGAAAACGTCGAGAACTTCACGGTTCCGAAGAACTGGAGGGAGATCTTGCCGGCGTCCATCAAAGTGAAACCAGAACAAGGCGACCTGTTGCTGTTCAACACACGACGTCCACATGCGATTACAAGTTTCGGTGGTTCGAACCCACGAACCAGCATCCAGACTTTCGTAGGATTGGCAAAGAATTCAGAAGTGTTCTTGTGGGTGTGAGGATCATGAACAAGGTACTGACATTTTTTTTTATTTCTGTAATTTGTTCAATGCAAATTTGAAAGTTTGGAGTATCCCTCTAATTTTTTTCTGACCGTGATTCAAAATAACAAGGCGTTATCCTCGGATCTTACCCTTCAGGATTGATCCCGGATCTTCCACAGTAGGACGAAGTGTTGCTCCAGTGAGATTAATCCAACTGCCAACCTTCCCATTTTTATTAGAATATATAACTGATCATGTTAGAAACACTTGTCTACGTTTAAAGGTATATATGCAAGTTTTAAAAGGCATACATTTTAAAACCAAGTTTTCATGTATGTTCACACGATGAATACTTAAAATCCACTAATTTTTAAAGTAATTTAGTACTGGTAGTTTTGATTAAAACTTCGGAAATTAAGATATATTTTCGAGTTATACAGTATTGCATGAGATCCAGTAACAGTAGTTTGGATTCTAACGTTTAGATTTTTTTACGTTCCGATTCTTGGGTTGCGTCTTTGAATTTTTCTTAAATGTTTTAAAAACTTCTTGATACATGTTAAGACTCGTAGTCGATGTGGACATATTTTTTATTTATTCAGAACGGTATATATTTTTAAAAGTATAATTTTTTATACGTTTTTATGGTATTTTTTGGGTATAATAATCAGCAAACGGATATTTCACAATTACTTTTTAATTGTTGTATTTTGAATTAAAGTGTAATCTTTAGAAGTTACTCTAAAACTAGTTTTTTAGTAAATGTGTTGAGATATTAATATACACAATTTTATTTTAGGATTCATTCGCCACAACCAATTGAAAGGTATATTCTTGTGCAATGTATTTAAGCAATAGCTAGTGTCATATTTTTCTGTGCACCTTTTTATTGAAAAATTCTTCGGGAAAATGCGTAAATATTGCCTTTGGTACCTACGTATCATCCGTGCCAGGTTGGCGTTTTTTGGCGACAAAATATATTTATGACGGTACTTTGATTTCCGGCAGTACAGTAATGTACAATTTCATTGCATGTGATTTGAACTCGAGCATTTTAGGCAAAATACCATATTTGAAATAATGGGTAGCATTTTCAGTTCTCGGCAATTCTAACAGATTTAGAAAATTCGAAAGCACCACACGTGTTCGCGAGACAGGCTAACTGTCTCGCGAACACGTGTGGTGCTTTCGAATTTTTTACTACGCGGTTATTACGGCTTTCTCACAGAAAAGAGGGTTGCTATAATTAACATTGCTGGTACTACTGGCAACTTATCTCTTTGGTACGGATAATACGTAAGTACCTTTCTTTTTTTAATCTTAGAACTCGAAATTTTTTAATTTTTTAAATATACTGAATTTACGAATTTCGCTGCTTATCTTAAATCTCTTCTTAATTTTTCTTTTTTTCGATTTTTTAAAACTAAATTATTTTTCTTACAACGTTCAAAATAGCTCCAGTGCGACGTTAATTTAACTGCCTTACAAGGGTCAAATTATAAAAATCAAAGTTTGATTCCATTGAATTTAAACTACTCTAATTTGTGTTCTGCTCCATTTGACATGTTCAAGATATTACGTTTTATTTTTACTATACATCTAAGTCTTGATAGACTTGTATCTTGCTGGAGAGGAAATAAGGGGCAGAACTAAATGAAAAAGCAACTCTACATTCTAAATTATTTAATTTCATTGAAAATTATGTACAGGTATTTACAGAAAATCGAAATTAAGTTCATATAGTTTGAAAAATTACATCCTTCCTTTTCCTCTCACGTTGAAGTGTTCGTTTTCTTTTTGTAGGTAAGTATATCCGTTCCAGCTGAAGGTGACGAAGGATCTCTTGATTGGCGTTGCTAAACAGTGCGTTCGCGTTCCCTCGTCCTTTGACATACAGGAATTATCTTTTTCTATCGAATCGTTAATAGCCCGTTCTATTGCTTCAGTGCGACGTTAATAAAATACTTACCTATAGAATCGTATCTCCTTTTTCTCTTACACATTACTCGGGGGAAATGCTCCAAAATTTCAACGGTTTTTGAGTAAAATAATTATGAAATCTAAGTTGTGTTATTTTGTTAAAATAGTGTTACATATCTTATTTTTACTGATATATTTTTAGTATACATATTAAAAATTCATATATCCAATTGAATCTAGTAACTTTTTAGGTTTGCTTTTACACGGGCATATAATAAGCTTTCTATCTCAAAGCTGTTAGAACTCTATAATTTTCAGATTGTATTTTCAAACCATTTCACATGTGATAAATAAGTACACGAAGTTTTAAGCACATTATTTTAGTTGTAAAACATGAAATTTACAATAGTCATGACTGTCTATCTAGTACTTCTGAATTTTAATAAATTAAAATGTATTTCAAACATTTTCATGGATTTAAATATTTTTAACTCTTTCAATTGGTACTATAAGGATTTCTGTTCATTTTGGAGGCCGTCGTGGCTATGTCCACTGCCCTAGCAACTTTTGCGTTGTAGACGGCGCAAGTTCGATTCCTGCAAGGTACATTCCTCCCTAGGTGTATTTCTCTATTTTGTGTCAGTAAAACCTTTCATTGTGTGTATGTCTATTACTTGATATTGTATGTCTTGTGTCTGGCGCAGCATGGCCAAATGTGGCTCTTGCACCATAAAATACCAACCTGTTCATTTTAATTGATAAATATGCTAAAAGATATTTACAAAATTATAGATAGTAATTGGACTTCGCGATGTTAAACCCAAACCATCCAACTAAAAATACAGCATTATATTTTTGCAGTCAAACTAAATTGAATGCCTATGTTTGCTTAGGTTTTTATGTCCATTCTGAGACAAGACATACAGGCAAGACATAATATCAAGTAAGACATACACACAATGAAAGTTTTACTGTCACAGAAGAAATACTCAGGGAGGATCATAAGAATAAATTAATTTTGAGGAAAGCGTTTGAATTATTTAATACCTATTTAATAAATATACAAGCTCCTTCGTTTCCAATCCTTCATCAGTTTTGATTTTATAATGAATCACTGCACTAAAATATAATAGTTCAATACTAAATCGCCTTATATAGCTTATTCTTACGTTTCATTCTTACTGATACGTTTTTAGTATACATATTAAAACTAATTTAATTCTGAACGGTGAGTTATATGATGACTAATACAAATTTCTGATATTTCAACTTACATAAATATTAAATTGAATGTGTTGGTTTCTCCTCGGAAATAAATTTCAAACGAAATAATTCAAGTAATTTGGACATCATGATTAAAAGTAACATATTACAAACTAAGCTAATTGATACAATGGAGAATGAAATTGATAAATGTTTTATCAACTGCATTTAAAAGACTTGCAAAGGTCTTATAATTTTAGTTAATAAAAGTAATAATTAAAAATAAAGGAATTTCATAACATCTGTAGAAAGTAATACTAAGTAATAAAATATAAGGAACATATTGAGTGCCAAAAAACAACTCGAGTTTCGTTGTTATTGGAAACGATTTATGAAATCCATTTACAATGATACACGCGAAAAGATCAAGCAATAGGCATTGATATTTTCTGTAAAAATGCAGGGAAGTTCCTATCTTTAGATTTACATGAAAAATAACTACGTATAAATGATGAATGCTACCGAATCACTGATACCAGTCGAAGTCACCGATAGGGATTGGGCGATATCAGCTACCATTTAACCTGCAGTCGCAATATCAGGGCTAAACGATATCAGCTTATATTACTTGGCTCTCAATCACTACCGAATCGCTGACCCCGGTTGGAACAGCAACGGACTAGCAACCGGAGATTTGCGAATTCGAATCAAACGAAAGGCCGTGTACAAAGGGGATGGTACACGTTAAATCTGCCGTGGCCTCAAATGCACTCACGCTGGCGTGATGTGGAAGTTTGGAGAGGGATGCCAGCTCAGGTGTTGCCTCGTCATCCGACGTGATTCAAAATTACGTGTCTTATTCGAACTCGCTCATGGTGAATTATCCCTTGAATTGAGGACCAACTTTCAGCTTTTGATCTATTTACGTACTGTTTCTAAATATTTCATGTGTTTTTCGATATTTTGGAGTTTTTTATTTGTCTTTCTATTAAATAATTTTCATGTATAAATTTTTGTTTGAGTCCACCTCAATGTACCACGTCCAGTGTTTTAGTCTTGTATTTTAGTATTAGTGTTTATTTATGCATTTTAGCATGATTTATTGTATCTTCTGCCTATTTTAACACGTTTTTATTACAATTGAGAATGCTTTTGGGGAAGATGCCACCCCCAGGGATCATGACGAATGAATCCCTAAAACATCCTGCACCCCAAGATCGATGCCTTAGTGTATGATCTTGAGACCGATAGAATATCCTCACATTAAGAATTACCGGACAATGCTCTGCGAATTAGCCAACTATTTGAATAAAAAACGCGCCAATATAGTTGAAACCGTCCTTTCAGGAGGGCTTGGCAATTCACCTCAAAACTCACCAATCTCATAATCACCATGGTCTGAACTTGATAATGCTAACGATAAAGACCAAGATAATAAGCAGTTAGACTCCGCACAAAAGAAATAGATGATTTAAAAGCTAACATTTCAAACCTTAATGCGGAAATTTCTTCTATATAAGTGAAAATTCTTCCATTAAAGACAGACCATTAGTTCTCTCTCCGGGGGAAGAGGAATGCGATCTTCAATTACAAGCCTTAGAAACAGCTAATGAAAAAATAACCTTTAGAGAAAGTTAAAATCTTGTAAAATAGACTTAAATTCCGCAAAAACTGATATTAAGGACCTTGAAACAACTAACTCTTTTGCGCGTCCGATTGTCAGAAGATGAAACCTTAGATATCTGATCAGAAACCTTTAATAATGGTATTAAACAACTCGACATAGTTACGAAACTACAGGAAAAATCTCATACCTCCCTACACCCTCGGCTCCTTTTGTTGCTGTGGTCTCCTCGAGTAGACCAACACAATCAAATAAATCAGTCACAGGTCCTCCTTAAGCCAAAGGAGGAAAGCAACTTTAGTATTACCAAATCTGCAATACAGGGCACCCTGAAAACCACGACTCGCAAAATTAAACAATTTCGCAAAATTAATGGAGGTGGTATTGCAATTGAGACCAACACACAGGCAGATCTCGATGCTGTGAATGAAGATTTGGTAGAGGAGAGATCACCAAGAGGTTTGAAGTGGCTCGACTCACTAAAAGTAAACCTCGGGTGATCCTGAACGTTGACTCCGAAATTGAGGGCGCTGATTTACCACACGCCTTCCTACTTAAAACTGAAATCCTCGGAGAAGTGAATAACATTAAATTCGACTTCAAAATTCCAGCCGCCCGTGGCAATCACTGGGTGGCTACCTTAAACCCATCAATATACCAAAGGGTCATGACCTTGAAATTTCTTTTCATATGTTGTCAGAGTCTATCTGGACGATTTTCATAGCATTAGACAATGTATCGGGTGTGGCCAGTTTGGTCACACCAAATCCAAGTGTTCTAACAAAAATATTTGTTTATCATGAGGAAAAGATCATATCACTATATCTTGTACCAATGAAAAGAATTGCTCTAATTGCACCTCCTCGAACGTTAAACACAATACAAAATACAATACAAACCATGGATGCAGGACAAAAAAAGCCCTATCCTCAAACGCCAACAAACTTTATTAATAGCAAATACAGACTACGGAACGTGATAGCTATACATTATATTCACACTGTCCTACATATTATTCATTGTATATAAATTGTATCATTATTAAGCACTAAACTGCTTAATTCTGTATATATTAATGTCATATCTTGTATACATATTGTCATAGTATTTATACTAAGTGTTATATCATTTCATTATGTAATAATTATTCTTACTACATTCAACAATATTTGTTATTCTTCTTGAGTATGTTTTGTTCTGCATTCTTATATACATCAAAATTCTGTCAATACCTATTTAATATTTTTGATGTTCTAGCCCACATGGTAATTTTATGTTATTTTACTTGTTTTTATTGTACAATTGCATTTCGTATATATCAAAATTTTGTAACTCAACTGTACAATATCTTTTGATGTTCTAGCTCATATTGTACTATTATGTGCTAAAATGTATAAAAAAATGCCGCACGCGCTAATAGAGAGGGTGAGGTGGTGCTCTCCATGTGTGGCAGACTTGGTTTCTTAATGGGCCTCTCAGTGTTGGGAAAGTCTTACCCCACCTCTTAAACAGACTACACCGTTTGGTGAATCGGAGAGGTGAAGGCCTGGGGAGAGCAACACGCAATTTTGAACCACGGTCAGAGCCCCCTTTATACCAGCTTCCTTTGTACACGACGATCTTTGATTGGATTCGAAATCGCAACATTCCGGTTGCTAGTCCGTTACTCTTCCAACCGCGCTACCGCTGCCCCGTGTGCCCTAAGAATGGCACTGGTGTCAATTATGGACGGTGAAGCGATTTACATTGCGTTAGATTTGATTTAAACGGTTTAGTTTAAATTTTTGACAAGTGTGTATGTATAAATAATTTCAAATATTGCATTTACATACCCAAGCATGTAAATAAGAGAACAAAGTAATTTCTAAATCTATACTCGCTGAGTAAGAATTTCAATGGGTTCAAACATTTTTATTTCATACGAAACACAAATTCAACGGGCAAATTTTGTAGAACCAGTGCTTTTTTTTGTCTTAGAACACACCGGAACGCAATTTTCCCAAGTTTTAAAAGTAACTTAAAAATTTGATGTTTGGTCCACTTGGACTTGAATCGGACCCTGTCGAGCATAGCAGGTCAGCGGCAAAATCATTAAAACAGTGCATGCGGGCTGCTTGTGCCAAGTCCGATGCGTACTTTGTCTGCCCTGGTTGTGATGGCACTGCTCGGATTGTGGAACTGCTCGGCTTGTGATTGGTCGTGTGGTCGCGCGCTGAGTGCTTAGTGCAGACGGCGACCGTTATGTCTTGTTGAAAATCTTTAATTTTTAGTGTAAAAGTGGGACCCGATATTTAAAAATGAAAATAATTATTACTTCTCAACCACCGGTCCTGCTAATTAAAAGACCAGAATATTAAGACACCACAACACGAAAATAGCGACACCTGTTGATATTTCTGAATCTGATCTCGAGAAACCAAGCCAAACTACAAATGACTTGTCGGACTACTGGACCTGTGATAAAAAAATGATTTTTGCTTGAAAAATGAATGGCTCTGTGTAAAATGATACTTGGCTGTACGCCTTGTAGAAAAGTTGGAACTCTTGGAGTTGAAACAAAAATGGGAATGTGAAAGTTTACAAATGGACCAAAATGAGATAACCTATTCTAGCAAAGATAGGAAGCAACAATTGAGCTCACTTCGAAAAAAAATTTGATCAGAGAATTTGCTGCATATAGCAGTATTAAAAATAATTGTTGAAAGCGGAAAAAAGGACTCTTGAGAATGTTTTTTAACGCCATTATCACGAAAAATAACTACAAAATTTTTTCGAACTGCATATAAAGTAGCAAAGGAAAATCCATCCTTCAATCATTTTGAAACTGAAATTGATCTGCAAGGACTGAACGGATTTGAAATGGGTCGTATTCTTCATTCTACAAATTCGTGTATTAACATTGCTAATCATACCCGAATAATCCTGAAGATGTTGATACTCAACTGACATTCGGAGAAGTGAAAATGAGAAACTTGTCAATCAAACTAACTAAATGAGAGAAAGATTCGTGGATTCCGTGAATATTCTCGAAAAGACATAACAAGAAAAACTTGCGTTTGATACGTACTCTGAATACCCCATTCTCATTTCTTCAATTGAATGTGAACACGGGTTTTCGCAGATGAATCTAATTGCCATCCCAACAAGAGCTTCGTTTAAGGCTAAGACAATTTCAGCACTTTTGTTCATCAAACTTGTCGGACCACCTCTTACACTTTTCGATCCTTCAAAGTACGTTGATCTGTGTTTACTCAGAAGACGACATTCGGCCATAGATACTAACAGCAAATAAAGGAGTCGAGAATATTTGTCGCACGAGAATTGGCCAATATTTGGAATTTACTATGAATATTTGCCTTAAATTCAATAAATTAAATTTATGTTAAGAACTGAATATATAATTTTTTAAATAAAAGATTAACAAGATCTGAGTTCCGGCACCTTTTTTCTTACAAGAAAGCACTAGAACTATAAAGTAAAAAAATTCCAATACTTCTCCTTTGAGCCATCTAATGCGGTATGTATTTTCTGTAAGTTATTTCACATTTCAAACATTTTATTTCAAATCCATTTGTAAACATTCATTTCTTCACAGTTTACACATGTTTTGAGTTCAAAATCCAATATTTTAAAACATTTATGCGATGTGGTGGAATGCTTGGAATACCTATTTTTGCAATTGAAACGTTTGCGGAAAAAGTTATATATACTAATTGAACAAATTGAAACTGCGCAAACCAATATGTTAATGGTTTTATGGCGCAAGGGCATATTTGATCATGCTGCTACAGGCAGAATTAAGTAATAGACACTCACATGAGTTTTTACTGACACAGAAATACACCCAGGGAGGAATGCACCTGACAGGAATCAAATCTGCACCACCTACAACTCGAAGGTAGGTAGGTATTTGAATTAACGTCGCACTGGGAGCAACACATCTGGCTATTGGGGACGGTCGGGGATCAATCCCCAAGGGTGGGTGGGTGGGTATTTCAATTAACGTCACACTGGAGCAACACAATGGGCTATTCAATCCCCAAGGGAAAGATGATTTGAGGACAACACGTAATTTTGAACCACGGTCAGATGACGAGGTCCCACCTGAACTGTCACCCCACTTTCAACTTCCACACCTCACCAATATGAGGACATTTGAGGCACCGACAGATTTAACGTGTACCAACTTCCTTTGTACACGACGGTCCTTGGTTAGATTCGAACTCGCAACCGTCCGGTTGCTAATCTGTTACTCTTCCAACCGGGCTACAGTGCCGTCGAATGGCGGGAAAACAAAATTTTTTGCTTAGGAAACCGCAAAACCGTTTCGCCAAAAAGCCGAAGAAAGCCAAAACATTTGCCAAGAAAACGATAACTTGCCAAATGTAATTACATCTATTGCTCTGAGGGGTAAACATGTACAGCTTTATCTTCGCATTCAATTGCCTAACGACATAATTTTTTTCTAAGCATGTATGTATGTGTATATATTTTTGTTATGTATCGCTTACAAGTCTACAGAAAGCGTCGAGTCAGGAAGAACACAGTAGACTATTTATTAGTTATCCGATCTCGGTCACATGATCTACACTTCAAAAACAGTTGCCACTTAAAGTTACATAAAAGCTAATACACAACATTCCCCCTAGGTAGTGTAGTCCTTTAACCAGGTAGGGTAGGTGGGTGTTTGCTCCTAGTAGGTCTTGATGGCAAGGCAGGCCCTGGAATGGACTTGGGCTGTTCATCCACAGTCGAAGTGGCCGGATGGTCAGTGGCTTCTCCAACTGATTCTGGGGCCGCGGTGGCCCGGTTGGAAAAGTAACGGACTAGCAACCGAAGGGTTGCGAGTTCGAATCCAGCCAAACACCGTCGTGTACAAAGGGGGCTGGTGCACGTTAAATCTGTCGTAGCCTCAAATGTCCTCACGTTGGCGCGGTGTGGAAGTTTGGAGAGTGGGGTGCCAGTTCAGGTGTTGCCTCGTCATCTGACCGTGGTTCAAAATTATGTGGTGTTGTCCTCGGATCTTTCCCTTTGGGATTGATCCCGGACCGTCACCAACAGCCCGTTGTGTTGCTCCAGTGTGACGTTAATTGAAATATCCCCAACTGTTTCTGAATCTTTGCGCCCTTCTGATGGAACGATCACTGGATGATTATTGGTAGGAGTCCACAAGCTACCATCGAACTCTGGTATTCTCAGAAACATCTTGGCGTCTTCTAAGTTGATCGATGTGACGTTTCCAAACAATTCCTTGATTTGTCTGCACCTTATACGTAGTTAATCCTATTACTTCAGTTATGGTTGCTGGTACCCATTTAGCATGTGGGTGAAAACCCTCGAGCATATACAGGATCCAAGGGTGCAAACACTCGAAATCTAGCTGCAGTATTTTTATCTTGCATAGAAAAATCTGGATGCAATTTATCCAAGCATGTCCTCAAATGACGGTTCATTAACAGTTCAGCAGACGAAACTCCTGTGGAGGTGTTAGGAGTAGCATGTTGTGCTAATAAAAACGATGCTAGTCTCAAGTTCCAATTCCCCGAGATAATTCATCTTAGAGAATCCTTTGTAGTTTGGACCGCTTGATGATGGATGTCTAAGCGAAATCAGGATCATTATTTTCAATGAACTCTTGAAATTCTGATGTGGTAAATCCTGTGCCGACTCCCACGTGCGCCCCCAAGCACCAAGGGCACCACCATTTATTGAACGATAAAACGAAAATTACAAAGAACAGACCAACAGGGTCAACACATAAAAGAATATGACGACCGACGGACAACTCCATCGGTTTACAGGGACGAGTGGGTCTACAAATAAAACACGCAATAAAAGGACAAAAACATGGAGCATAAAGATAGTACATAAACACAATAACTAGAATAAGAATTTAAAACTTTTAAAATATTAAAAGAGCTACAAAATAATAATGACAATGGATTAAATAGGATGCACACGATTTAAAACAGTGAAAAATTTACATGAAAAATCATAAAAATGAAAAACAATAAATAAAGCAAAATGCAATCAATAAGTTTAAAATATAAAAAGGGGAAACACCGACGCAGCAGCTTACAAATGTGGTGGATCCAAGGATAGTTAGTCTGCGGAGCGCGGGTCGTTCGCCATCTTTCCAGCCACCAACACACAGGATCATATAGATAAAGAGGTGGTATTCTTTAACCCTCTCGCTGCGCATCCCGCGATTTCCTCGGGCAACGTAGAAGTAGCAAAATTTGCGCAGCCCGCGATTTCCGCGGGGATGCATTTTTGCCGTCTTTTCCCGTTCATTGTTTCATTTTGGCTTTTCTGTGATGTTTAATTGTTTATTCAAATCTGGGTTAACAGATGGCATTAGATGTCCACATTTCTGCGAAAGCATTTTTTGCAGCATTTTGCGCGCTCTTTTCAAAACTCAAAGACGTCTGGCAGGAAGCGTTTCGCGAGTGATAGGACCTACATTCCTGACAATATTTCCGACACTAATAGCAGTCCTGACTCTGATTTCAAGTATATTGAAGATAGTTATAGCGAAACTGATGAGAATTTCTCGGATTCCTCTGCGGATAGTGATTTCTAATAATTCTTCATTTCTAATAAATGTTTTGTAAGTATTTTGCATATTTTCATTAGTATATACGTTTTACCTTTGTATTTCAGAAAATAAATCATAATTTAACCAAGATTGATTTTCAAAATTTTGCTTTTATATGATTATTCTTCAATTTCAATATTCCGACAACCTTTTTTTTATGATCTAATTCTATATTGAAAAAAAAACTCTTTTACAAAATTTTTTTGTATTTTTTAACTCTAAAATATATGTAGATTTGAAATATGTAATAAAAAAATACGTAATTTTTGAACCTATTTTGATAAAAAAAATTTACGCAGCGAGAGGGTTAAGATCCCAGACAGCCAGGCAGGTTTATTCTCGTCTACCGGCTCCCTAATGTGATATCTAGATGTGTGGGGGCAGCTGAAGAGATAATGATCGGCGTCACCCAACGCCCCACAAGTGCAGTGGTCAGTATCTTTTAAATGAAAGCGATGTAAATACGCCATGAACGGGCCATGGCCGGTCAAAAACCATATCAGAAATCGGTCCGTGACGAGGGAACCAGAACTGATCCTCGGCATGAATTTCTTCAACCGAAGACCAGATTCTGAGTTATGGTGCTCCTGCCAGTTTACAATAGTACTCTTAATTTCCTCTTGACGGTACGAAAGAGGGGCAGGAACACTAATTCCCTCGCCACAGCTAGCAGCCAGCTTGGCATGGTGATCTGCCAGCTCGTTTCCGGGAATTCCCACTTGGGCCCGAACCCAGTCCAGGCCAAAGAGGTTAGTATGTTCGGCAATTTTAATTTTGATTTTATTTATGTAAGATCTAATGAAAGGAGATTTTAAAGCCTGGATGGAACTCAAGCTGTCACTGTAAATATTTATAGTCTTCTGTTCATCTATTGCAAATAAAATTGCTTTGTAGATACCTAATTCATATCATTAATTTGTGCAGTTTGTTGTTTTGTAAGATGCACACCGAGGCCCCGACATTGCCATCAATGCCAGAGCCATCGGTGTACACCTCGTAGTCAGGATTTGGTATTTGGGACTTAAAATCAATAATCAAAGAATTCACTGGGATAAAATGGAATTGGATAAAATGGATTTTTAATTTGGAATACAATGACTCCAGGGTCACGTGGAGTGGGGGATCCCGCATAGGGCATTAAGGGAATCGGTAGGGGAGGTCCTATAAGCTCCAGTTATGCGTAACAGGAACGGTCTTTGGATAGTCTGGAGTCTCTTTTTCTGTTCCTTTTCAAGGTTGCCTCCCCAAACGCCGGCTTCATAAGTAATGATCTTCTCGATCACTGATAAATACCAAACCTTCTGGAGCCGGCTGCCGACTCCCCAGCCCCCTCCTCTAAACTTACCTAGAGATCCCCCAATCGTCAAACATCTTGATCTTAAGGAGAGAATTTGCTCACTCCACGTGAGCCCGTTGTCAAAAATAATACCTAAATATTTCAGATTGGTGACAATTTTTATGCTATTGCTATTAATTTTAAAAATGGGATTACGAGAAAGTTTACTGTTTTTGAGCCAAAATTATTGACTGACACTTGTCGATGCTTAAAAAAAGTAAAAGCTTAAGTTGTAAAAGGACTTGGGATATGGATGCCAATGCTTGATTTGTGTTTCTCTCCAGGTCCCTTCGCGTATTCCCTGACGTTATCAATGCCAAGTCGTCCGCGAAGGCCTGGAGGAAAATTTCATCGGAATTTAAATTTAAAATTTTGTTAAAATATATGTTCCACAGGGTCGGTGCGAGTATCGAACCCTGTGGACAACCCCTGGTATTGTACGGTGAATAAGATGGCCATTGTTATTGTAGGTAATTGATCTTTCGGTTAAATAACTAAATATAAATTGAATCTCTCATGTTTGACAGAGCATTAATTTCGTAGAGTTTCCAGCAACAAGTGCCAGTCCGTTGTCAAAGGCGGCTTTTATGTCAAGTGTTGTTAGGGCAGAATGGCGGGATCCACGAAAAGAATTTTGTTTATTGTGAACAGAGAACAATGCCACCTCACAGGAACGCTGCTCCCTAAAACCATACTGTAAACTGTTGAGTATATGATGAAAGTGCAGCCAGGAATTTAACTTCCTGACAAACACTCAATTATTTTTCCTATTGTATATAGTAGGCATATGGGACGATTGGAACCACCAGGAGGGGTCCCTCCCAGGTTTAAGCAGGAAGCAAACACCCCCACCCCTGAGGCACCTAGGAAAATAGACAAACTGTAGGCAGTAGCTAATCGGATGTACTAAAATGTCGGGATGATTCTTGAAAATATGCTTCCATAATTTATAGTCAATGAGGCACCTAGGAAAATGGACAAACTGTAGGCAGTAGCTAATCGGATGTACTAAAATGTCGGGATGATTCTTGAAAATATGCTTCCATAATTTATAGTCAATGTGGTCCGACCCCGGGGTTTTCCCGTCCTTGAGACTGGAGAGGGCAAGCTCAAGTTCTTTAAAAGTAACAGAAAGATCTTTATCGTTTATAGCCGCAAAATTAAAAGATAATGGTACATTATCTTGTTGAAAAAAGTAATCCATACACAGGTTTATTTTTTGGCTGTAATCTAAATTTGGATGGTCAGGGGAAAATAATTCAGGGCTATTATTGTTTCTTAATTTATTAAGAGTGAATTTGAATAATGAGCCGAATTTGGAATAATTGGTGCAATACCCCCTCCAGGCCGCACTTTTGGCGTCGATGACCTGACGCCGATAAGCGGCTCTCAGAGCGGTAGCGGCACCCGGCAGCACGGACCTCATCCGGATTTGGGCTATTAGAAATTAAGCTATTTAATTTTCGACGGAGAGCAGTGATTCTGTTTCTTGAGGAGGCAAGTTCCTTGGTCCACCAGTGAATTCTATAATTTTTTAGTTTTCTTTAAAGTAGTCATTGCCGTGTTAGTTATTACGTTAATTAATTTTTCAAAATAGAATTCGAGATCACCGGTGGTTTTTATGTTAGTTGCCAACGAAGTCAAAACGGGGGTTGGTTTATTGAAGACCCTGGAGAACTTTCCCAGTCCAAACTTTGTCCTGAAAACGAACTCCAGGTAGATGTTAAGTTTAGTATTAATTTCCACAGCGACGTACCTATGGTCACTGCAGGAATCTGAATCAATGATATTCGAATTTTGAGCCAGGTCATAGATATCTGAACTAATCAAAGTCAAATCGGGCCATCCCTTCCCAGAATGGGCAACGAAGGTAGGCCCCTTAGATGGAATATTTAAAATATTACGAGAGGCTGCGTTGCAAAGATCGAGCACACGCGTTCCCCTGCTGTCCTCAAACCCGTATCCCCAAACAGGGGAACGGGCATTAAAATCCCCCATGACGAGGAGCCTCCTTGATGGAAGTTAAGGACTTGTAGCTCCTCTAACAAGATGTCGATGTTGTCATGGGGAAGTAAAGACTTCCTAGGACCGGCGGGCCGGCCTGCGTCCCGACCTCCGCAAACATACAATTATTGGTTTTAAATTTTAAAGTAGTTCAAATGAGGTTTCACAATTGTTTGTGCCATTGCAGAAGGCTCATCGACAACCAATTGTAAGCTTGGGGCAGATCTAGTTTGATAAAACGACGACTTCCCGTCAGTTCGGCAAGAATTTGGTTAACAGGAGGAACAGGATAAGGATGATTTCCTAATGCCTTGTTTACTGTGCATTTGTAATCTCCACACAACCTAATTTCACCATTAGCTTTAAGGACAGGAACTGGTGTTGTCCATTCTGAATAGTTCACAGAACTAATTACAAGACCAAGAACTCCTTAGTCTTGAAATCGTTGCAATTCTTTCTCAATTTTAGGTCTCAGAGCAAATGGTACAGTTCTTGCCTTCAATTGAATTGGACGTACTGTGGGATCTAAATGTCGTTTTATTGGAATGCCTTTAAAACTTCCCAATTCTTCCTTTAATACGTCAGAAAACTCACACGAAACCTCATATAATGTTGAATTTCCTATGCTATGGATTCCTGTCACTTTAATTCCTAGAGGTTGAAACCAGTCTAATCCTAGAAGTCCTAGACGCTGTATCTTAGCAATCAAAAGTGGAAGTTCTCCGTCAAATGAAGCATATTTGACACTGACCATGCACTGCCCTAAAATTTCAACAGGCTTCTGATTATAGTCTTTCACGACAAATTGAGGCTTTGTAAGAGATGGAGAACTGTGAAGATATAGGTTATCAAATGTGCCTTTATCAATGATGGATATCTTGGCTCCAGAATCAATCTCCATGGTGATCATTTATGAAGATTGTTATTTTCATGTTTGAGCTTTCTATAGTATTAATATGAACATGCTTCAAATGAAAACCATCCAACTCTTCAGTTGCTATAGCATGTGTGTCCTTATTCTGACCACGAAAGGTTTTCTTATTGGAGGAGTTTGTTTTAGCACTCCTGCATACTTTCTGAATGTGACCTTTCCTTTTACAAAGATAACACTCAGCATCTTTAAAGTGACATTGGATCCTTAGGTGATTTGCCCCACAACCGGAACATATTTGTTGCTGATGTTCACCTTTGTTGGCTTTAAAGTGCTGCTTACAATGTTACTTTTGAAGAGGCATGACAGATGTAGTCTGATCCTCTTATCTCCTTCACATGAAGATTGGCAGTTTCAGCAGCAAGCGCCCTTTCTTGAGCTTGTGCGAAGCTGAGAGATGTTTCAGCCAGTAAGCGTCGTTGAAGAGCCTCATCTTTCAACCCACACACCAGTCTTGTCTCGCAGCGTAACACTTAATGATATTCCAAAGTTAGTATTCTGACAGCTAAAGTAACTCTGCGATAAATGCAGCAACACTTTCTCCTGGATGCTGGTTTCTTAGATAGAACAAGAACCTCTGGAATATTTCGGATGGCCTGGGTGGCAAAGTGTGATTTGCAGAGTTCTATCAGCTCATCGTAAGGCTTAGAAGTAGGACTTTCGGGCGACACAAGAGAGCGGATAATTGCGTACATCTTGGCCCCACAAACGCTCAAAAATACAGCACGCTTCTTCTGAACATCAGTTACATCGTTAATTTGTAGAAAGCATTCCAAACGGTCATGGTATGAATCCCAAGGTGATGGATCAGCTATGTCAAAGGGTTCTAAGCTTCCAAAAGTGGTCATTGTAAATTCGGAGATGGCAAAAATTCACGAAAAGTCAGAAAACAATAAAAGCGTACTCACATCAAAGTACCTCAATAGTTCAGCATCGTTGTGAACGTTTCGATAGATGAGATTCGTTTTCGTTTGAAAATTCCTGTTTCTTCATTAACTCCTTTTTGGATGCTAACTAGGGCCGATTTGTGGACGCAGCATTGAGACATGTGTTGCGTTAAACTTGGGATCCCATCCTCGTCGCCAAAATGTTATGCATCGCTTACAAGCCTAGAGAAAGAAGCGTCGAGTCAGGAAGAACACAGTAGATATTTTATTAGTTATCCGATCTCGGTCAAAACCGTTGCCACTTAAAGTTACATAAATGCCAATACACAATTTTAATTAACGTCCCATTGGAGCAACACACCGGTCTACTGGCGAAGGTTCGGAATCAATCCTCAAGGGAAAGATCCGAGGACAATACCACGTCATTTCGAACCACGGTCAGTTGACGAGGTAACACCTGAGCTGGCACTCCACTCTCCAAACTTCCACACCACGCAAACATGAGGACGTTTGGGGCCACTATAGATTTAACGTGCACCAGCCCCCATTGTACACAACGGTCTTTGGTGAGATTCGAACTTGCAACCCTAGTGTTGCTCCAGTGTGACGTTAATTAAAAAAATACTCATGCCTACCTCCAACGGGCTAACGCGGCCCTGTTTTTTCTGAGCTCGACTGTTTTGCCGTTCCTACTTTACTTCTCAACTCGAACTCCTCGAAAACATGGTAAAGGTAAATAAATAGTTATACTTTGTTTACAGCATTTAGTAGATATTTGATGTACGGGAGAAGTTAACAAATTTTATTGTCTCCTCCTAATTTTTCAATACAAAATTCCAGAAAGTAGTCTGTTTATTTCAATTTGATTCACAACCTCACTTTGTGTTTTAATCATATTCTTATCTCGTAGGGAGTTATTTTGAATTACGTTTCTATTCCTAAATATTAACATATCTTTGTTCCATTCCATTTAAGTCGTAACCATTAAGCTTAGGCATAAATTCTGTATAGCTTGATCGAAAGTGTGACTGAAGACGGATACTTTTTCTGTGGAACTTATATTTTAAAAATTAGGTTGATTGGAAAAACTCTAAATAATAGGTTGCATTGCCGGTTTCTTTCGATTTTACCTTTTTAAACAAACGCCATGTACCCCAAAAAATTATTAAATTCAAACCAAATGTAAGAGTGAATTTTTAAAGTATTAATTAGTTACAACGTATCAAACGTTTTCAAAATAATAGTAGTTCTTGAATTGTTTAACAACACTTAAATTAATAGGATGTTTCTCAAAGCATTAAAATATCATGTGACAAGGACATTTAATCAATAATTTGTGACAGAATCAGTGTGAAAGAAAGTAAGCTTAATAAAGTACTAGGATTAAAAAGTATCTAGCTACCGAACTCATTCTAAATTTTGTAAATGGGTTTGTTAAAGATATGGCTCACAAGCTTAACCCTCCAAGTGGTTAAGACGAGATATCTCATCCATCAAGATCTGACCAGTTTTGCTAATGACAAGGTACATTGTCATCAAGATATTGCCGAATTTTTGATGATGATCGAGATCAAGATCTTGATGGACAATATAGCTTGTCCATGTTTTTCTAATGATGAGACCTTCAAGACAACCACCAGGAGGATTAAGGAATTATCAAATGTTCTGAAGGAAATGCAGAATATTTTTGTGTATTGTTAATTTTCAATCAGTAGAAGCAATAACAACTTTCACATTGATTATGTATTGAAATAACCATGAAATTTGTGTTACAAAATTACCTTGAGTACCAAAAACCAATGTTGTTTAACAATCATAGGAAGCCAGGGTACATGTTATTAGGTCTGAAAATCTGACTTGTTGCTTGCAAAGGGTGTGATTACAAATCACTATTTTGATGTCATGGTCAGAATTGTGCAACTGACATGATTATGTAAATTAAAATGAAATTCTAGTTAACTAGGTGTGGTGTGATTTCAGTTTTTGTAGACTAGTCATGTCAAAAGGCAATGGCAGACTAAAAAATGCCTTTCACAATGATGGAACATAATTTTAAAAGGCAGAGTTGTACTATCTTTTTAGGAAGTATAGTGAACTAAAATGGACAGTTTCTTCAAGAAAAAATTGAATGTTTTATTAAAATTTTGTAACTTTTTAATCAAAGTGAATTTAAAAGTGTCCGTTTTTAGTGAAAGTAAAAATAAAGAATGAATTCCAACACAAATACCTTAAACCTTCAGAGGTTGATTCAATATGTTCTTTATTTTCTCGTGTTAATAATGTGCAAAATCTGTTCCTTTTAACACCTTACAATTTATCTTTGTGTTAAAGGTAAGAAACTTGGAAATAATGCCTAAAGAGAGAAAAAAATTGCTAATAGTTACATTTTACTTACATTTTTGATGTGACTAGATAAAGTAAATTAATGAGTTTATGTTATTTGTTTTCTATTATTCAATCCAGGAAGCTTTCTATATATTTTAGAAAATTTTATCTAATAGAAATTCTATTACACATTCTATGAGTAAATTTGTTAAGGCTAGAAAGAATAGTTTGACTACTTTCAGGAGTAAGTATGCTTTAAATGATGAATATTGCCATCTGCAATAAAAATAATTTTTCATTAAAACATTAAAATATTCTCAAAATTTTTTGAGAATTCTGGCTTTTTGAACTGTTTAGTTTTCACCAATTTTTCTGTAATTACACAAGTAATTTTTTATTTATTTTACCTGTTTTATTTTATTTAATGACTACGATAGATTACATTAAATCCAGATTTTTAAAATTCTAGTAACCTAAATTTGGAATCTTAGGCAACATGAGGCTGGCATTTAAAAAATGATACAGTTCATCTATTCGGCTATCCCCTTGGGATTTATCCCAATACCAGCATCATCCAATTCAGTTTTTGACATCAGAATATGATTTGCTTTCTCAAAATATTTTAATATAGTGCAACTTAATTTACAATATTGTATGTTTTGGACATTTTAAATACCTTTACTTTCATCATCTGAGCTTTGACTTTACTGTAACACGTCTAATCTCTTGATTATATATTTTAGATCTGAGATTTATCTGAAATGCAGCAATGAAGCATATCATGTAGTATGTAAAAACAACACCTAAAATGTTGATAAGTGCCCTTATACCAAATTTTCGTCAAGTTCAAGGAAATCATGGAAAACACTATACAGTATGTTTTTAGTTTCATTGTTAAAAAATAATCCTATATTTTGCCATTCATGTTTGATGTTCTTAATGTTTTTTGTTTTATTTCTAATGCAGATTAAGGATAGGGATATATCCAGAAGGGTGCCAGGCCACACCCCTGTAATGTTTCTACATTACAAAAATAAATACTGAAATTAGCTTTATTGATGTAAATACAATTTTTATTGAGCTCATATAAGTAGAAAAATCATGGACTGGTTTGAAAATAGTCATATATATTTGCAAACAAAATGCTCATTTAGTATTTTGTCGCTTAAGCGAGCAAGGAATCCATTTATTTACAAGACATTAGCAACCAAGCAGGTTTTCTGAGGAAAGGTCCACATTAAAGCCTTTCTGGAGTAATTTAAATGTTAAAAAACAATCAAAATACACACTAATTATTTTAATCCCATAATCAGCATAAATAGAAGTTTCGATTTATCGCACAAATAAAATGTGCACAGATGTGTCTGGAAACAGTAAAAATATCATTAAACATAATGTTCATTTAGTATTATGGCTTTTTGATGGAAATGGGACACCCTAAATTTTCTGAATGTGTGCCTGATTAAGGATGTTATGTGGAAAAAGTGTGATGGTAAAACTAAAACTTATGTTCACTATTTCTTGTCTTGCTATAGTTGAATTTTTGGATGTTATAATATTCAACACACCATATTTGCTTACATAATTAATTGTGGGCCACGGTAGCCTGTTTGGAAGAGTAAATGGATTAGCAACTGGAGGGTTGTGAGTTTGAATCCAACCAATAACCATCATGTACAAGGGGGCTGGTGCACATTACATCTGTCATAGCTTCAAATGTCCACGTTGGTGTGGAAGTTTGAAGAGTGGGGTGCCAGCTCAGGTGTTGCCTCATCATCTGACCATAGTTCAAAATTACTTGGTGTTATCCTCTGTTTATTTCCTTCGAATTGGATCCTGGACCATTGCCAATAACCTGTTTTATTGCTCCTGTGTGACGTTAATTAAAATACCTACCTACTATAATTAATTAGCATTGCTGTAAAGTTTCAATTTATATAATTAAGTTAAAGAATAAAATTGATTTGGATCACTTACATCCTATTTTTCCTGGGCTTTTTTAAAAGCACAATTGGCCAGAACTTTGAAATGTAATAATGCATGCTAAATAATTGATTGAATAAAGATAGAATCAAATCCCTAAATCCTAGGAGCCTGAACACCTTGCCCCATCTTCCAACAATTTTATGGAGTGGACTGGTCCATTCTCTTAAATAAGAAGGGCATTATAATGTTGCCATAAGTTTCTACCGACTAATCATATCAGTGGTGAAAAGTCTCATGGACTCAACCCTCTTAGGCTTTGATATTTATATGGTTAAGACCTGGTTCCCCCAAACATGAGATATAAATATTACATATATATATATATATATATATATATATATATATATATATATATACTAGCAAAATTGCCTGACCTCACTCGGGTTGAATTGGTTAACGATATATTGAAAGTGACCAGAAAATAATCACTTTCCTCTTTTGTAGAAAAATGCCAAACCATTTAAATGTGAGTAAATAATTTTTTAACACCTTTTCAACATTTTTATAATTTCTACAACCTACTTTGGACACAAATCCTATACATGCATATCCATCCATGTAATACAGTTCACATATAACGCACCCCTGCTAAAGGTACAAATTGACCAAAGGTGAGACACTAAGATAACTACTACAAAAGACGATTTGAGGGAGGATTCCCTTTCTTAAGTGCTATTCCTGTAAAATTGCTCAACTCAATTCATAAAAATGACGAATCTACTGCAGATACTCACATAATTTAGTTGCAAATATTTTTTTTATTTGTGGCACTCTTCGAATTTCACCACCATTAAGGGAAAGATGACTAATTTGATAAGATATTTAGCAATAAGTTTGTTTTAAAAGCAGATACGTTTTCCTTAAAAATTCTGTTTCGTGGCACATGCAATAATAAAAACTTGTTTTAAAATTTAATATCTTCAGTAGTGATCAAGCAAAGGTAACCTATTACCATTTTTTAAATGGTTAATCAATTTGACAGTTTTTCTTCTAAAGAAAATCATTGTTTTAAACAAGCTTTCCCTATATAAATTGCTTAAATATAGCTTCAATTCGTAAAATAAGCCACCTTGACCATCTGTCGCTATGTAAAAGAATTTGTAATACTTCAAAAGTCCTAGTTCAGATATTTTTAACATTAGCATTCTTTCAATAATGGTAAAAATCAACTTAAAATTTGCTTTATTCTAACTTGCCTGACGTTTTAAACAGAATACCTTGCGGCAGTGTTCGTGTGATGAAAAGGAATTACAATTTATTAAAATAATAAATATTTAAAACAGAAAACCGAATTAAAACAAAATAACAGTTGGCAGGAAAAAGTTCTAAAGATATGAATTCATGATTCTTTTTTATCTCTTGATCTTGCGCAGTTGCCACAACTTACAACTAAAAATTAGATAGAATTTAAAAATACGAAATTAATTCGGAGCAAAAAAATATCACTGCACTTGGCAAACGAATACAAGTTTCCGTTTTGTTGCAAAATATTGTCTGCCCCAAATGTTCGGAAATAGTTTATATTTTGCAAAAAAATAAATAGGGCTCAAAATAAAAAGCATTTTAATTTAAATTCTGCAAAAATAGTTCTTTAAAAAATAATTGATTTTTCAACAGTACTGGTAAAAAAATTTAAATAATTGCAATGCCCAATATGCATTCCATCTTCTTCAAAACTACCAAATTATGGTTGATTTAAGTAGTTACTCAGATGTTTTAAAATGAAACTTGCTTAAATACGTAAGCAAAGGAATTTAAAATAATGCATTCAGTACACTAAAATATGGTTTATCAAAATAAATAGGACATTGCAATAAAATGTTTTGAATAAATCTTATGTGATACTTGTACAGACACAGACACAAAATCGAACGTAGAACCAGAACATGGACAGACAGACTTACGCAACCAAGTTCAGTCGCTAAATGAATGTAAGAACTCACAGTATGCAAAGTTTCATGAAAACATGTTCAACCGTTTGGACATAGCTTGGGTACACACATACAGATAGATGGACAAATAGACACTAAACGCAAGAGACGAATTTTGCATCAGAAGGGTCCAAAACGGATAGAAAGCTTGAAATGGGTTGAAAATACTCAATGTACAAACACTTCATTCTTATTTATATAGATTTTACAAACATGTAGCACAGAAATCAATGTTATTTGTTTATTGTCAAATAAGAACAATGTATATAAACAAAATAAAATTGACCGTTATGGGATTTATTTAACAATTTTACCATTGAGTTCAAATGTGCTTGATTTGAGCATAATATTGTTAAAATGAGCTCTCTAAAGAAATTCTCCAGTAGTGTGATTACAGAAAGCAATGAGAAATCTGAAATATAGGAATCAGTGCAGAAAATAAATTAGGCATAAAACAATGTTAAATCTCCTTTGATTAAAGGAATGGGATGGAATTTTGGTAGCATGACTGCAGTGTGCTTTTTGCCACACATTTTATTGGAAATAAGAATTAGCAGCAGTAAATGTTCTACTGTTAATTCTTATTTCCAACTTTACCAACACAGATATAACCAATTGATAAAGCTTAGTGCAGATGCTATATGTGAGTCTGCTAGTTTATATATATGGCTAAACAAATATGCAGCATGGTTCGATCTTTCATTCAATCATTTGACCACCATGCCATGAGGCAGAACTGCCAAGACCATGAGACCTGAATACTTTGAGACCCAATATTTATTTTGGTTGGAACTGGGGCCTCTTTCCAGTATGAGGAATGAATATAAGAATGCTGGTAATGATCTGTATGAATAAAATAAAGAGTTCTTAAGGTTTACATATGAAGTAATTGAGGCTTTGCTTGGGCCCACCCAATAATTTCAGTTAGTTGGTGCTACTGTATCAAATATTGTAAAAAATAATTAATCAATTATTCTCCTTTGTTTAAATTTTGAGGTTGTTTACTATTATTTGTTAAGTCAAAAACTAATGTACAGAAATAATTATGCAACCAACTTTAAAGATTATTTCAATTTTACATGATAAAGTCACCAAAGGAAACAAAAATGCATATTTTATATTAAAATAGAGTATGAAATCAAGACTCAAGATGCATCAAAATCTACTGTCTTTACCCAAATCTAAATTGTCTTTACAAAAAGCAACTGCTTTACAGTTGTGTTATATTGCATCTGAAAGACCTGTTTTCCTATAAAACACTAAACATTTAAGACTAGAGCAAAATCTGTAATTCACCAGTTATAAATGTTTTTATTGCAAGCATACAAAGTACATACATCAAAAGGTTTTAAAGTAACTAATTTAATTAATCTCTGTCTTGATAAAACCTCAATTTCTGTTACATTTCGAACATAACTGATAAATGTGAAACATTTGAAAAGATGTCTTTGTTGATTTTAAATATTTTATTTATGATTTCAAGTACCTCACGAAACAATTTGTATTTCAATTTAATTTTTATATCCAATTAAACCTAAATTGTTATCTTCTGACACTGAATCTAAAATAGATACATTAAATAATTTTGAGCTACTGTGTGTACAGTATCATGTTTACCCTTAAAAACTCACCTGATAATAATGTTTGTATATTTTGTTTTGTTTTAATGTTTGTATATTTTCATCTCAAAGATAGTAATATTGTATGATTTACAATTTTAATCCACAAACTTTTTCTCCTTTTTAAATTTTCATGCCCTCTTAATCTAAATGCAATCTAATAGATTGATGAATGTTGAGCTGCAAAACAGTATCAGATAAAATTACTATCTGCTTTTATACAATTTATTTCTGTCAATTTCATGTACACACCATCTTTTATTACAATTTTTTATGCAATTAATCACATTCCTAGTATTCTAGATTTGATAAGTGACCCGCACTTTCTTTTTAGGTTTTCCAAATTGAAGTATACACATCAGGAAAATGTCAGAGAATAGAGCGACGATACCGTGCCTTTCATTCCTTGCACAAGCAGGTATCAAGTGTTTTCTCTGTATTCGCTCAACAGTTTTAATGCTGTGTATATGTTAAATACATTTATAAAACAAATGTTTTAATATAAATTTCCTCAAATTCTTAAAAAGAGTTAACTGAAGAACTAAAGTACTCAAATTTCATAGTAATCCATCAGAAAATTAGAATTGTTTCACTTTATTAGAAGCATTTTACATGTCTCCAAGCAATCTTACACACTGCATTTCGCATATTGGATTGCATTTCTCATTACGGCATTATCCTGGTGGTTTAGTGCTGTCCAAGACATTGTTGGAAACAAGTGACGAAGTGATTAGAGCTTGAGAACATATTTTAAAAATACAAGTAACAGTATTAAAAGTTGTCACCTTAGATTAACTCTGTTTTTCTCTAATCATAGCTACTTCCTATCTTATCTTAATAGATCATTAATCAAGTGCTGATTGCATTTGTGGTGAAATTTGCTCAGCAATCTATTAATATAAAGCATTGGCATCTGCCTGTCCTCTATACAATTTGACCAATCTACACCAAATTTGGTGCACTTATTCTTTGGAACCCTGTGGGTAACATATTAACCCCTGTTCTATTGGTCTTGGGTGTGCAGAGGGGTGTAACGTCCCATCATCCTGGACAGAGCACTTGCTAGGGGGCGCTCTCTCCCCTGTCTGGCTGTGCAGATATCAGAATTAACATCTATAGGAGTCACCTCTCAAGATGACCTAGGAGTTTTTTTTAGAATCTTAGAGTATGGTTGCGCTGAAAATCGCTCAGTATCATATCATTTATGTATCTCATTTGTAAATTCTTAAAATGTAGCTTTATTATTGGAATGTAAATTTTCATGCTAATATAAGGTTATTTTTATCATTTTTTTATCGTCAATATGGTACAGGGGGCTAAAGACAATTCAAAATCCTCATAGGAATAACATTTGGTATTTATACGATCAATGTCAGACTAATTCACCCTAAATTTGGTATATTTATCCTGTAGAATTCTGCTGGACACATAGGCTATATATTAACACCGTTCGATTTGTCCTGGGTCTGCAGGGGGCTAAATAACCCGAGCAACGCCGAGTAATTCAGCTAGTTCACTATGTAACTAACTCCTCCTCACTTCTAAATGGAATTTAAAAACACCAAGTGATGCTAATTTTAACTCTTGGTGTGCAAATATTACAAGAAACAAGAAAGCACAGAACCCAATAATTAAAAACCTTATATCCATTACAACAAGATAATATTTATGAAACTGTAGAACTCGTCTTCGTCATAATGTACACTGCTGGCCACCCAAATTGCAACACCAAGAAAGACAATAGATATCACAACAAAATTTATTTTGTAGATAACATGTTGACCAAGTATCAAATGATTAAATTTATAGACTTCTGTGAAGTGTGGTTCCTGCCAAAATCAGTAGCCAGAGTAGCCGCCATTGTTGGAGATCACCGCTGCCACACGCCTCGGCATTGATTCCAAGAGACTTTGGATGTGTTCTTGGGGTACAGCAGACCAAGCAGCTTCCACACGTTGCCAAAGTTGATCTGGTGTGGCAGCTGGGGATGTATTCTGGGTCAATCGTTGAGCAACCATGGACCACATGTTTTCTATCGGCGAAAGATCCGGAGAGCGAGCTGGCCAGGGAAGCAATTCAATCTGGCGATTGACGAAGAACCCTTGGACAATGCGTGCCACGTGTGGTCGCGCATTATCCTGTTGAAATATGGCTGTGGGCAAGCCCTGAAGGTAAGGAAGGACAACTGGCTCCAACACCTCGGAGATGTAGCGCTGGCTGTTTAAAGTACCGGCAATGCGTACTAGAGGAGTGCGAGAGTGATATCCAATACCGCCCCATACCATAATACCCGGTGCAGGACCAGTGTGGCGGTGCATAACGCAGCTGTTCAGCATCCTCTCTCCACGGTGTCTCCAGACTCGAATCCGACCATCGTGGTGTTGCAGACAGAAGCATGACTCGTCAGTAAAGACAATTTCATTCCATTCTGCCGTCCACATCCTTCTTTCATCGCACCATTGGCGGCGGAAACGTCTGTGGTTCTGCGTCAAGGGTAGACGAAGCAATGGACGTCTTGCGGACAGACCACTCTGCTGTAAACGGCGTCGAATGGTACGCGCAGACACTGGATGATGCGGTACAGACTGAATGTGCTGTGCTATGGTTCGTGATGTGGCTGAGCGATCCGTCACTGCCATACGCACAATATGCCTGTCATCACGTGAAGTGGTGCACTGAGGTGGATGCGATCGAACACGTCGGTCCGTCGTACCCTCCTGCATCCAATGATCACATATCCGCATTACAGTTGTTTGGTTTCGTCCAACACGACTACCGATTTCCCTGAAAGATAATCCACAATCTCGGTAGGCCACTATCCTTCCTCTGTCGAACTCGGATACTTGATCAAAAGATGATCGCTGTTTTCTACGAGGCATAATTGATCGTTTTTTTGAAAAAACCACAAGAAAAACACAATTGCCGTACTTGAAATCGTCGAAATCTCCAAGCCTTAAATAGCGCTTTGAAGTGGCGCCACAGGCGCGCGTGATGTGCGTCTGCGCTGAAATTCTAATCATTAGCATATCTCACCTCCGCTAATGCATGTTGTAAATTTCATATTATTTGCATGCTTCCTTCAGGGTGTTGCATTTACGGTGGCCAGCAGTGTACTTAAGCATTTTACATGTCATTAGTAAACCTTCGCTTCTAGGAAAAATTACGACACCCACAATTCAATTTCATTAAATCTCAAATTATCTAAACTGACTTTCGCATGGCTATATATCATTCAATAGATTAAAATATGGTCACTTTTTTAAAGTAAACAATAATAGTCAAGAGCAGGGGTCTCCAAACTTTTTCACTTGAGGGCCAGATTGAAAAATCCTGGAAGTCATGAGGGCCAACAACTCACATAAATAAATATACACTCATGTCCAAAATTATCTTTACATGCATAGAATCATGGATTTCTCAGAAACTGTGAATATAATTTTATGAATTTGTGTGAAATGATACATAACATCATAACACATAAATAAAAAGGAAAAATTTTATGAGCACTGTATATGATATAAAACTGTAGCATGAAACAATAAAACTGACAATAATATGTGACAAGGAGAGTTCAGAAAAAAAGAATAACTCAGAAAAAATTAAGGCTTATGAATTTAATATGGAATGTGATCTCCCCTGATGTGTACACAAATATCGCAATGTGTTTTAATGCTGGCAATAATGTTGTTAACCACAGTTTGGGGAATTAAGTTCCACTCGTCCAGCAATGCGGTCTTCAGGGCATTTATATCTAGGAGAAGGATGTCTCCTTGCAACTGCTTTTCCAAGGTAGTCCCACATGTTCTCTATCGGGTTCAGATCAGGAGATTTTACTGGCCATGGTATTCGCTCAATGGCTTCACTTTCAAGGAATTCATCAACGAGGTTTGCTCGATGTGGACGAGCTTTATCGTCCATAAATAAAAAGTCAGATCCAAATGCACCTCTGAAAAGTCTTACATAAGGTTCTAAGACCTCATCCCGATATCTTTGGCTGGTCACAGATCCGCTGTTGAAAACGTGTAGGAGCTTACGTCCATCGATCATTATTCCTCCCCATACCATCACACCTGCACTACCGAAATGGTCACGTTCCATAATGTTCGAAGGAAGATTTCACGTTCCTGACTCCCTCCAGATGTAAACATGTTTATAATCAGATGTTAAACTAAACCTCAACTCATCAGTAAAGAGAACATGGATCCATTGGTGTTCACTCCAGTTCTGATGTTCTTTGCACCAATTAAAGCGATCCCTCTTTGGTTGTGAAGATAGTGAAACACATACCCTTGGCTTTCTGGTATAAAGGCCTTTTTCATTAAGCCTTCTGTCTACAGTTTGCCGTGATACAACAGTTCCAGTGGCAGCTGCAACCTCTGAACTTAACTGCCGAGCAGCAGACTTCCTGTTACGACAGGCAGTTATTGCCAGATATCGATCTTGAGAAGCAGTTGT
This sequence comes from Meta bourneti, assembly GCA_933210815.1. Lineage (NCBI taxonomy): Eukaryota > Metazoa > Arthropoda > Arachnida > Araneae > Tetragnathidae > Meta > Meta bourneti. The sequence continues at coordinate 23,546,294 of OW119924.1, read as the reverse complement.
TATTCGTTTACGACCTTATCCAGGCCTCCTTACAACAGTTTCAGAGTTCTGAAATTGTTACCTGTTTTCTGAATTGAGACTGTCTGTCTTGAAATATTCACACATCTCGCTGCTTCAGTGATTGTCTGCCCTGCTTCTAAACGGCCGATAATTCGCCACTTCACAGATTCTTCCAAATGATACTTCGAGCCATAACAAACCGTTTTGAATCCTTACACACTGAAATCAAATGCTGTATTGCAGAAATGCACTCAGATATTCACTTTGCGCAAAGTTCTTGATTCACCGTCTTATGATGTAACGCTTTGATTTGCATAACAGAAACTGTTTGATCACTTTTGATTGGATAATGTTAATTAGGCTTGTCTTTCACACATTCCCTGCAAAAATGGATTACATCGATTGGATATTTCATGGAATATCATTATTTTTGGGTATGTAAAGATAAATGTGAACATAAGTGTATATATACACACGTGTGTATGTGGGGATGGACATTGGGTCAACGCCAATTTTTTTAAAGCTTACGAAATAAACTAGTTAACAAAATAGATGTTTAAATAAAAATGTAGAAGATTTATCCAAAGAAATCAAATTTATTCCAAATAATGTAAGTGTACATATAAGTTGGCCTAAGGGAAAAAAATAACATTCAACAATATTCCTTTGGCTTTCTTATGTAGGTATGGAACGTGTGGAGTTGCTTCTGGCATAAATGTCTGTCCATTTTGCGTTAAATTTCGGTGATCCTATCACTAGAATGAATTTCAAGTGTTCGTCTGACAAGTTAGCCCTGTACTTTGATTTTACAAAGGTCATTTTTGAAAATGTCTACTCTCAGATATTAGTCGATACAAACACTGAAAGCACTGATCTTGCAAAGTTTTTTATTTCTTTGAAATCATCACCCAATGACCTGCAATGAAAGAAACTGGCAGAAGTTTACTGTTTTAAGATTAAAAATAAAAATAAACTAAATATAATCACCTGTAAAATGAAAGAAGGTCCGCATCTTGTAACATTCCTTGAAATATTCTTTCAAGTATTCATTTGACATAAGTTCAATTAATTCAAGTTGAAGTTCTGTTGGCGCATATTCGATTTCACATTGGAATGGATTTTGAAATAGTTTGATCTTTTCTGCTGTAGCTGCATGATCAAAGTCCCTGCGAAGCAGTTTCCAAATTCCTCACATAGATTTGTGATAGTTTGTACTACATAATGTGATGGGAAAGGCACGCAAGTTTCACTAGCAAACTTCTTGCAAGTTTCGAAGTGGTCCAAAATTGTTTTTCCCAGTTGGTTTTCAAAAAGAGTAAGTTTTTTTCTCAAAACTTTCACATGTTGGAACAAGTCGTTTACAAAGGACTTTTTGCCTTGAAGTTTCAAATTTAAAATATTAAGATGAGTGGTAATATCAACAGCAAATGCAAGCTTTCACAGCCACTGATGATCTGAAAGCTCTTCTACAGGCTTACCCTGTTCAATCATGAAAATGTCAATAGCTTGGCTCAGTTCAGAAAACCTTTGGAACACCATTCCTCTGCTTAGCCAACGTACCTCACAATGATGTTGGACATCTGGATACTGACTTTGAATATCCGAAAGAAAATTCTTAAGCTGCCGATGTTTAAGAGTGGGATCAGATGTAATTTACTGTCTTAACCACGACCTGCATTACTTCCGACACATTTATGTTTTTCCCACACAAGGATTGTTGATGGATAATACAATGAAAAAGCATTGGTTTCTCACCTCCAGCATTTTGAATAGAATTGCATACATGCCCTACTAATCCTGTTTTACTGCCACACATACTTTTACCTCCATCTGTGGGAACGTCTTTTAGTTTTTTAGATCTAATTGAAGGTTAGAAAGCGTTTCATTTACCTTAGTAAAGAACGCAAGGCAAACGCTCTAATGAGAAGCGGAAAGCGTTATTAAATTGAAGGTGCTCAGTAACGAAAGTCATTTATTAATATTTTGTAATAGTTTATTTTTCATAAAACCAGTTCAAATTACACGGAACCTCGAACCTACCGATACTACTGTATTTGAATTATTTTTGCGATCTACGATTTTACGAAAAATTGGATGCTGTATTGTCCGGTTTTCAGCTGGCCGGACAGTGACCCTTCGCGGACAGGGTCTGGCCTGCGGGCCGTAGTTTGGAGACCCCTGGTCAAGAGAATACTGCTTAGCCCAAAGGCTCATATTATTGATAGAAATTTGAAAATGATAATTTGTTTTGATTAGTCCACGCTAAGATATGTTAAAATCTGTCTGCAGCATTAATGTCAACCTCTCCTTGAAGTTTGTACAGAAAATTTTTAAACACCCTATATACGATGGTTTATGCAAAGTTCAGAAAAAGATTTTTGGAATAGAATTATATGTATGTTTTAGAAAGATTGAAAAGCTAGAGAAAGCTCCTTTCTTTAAAAAATTATACCGAATGTGAGAAATGGGTTTTTTACTTACCTTATCCAAATCCTTTAATAAGTATTAAACTCTGAATTGTGGAATATATTTCTGTACTTAAAGGAAGTGCTACACAATTCTTGTTCAGATTGTCTCAGTTGTGATTTTAAAAAACTAATTCTTATCCCCTGCTGTAATGGATATATTTTGTTAGTAAATGGTCTCAATATTTAAAGTTGCAACAGACTGCTTTTTTTCAATAAGTCATCTTGAATAATTTTGTTGTAAATCAATCAACTGAAATATTCTGAGATGTGTTTGTGTTGATCTTTCAATTTTATTGAAAATACATATTTGTGTTTTTATTAGCTGAAGCATATTATCCATGCTCCTGAATTCCCCCCAAAGAAAGTTCGTAATCTAAATCCTAAAGTCCTTGAACAGCGGCGAAAAGGTTTAGAAAGCTATATTCAAGTAAGTTCATATTATGATTTATGTATCATGTTATGTTCTTTAAAAGCTTCTATAGTGAATTGCAATTGCTCTTTTTTGAACTTAGGAACTTCTAAAACGTAAACCAGTGCCTAAACAGTTGTTGAATTTTTTGTCTATATCCGGTGTCTCCCCGGCATCTAGTGTGAAGTAAGTATCTGCTATTGTAGAAAATTATCTGTTTTACAAGTTGAATACAATTAATTTCATTTTCTGCTAATTAATTTTGCGGATTTTTACTTATCAATTTGTGAATCAATGACTATTTTTCTAAATACATTGAAATACATGTATTTGAAAAGACTACATAGAAAAATATTCATGCAAAACACCAATGAAAATTTTGCCACTGATCATGCAAAAAATTTAAAGTTCATTAAATTCTGTTCATTATATACTTAAAATTTGTTATTCTGTTTGCAGCAGAGCAACAAAATACAGGATGATAAAAATTTCAGGCATAAAATGAGTTTTTTAAAGTAAAGTAATTCTAAACATAAAATGAAGTAGTTACAATTGAATGTAACTTTTTAAAAAAATGATATACTATTATAATAAGAGTTTATAGTTAAAAAGAGTAAAAAGAGTTATAACATAAAGATTATAATAAAAGTTTAATTAATTTCATTCAAAAATAGGTTTGGTTGAATATAAGAGTATTAACATATGGTTCTGCATAAAATGTTAATGTTTATTTCTTACTTTTTAGTTCATTTAACATTGAAGAGAATAGAGAAATAATTCATCAACCTGTTGTGATGTATAGTCCCAATTTGTATGTTGGAGACGACGAAAAAAGTAATTACAGCTGTAATTTTTCTAATGATTTTCTTAGTTATACAAAACAGCTGTCATATAATGACTGTTGTCCTCTAATTGTTTTTCCTGATTGTTTACAATTTCCTTTTGCATCTCAGTTATAATCAACCAGGTAATTGTTTTTTCCTGAAACACTAGATCAGCTTTATTCAAACTCTTTGATTCGGAGCTCGCTTTACCTAAATACAAAACTCAGGAGTAAAAAAAGGAATTGATTAAACTACACATTAATTAAATTATACATTTAAATGAATCATATTTTAACCAAATTATTTAAATTACATTTTAAGCAATTGTGCTTCAATTTTTTATAATAAATTTTACTACAATTTCAGTAGTCCTTTCCTTACTAAAATCAAAATGTATCATCTCACTATTAGCTCAAATTACCAGTTTTATAAGGCCTGTGGCTCAGCCGTTATCTGCTATGAATTATCCCGACAGGAATCTCAACCAATAACATCACTTTCATAACCAAATGCGATTTTTAATAAAATGTCCTCTACAGCAAATTATTTATAATTTCCCCCTTGATTTTATACAATTCATCAACCACCTGTAGAGTTGACCCTTGAAGGGTTTAGGGCTATTAAACCTGCTGGGCTTCATGGAAGTAGTTTCAGGTTAGTCCCTATGGTGTGGGGATGGCAAACGTGCTTAGTGGATCCAAGCATTCCTAAAGAGAGAACCGATAGATCCTATCTGAAAAGATTTTTCCTCAATGGTCAAGAAGCAGGCAGCCTTATTTTATACCATTCGAAACCTATTACCATCTAACGAAACTTGTAGGTTATTTATCATACCAGTGTACTATCATATTATGAAGGAAGGCTGCAGCTCTATTGGGTCCGGAACATTTAGTTTAAAAACCTTTTTGGAAAATAAACTTAGTGCAGGATGTTGTGTTAGATTATTAAAATAAACTCAAAACTATGTTGTGATAGATATTTTCACCAAACTGGGATGTGCCCTCAGGTACCCATACACATGAATATTCCCTCATCTCCTATAGATGTGTATGGGCTTCAGGGATTCATAAGCTACTCTAGTGATCTCTAGTTTATATTATATATCCATTGATGCCATTCGACAATAAGTAAATAATGTCCATTTCTGTGCCTCTTACATTAGTGAAACATATCTAGACTTATGTTAAACATTTTATATTAAAATTTGTAACGTATTATTTTTCTACATTTGTACAATTGTTTCTTGATTGTATATTTGCAGGTACATTATCAAATATTGTCAGCCAAGGTCTTTTAATGGCCTTCTATTCTTCGGATGAAGATTAAGACTAAGGTTGAAATCTTGTGATCAAAGAACTTACAGGTGTTAAAATAGTTTTGATTATGAAGTCAATGAAATTGCTTGAAAAGAACAAAATTAACCACTTTATTACAACATTGTCAAATATTTTTTAATGTGTCACCAGGTGAGCCTTTATTTGGATTTAATTTTATATGAATGTTTTTATTCATATGTAAGCTAATATATTTGTTTGTTATTTATGTTTATATCTAGATTCTACTTTCTGTTTAATTTTCAACTTCAAATTGGGTTATTCATGTAGCTAATTCTGATCCTACCTGTTATTTACGAATATGCTTGCAATAATTTTAATTTAATTATTTGATATTGCTTTTTAACTTTTGAATAATTTTTATCTACAAATAATGAGTGTCACCTTATTTTCAATGAACTATTTCAGTATTTGAAGAGTTTATTGTCCTGATTTCAGTAATAAGTATTATATGTATAGTTTTGTAATCAATCTTTAATATTTATACTTCAATTCTTTTTTATTAAAGTTAATTTAAAAGACTTTATGAAGATCACACCTGATGAGGCTATTCCATAAAAATCACTTTTCTATATTTTTAGACTACTCTTCTCTAAGTATTTTATTAATTCTAATTATTTATTTATTCTAATCTTTGACCTCCTTTTTCTTCGTGTGTTCTTTAATTTTTCTTTAAAAAATATTGGTAGCTTTGATACTGAAACGGTTAATGTATTATTATTTTTTGGTTTGATACTCCTCAATGATTTATATTGTGATATTTTAATACTCAAGTGTTGTGTCATACATAACCATCAGCTCACTAGTTATATCAAGCTTAAAAGTCAGCTGCATAATGTGCCTTTTAATTGGTCAAGTGTTATTTCCTCTCTTACCATACTATAATTCAATATAAGATATATGAATAGCTTATTTCTTCAGATACCCTTTTGGGGATTATTCTCAATCTTTATTTTCCTTGGAGGTTAGTACATACGATGTTGAAGGGTCAATGTGTCATCCATTTAAGAGAATCCATTAATTTTTCGATTTTACAAAAAATATTTATTACATGGGAAAACATTTCCTGTAAGGTGCAAAACATACTGTACATTATACCTCCAAGTTGCATGCTCAGGGAATTCAGTTCAAATACAACCTGGAAAAATTCCCATTCGGCAATCAGCAGACTCAAAATATTCGGACATATCACACTGACGCCCAGACATTTCTCTCCTCAAAATATTTTGAGTATGCTGCTCACTACAATGCAATCTCACCAAACTATTCGGGCATGCCGCTAAGAGGATTAAGGAAAGTATTTTAAATCTGTCCTGATTCATTGCTTTCACTTAGATATTATTTAATCAAATTAAGTTTTTCAAATTAGAACAGTAGAAAATTCATTTTTATCGTTAAGTATTCTATAAAATTTCCCAGTTAACAAGAATAAAAAAATGTGTTCTATTGCAAAGTATCATTTTTGGAATGGATTCTGATGTTTATAACTGAAAAGTGAAACAATATATTTCAGTTGAAATTTTTAAACTTAATTTGACAATACATATTTATTGGACAATTTTAAGATGTTTAATACTACACATATTGGTAAATAATAATTTCTTTGTATTGGCGAGTTTCTTAACTTTAATAAGGGAAATAGAAATTCCTTTTGTGTAGGATAATAGCAAACTTTGATTCATATTACATTGTGTGCTTTTTTTATTAAATATTTTATCCTATCTCCTATTGTATCAAAACATTGAAGGAGTAAGTATTTATTTTAACTCTATTGAATTCCTTTTGAGCTAGTGTTGTGGATGTATTGATCCCAATAGCTAAGGTTTCTCTTTACACCTTTCACATTTTATGACAATTATATCGTATTAATAGTAAAATAAAAGGAAAAATCAACTAAGAAGTGCCTCAGAAGAAGACTGCAATGATACAGTTGAAAAGTAAGAAATATCATTAATTTTGATGAAGACTTGGGACAATGATTTTCTAGTTTCCACATGTTATACAATCATAAATTGAATGGAGTTTGAATGTGAGCTTTTGATAGAAGACATTGGTAGTACAGTAAAATAATTTATTTTTATTTCGAAGCATGAGTAATAATCTTGTTCTGACTTTGAAGTCTTACTCCAAAAATACTGTTTAGTTACTTGATATTTTCCATTTTTGTAAATTTTCAATAATTCTAATTTATTTGAACTATTCTTTTTGTGGTTGTGGAGTGTTTGAAAAACTTGTGATCAACTCTAGCCAAAAATAGAATAGTATGCTTGCAAAACTTTAGAGTATAATTGCTAATGTGATTTTTTTCCAAATGTATTGTTTCCTGTGCATTTTAGTGCATAAACATAGAAATTAACTCTTTCTATATAGAACTAGGAATCAGGTGTTATCCTTGAGTACTTAAACAGACAAGATAATCCAATCTTGCTTTGACTGGGTATTCTTTAGGACAAAATTATTATGCCTGTCTCCACTGTTTCAGTACTGAAAGGGCTAATTTATAATGTCTAACTGTGGGTTAGGTGTTTTGTTTATTACGTCCATTGTGATGAAGAGAAAGTCTTCTAAAATAGTAAGAAATATGAACATAGAACTAATAATGACAGAATCGATAGTTGTTAATTAGCATGTTTAAAAAGTAAGTACTATTTCCATACACCTGAACAAAATTTTTTTATTTAGTTTTAAATTACTATTGATGCTAGAAAGGTAGTTCAATTTCTTTGAATATATAACAGTTTATAAATATCTTTATCTACAACCAATTTAAATTCAACTACATTTTTAATTAGATATAAAAATATATTTATTGTGCCATGCATCTGATTTTATTGAGATATTGGTTTTCATGTTCAGGAAGTGCATTCAAATGCAGGTTCCATGCATGTATAAAGTATTCAATATGCATGATAAAAAAACCCAAATATGCTGTATTTCATAGTACTGTGACTAAGAGGCCCAAGAAATGTATAAAAAAGTTTTTGTAATGTGCAGTATATGTGTAAAGGATTAGAGAAAATGTATATATTTGTGCAGGTTAAATATTGAGTACTTGGAATACATATTTTTTTCATGAGGGGGACTCATCTAACCTTGCACTGGGTCCAGTACTGGTGTGGAGGGCTTGAAACAGATTTTAAACATACTCTATGCAAAGGTAATGTAGGAAACAATAATTAACTTATAAGCACGTATTTAAGATTGCTAACATAGATTATTTAATCTCATAAAATGCATATTTAAGTAGGAATTTATTTGGAAAATATTGTCTATGCAACTCATGGAATAGTCATTGTTATGCAAGTCATCTATATTTTATGTGTGTATGTAATTGTTCTACATGTGTTAATTTGTAATCACTTAATGTTGAGCGTTTGTTTTGAATCAATGTACAGTAACCCCTTAATATATCTGGAGAAGGAGTGAAGAGAGGGTTGAGAAAAACGATAAAAATAAAAGCACAAATTCTGAGGCATATTCTGTCAAGCTAAATATGGATGGATGTAGTATTTCCAGGGCTGCCATAGGCGACTTTTGCTATTTTCCTACCTTGGCAACTAGGGTTATCTTTTTATGTAAAATATTTTCGAAAGCTATTTTACAATTTTGGCAACTTTTTTTGAAAATTCACCAAAGGTCAACGAAAATGACAACCATGAAAAAACGTTGTAATCTGTTTACTAGATTGTCCTAAAAACCTTAAGAAATTATGTATCTTTTAATTTTAAATTTCTCAATGAGATATTTAATGTTTGTTCCTTAATTAAGTAGTACATTATTTGTTTTTTTTATTCATTTTTTATCTGAACAACTAAATTTGTAACTTAAATAGGGTTTAAGAGCAGATTTTTTGCTACTATTTCACAAATGCTTTGGCAGCCCTGTATTTCTACAACTATATATATTTCCTGTAGTTGGCTTGTTTTTTAATACAATTTCAGCACTTTGTCAATAAAAATTCCAAAGAAAGAATTCCTAATTGATATATGATAGTTAATTGGTCAACACAAATTTATATTAAATGCCAAGCATTGCAAAAATGGCATAAACTGCATTTTAAGGTAACCCCGATATATATCAAGCAAGAGCAATTGGACTACAGAAGTAAAACTTTTGCAGTCTGATTTGTTTTTCACTGAAAATCTCTCATACATTACATTATGCATTTTTTCTAAGTTTAAAATTATGTTAAACTGCAAGTAAGCTCAAAATCGATTTGAAACATTTTAAAACAATACTAAACACAGTATAAAATTTTTAAAAACAGAAAGTTCTTCTCATCCACACTTTCGAAATTCTGAAATCGTTTTTACAAATTCCATTTAAGAAAATTGCTTAAGCCAACTTCTCCATTCTAAAGAAACAGATTGTGATTTCATCTGTGTAAATCGAAAATTCAATGGAGGATATGTAAAAGAGTGAAATAGCAGAATGCCAATATATCAAGGTACGAAAGGTTACTGTATTTATTTGCTGCTAAGTAGATTGTTAATAGAATATTGTTGAGAGGCATATTTTAGATTTGTTAAATACTTGTTGAATGTTTGTACATTCAGAATATTTATCATGCACCAATATCAATGTACTCTTAGAAAATGAGCACATTAGTATGCAAAGTTTTAACTGTGATGCTGTTTTATACACAAAATATGTTATAAATGTTTTCAGTTACTCAAAACATGTGTCACAATATACATATCTATCGTGTCACAGAATGAGTATAAAGTGCTTCCTGTCTTTGATGATATTTATTTAACAGTGCATTAGAGTGAATAATCAACATATCATCCTAATAATTAACATCATACCTGCTAGTTATACAAAATGGTCAAACATTTTTTTTATCTAATTTTTAATAATAAACATTTCCAGTTTATAACAATTTAGTTTTATATAATCTATTTTTGATCTGTTACCATTTTTTATTAAAATTATAAATCTTGTAAGATTTCTAAAATGCAGCTGTTTTTACTATTGATCATCTTAAATTAATTGTACCTTACTTATGTTTTACTTGTGTGCATGCAACATAAAATATTTACGTAAATGAATATGGTATTGTTAACCATCCTTTTGTTTTTAGTTAGATTCATAATTTACTTTATATTAGGTTATTAATTAGTTTCATGGCTGCAAAATATATTAATTTAATCTCCGAAATTATTTTTATTTATAGATTTTCATTTTATTATTTTCAAATTAAATTTATGAGTAGATTTTACATTATTTTAATGTAAAATCTATTTATCGAAAGTTCCGTTGTTATTTATGTAAAATTATTTTATATCAAGTTTTGGCATGATACAATATGAGTAGTTCCTATGTATTAGAATACTGGATGTGGTAATCTACTACTTGAAAGTATCTTTCTCTCTTAAAACATTCCAAAACTTGGTTTGCACTAATGGTATAAAACATCAAACTTCGAATTTTCCAAACTGCTATCCACATTGAAGTATGCGCGATCTTCAGGTATACTTTCTACACATTTTAAAAATTGGAAGGAAGTGTTTATAAATGGAATATAAAATTACTCTTTAGAGATACTTTAATATTATTTTGTATGTTTTAATTTTTTCAATTAAGTTGGGCACATCAAAATCAATATAATCAAATTACTATTAGATTTTGTATGCACTAGTTACATGATATATTTCTGGAAATTTATGCATTGGAAATGGCTTTGTTCACTAGTCTTTTAAAATTACTTTATGAAACATGATCCAAATTTTAGATGCCCAAGTGCCAAATTTTAGATGTTTGATCACCATTTCCTGCTTGTTAGGCTTGGCAACATTTGGTGAGATCAGTTTTATTTACTATAAGCAATAATTGCTGTGCTAATATAAATGTTTATATGTACTGTTAGAGCATTAGTGTGCTAGTACAAATGACTTTCAATCATTCATTCTTCACTTTCCATTTCAGACAATCTTTTGGTTTAGGTGCAAAGCTTTAAATTATTTTGCATTAAATTTGCACCTGAAATGACCAATGCTGATTTATCAGATTGAAATGTCAATAAATACTTTTTAGATTTGAAAGTAGCATAATTTTTTGAAATAGTTAACTAATGCATGCTTTTAGAGCATTGTATATTTTTTGGTAGTTAAATAGTTAACATTTTATGTCCAAAACCTTTATGTTTGGAGTTTTGGAAGTATTTTAAATTTCTAAGTTCATGGTAGTAACACATCCCATTAAGAATTGTCACATTGATACATAAACTTTTAAGTTTTCTATAATCATTTGCATTTCATAATCAATGGAAAAGTATGCATGAGTAACATGTTATAACTATATAAGATGACATTATACATGGTAATTAATTTTTACCGATTTTTAAAATAATTCTCTCAAGTCTTAAATTTTCGCAGGCTTCAACTTCCAAATATTTTGTCAAAATTCTCAATTTTCTTTCCATCTTGTATGTACCGTAAGTACATTTATATCTTGTCTGGTAGAACAAAGACACAAGTGCAAAAAATACTTTAATGATTTAAGTATTCAAATTACGATGCTTTCTAAAAAATATTGAACGAATTTTAAAATTCATTGATAAGAATAAATTAAAGGCAGTTGTAAAAAACATGAAAAATGTGCTTAAAATTACAATTTAAAATGTTTGGCACTTGTGTTGAGAGGTATGAGATATTTAGATTCTATGCAACTACTTTATTGACTAAATTTTGTTAGTTTGACCTATCACTATATAGAATACTAGTGCCCAATGTGCCATTTGTTACCTTGCTTATTCACTTTGCAGGTTTCTATAAAATTCAGGTTCTTTCGTGTGCTATGCAATATTTTTATGGATTTTCTGATATGCAACTGAAAAGCATTGCAATAAAAATAACACTGCAATGATTGAGAACTACTGATCTTAGTGCAAACTACTTAAATAACATGTATTATTTTGAAGTGTATTTGAATATAAGTTATATTTTCTGTTCTATTGGATATGATTTTGTGAAAATTTGATATGACAAAATGAGCTTGTTAAACATTTTACAACTTCAAATTGGTTTATCTGAACAAGTTTCTCATTGTGATAGATCTTGACTTTTTGCTTTGCTGATTGAAGTTAAAGTGACGAAATTTAAACATCTTTTAATTTCATAGAAATTACATTTCATGATACAAATAATTTTAATACTTATATCATGATGGAATTTAACGAAGTGCCATTTTGTTTTAGTGTTTTATGCTAATTAATTTAATAGAAAAAAATTGATTGGTTATGGCAACTGACCTGTAACAATCTCACCATATGCATGTTTTTAGTTAATAGAAAATTAAAAATAGTTTACGAGGGAACTTTAGAGAAATATTTTATGGAACATATCTTGAAAGATTGTTATTATCTACTTAATAAATGTTAAATAGTTATGTATATATAATGTATTGACTAATTTTGTTATTGAATTGTATTTCTTTAATAAAAATTCACTCTTAAATAGTCTTGTTTAAATTTACAATTACATATTGTTAATGAATTATTTCTTGGTGTTTTCACTTTACCGCAGAAACCATAAACTTGATTAAAATCCTGCAGATTTAACAGGGAAACATTTCTTTTAGTACTATGCTTCCTTGTAAGGGGCAAAGAGTGTTGAGGGCTTTTGTACAGGAAGAGAAAGATTGAGTAGTTCATACTCCATTCACGTAATTCATCGGAGTTTATAAAAATAAAATGAGTAATTTTTAAACTAAATATACACCTGTTTACAGGACAATGCTTGTAGCAAGCTAAATTATTGGGATATTAGGAACAGTGTTTCCTTAAATTTCAGTTTCAACTTACAAACTCATTTGAAAAGGCTTTTAAGCAAATGTTACTATAGTCTACCACGAGAACTGTTACTGGCATTAAGTCCCACCTGTAAATACAGAACATCCCATTTTTTATGGGAGATGCTTAAAGAAATGCGTTCAAGTTTTACACATTGGTGCACTTAATGACAAAATGGAAATATATTTGTGATGATTTTTACTTGTTGTGATCTATACTAATAAACTACTTTCCACTGCCAGGCATTTGTCAGAAAACAAAGTGCACTTAAGAGATCCATGCATCATTCCTACTCAAAATGGAGCTGTGGTAACCCAGTTGGAAGAGTTACAGATTAGCAACTGGAGAGTTGAGTTCGAAATTCAATCCAACCAATGTGTACATTAGGGCTGTGCATGTTAAATCTTTTGTGGCTTCAAATGTCCTCATGTTGGTGTGGAAGTTTGGAGCGTAGAGTATGCCAGCTAAAGTATTGACCTCTTTATCAGGCCACAGTTCAAAGTTACCTAAGTGTTATCCTTGAATCTTTCTCTTCAGGATTGATCCCGGTCCGTCGCCAATAGCCTGTTGTGTTGCTCCAAGTGAGACATTAATTCAACTACCTACGTACCTACTTAAAATGTATGAACCCTGTTCCTGTGAAGACCACTTGGACTTAGTGATAGGAGCAGTTCTTGTAGGAAGAGATGTTTTGCGAGTTGTACAAATGTTTACATAAATTTCATGGTCAAGGCATTCTTACTAAAAAGCACTTTTGACCCAAGGAGAAAAAGAGCTTGATCCCTCTGCATGGGCATAATTTCTTTCCATGTTATTCTTCTCCTATCCACTAAAAAGTTGCAATTTGTGTATTAAGGTAGATAAATAGAATTCACTAGGAGAGAAAGATTCATTTTAAATATTATAATTTAATAAGCATGAATAAAACTAAATTTAAAAACAAAGAAAAATTTTACAAATAAAAAGCCAAGCGCATCACTTTCTTTGAACGAATTATTCTGCCTTCAGTCATGTGTTCTACTTTCATTTTCTCAAGCAGATGTGCAAACATTAAGTGGAAGCTCAAACTACGCAAATTTCGTTGAAACTAGTAGATATATCCACACTTATCGAAGATTCCAATAATAAGTATTTGTGGGGATAAATGCATCTCAAGCCTCATAGTTCACCAATTCTTCAGAATAATTCTCATTCTCTTGACTAGAGTTTTGAAATAATATTCGATGCATTTTAATCTCTAGAGTGAATTTTGCAGTAGGGTTTCCCGCCTTTGGCATAAAAGCTTTGGCCTTCCAAACCTCTGAGGCATTTCTAAAAATAGAAAAATATAGGTTGATATTTATGCATCTTTTATATGCTTGTGAATATTCAATCACTTCAAACATGAACATACAAAAGATGTACAAGCTTAATCAATCTGAATAGTAAAGTTGGATATGTTAAGTGATTTAATTCAATTTGTCGCAGAACTGGTGCATTATGTGGTTGGCGTTTTAAAAAGTTAAAAATTGTCAGTAAACATTGCTTCAATTTCAAGTTTAAAGCAATTTCAGAATTTATCAACAATATATGATCATTATTAATTAATAATTTATTACATTATTTTTAAAGTTGTAGAACTGCGTCTGAAGGAATTTTATCGACTCACAGGCATCACTTAACATCATGATTTCTTAATTGTTATCTAATAACGATGCATACAAGAGCAAAATACCAGCAATTAACATCAATATAAGATAATCAGCAGTCCAATAAAGATTTAGAATCATTCTATCCTACTCTAAGCTCGAATATGCAAGAAAAAACCTTATAGCATTCCATATTTTTTACTTTGCATACATTCCAATTGCATTGCTTTACTATGCGTGTAAAGAACCATGAGAACAGATTTACAATTTTGATAATTGGAACACATTTTAGTTTGGATCACCTAATGAAGTTCAGTAGATGAGTCTAGTACAAGAATATTGTGATACTTTACTCGAGTTAAAACTGTTGTTTGCTTTCCTCAACTTGTTTTCATGTACTATTTTGAATTACTTTTTTCAAGCCTTTGGTACTTTACCAATATTCTCATCTTTAAGATGGGAAATATTTGTGAAAACAAGCTGTGCTAAAAGGAGTTATGTTTTAATAGCATAATTATTTAGTTCGGAAAAGTTCGAGTTTAATTTTTAAAAAAATTAAGATTTTTTTTAAATGCCATCAATGCATTATTTTTAAAAATTTCACTTAATTTTATCCAAAAAATATTCTCTTAACAAAGCTACACTTTTTACCCAATATATAAAAGAATATTAGTCAACGATTGGTATATGATATATGTACGATCGTATATATATGATTCGTATATATGCACCTTCCTTAGAATTCAAATATATTATGATAGAAAAATTGAATTCTAATACTGTACGAGTATATTATACTCACTCAATTTTACTCATTATAATGAAAAACAGCCTGAAGTATTTCAGTTGAATCTTTAAGTATTTGAATAGCTGAAAATTCTTAATACCTATTCCTTCGAATAAAACTAACAAAAGATCAGTTAAAGTCAATTTTAATCGGTAACTAAAATGAGATAAGATACTTCTAACTGTTGACATAGGAAGACTTATTTTTTTGAACTAATAGATGAGAAATGATAGATTTGTGACTTTAGTTTAGACTCGAAAGTATGATCACTTCCGATGCATATTCAGGGTGACAAGTATCTTTATTTTTCAATTACACAAGATATTTCCCTTTTATGGTAGATAATTAAGAACAATTTTTATATTCTTTATTAGTTATAATAGTTAGAATGAATGTAAGATTTTTTGAAAAATTATAAGTAAGGTGGTCCAATTAAAATATCTTGACTGATAGTAATCATGTGCTTCCTCGAATGAACATTATACTTAAGAGATTTTATTAGTTAGTATACTGACCGTGCACTTGAAGCACTGTGAGTGATAGTTGTTGCTTAATGCCTCAACCCATCTGTCACCTGCTTCGATGGGGAAACCACAACCAACACATTTTGTTGTGAAGAGCTCATTCCAATCTGAAACAAATAACATGTGACTCCGATATTCAAGTCAACTTAATGCAGACATTTTTCCAGTTTCGACTTCCATCCGAAAAAACATTCATGCCTCAAAGATCTTATGTCTTTTTTGTAATAAGGAATATTTTATGAATAGCTTTGGATTAATAAATTATGTTAAAATCCATCTTTCTGAACAATCTTTCATTTTGATTATTTGGTTTTAAATTTGTAATTATTTTTTGATTGAACTAATAATTAGAACTTTTATGGCATGCACGTATCCAGAAAAATAATTTTGGAATGTCAAATGAACATAACTTAATGATTTTTTTTACTGTTTTTCAGACTGCGTGTGATAATTGAAACTTCCATTTCCACTGACTAAATTTGCTCCAGTGTGTACTTTGTTTTAATATATAGGGGAGGGGTCAAGCCCTGCCCCTAAATACATCCTTGGTCACTCAAGTCTGGGCGAAAGACAAGAGATTTTTGTTGGTCACTCCTTTCTTTTCCAGATTTTTCTTGTCTTGTCCGATCCCATCCCATTCAGTCACCATAGCTCATGGATTGATTCTTTGCTTCCTTTAGCAACCAATCTAATTAATTTCGTAATACTAAATGAGCATTTCGTTTGTGAATATATTTGAATATTTTCAGGATTGCCCACGATTTTTCTACTTGGAGCTTAATAGAACTTCGATTTACATCAATCAAGTTAACAGCATTTATTTTTGCATCAATAACATTTAACATTTCGGAGTGTGTTCGGTATCCCCTGTGAATCCGTCCCTGCTTTGTCTACACAAGGCAAAACTAGATACAGTGGAACAATATTAACAAGATACATTTGGCTAATGGAATGTAAGGTAGGTTAGAGTATTTTAATTAAAGTCGCACTGGAGCAACAACGGGCTATTGATGACGGTCCGGGAACAAACCCAAAGGGACATATCCGAGGACAACACTTAATTTTGAACCACGGTCAGATGACGAAGTCACACTTGATCTGGCACCCCACTCTTCAAACTTCCACACCACGCCAACGTGAGGACATTTGAAGCCACGACAGATTTAACGTGCACCAGCCCTCTGTACGACGGTCTTTGGTTGGATTTGAACTTGCTACACTCCGGTTGCTAATCCGTTACTCTTCCAACCGGGCTACCACGGCAAATGGAATGTAAGAACTCGCGCAAAAAAAAGCATTTTTTTTACCTTTCTCACAATATGGCAGTCCGTCTTCCATGTAAAACGAACTGTTTCCAAATGGTTTGGAGCAATAGCAACATACGAAACAGTTCGGATGCCACTGTTTGTCGAGAGCATTCAAACAGTCCTACAACAAATAATACATATGAAGTAACAATCATGCGATTTAAGTAGCGATGACTTTATACTGATATTTAGAAATTATTGTTCCCCAAATTGTCTCTTAAAATGATCTAAATCTTAATATTTTCCCACTAGCATAATCATGTATCCAAAGTTCGACAATAAATAGCCGTTTAACTTATTAATTCCAATTTCAAGTAATAACGTTAAGGGGACACGGTACCCTTTGAACAATTTTTTTTGTTTTTATATGTGTAGCAAAATTTTTTTAGTATATTATATTGAAATGCACATAAAATGAATATTTTAGGCGAAAAAATTTAATTTTAATAAAGCAATAATTCAGAAATTTAATTTTTTTGAAAAAAAATCAACATTTTAAAATCCCTACTACTTTTTTAAATATCATCTTTTTAAAAATTTTTTTACACTTTTCTATTCATTGCAGTATTTTACACAATTCTGTGCATGGGTTTACATGTATTCTGATTATTTATTTTTCTAGAATTTTTTTTCTAAAAAATACTGTGAAAAACTAAAAAACATGAATATTTTAGTTTGGCAATTTTTTAAAAAAAACTTTTAATCCAAATTCTTATCGCATGCACAGAATTGTCAAATACACTATTGTGAACAACTACAAAAAGTTTCAAACCTCTAAATTAAATTTTAAAAAGCCTTAGCAATTTGAGTACTTCATAGTCATCAAAAACAGAAAGCTGAGAAAACGCCATTTAAAGTTTTAATTTTTGGTTTCGGTATGTTACATCCAAGAGAAAAAAACTCAAATAACTCCTAAAATAATGTTGCTAGAGCTATGAAATTTTGCATACATATTCAGAAGAGTTGTATAGTTAAAATAAAGCAATACAATTTTTTTCGATATTTTGGTCATTTTAAGGGTACCGTTTCCCCTTAAGATAGTAAACGAAAACAGGGCTTAAATATTTTTGTTCATTTATTATTCAACCCTTAATTTGAAACTTCACGTATTTTGATGCAAAGGTGGTTGGTAATACACACTACATTCTCTTATCTATTAAAAGCACTGGGACTTTACACTTTTAATTTCCTTGTGATTAAACTATTTATATTAGGAGATGATCTAGTCTTTCACCATGTAAAGGATATATTTTAAAATATTTACATAAATTAAAATAGTGAGCAGGTTTTCCGTTTTTTCGAAGACCCCCAACTCCACATATTTTTCTTTACGCTTTTATACAATGGTGCAAGGGCCAGATCTGGCCAAGCTACTCTAAGCAATGTTTTTTCCGTTAAGTAAATGTATATACACACAAGGAAAGTTTTAGTGATAGAAAGAGAAATACATACATGGTGGTTACAGGCATCGAACCCATGCAATTACAGCTCTCACAATTCCCCTTTTAAAATATTTCAAAGTATGAAAAACCAGTTTTCTTAATGTCGTTTCGTATATTTAGCTTGTGATCCAGTGATATTTTGGGATTCTATTTCTAATGCAAGTCCTTAGCTCACATATCAAAATTAATAACTTCTCATAGCCGCTATATATAAAAGTGAAGAAAATTATTAGGTATCTTACCCCTTTGATTCTCATCGCACATTTCGAACAAGTTGGAGCTAAATGCATTTCGTAGCAGTTTTCGCAATACAGTTGACCCCTGTCTTCCACAAAACCGATATTGACTAAGGAACATTGACACCTGTTGTTGGCGCAAACAAAGTGATCAGGACACCAGGATTTGCCGAGGGCGACAACAAATGGACCTCTGAAACAAAATGCGAAATTCATTCCGTTTTGAAGATTTTAGGTTACGCGAATCACTAATCACTAACAAGCATTTCAAAATTCTGACGAATGCCCCAATTTACATTAGGTAAACATAATTTCATGCAAAATTTGTTGAATATTAATTTGGACCCGATATTTTCCACTCTTCCTCACATTGCCTTTATATAGGTAGTTGAATTAACGTCGCACTGGAGCAACACTTCTGGCTATTGGTGACGATTTGGGATCAATTCCGAAGGGAAAAGATCCGAGAACACCTCGTAATTCTAAATCACGGTCAGATGACGAGATGAACACCTGAGCTGACACTCCATTTCAATGTCAAGGTGGTTGGTTTTTGTTTTATGGCTCAAGGGTCATGTTTGGCCAAACACAAAACAAAGTCAAGTAAATGGACATACACACATGACAAAAGTTACTGGCACAGAAGAGAAATACACACCTTGACATTTGGATGAATTGAACCAAATGTCAAGATGGACTGTTGGTTCAGAATTTTTTAATGAAAAAATTCTGAGCATTTTGCTGTACGTTAACCTTCCAATAGTTTCGATGAGATATCTAGGGACGAGATATCTCGTCGAAACAAAACTGCCCTATTACTAAAAAGGGAACGTAGATCCAAGTAGGAAAAACATCGTCCCTTGCCCAGAACTTGTGACAGTTTGGAACAGGTTTTTGCACCAGAGGCTGGCCACTATAGGGCAGTTTTAGACGCAAAGATAAACATAAAGGAGGATTCAGAGACAATTTCTATGCTCACCTTATCGGTGTTCCACATATGTTGCAAATAGGTATCCTCGCTCCAGTGGCAACCTGAGGCTTCATCTGTCCCCGTCCCCTCTTGGGAGCCGGCCTGGAGCCCGTGCCTGCATTCATGGCCACCCCGGACTGCAGATCTGAGGAAGTGGAGATAGTGGTGGTAACCGAACTGTTCATATTCCAGGTCTGCGCCTTGTTGCTCTGAACTACAGGGTTGCGAGGCTTGGGGCTGGTGACCGGGGGCACCTTCGGGGCGAAGGTGCCCTGGGGCGTGGGGCTGAGGATTTTGGGAGTGGGGCTGGGGACTTTGGGAGTGGGAGACATGGGTGAAGAGAACTTAGGAACTGAGGCGGCGTGCTGGGTGCCTGGCGGGGGCCTGTAGGAAGGCAGGGTGGGCGTGATGTTCGATGTTAGGACGGGTTCGACGACGGAGGCGCTCTTTTGAGGTGGCCAAACGAATTTATGACCTGTGAGAAAGAAAGTTAGGGAGAAAAGAAAAGGAAAAGAAGAACAAGGAAAATATACTACAAGAGATTTGTACTATGAGTAAGAGAAAGAACCAGCTTGTAGTGAGGCATAAGTTGTAAGACAGAAATAAATTTTAACACATTTCGAAGACTGCTTGTCACTGAATCGATAGCTCAATTTAAGAGAAGTCCGTGCTTTATGACGAAGAACAATTTATGTTTTTTTTATATAAGTATGCAAAGTATTTAACAAAAATTAGAATTTTGCGTATTTTAAGAAATGATACTGCTGATAGTTAGCTTTACACATAGCACCAAAATCATAATGAAAACACTGATAAACTAAACAGGCACTATTTTAAATAACAAATCCTTTAAGAATTATGTTCCGTATCATAACTTATCAGTTTCACTACTGGAAAAGATCAGTTTAGGACGAACCTAAGTTTTAAAAAAAGTATCGTCAGCGATGACCAACAAATTGCACTTTAGAACATAAATATAAAGCGGATAGCATTCTAATTTCTCCAAACCTTACTCTAAATTGTCTGACACGTTTTGATCTTTGCATGTTATTTAAATATAAAATTAAATTTTTACGTGTCTCATTAACTGCTTTAACGTTGAATTTCTGAGTCAAAGAATTATAGACAACACGTATGTTTTTCTGATGTTTTTAAAAAAAATCAAAGAATGATTTAGGAATCAAAATCAAAAGAAACGATATACATGTACTAAAATAACCTTACCAAATCCATTGTGATATTAGTGCTGAACGTGCAAAATTGAAATTGCTTATTACATGCAGAATTTATGTACTCAATTTCAATGCAAGACCATTCTGATATGCAACATGCATTTCGAATCAAATTCTTTGATCATGCTTTAGATGTGAGGTATTGCATACTCACAATGGGTATTTTAATTACCTAATTTTTAATTTTCTATTGTATATTTAACTTTTTTAAGATCTATTTCAATAATCAAAAGCTATCGTCGACTGTTTGCAAGGATTAAAATGTTTTACAAGTCAATATATTCTGATGAGAACTCGAGGTTCAATTACTCATTTTAAGTAATTTCGACATCTAGTGAATTAAAGGAAAATCCTTTTAGTAAGTGTAAATTTAAGTGTTAGAAGGATACGAATGATCAAGTGTAACAAAAAAATAATTTTTCATAAAATCAGTAATTTGAAAACATAATTGCCGTGACAAAAATATCAACCACATATTTCAAAACCAATACTTCAAATTACTATGCAAACGCAACACTCTGATTAAGTGAAAGCAACCAAATAAGCTACATTTCAAGAATAAGGAAACGTAAATGATAAAATTGCAAAGCTTTTTAAATGCACTCACTTCAAACTGGTAAAAGGAAGGATTAAAAGAAAGATTATTCAAGAAAGAGGGGAAAATATTTTCTACAAAACCGATAATTAAGCAAACAGCACAAACCATGAGTTCAAAGCATCAAGGCTTTCACACTTCAGAGCTTCGTGCTTGATAAAGTAAACTACAAAATTATTTCAAAAAGCAAAAATATTTGCTGCAAGCTCTTAAAAATTGTTAGTAAACACACAAATAATTATACCTTCTACATGTGTCAATTCGATTAATTCTTGAAATCCGATTTTAAATTGATGGTAATAAAGGTCGAAAAATTTCGTATACACAAATATAAGCATAGTTTGTTTAGCAATGAAAATCTTATTATATAAACTATTTAACAATTAAAATATATTTGTGGGCTTATCGTTCCGAATCTTACAAAAATTTAAATATGCTTCTTTCTCACACAAAAGAAAGATCACTAAGACGAGAGAGATTTTCACTGAAAATTACATAAATGTATTTATAATAATCTATATTATATGAACTAATACTTAAATGTTTGACTCGTGAGTCAGTAATTATCCGAGAAGTGCAACTATACTTTGTTTCAATAAAACTAGACAACTCGCGATAACATCATTTTCAATAGTCCCCTTGTTTTTCAAAGCGTTTGTTCCATTGTTGCACAGCTTTTACATGTTCTAGAAAAAGGCCACGGATGAGCAGAGACAAGTAAGCACTGCTTCTTTCAGTTTGTGATACATCATCCACAATAGTCACTCTGTAATAGAACGATCGAGTTTCAAATCCGGTTATGAATAGCCGAATCGGTATTATACAAGTAACTCAGCCTTAAAATTTGTGCATTCCTGTTTGGGCTTTCTAGTTCGTAGTCACTCCGTTGCAGCAAAACACTGGTCTATACTGTGCTGAGTGATAGATTTCAGCCCCTGGGACACCTTCAAACAACAAAGGGACCATCACGAAACGCTGTTCTTAATGCAAATGGTGTGAGGAACGGCCATGGTCAATGTCAAGGTAGCGACATTGGAATCCAATCTAGCAACTTCAAAACTGGGCAGCACAGATCATAGAGGAAATATAAAAGTTGAGTGAGCAATGGTAACCAAAACTAATAGTAGCATGAGATTTCACAACTTTTGTCTGTGGGTGGAAATGAACATTCACCATCTGACTGAATCTGAAGAAACACCCATCCATCAATTCATCTAATTGGTCCACGCAACAAAGTAGAGTTTGGCGATTTCACCATTTTAGCGCCACTTTATAGAAATGCGCATTCACACATCTGCCCTGTCACAAGATATATTGCCAAAAGAGGTGATAAGAGGCCAAATGGATCTACCAATCAATTTTTCAGAGCTGTCACGTGACTACTAGTCGACATATTCACTTTTTGAAGCTCCTCTCAATATCAATGCTCAGTGTACTAATATTTCACGTCTATAGCAGAGATATGACAGAAACCCCGTCTAGCGGTGCGCTCGAAAACGATAGTTCCCGCAACGTAAATACAACTGCATTGCAGATAATTATTAACTCGCATTATTAACTCACTCGTAAATGTTTAGTCTTACGAAACACAGGAAATTTGTGAATAAGCAATTTTTCTGTTCACTCTTTAATAATGTTATACCTGGTCCTGTAACTTGTGTGCTAGAGACATTTCCAACAGGTGCCATTGGAGGAGGTGCAGGTGCTTGAACTGGTTGGCTTGGCTGAAAAATGTAAACAATACTTTTATTTTCAGAATTGCCAAAGTCTCGCCCAATTTGAAGTTCGTAACCTAGTTAAAAGTTGGTGAATATTATAAATATTGTAATGGTAACACATTACATGAATCTCGCTTCTGGGTAAATAACGCAAATAAAAATAGGTCTGCATGCATTACTTCAATATTACTTACTTATTTCGTGAGAAATTTCAGAAATCGATGAAATTATAATTTGAATTCATAGCAATAGATATTTATGCTAGATGTCACGTATGTGTAAAGCGTTTTGAAGCAAGGGTAAAAAATTTTATAAATTGTATAAGCGAAGCCAACTTAAAAAAAAAAAAGAAATAGCTGAAATCATAATATTCAGTTGTAATATTTTTCAAACAAGTTACCCATACCTTGAAAACAAAAGTTTGCAACGAGTGAGGCTATTTAAATTTTCTTAAACTGTCGAAATGGAAAAGCACCTACTTTCTCTCACCCTATAACAATATTTTCACTCTCTATTTCATCTGAAGTTTGTAACCTGAGTTGAAATATGTAGAACTCATAATTAGCGAAATATTTCAAAGCTTGTAGTCACCAAACGGATATCCAATCCTGTTTAGAAAGTAAAACAATCTGGATGTATTTTGAATTCCAATAGCAGAAATATCTCAATCTCATCTGGACATTTCCAAAAGTCTATCAATTCTTTATAAGGTTTTTTTGGGGTGTGTGTGGAGTAAATGCACAAGGGCCATATTTGACCATGCTGTGTCAAACACGACAGACAGCGACGAGTAATGGACACACACAAGGAATGTTTTTACTGACACAGAAGAGAATTACACCCAGGATGGAATCGAATCTGCGCCACTTACAACTTGTAGGTTGTTAGTGCATCTGGCGAACCCACAGCGATCCCTATTGATTTTGAAAAATCCTTACACTGGTTCTTAATGTTGTAACTTTTTGTTGGATGAAACAGCTTCATGCGATTGAATATTAATGACTAGATAAAAGTTTTTCAAAAGTATATAGGTTAAAAATTCTATCCGACTGCAAAATGAACTTTGGTAAATCTGTTGATCCAACCACCTCATATCCACGCATCCTATTAATCACCAACACTGATACGAAAGCAAAAAGTTAATTTCCTGTAACAATGTTGAAATATTTGCCGGAAAACCATTGGACGATTATGTTTATTTTTATCAATCGAGATGTGAATTTGTATGCGCGCCCTTACATTAATTTGTTTATAAAGTTCAGTCTTTTGACCAAAATAACGGACAAAAATTTTTCTTTAAATGCGCTAAGATCTAAAATTTTACATTAAAAAAACCCGTTTTAACTTTGGGTCCCTACGAAATAAAACCTTCGTTACGCTTATATATACTGTTTAATACCTTTATAACAATATTTGAAAACCTGGTCAATCTAATGGATTCAAGTGACAGCAAGTCAAAGCAGTTGAAATAATCATAAGCCAAGCTATTTTTTTTATCGGTGACGACGTATGCGAAATTTACTACGGTACTGCTACTCATACAGCGTGAAATTGAGATACATCTTGGCAATAAAATCCTGGATGCACTTAATGCTGATTTCATTACAAAAATACATCAATGTAGCATTCACATCTGTGTAACGATAGCAAAAGATCAAAGCAATTCAAATAACTATAAGCCAAGCATTTTTGACGACGGTATGTGAGATATTGAGGTACATCCTGGATACGCTACTGCTTGGTACTGCTACTCATACTGCCTGAAATTGCGATGCATCAGGGCAAGAAAATCTTGGCTAAGCTACTGCATGATGAATGCGTATAGAAACATTCAAAAACTCGGTCAGTGGTAACAGATTCTCATCTGGTGACAGCAAAAGTCAAAGCAGTTGAAATTACCATAAGCCTAGCAGTTTTTGTATTGGTGACGGCATATGCGAAATTGAGAAGCATCAGTGAAATTGTGCTGAAAATAGAAAGCGAACAGTCGCGTGACAAGAATGCAAGCTCTGAAGCCGCTGGTTTACCATTTTGAGAGAAGCTGCAGGAAAAGAGGGAGCTGCGGAAGGTTTGAACACGGGTGGCGATAGCATTGGCTGTGGGCTCTGGGGCGCCTCCACGTGGTGGATGTCTCCTGGTTTCTGGAACAAACACAACGCAGTGAAAACACAATGCAGAGTGAAGCAACCCAGGTCCATGCAACAAGTTCTCTAACTCTTCACTCCATTGGCATTTCGGAGGTTAGATACCAATATGTACTGAAAATGGAATGCAGAATGTACAGACATGTCCACAAATTAAGGATTATGCAATCCGAGTTGCCAAGTACCTACATCGAAGTGCCTCAAATGACAATGAATATACCACAAGCCTATGTGGAATAAAATAAGTACACACCTGCCTACTGATGCTACTGGGTACTAAAGAAATGAAAAAAAAATGCTTGGGTGAATACATGTTTCAACAATTATGATTATTTTTTTGTTGCTTTGTTAAAAGCAATAGGGAATGTGCTGGCCCCTGACCCTAACGAAGGCTTCACAACGTTCAGACATGCTTTCCCCAAGGCTATCCAAAAGATCCTGAAGGAGTCCCATTCGCACACTACAGCGCATCTTTGCTCTTGTGCGGTCTTTGGAGGTGTATAAGCTGCAATTGACGTCCGAGAGCATCACAAGCATGCTCTATTGGATTAAGTTCAGGTGATCTTGTTTCCAACGAATTCAGTAGTATCCTTACTTTTTGGACATGTGTGTAGTTTATGCGTTTCCTAGAAATCTAGAAACTTATTCTCAAAATGTACAATCGAAACGGAAGTTACGACATGTTTCACTTTTTGCCTAGCTCGATCCAGATAAAGGTTTCATTTAATAATTAAAAGTAAAAATGAGTTCAATGATAAGTGAATGAAATAGTAATTAACCGTAATTTGGGATCACTTCGATTCACGTTTTTCAACAAAGGAAAAACACTTGCTGGCAACATCAACATGTGTTGGATGTTGAACTCGTATTACATAGACTACGTAGGCGATTTTGACTTAGAAGATAGGCCTGCTTCTAGCGTATCGCAGCAAGAAAGCTAAAGGAAATTCTAAGGTTAAACTCTTACCTTATGCAATTAATTATTTTCTAAGTTCTAGTCTGACTCTAATTTCTAGGTTTATCATACTCAAAAACAATATTGTTAAGCTTAAACAGAACAAATTAATTTTTATCACTGAATAAAAGAAATTTATGAAAATTGTCTGTTTTTCACTCTGACGATAATCTTTGATACGATGCTGCCGTGAATCGTATCAAAGGCCAAAATATCATCTAAATATACTAAGCATATGGAAAACTTCTCACCCTCAAATGAGACATTCGTGTACAAAGGGGGCTGGTGCACGTTAAATCTGTCGTGGCCTCAAATGTCCTCACGTTGGCGTGGTGTGGAAGTTTGGAGAGTGGGGTGCCAGCTCAGGTGTTGCCTCGTCATCCGACCGTGGTTCAAAATTACGTGGTGTTGTCCTCGGATCTTTCCCTTTGGGATTGATCCCGGACCGTCACCAATAGCCCATTGTGTTGCTCCAGTGTGACGTTAATTGAAATACCCCCCCCCCCCCCAAATGAGACAGAATTATTCTAATCGCAATATTTTGCGTGAATTAACTTCAAGGTGGCTTTGTGCCAGTTCAAGAATTTTCTAAGAGCAAGCTTCACGATTTAACACAAGTCACTCTTTTGCACAACGTTCAGGAAAGGCTGTCAATGTGTGACTTACGTGAAAAGGCACAGGTGAGACGCTTCGATATGCAGATGGTGACAGTGGAGCTGTTACTGGAGTCTGAGGAGTCGGACTCATCGGATTTGGCAACAGAGGAACATCAGTGTTTCTATGTAAAACAATATCCCATTTATTAAAACCCTAGAAGCATGATCATTTTCACCCTTTATTTCTTTACATACATAAAACATGACATCACATTAAGTAAATAAAACGCATTAAGAAAGTAAAACGTTTCTTTTTCAAGTTTGTTGTTATTTGAAAGTGCGAGTAGGAAGTAAAATATTAATCATGACCATGATCTTAAAATAATACATCAAAATGTAATCAGTTAATGCTATTAGAATAACTAACAAAAAGAAGTTACTTTAATCGTTATATATGTAAGTACAAAAGAGGAAATACCGACTTTACTCCGAACTTTATGAAGTATAAAATTATTTGCATCAGAAAATATTTAATAAAGTAACCACCATGAGTTGTTTTTCCAGATATCCAAGATGTATTTGAAAGATAAAAATATTGACTTACTGGCTTACAATAAGAGGCTCATAGGTTGGCGTCGCTGCGGCAACTTTGGCAGCTAATTTGGCATGAGAATCGCAGTAAAGCTTGTCGTTCACATTGAAGTAACCTGTAAAATGTAAATAGATGTCAGGAACATTCAATTTTCATTATTCCAATGACTAAACTTAATAGCAAAAATGAATACTTACCGACATTCTTTAATGACGTACCGCAGGTACTGCATTTGAAGCATTCAGGGTGCATATTTTTGTCCTTTATTCTCACGAAGACACCACTGAAACGAACATTAAAACATTTTGTATTCTTCACCATGAACAATTTTAGACTATTCAATTATTGATCAGTATAAGACAGAAAAATGGTTATATAGTTGTAAAGTAAAATACATAACACAAAAAGTACTAAACCCATTGATCATCAAACAGTGCTTTGAATTAGTGTTCAAAATTTTCTCTACAAAATTTAAGGATAAGTAGTGTTGTGAAGCTCAATTCCGGGACTGTCGAAATTGAATTCTTTAGCTGTTTGTGATTCTTTAGATGTGCCAGTGTCCAATCAAAACAGTGTTAAAAGGTCGGCGTCTTATAAATTCAATTCACACTTGTCTTCAGCTCACACTTGGTCATCTCGAATGTTCGTGCTCTTGATCAGTATCCTTTACGTTAAATTAAAGATTAAGTTCCTTTTGCAAATGAGTTTTCTATTAACGAAAACATAATAGGTAAGGAACACAAAATTAAATCGTATTCACCTAGGGATGTATGCTCGCAAGCTCCATCCCCATGTACTAATGGGTACACTAAGAACAAAAGACAACATATACGCGAAGAACATTTTTACCAGCCCAATTTGACATTAGTATTTTCAGAACATTCAGTGGAAGATCCTGGTTTCTCGAAGTCTTGAGCCGACGTTTAGTGATTCAACAAACAGGCAGTCGAGATAAAATTCACGATACAATCTCTCAGACGATCATCCTTTCCCGTTAGCTGTCCCAAATGCTTAGTGACATTTTAGCAGCGCTGGGCAGAGAACGTGTAAAGGACGGTGGTATGAAGCTGAAAGTGGTCACCTTCCTCTACATAAGGTTTTTAACGTATTCAGTTACTTATTTGAAGTTTCTTTAGGTATGAAATGTTGGAAAAAATCCGGATGTAAATAAGGATAATCAAATCTAGCTGTCAGTGGAATATCCTTTCGAATGTGAGAGGAAGGTGGTATATTATCTAGGATCAGAGGATGTTTACAATTATGCTTGAGGTCAAATTTATTATATTACACACAAAGATTCTTCCAGCCACAAAAATATAGATTTTGAAACACTATATATATATTTTTCAGAATTAATCACGAATAACTTTTGGCATACAATTTGAAATAATTTTTTCTAAATTAAATGCTTTGCTGTTTTTTATTTTGCTGAATATCTCGTTATAATTTCATAAACGAATAAAATATCAGTAGAGCCAGCATTTCCAAACCAGCATTTCCGCTTACATTTCTTTAATAACAACACTAAAGGTGAAATCCGAGGGAAGAAATATCGCCTTGGCGCACAATATTTCAGCCGGCTAAGAGTGCAGCTGTTCAGGACTGGTACATCGGAGTGGCAGTTCGCTCATTCCAATTCGCGATATGAAAGCCAGACCCCATACGAGCATAAAACAGTTTTAATAAATATAATAAGTGACAATTAAAAGAAATATGGCATTCAAGCAACGATTAAGCTTAATATGGCAACCCCGATAACCAAGTAATAATTGTAACAAACCGATAACCAGATAATGTTGATAATTGTACATCTGTAGGATATTCCGTATAATCAAATCAAGTTGACCTCAATTATAGTTGGCAGCGAATATTAACTGTGAAGTTAATAGAATGTACACATATATGCAAGACATTTAACATCAACCAATTAATTATGATTCTTTCACAGGCTTCCTCAAATTCTAGAACCAAACAGGTGCTTTCAAAGAGCTCTTATACCTCACAGATAAAAAGGACAGGTGGCTGACCCTCCCCTTCGGCAATGCCCTACATTTTAACATCGCACCAAATTTACTTTATCACAGCAAAGTCTCGGATAATCAGGAGTTGGCCATGCATTCATTTCAACAAGCACAGTAACCCTCTCTACTGTAACTTCGTTACAGTTTGCAGGACTGCCAGTCAAAGCACTTGTGAAAGAGTAGCATAAATTCTTAAAAATAGTAGCAAAACTTCCTCTTAAGCCCTATTTTAGTAGATCAGTTACGAAATGAATCGGCTAAAACATAAAATGTGCTAATTGAGTATGAAACAGACATTGGAGAACTCACCTAGAAACTTAAATTTTTAAAGTTAAATATTTTCTTAATAAGGTTTCACTTTAATCTAACAACCAGATTCTGATATTTTTCTTTCATGGTTACCTCGTCTTGGCACCAAAACTTTGAAATTAGCGTTCCTTGGAAAATTTTCTCCCATAAGAAAAACATTTTCCCGTCTGCTATTAGCTAAAAATAGAGGACTAAATGTTTTCGTTGACCTTAAGAATATTTTCAAAAAACAGTCAACATTTTGAAACTATGTTATGCTTTTGTGACAATGTTGCATAAAAAGATACCTTTAGTCGCCAAGGTTGAAAATTGCAGCAAAAAGTGGCCTGCGACGACCTTGAATTTGTAAAATCGTATTAACTGAACAGAAAATGCTTACATAATTGTCTTCCCACATTCTGGACAACTGTTCGGTGCTCCAGGTTTGTCGCCGGTCTGCGACGGAGGTTTCGTTATCGGTGCAGACACGTGCTGCGTAACAGATTGAGCAGCCATGGGAGAATCTGGAAGAAAACGTATATGCTCTTTAATAGCAATCAACAACACTTAACTCTGTCTGTCAATGCATACTAGAAAAATCAACGCCCAGCATAAAATGTAGTGTCGCCAATTAAGACCATCTGGCGAGTATAAATGGAAGATTTGATTAGGAATTTAATTGCAAAATTATGACCTGTTAACACTGCTTCAGTGAGATGAAGAGGTTGCCGAAATCACTTCCTGATAACTGAAGGATTTATTTCGAATACGCACTTGTTTTTCAATAAGAACGTGCTTTAGCAATTTCTAGTTTTTTCCCTCCAAGCGGTTTCGAGGAGATATCTCGTCCATCGAGTTTTGCTAATGACGAGTTATCTCGTCGAGACAAAAATGCCCTATTACTCCAAGAGGGAATGAAGGTCCAAGTAGGAAAACCTAATTATATCTTGCATCGAACAGGTGGCAGTTTGGAACAGGTGTTTGCACCAGAGGCTGGCCACTATATAGGGTATTAAACCAAGAGGGTTAAACAAAGAAAACGTCTATTT
Organism: Meta bourneti; assembly: GCA_933210815.1. NCBI lineage: Eukaryota > Metazoa > Arthropoda > Arachnida > Araneae > Tetragnathidae > Meta > Meta bourneti. The sequence continues at coordinate 23,515,383 of OW119924.1, read as the reverse complement.
CATTGTTCATACCGGAAATTTAAATTAAATTCCATATTTAATGAGAACCACGTTTAGTAATTACTAAAATATATTATTTTAAATACAGGTCAACCTGATACCTATTTCATTCTATATTTGATATGTAAAGATTTTCAGAGTAGAAAATGGTTAACCACTTAAAGCACGAGTTTTTTTCGGAAAAACTGGTAAAAAATGATCGAGTTTTTTTTGACAGAAAATGAATACATATATAGGTATAGTGTAAGTTATTTTTTGCAATTTCAGTTGCGGGGGGTGGGGTTAAAGTTATAAAAAAAATTATTATACAAACAAAGTGTAAACGATTTGATTACATGTTTATTTTGAATTTTAAGATATTAATAATAATAAAATATTAACTTCAGATTCACTTCCATCACTCAAGAGATCATCACTTTCATCGCAGAAACTTTCTAATAAATTGGCATATTCAAAATAGTCACAGTCGCTCATTATCAGATAACTTTTTCTAAACAAGTTACAAAAACACTTAGTAAAAATTAATTTATGGTTAACTGTTTACTTTTATGATATTTAACGTAATAAAAATGGATATATTACCTTTTAGACACCTAACAACTGCTTTATAACAAAGAATTCCTAACAAACTTATAGCTAATCATCAAAATGCACCACTTGGTTTACACAAGAAAAATGGTGCATAGTGGTGCCATCTACGGTAAATAAGTTTAATATCCATCTATAAATAAGTAGTAAATCATCTATGATAAATAAGTTTATGCCATCTTTGGTATAAGTTTAATCTACCCTATCTATTTTTACTAGAACGGAAGAGCGCCCGTGTGAGACACGGGCATGTGCAAATATGCCGGTAACTTTCGCCCGTGTCAAACACGGGTAAATGCGTTAAGTGGTTAATCAGATATGAATGATAAGTTGGTGTGCAGTGGAGCACTCAAATATTTTTGAAGTCAAGGAGCACGCGTACCTTTTCTGTAGGGTTGTTGATCGACGTGGTTCAGGTGCTCCGTTCCACCTCCTTCCTTCTCTTCCATAATCATCCTATAGACGGCAGAATCCTTATTCACCGGCTGAGGTTCCTTCATGAAATTGATACTGAAAAAAGATTAATCATACATTTCCATTCACTGAGTTTTTAACGAGAAAAATATTCGCACATACCACTCTTTAACCCTCCTGGTGGTTGTCTTTAAGCGGTATTTCGTCATGGGCAAAACCATTAGCAGATATTGATGGACAAAATATTTCGTCATAAGAAAACAGACCAGATTTTGATCTCGCCAGTCAAAAAATCTATGAGGATATATCTCGTCATTAGAAATATTGGTCAGATCTTCAAGGACGAGATATCTCCTCGAAATCATTTGGACTGGATGTTAGGATTTTATGGCGTAAGGTCCAAAAGCGGACAAGCTGCTCCATCGAAATCACTTGGAAGGTTAATCGAAAGTCTTGCAATTTGTCGGTTTTAGGTGATATAATGGCATCCATAAAATATTCGTCCCCTTACAAATTCTGATACTTCAATCAAATATTGAAATGGGTTGCTTACTTATTCCTTCATATCAATAACCAGGATTATTGGTTTTCTCTTGCCCCTTCTGTGTAGGCAAACCGAACAACTAATTAACTACATAATTAACATTAATAAATATTCTCTTTTGTACAAATTCAAATTCTCTAAACATACAATTAAAGTTTGCAAGAATTCTTGAGTCCAGAAAAGACAGATTTCTGAATTTATAAATGAAGTTGAAACCAGTTAAATGCAACGTTTAAGCTATTTTCTGCTTTCCAGATTTCATTAACAAATACGTTATGTGTTATGTAACATGGGCAAATCATCGGTATGCCCCATATAAAGAGCTCCCTAACAGATTTTAACTGATCACTTCGCAAAATTTTTTACCGTTCGGTTATCATGTACACTTAACCACTTAAAGCACGAGTTTTTTTCGGAAAAACTGGTAAAAAATTATCGAGTTTTTTTTGACAGAAAATGAATATATATATATAGGTATAGTGTAAGTTATTTTTTGCGATTTCAGTTGCGGGGGGGGGGATAAAAGTTATAAAAAAAATTATTATAAAAACAAAGTGTAATTTGATTACATGTTTATTTTGAATTTCAAAATATTAATAATAATAAAATATTAACTTCAGATTCACTTCCATCACTCAAGAGATCATCACTTTCATCGCAGAAACTTTCTGATAAATTGGCATATTCAAAATCGTCACAGTCGCTCATTATCAGATAACTTTTTCTAAACAAGTTACAAAAACACTTAGTAAAAATTAATTTATGGTTAACTGTTTACTTTTATGATATTTAACGTAATACAAATGGATATACTACCTTTTAGACCACCTAACAACTGCTTTATAACAAAGAATTCCTAACAAACTTATAGCTAATCACATCAAAATGCACCACTTGGTTTACACAAGAAAAATGATGCATAGTGGTGCCATCTACGGTAAATAAGTTTAATATCCATTTATAAATAAGTGGTAAATCATCTATGATAAATAAGTTTATGCCATCTTTGGTATAAGTTTAATTTAACCTATCTATTTTTACTAATTTTAACGGAAGAGCGCCTGTGTAAGACACGGGCATGTGCAAATTTGCCGGTAACTTTCGCCCGTGTCAAACACGGGTAAATGCGTTAAGTGGTTAACCTGCGCGCCTACAACTCGCTGGCTGCTAACGCAGTGGGAAAGCCTAATAAGTCACTACACACACATGAAAAACATTTTCATGTTTTAAAATAAGATCACGAATTGTTAAAATAACCATTGTTTTACAGATGAATATTTATGATATAACAGTTTAATGACATATGAAGTATGAAATTATGTGTTGTCATTGCTGGTTGAGTTTTACGGCATAAGGGACATAATTGGCCTAGCACAAGACAGAACGTCACGCAAACGGACACAAGGAAAGTTTTACCGACAGAGAAGTGTAAATAACAGAAGTCGAAACAGCATCACCTACGACTCGCAGATTGCTAAAGCAGTAACAAACCCAATGAGCCACCATGGTTTTAAAATGACTTACCCTTTCGCCCCGGAAGAGAGGACTTGGGTGTGTGCCGAGAGCGTGTCTGCTATATTGTTCATGGAGTAGAGAGGTGCCGGGGTGTTGTACTGATTGTTCACCAGAGCCTTTCCACCCCCCAACGGTGCAAAGGGTCGCGGAGTCACGTTGTGCTTGTTACCGATGGGAGTAGATTCCTGGAAATAAAGAATTGCAGCGCTTTTTAATAAATAAGTAATAAAGTTAATTCAGACCATGAACCAACTGAATGCAACTGAATCTCTTAGGAAATATTGATAGGTTACTCGGTAGGTGATTGAATTTACTGAGATCTGGAGCAACACATTGGCGACGGTCCGAGATCGATCCAGAAGGGAAAGATTCGAAGATAACTCGTATTTTTGAACCACGGTCAAAAGACGAGGTCAACACCTGAGCTGGCACTTTACACTCCGAACTTCTACACCGCGGCAACGTGATGAGGACATTTGAGGCCACAGCAGATTTAACGCGCACCAACCCCCACGTTTACGACGGTTGGATACAATTTCGAACTCGCAACCCTGATGCCAAATACTGACTCTACCAACTGGGATACCGTGTTTCGATAGGCTATTCGGTATCATATCGCTGAGTTGATTTACGATTAATTTTGGATTCGATTTGTCGTTCTGTTTTCATTTTGCGCTACACGAGGGCAAATTAGACTTGGACCTACGGCGTAAAGCGGATTCCAAAGCACTTGAACATATACGCCTGAATTGGGATTAGAACCCAGAGCCTCTTGAATCGAAGGATAGAGCGCTAATCATTCGGCTATCAGACAGGCTTTACGTGTGTAAGTAGTTTTGCGAATTTTGGGAGCCTTTCCACATCGAATAACGACATCAAGAGGAACATTTCAATACTCATTGCAATAATTATGGATTAGGTTGTCTTTTTATTGCAGTGATTTATTTTATACTTTTAAAGCTTTCAAAGGAAGTAGATATGGTTTTAGTGACAAAGGAATGTAGTTCTTGCATTCGGCCAATATGAAGTAATACTTTCAATTAACATTTGATCGTGCTGACATCTAGCGATAAAATGTAATACTGAAATACTCTAGGAAAAATGACGTCGTGCTGCCATCTATACACTTTATTAAGAACAAATAAATGTGAGTTTTTAGTTCTACGAATCCAATGATATAATTCAAAATCTTAGTTAATAATGCAACAATATTTTTTAATTGGAATGTATCTGGAAATTAACTTTTAATTTATCGTTTAAAAGCATTCAATTTTGAAAAGATTCTTAGATTACGCCATAAAATTTGTCATTAAGCATATTTTCAATGAACCATAAATGATTTTAAAATACACATTAAAAAAGTTTTATGATACAAGCTGAATGACTAGTTCTTATCAGATTTGTTCATGTCCTAAACTCTTTATGGCCTTTAATTTCTTCCTCACTAACACCTTCCCCCTTTTCAAACTAACTTCAAAATATCTTTTTCACAATCCACCATGTCTAGGAAGCCCTACCATGGTTGTAAATGAGTAGGATGATGGTAGAGAAAATTTCTACCTGATCTCAACGAAAAGAACCGAAAACCCACATTCGGGCCAGATTCAGAACAACCCGAAGGGTTCCTAAAAGAGTATGGGAAGACATCACAAGTCCACTTACTGCTCACCTTGCGGAATGCGGCGAATTATTGGTACCGCGGCGTCAGATCCTATGGAGGGAAGTATGTTAAAGCGAGCCCTGCTTGCTCTTGTCAGAACCCACTGCGAGAACTCCTTGGAGACTTCCCATCTGTAATGAACTTAATTGGTCGGGGCAGAGATATGGTCCCCATTTGAATAATTGAAGAACCCCTGAGCCAGGGAATTAATGCCAATGAGTTAGCACGTTTAAGTATCGGTCCCTTTATAAGCAGCAAATATATTTTTTCTTTTCTCCAATAACATCTCTTTCCATTAAATTAATTTCCCCAACTAAACATTTAAATCCACTGATGGATAATCTCTTCATGTTTTTTAATGGAAAGATTAAAAAAGACGAAAATATTATCCTCCAGTGGATACCAGGTGTAGGTTCGCATAAGTAAAAACTTGTGAAGAGTCACCGAAATAAGACAGATATGTAGAAATTCCTTTGTAGAAATTTCAACTGGAAGCCCTGAAAGCTTGAGTACTAGCCAAGCAATAAAATGGTAGGATGAATAGAGAAAAGGCTCTATCCGTTCCCCGATTTAAAGAACATTAATTAGGGTCCATGTAAGGTTGCCTTGAAGAGCACCTACCACTAGTCACACAAGAACACAAATGAGGAAGTCTTGCCAATCTCCATGATCGGCAGGCGATATTCGAAGTTTAGTCACACCTTGTGTAGAGTAATTCTAGTTCGTATTCATAGAGACCTCTGCCAAAACTTCTGAAACCTTTGTTCTTCTGACTCCATCTAGTTGGGGCGGAAGGGCTGCGCCCCCACTTAAGATACCAGGCCACTGCTAAATAACTGGAAACGAGACTGTTTACTTGGCCAAAAGGGGAACAGTTGCCCCCAAACATCAAGTGCTCAATTGCCTTTCCAGACAGCAAAAATGGAAATCATTTTTGGGAAAGGGTTTCTCCAAGGAATTACTTTAGAGATTCATGGATTTGAAGAGTTTCTCTGAAGTGCAACACATTTCGAACTTATCAAGGAAAAAAGTTGTTTGGTTTTGGGTTTTATGGCACAAGGGCCATATTTGGTCCAGCTGCGCCAGACACAAGAAAAGTAAAAAGCAGTAGGGTAGGCGAGAGCAAAACAGAAGGGAGGACAGATCACTCGGGTACCTTGGGGTTGTGATGACCGTAAACACCTAAAGATGTGCCCCTGAGGGCCCAAGGAAAAAGTCAGGGAATAAATTCCAACTACTAATTGAACATGATTGTCTTACAAACCACCTGCATTTTCTGAACATTGTCCCTGACCCTGTCTCTAAGCTTTGTGGCCTTGGGGAGGAAATGGACAGGGCCTACCTCAAGCAGAACATGAACAGGCTCCATTGTCCTGCTATTCGTGCCGATGATCGCTATAGGGAAGCAAAAGACCAAACAAGTCAATAGATTTTTTCCATCTTGTATGGCCATATTTAATGTGTGTTCTTAATTCTTTCAGTCTTGGATCTTTTTTTGGAAACCTGTCTTTGTAACCCTCCATTGGAAATAAAAAAACATTTAAATCCTCTAACCTCCAAACATTGCTCTCATCTTTCCCCACATCGATGCAATGTGTTAAATCGAATAACTTTAAAAAATAAAAGGATGAGACGAATCAGTAACAAAATTCACCTAAATATATTCATCCCTGTGGATATATATTAATCTAACGTAGTGGCGCGTGTTGACACAGCTGGCTGTCGGGTCAGACGCGTGAAAAACAAATATTGACAGCTGATTCATTTTGGTGCGCCGACGGGAAAGAGCTGGGGATGGGATAAAAAACAATAGAGGTTCCAACCTGTTTTTTGGCAGCCAGGGAGGTTTTGGTGTAGAGGCCTGATGCCGGAGGCGTTGTCACCGCAGGCATGTCGCCGATGGGTGTTACTGTCGGCTTCCACACTCGAACGCCACCCCTGAAATGACAGGAAAATGCCTTAAAAATAAATGGTTAGATTTGTGGTCTAAGGCCATAATTGACCAAGCTGCCCCAAAACACAAGACAGCAATCAAGTAATAGACATACACACAAAGAAAGTTTTACTGACATAAAGAGAAAATTCACCCGGGGAAGTTATTGAAATAGAACCTCTCGCAGGTTGCTGGTGCTGTGGCGACCCCTGTATTCAATAAAGGACACGGGAATTTTAGTCACATCGATTTGCATTTTTTAAATCTGTATAGTCCAGCTCTAAGGAATTGGCATTTGAATCACGTGATTTTGAACGAGTCTATGTTAAATTGGGGCAGGTTAAACATAAACAAATGGGGTCTTTAGAACGGATTCCCAGTTTATCGTTCGGTGTCGGTTGTGAATACGAATTCACAGAACAAATGATCACCAATAAAGATTGCCTTACATCATTTTGAGTATGGTTGTCCTTTTCTCCGGCGAGCTACAACCTTTCAAAATATGGACTTTCTCACCGGAGTCACACTGTATTATTAGGGCATACAAGTTCAATTATTGATAACTTTTAGCATCATAAGCGCAATGATGCACAGTTCAAAAACTTCAAACTTGCTTGGGTCCCTCTTAAACTTCGTGCCCCGTACTATCACACCCAGCACCCGGTCCAAATTGGTGGACTAATCTAAGACTATAAATTGCCGGCGGAGATTGAAAATTGATTTGGGATTAGTGAGAATAATCCTTACCGAAACATCATAACCAGATTTTCAGTTGATTATTTTAGCTTTATTTGCTTGATCTTTTAAGATCATACTTCAGACATCAATTTATACGACTACAGAAGCGGAAAATGCCTTCAAAATTTGATGTAATATCGCCAGAAATCTAATCTGAATCATAAGGTTTAAGGCTAAATATACATCAGTAAGGAAATGTTGAATCCATAAAAGCTATTCTTCCTATTTCATGATTTATATGCGATAAGAATAACTATTCCAGGATGAAAAAAAATTTGGCTTCTTTTTTTTGAGGTTTATGCATATACTTCCAGAAAAGAAGTTTGTTTCACATTAATTCACCTAAAACCATTGCCATGTTTGGTATTCCTGTATGCAATTAACAAAATACCTTCAGATTGTCAGTGAATGTTGCAGTATGGAATTAATACCTAATTTAAGTCGCATAATCATGGGGACCGCCATGGTTCAGTGGGTTTTTACGCTGCGCTAACCACCTGCGAGTTGTAGACAGCGCAGGTTCAATTCTTGTAAATTACCTTGGATGTATTTCTCTTCTGTGCCAGTAAAACGTTCCCTGTGTGTATGTCCATTACTTGACGTTGCGTTTGGCGCAACAAAGTCAAATACGGCCCTTGTGCCAAAAAACCCCCAAACAACCTATAATAATGCCCAGTCAGAACTAAAAACCAACATTAAAAATCTTTGTCGATAATTTACCGGCATTGAGAATGACTGTAACCGGCATTGAGAATATCTGTAACCATTATTGTTTGTAACAGGTATTGTCTGTAACCGGCATTGAGAATGTCTGTAACCGGCATTGAGAACGTCTAATTTTCAATCGGTATATTTTGTATTTGAATGAAAGTCGCACTGGAGCAACGCAAGTGCCTATGGATTACAGTCCGGGATCAATCTCGAAAGATCTGAGGACAACTCGTAATTTTGAACAACCCTGGTCAGATGACGAGGTCAACACGTGAGCAGACACCTCACTCTCCAAACTTCCACACCACTCCAACGTGAGAGCATTTAAGACCATGGCAGATTTAACGTGTACTAACTCTCACGTACACGGCGGTCCTTGGTTGGATCGAGTTTCGAACTCGCAACCCTCTGGTTGCGAATCCGCTACTCTTCCAACCGAGCTACCTCAGCCCCTTTATGGGGAAAATTATAAAATGGATGGGGGAAATTATAAAATATAAGACTTCACATATGGGGAAAAACAGTCGCGTCTCCGTGGTTTTCGGACAAAAAAATAATTTAGTTTGTTCACAATTGGCCAATTTACCATTTTTGCAACTTCTGGTTTTATTCTAGCATACGGCACGGTCGCCAAAGGACGCCAAGTTGGCGTATTATCAGAAATGCTAACAAATTCTATTTGGCATTAGTTTGGCGACAAAAAACAGACGCAACAAGGGTAATAACAGTAATTGAACCTGCGTCACCTACAGCTCGCGGGTTGCTAGAGTTGTAGTCACTAAAGTTCAATTGGAATCGCTCGTGAACCTATCCTAATTGCACCAAAGGGGTTTAAATTACCTCTGCACCACGAGTTCGATGTTGTTTCCGGCCCTGATGATGGCATCCTGCGCTTCCTTGTGTCGCAGGTTGTCGGTGCTGTGGCCCATGATCTTGATGAGGGCGTCACCTGTCATAAGGCCGGCTTGCTCTGAGAGGCTGCCAGGATTCACCTGCAAAAATACAAATGAAATTACAATGTTGACCTTTTAAGAAAGGTATTATCTTAAACTCAAACAGCAAATGGCACATAACTTTTTATTCAACTGTTTTTCAGGATGATTACCGAGGAGCCCGAAAAATCGAATTGTATGAGAAAAATGGATAAAATATTGTTCTTCTAATTTTTTAAATATCCTTCAAAAGTGGTTGATTAGTTTTGGGGTTTTATGGCGCAGGACATATCTGGCCACCTTCAAAAATGGAGTGGAGCCATCGTGACTCAGTGGATTTGCCCACTGCTCAAGAAACCTGCGAGTTGTAGGCGGTGCAGACTCGATTCCTGTAATTTACTATATTTCTCTCTTCTGTATCAGTAAAAATTTGCTTTCTGTATGTATGTCCATAACTTGACGCTGTCTGTCTTGTGTTTGGATTTATACAGTTAGCGTCAGTTTTTATTCGGCCAGGACCGAATAAAAACGGACATTAAATTGACACCGTTGATAAAAACTTGGTATACCAGACGATTTGATTGCTACTAGCTTTATATAACTATTAACATCTATTATAACAATTTCATATCACCCAACTACCTGTTCATTTCAAAGGATTTGATGATTTAGATTTCAAAAGCATTAAAATCAGTTGAATGCCACGAATTATGTCATAAAGAGAAAACCCACATCTCCGGATAGAATAAATAAATCAAACTAATTTGAATTCAATGAAGATTGTTTTAAGTACTCTATAAATGCTAAGGTTCTCATATTTACAAGTTTTGCTCGCATATGCCTTGAAATAACTTTTGCACTAAACGTAGCTGTTCTGAACGGTTTGATTTGTCGGTTGAGACTAGACTTGCAAAAAATATCTCCCTTCTTATATCATACATTCTAAATAGAATTATGTGTTGTTTTATTTATTTGTTTTTTAGTGAACAACTGTGTTCTGGACATCAGAGTGAAATGAAAGCATCCCGCGTTTTGAATACTTATTGTATATCTTCAAATTCAACAGACAAAAGTAAAAAATGTACTTGTTTCGTAAGAAATATGCTATCATTTTTGAATACGAAAAATAATTTCGATAGTGTATAACTTTTAACACTTTCTAAAAAGCAAAGGTTTTCGACACATTGCTCATCCAACCAAAAAATATTCATAATATAATTATAAGCAACAAAAAATTGAAATCACGCTAAGACAATGACGTCCATTTGAATTTTGCCTTCATAAATGCCCGACGAAAATAATTTGACTTCTTACAGGATTTTTAGTTTTGAAACAGTGGTTGCGAAAACTTCGTTTTGAATTATTTTATAGGTCGTTGTTCATGCAAAACCATTTCGTCTTCATCAGACTGGAGCGAAATGGGTTTTTCATGAGAGGGGTAGGAAAATTAATAATTTATGAGTAGTTTTGAGCATGATTCACCCCGTTACAACGTTGAAATAAGAGTCGTCATTCTGAAAACATAAAAACCATTGAAGTAAATCCACAACATCACTTGAATTATTACATTCGCTTCATATTGATGGTTGATTGGCGCAAGGGGTCAAAAATAGGATAAGCTGCGCCAAAAACAAAACAAAATTAAATTTTTAAAAATTGGATAGCGATAAAATGACTGCAAATATAACTTTTGCTTAGACATAACTTTTTGACCTAGAACTAAGTCTTAAAATACGTCTTAGTCTTATAGTATAGTCTTATAGTTCTTATACAGATTAACAGGAAACGCGATATAACTGTGTGGTTGTTTGGGCTTTATGGTACAAGAGCCATATTTGGTCATGCTGCACCAAACACAGGACAGGCAACAAAGTAATGTACATACACAAGGAAATTAATGCTAACAGAGAAGAGAGAAATACTCCCAGGAAGGAATCGAACCTGAGCCGCCTACAACTCGTAGGTTTCTAGCGCAGTGGGCATACTCACTGAGCCACGACGGACCTCTTAATTGTGTGACCGATTTCAAGAAGCAACAACTCCGGAGTTCTCGGGTGCGTGCGAAGGCGCAGGTATCGTTTGATAGAGCGGTAGGTAGTTGAATTTACGTGGCACTGGAGCAACACAACGGGCTATCGGTGACGGTCCGGGATCAATCCAGAAGGAAAGGATCCGAGATCGAACCTCGTAGTTTTGAAACACGGCCAGATGACGAGGTCAACACCTGATCTGGCATCCGACTCTCTAAACTTCTACACCACCCCAACGTGAGGATATTGAAGGTCACGACAGATTTAACGTGCACCAGCCTCCACGTACACGACAGTCTTTGATTGGATCGAGTCCCGGACTCGCAACCCTCCATTAGCTAATTCGCATGGGTTACCGTGGCCTTTCGATTGATAGAGCATAGATGACATTATATGACGATTCGTGACAGCCATAAGTCATTTTTGTGCTTTACTCTGCGAGAATACAAGATATTGCATACGGTGTTCTATGTTTAAATATAGAGAGTGAATCCACTGTGGTTTCATTGTGTTTTTTTAATGAGAACAAAGCTCTTAAATAAGTTATCAAAACTGAATAAAAAAACACTTTGGTCAATAGTAAATATGTATAACAGTAAATAGTATAACAGGTTTGCTTGGTTTGGGTTTTAAGGCACAAGGTCCGATAGCGGACAGGCTGTGCCAAAAGCAAAATTAAATATTCAAAAGCAACCAGAAGAGTGAAAATGAATGAGAAGAAATATGCACATACCTGAACAAGGAACACAAAAACATCAAAAACATGGAAAATGCGAACATTAAAATATGTCAACATAAGAATTTTATGAGTTAGTGACTTAAAACATGTTGATCAGCAACACGAATGATATTAAAAAAATGTGACAATGGCATACATACAGTAATGAAAGAACAATCTAAAGTTTAAAAGAGTCTAATTATGAAACAGAATTAAAATATGATGTATTATATATGCGATAATTAGCCAGAGATGTAAAAGGTAAAAAGAAATTAATGTGGTGGATTATCAGATAAAACAGGTGACATTGTATTGAAAAAGTTCTTAAAACCCTCTAAGAGCAGAACAAGATGTTAAAATGTGACTAATGGAAAGTGGTTGTTGGTAATGTTGGCACGATGGTGCAGTTTCACCGACCAATAAAAAATCTATGCGTGATAAAATAGTATAAGATGACATGACCTCTTGAATTGTGGATAGACCATTATTATTTTGGAATGTTTCAAAACTTGAAAATTACAAGCCAGAAAAAATTGATAAGTGGCTTAAAACAAGAGCTTCCCTTGGTGTAATATTAAACCAAACTTTTCCCGAGTTTCAACGGATAAAAATGTGTTCTCTTCCACACGGAAAAAAATCGATACCAAACTCGATAAACTAAAATACGTCCCCAAAAGTCTTCCATCTATTCAGCATTGACAGACGGCACATCGCGATCCAACCATGATTCACCCCACATTCGTGAAATATACGCATTCCGCACTCAGCAAAACGCGGAAACCCATCCCGGAATCTTTTCGTCGCAGGAGAAAATAAGAAGAAAGCCGGCTTGTGGGAGAAAAATTGAAGCAAGAAGAGTAGAAGTTCTCTTGCCCAAAATAGCCCCAGATCTGCCTCGCCGTGTAACCAAATATTGAACCCCGCGCGTATCGTGGCCAAATATGGAACCAGGAGGAAGACGCCGGAGGAAGAAAAGGATGGTAGGGGGCGGATGACAAAATGGAAGAGTAGCTGGGTTGGGTTGTCTGGGGAGTGAGGTATGCGCCAACAAGTGTCAGGAGGAATAAGCATACGTTTGAGGTGTTGGTGGAGGTTTCAAATTGTTTTATTTGGAAAGACGTTTCACTTAACCTTCACTAATGCATTGGGTCTACAGCTTTTAACTGTGCTTAAAATGAATTGCTCTTTTATGCTGAGAAAAGATCTGTCAAGTCACGATATATGAATACTTACGCATGGAATTCCAATGCGGTTATGTAGAGTTGAGCATCCAAGGGGAGTTGATGAGCTTCCCTCTTCCCCAAGGAACACAAAAATTATAGTGTCCATCGCCATGAAAGCATTACCCTCCAAGTGTTTCGACGAGATACTTCGTCCAAGATCTGGTAATTTTTGGTAAGGACGAAATATATCGATGAGACAAAACTACCATATTACTTCAAGGGGAATGAAGATTCAAGTAAGAAAAATGAATTGTCCCTTGTCAGAACTGGCGATTTTGGAACAGGTTTCTGCACCAGACGCTGGACACTACAGGGCAGTTTCGACGTGAAGATAAACCACCAGGAGGCTTAATAAATGAACCAATGCAAAAACATTACACCTCACATACATATCACACATTTTAGGCTTTTTTTATGAAGAGGACATATTCATTCCAGGACAAACATCTATACCGGATTCGATCCAGGAGCCTTTCGATTCAGAAGTCAGTACCCTGACCACAAGACCGATTGGTCGGCATGAATCAATTGTAAACATGTTAAAAATATCTGCAGCAATCTCCAATAAACGATTAGATTCATGGGTTAATTTGAGATACACATTATTTTCAGTCTGGATGTTTCTTTTCGATTTCTTTAGATGTCTAACTCCAACAAAAGAAACAAATCTTGTCGCAATGCACAAGTCACCCTATTCCCAGTTCTGGAGGGGTAAAATTCTAACCTTTCACCAAAACGTAGTGAGATAGGTATGGCCGATTTTCAGTAACTGAAAATAAGGAGTGTGAAATAGATAGTAATAGATATATCGTCAGCTTACGAGTGACACTAATTCAAAATTTTCAAGATATGAGTGCTTTAGCTTTTCCAGATCAGAATGTGGTGATTTTTAGATTGACGCAGACTGCTAAGTCATTATTTCTTTGCATAAATGCCAGATTTCTTCTTGAGAAACAAGCATAGTGAATAGAATTACCCCCTCCCTTTTCTCAGAACCATGGTTTTTGACTTGTATCACTTATAAGCCTACGATATATTCTTTTAAGAAGCAGGTTGGTTTGATTGAACTTTTTACGGCCGAACTGCATCAAAAACAAGACAATGTCAAGTAAAGTATATACACACAAAATGAATGTTTTACTGACACACACAAGAAAGAAATGCACCTAGAGTAAGTTAGATATCGAACCTGCGCCGTCTGTAACTCTCATGTTGCTAGCGTAGCTACGGCGGCTCTAAACATTTGCTGGGAAATGGGTTCATAGTACTTATGAACTGGGGTGCGCGACTGGATGCATTTAAATGTTTAAGTCATTTTATCGAATAGAATTGCTCTGTATCTTGTGGTGCTCGATGCTGTCCTACTATTAAAGCATTATATGGATGCATACAGCTATAGGTAGAATTAAGTAATAAATTATTGACGAGCTGTTAAGAATGTCTTTAGAATTCCATACTTAGCCACCCATAAGAAAATAAAATGGATCAGTGTCGGTAGCAAATTTAGAAGATTTATACTTTCTCTGATAACGTCACTACTAAAAACTCAAAATTTGTCAGATCAAAATGTGAGTCAGTGTAGCGGGTATAGTCATTACCCGACTTAGGATTTTCTTTCCTGTAAAACATTAGCACGTCAATTTCCCTTTCTTAAAAATGCTCGCCGTTAATAATTCGCCCTTAATAAGTACAGAAAACGCTCATCTCTCAGAATGACCGACTGATTAGAATTTAACCTCTTCTGTCTTATAACCTCCAAAGCTCGGAGGTCACACTTTGTGGTTCATTTAGTATTCTGGAGATCTGTTTGTGAATGATTTAAGTGAGAAAAAAATGGCATCGAGAAACTAGTCTTTTAGACGAAAATTCAGAACCATTCTAAAGGCATATTTCGACCTCGTCCGCGAACAGAAATCACTTAAATTAAAAAATCCTATGATCTCTTGAATCATACTCCAGTTCGTGCTTGTTTCAACCTTTCTCTCCTGTAGGAGGTTAGCGGGATGCGTACAACCAATCATCTTAGACAAGCCCCACATTGGTTCAACATCACTAAATAGGCTGAAAATGCGCCCATGAGCAATGACATGTTTTCCGACAGAAACGGAATAAGCATTCTCTTGTCGCGTGTTTCATCAATGTGTGGCTTGCCTTACACAAAACCGTCCTTCAAATCGTATCATCCATCCGACAGGTGGATGGAAGGTACGCGAGGAGTTGACTCCTCAGAAATGTCTGTCTCCCTTGACCAAAATTGGGAAGGCAATTTTGGTGTAACGTAAAACCTGCGTACCTTAGAGGCTGATAGAAACCTTCCGGTAGCTTAAGCAAGCACAAACCGCGAAGTAGTTCCGTTGCAAATCGCAGAAAGGAAGTGTTTTGTGAGGAAGTCATTTTATCTTAAGCTTGCCTCTGCTATAACTCTGGGAAGTTGATTATATGCCTGAGAAGCGATTCCTCAGCTCTTGTACCACAGAAAGTAGCCCTCCTGTTGCTATCCTCGCCTGACTTTGGTCAACTTTGAACCTGATTGTATAGCTAAATGTTAGTCCTGTAGCTTAAATTCATTGTAAAATAATGTCTTGAAATATTTATAACAGGTATAGTGGTAATAGCGTTTGTCTGCTCAGTAGGTCCCTGGTTTGAATCCCGGTCCGTAACCACATGGATGTTGGTGATTGTCCTTGTTAGAGTGGATGTTGGTGATTGTTCTTGTTAGAGTAAACGACTGCTTACTCACTGCGTGCTCCTTCACAAATAGCCCTCAGTTCGCTCCTTGTAGTGCCTAAGGCTGAAGATGCCAGTGGAGGGAGTTAAATATTTTTCTTGTAACACCTCAAAATTCTCCAATCACCCTACCAACATAAAACTAAACGATTTTATACTATTGGTGCATCTACGCAAAACTAAGTCAGCGATACTCATTTTTGGAATACTCTGTATGGTATTTACAGAGTATTCCAAAACTTAATGCACAAACCTCAAGTGGAGATAATAAACACAAAATTAGACTATTCACGTAAAGATCTGTGTCCGCAAGCGCCACACGGATCTGCTAAGGTTGGTTTTGTTGGTTATTCTGGCGTTTTATGGCGCAAGGATTTGGTCAAGATTGAAGACAAAATTAAAAAACTTGTTAAATCAGCCCGAAAAAGTACAAAATAGTTGAAGAATGGGAACCTCATACAATGCAAAAAAATTTCATGAATCTACATTTATGGTTAGCTTGGGTCTTGGAAAAAAATAGAAAGTAATAAAAAAAAACAACCGATGTTAGACATAATTTCAGAAAATTGATGAGTTCGTTATTTGGGTTTTCTTTGACGCAAGGGGCATATTTGGCCAAGCTGTGCCAAACAACGTCAAGTAAATGGACATACGCATAAGAGGAAAGTTTTACTGCCACATAAGAGAAGTACACCAGGATGAATCGAATCTGCGCTCCTACAACTCTTAGGTTGCTAGCGCAGTGACAAATTCACACACGGGCGACCCTGAATTTGATATTGAATTTTAATAATTTGGAAAAATGATAGTTAAAGGGGACCCTTTATACAACACAAAAAATTTCAGCTATCTTCAATATCTAGTCAGGACCCTCTAATCTTGAAATTATCAAAAGTTGCATAGATAGGGCCCTGCAGTTTAAAATAAAAATTCAGAAATAACAAAAGTTTGATTACCTTTAGGGCCAGTTAATGCAAAGAGGAAAAATTCCTTCTAATACCTACCTTTTCTTGAATTCATACCATATTTGAGTGAGTTAAATTCCCATTAAAATATTTCCCAAAATCTTTCTAGTCTACCTCCATTTAAGATTAATGGTGAAAGAGCATGTCCTTAATTATGCAACTTGATAATATTTTGCTTTCGTGGAAACTAAAGCAGGAAGTTAACACTGTGCCACATATCGGTGTCACTAGTATGAAGGATGGTCGAAAGCGGAACAAAAAAGTCTGGAAAACAGCCAGAATTAAAAATACAATCGAACGCGACGAAAAGTGAGCTTCAGAACAGTCTGCTGCAGTTGGAATGCTAAGATGTATTCAAAATTAATTTTGGAGTAAATATTTGGTGTTTCGCTTGAAACTTTGTATTTAAAAAATAACTCGAAATCGTTCTTATTTTGTTTCAATGAGCTACTCGATTCGAATTATCATAGACTACCACAGATTCGAATTATCATAGACCAACCAATGTTTCTGTGGGTTAGAGGAAACAATCCACTGCAGTGTCCCATCACAAGCTCATTCCACCTGCGATGTCACTTCCAAGATACACCCCAGATAACGGAATCTAGCACCAAAAACATAGGAAATGCAAAGAGAACATTTTCAGAACTATCCACACGCTGGCATCCTGCGGCCGGGTCTGCGACTGCGATTTTATAGCAACATAAATACATCTCCCAAACAATCATCAGATGTCCAACAAGTAAACCCGGCAGTAATAACTGCGCATAAGAGATCAACTCTTCCAAGGAAGACCTCTAAACATGTATATCTTCACACCCTCGCGGAATGACCCTCGTTTCAACACAGGCTCTGGGTTTGAATCCCAAATGAGAGGTTAGGAACCCACTTTTAGGCATCTAATTAACGCTCGTGAAGCAAAGTATAACCGTAGAGCGACAAGCCAACCCAATAATAGTAGCACTTTCCTCCAACTAACTGAAACATTTTGTGGTATTCCTACTTTATCTCATTTTTATAAGCATCATTTTCCATCCAATACAATTCATACCTTATTAAGGTAATATATATTAAGATAATTCTTTGCAAAAGAATTACCTTACGCCTTGGGTACTCTATATTTTAATCATCTTTTATAAAAAGAGCTCTGACAAAATACCACTAGTTTTCTGAATACTCCATAACCAAGAGTGGCAAAATATACTTGTGTTAATTTATTCTGAAATGTTAAACTTATTTAATTTAAACCAATGTTCTTATAGAGAAATACTACTCAATAAATCGTCAGTAAAGGCCAAGACTGCTGAAAGTCTCAGCATTTATATAAAATTCCACATATCTTTTTTTGGCGTTGAATCCATTATTCAATGTATTTTTTAAATTAAAACAAAATCAAATAGAGTAACACACCGGAAGCAAATTTTGAAAGTTACAAAATTTTTAAATTGGGAGAAAAGTTTTTAACTTAGAAAAAATATGTTAACCAAATAGTAGTTTTTTGCTTTATTTGTTTCATCTTTAATCACACGGGTCACCAATAAATGTGGTGTGTTATAAAACACATTTGAGAATACCTCCACAAAATACCACATTACATCAGACGGTTTAAAGATTAAAACAAATTCATTTGTACAACACAAAAATGTAAAAATAAACACCTCTACTAGCGATTTACAAAAAGATGAATGCCTAAGTGAATAATCGTGACAGAAGAGTCAAGATGCAATTTAACTGTTGCATATCATCCATCTTCTATAGAAATAGACCGAATATGTGCTCACAGCGTCATGTTATTTTTCCCGATCGCTCGGTTAGATCTTCGGGTGAAGGTTACATGATATTGAAATAAAGCAATGCAGGCCGATGCTGCTTGCATGTGAGGTGTAAAGTGACCCTTAACATGGTGCAGAATAACACAAAGTTGTTTACAAATCCGCCCTTGTAGTGCCATAAGGAGTAATGTTCAATTGGCCAGACATTTGAAAAACATTTGTGTAGGAAACTGAAATACACGAGAGTTCTAGACTTTATTTTACTATAATGAATTTACATTAAGATGTTTTCAGAATGCTGAGTGTATTTTAATTGTCAATAAATTCCATTGAAAACCCCTATAAAATTTGGTAACGTCTTTCTAATTTGGTCGATTTAATTCATCGGAACATAAACTCATTTACTGACATTTTTCGGAAACGCGCGTCTTTTAACATAAAAACACGTTTTCAAATTGTAATTTGAACAAAAATAGAACGCTATCTAAATATGCTTATAATTTTTATTTTTAACCTAAAGCTAAGTCTTCAAAAATGGTTGAACTGCAAAATTTTGTTTTGTCAGTTTGAGTTTCTACTGAAAGTCGATTATTTTATGTGTTTAGCATCTACGTTCGTACTGATTACTTTTAGACATCGATGAAAGTCGACTTGCAGTTTTCTAACTTCTTAACTATCGCATGTCGTCTGCTTAGAACAGAAATTCATTAACTGACATTTTCCCGGAGACACTAAATATTTACGTATTTTTATGGTGATGAGCAATACATTTTCATATTATAATCTGTTTGAAACAATTATAATACTATTAAAATGCGTGTCTAAAGACTAACAATTAGTCTGAACAACTGCATTGTAAAATTTCTTTTTTGTCAGGTTAACGAGTTTCTGCTCAGACGGATATCATTTTTTTTAAAGAACTCGGGGTTTTTAAAGGGAGAAATGTCAACTTTAAAATATCGCCTAATGAGTAATTTAATAGTGCCGACAGAAGCTTCAGTCTTCAAGCAATATGATGAAATATGACTACAGCAACATTTTAATAGCACTTAAACGTTTCAGATTTCGCTACGTTAAGAGACTTCTACTTCGTATTCATCCAGGAGTTCTTATCACCGTTAAGTAAACCGAAGAAGCATTTTATCAGTTATAAATCACTTATATTTGCCTCCGACCGCATGTTGGCGTTAATTCTCACTTTGTTGATCTTTCAGTCTTATCTCAATGGTTTCTCGGTAAAACGTTACCGGTTACTTAACTTCATTTCAGCCCATGCAAAAAGGCTGCGTATTTGTAATATAGTGAATGTGGAAAGTAGTGCTGATTTTTCAAATACTAAGTATTTTTAATGTATTAGAGGGATTTCCAGAAAAACAAACCACCGGAAGAGAAGGATTTTATTTCCTGTTATCCAATACGGAATACGTACAGGAAACCCGTTGTACCACTAAAACATTAGAACTGTCAACATTTGGATTTCTAGAAATTTTCTCAATAATTCGGACAAGTAACTTGAGACAAGGTTTTGTTTTGTTTTATGGAGCTAACGAATTAAGAAACTTATCATTTCTATTAAAAGATTTGTTGTGAACTGATTTCTTCATGAAAAAAATATCAAATCGACCTACTTTTCTTATGAGAAATGTTAGTCGGTTACTTTTGCGCTGTCTGTACTAAAGACATTCAATTTTAAAACGAGTTATTTTAATATTGCACGCGCCACTAAATGGAATCTTCAAGAAAAAATGTATTATCTTTTTTAAAAACTTAGAGATGAATATCTTATCAAATTAATTTGTTATCCTTCCCTTAAATATGGTAAAATTCGAAAATGTCGCATGCCTGGTGCAAGATTGCCACAAGTCAAAACGTATTGATATGAAAGCTGAGTGCTAGAATATTCACCGTGGATTCGTCACTTACGAATTGAGTTACGGCAGTTTTACATGAAACGAACTTAGAGGCATTAATAATCCTCCACTCAAAACTGACTTCTGTAGTAGTCACCTTCATGACACTTTTCGTAGTTTTGTCATACTACAGGGGTGCGATGTATATGAAAGTAATGTGTAGAAATGTATTTTATAGATGGATATGGGCATGTATACGATTTGCGTCCAAAGGTGTAGAAAGCATAAAAATTTCGAAAAGGTGATAAAAAATATTTTACTGACACTTAAATGCTATTGGCATTTTCTACGAAAGAGAAAAGTGATTATTCGGGTCACTCTCAATCTACTGTTAACCAATTAAACCCGAGTATGACCAGGTAATTCTAACAATAAGCTTAGTAAATAAGACACTTCATTTGGTTCTCTGGTAAAATTTATATTTGTGAGTTGTCTCGAGAAGATGCAATGTGTTAAAAGTTGAGGGTTGATTCTTAAAATAGAACCTGAGGTGGAATAATTCGTCTTGTAGCTAAAAAAAGCAAAAGGTTTACTTGAAGTTGAATACAATTCCCAATTCCACATAATTTTTATACATACGTTGTATTTTTAGAGTGGGTGTTGTATTTTTCTGGTTGGTTGTTTTTTTATGGCGTAAGGGCCAGGTCTGGCCAAGCTGCAACAAGGAATGTTTTTTCTGTAAAGCAAATGGACATACACACCGAAGGAAAGTTTTACTTACGAAGAGAGAAATACACCTAGGGTAGTTTCAGGAATCGAATCTGCGCTGCCCATAGTTCGCAAGCTTGTAGCGCAATGGGCAAACCTACTGAGCCACGGAGTCTCATTGTATTTTTCAGTGTTGGTTGGTTTGGTAAAAGAAATTTCTCAACAGGTTGAAATTGTAATACATTCCCCTCTTTTTCCTGGGGTGAGGAAAATTGAACTTAGCTGGAAAAATGGCAAACACCAGTGCCCCAGCCAATATGTGTGTGTGTGGGGGGGAGGGGGGGTCTTGGGGCCCTAGTCCTTTGGAAAGTATTGTTTTCTGATTTATAAAATGTATCTTCAAATAAAATAATCTGAATTATGTTTTCTATACTCTCCAAATAAAATAATAATCCGTTCATTCTTTCAATAATTATTATTTTATGAATTAATACATTCACCGGATAATAGTTTAGTAACTTAACATTCCTCTCGAAGTATGAAAGTAATTATTATGGGGTTTGTTCCTGAGTTGTCCTAAACCATCTTCTCACATATTGAACATACCTACGTATCATATCAATTACTAAAAGTGATGCAAAAGCAAAAAGTGAATTTTCAGAAACAGTCTAAATATTTGCTTAATGCTATTTTATGCAATTTATTTTGTAAATGTTTGCGAAACAACCATTCCACAATCATTCGTGTTCTTGGATCAACCAAGATTTATGCAATTTTATTACTATTTTATGCAATTTATTTTGTAAATGTTTGCGAAACAACCATTCCACAATCATTCGTGTTCTTGGATCAACCAAGATTTATGCAATTTTATTACTATTTTATGCAATTTATTTTGTAAATGTTTGCGAAACAACCATTCCACAATCATTCGTGTTCTTGGATCAACCAAGATTTATGCAATTTTATTACTATTTTATGCAATTTATTTTGTAAATGTTTGCGAAACAACCATTCCACAATCATTCGTGTTCTTGGATCAACCAAGATGTGCATTATGCGCTTGACTGTAATCCGCGTTAAGTTGGTTTAAAGGCAACACAAAAATAATTTTTTTAAATTTAATAAGATCTAATTTTGCATAACAAAATTCTATTTTTGCCTTGGGTCTCCGCCCAAAATAAATCCTGCCTACTCCTGACAAACAAGTTCTGTTTGCTATTGAAAAAGAATCGAGAAATTTCCTGTCTGGTTTAGAATATTCTAAGATTCAAAGGCTATTTTCTTCGAAAAAATAGCCGGAGTTATCATTAACCTCTCATTAACCATGACCTTGACCTACACCGATGATTACATTGAACGTCAGTTGTGCAATAGCGAAAGATTTCGTCTTCGCCTGATACACCGGAATATAGGTTGACTTGCTCTAAAATCCCCTGTCTGATTGGTGGGCTTTTTCTAGGAAAAAGAGAATCCTGCTTCTTCAAATTCCGCGGTCAACGTGTAATGGATCGTCAAGCATTAACTGCCACAAAAATGTATTAGTAATTGAGGTTTAGGTTATCAGTCATAGGGTGCATCACACGAGGAAAGTCCACTGATGCGACACTTCCGTTTTGTTTTTCTTGCGCAAATGTCTAAAAATCATCGGACTTTGAGAATAAATGGGTTGTACCTTATATCGCTCTTCATCGAGACATGAGAAAAACGCGATGTAGCGAGGGAAGCGATTTAGCGGGAAGCGAAAAGATGTTTTATCAGAATGCGTTAACTTATTTATTTATAATTATTTTTCAAAATTTAAAACAATCTAAAACAAAACAAGTGAATATTTTTGTATGTACGACACCCATTTACGATATTTCTACCTCCCCTTTTCGGAGTCTGACCAATAAACGACTTCAACCCTCTAACTTGACGATGTTTGTGGATACCCTACAAAATTTATAAGTTTGACCACGGTAGCCCAGTTGGTAAAGTCGTGGATTAGAAACAGGAGGATTGCGAGTTCGAGACTGGATCCAACCAAAGACCGTCGTGTACGTGGGGGCTGGTGCACATTAAACCTGTCGTGGCCTCAAATGTTCTCAAGTTTGCGTGGTATCGAAGTTTGGAGAGTGGGGTGCCAGTTCAGGTGTGACCTCGTCATCTGACCGTGCTTCAAAGTAACGAGTGTTGTCCTCAGATCTTTCCCCTCGAAAATGATCCCCTACAAATATCCCGTTGTGTTGCTCCATTGCGATGCTAATTTAATTATCTATCTGTGGCTGAAGTTGGGATTTTTACGGCGTAAGGGCCATTTGTCAAACTGAGCCAACGTCAAAAATCGGACATACACACAAGAAAAGCAGAAAGCTTTACACATATTGTGACAGAAGAATCCTCGGCCGAGACCGAGTCAGGGGGCCTGAGGGAAGATCATCGACTTAACAATTTCAAAGATGCTCAAAAGATAAGACACAAAAAATACTATCATGACGGACGAGTTGCACTTATCGAGTATATCAGGAGCGCCGAGTACGCTTATCATAAGCGCGCTGGCGACACACGCATCACTAGATCCCATCATGAATTAGCTGATGAATCAGGAGACAGGCATTTACAAGATAATTTTAAAGTAATCAACTTGCCCGATATCAACACTATGGTGAGGCATCTGCCTCGTCAGCTGAACGACAATTACTCATACAACGGGAGAAATAAGCACTTGATACTTCTCGTATCATCGCACTATGCTTGCCGTGTATGATTCGATTCAATATGTAAAGTGCCGAGATTTGTCCCTCAATAAATGAGGATTGCACACTACCTCGTTTCATTTCTTGTAGAAGTAGTATCAAGAAGGCTAAGATAATTGGTTGAAACGGAAAACCTATGAATTTCTAATACTAAAGCAAGAGACATGTCCCTCAGCTGTTCACAAAAATAAAATTCATCCGATTACAAGTAAAAATGAGCAATATACCCGAATGAATGTCGTGGCGTTTCTGTATTATCTAATCCAAGGGTCCCAAACGGCAAGCCGGATCCGAACCTCGAATGGAAAAAATTACAATATTCATATATATAATAAAAATATTTTTAAATAATTAAAGTAAAAAAAATATTTCAGTTGAATAAAAACGCATTGTGTTCGATGAGATCTGAAAAGGAGAAAAAGTGCATTTGTGCAAGTTAAACATAAATACTTGGAATAAACATTTTTAATTCATGAGGGACACCCATCATCTAAAGTGGTACACACAGACCTCGTCATCAGAGCTGGTACCAGGATCTAGATTGTAGGTGTGGGGGGCCCGATAAAAGGATCAATTTTGAGTTCCATCACGTCTGAAGATAAGAGTGCGAGACATTCAGATATCCTTTCGTTTCTATCCAGTTGTATTCAACTTGTAACCCTTCCATAACACTATTACCCCCATCACAAATTCTACGGTAAGTTTAAGTTCTCGAAGTAAACAAGGGCATCACAACCTCGAGGCACCCTAGTTAATCTGCCCTTTTCGTTTTACCCTTCCCTGCCTTTCTGCTTTTTTCTCCTCTCATTGTGGTGTTGGGCTGTCATGTATTCGATTCCTATTGGGTTGGTTCCCTGGTTGTATAAAAACGTTCCTTGTGTGTCCATTACTTAACGTTGTTTATCTTGTGTTCGGCGCAGCATGGCCAAATATGGCCATTGCGACATTAGGCCCAACCATACATTTGGCACAGCTTGGCAATTATCTAGCTCTTGCGCCCATTAAAATTCCACCAACCAACCTAAATTCTGCATGCTAACATCATTCCGACATCAGATCAAATTTATCCCCATAACGTTGCCCAGTCGCTTATCATCTCTTATCAGACAAATCGCTTTTGAGTCTCGCACCCGTTATTTGTCCTTCCTCCAGCGCAGCGTCCAAACACACTGGCAACATTGTTTACATAGCACGTCACTGCGATCTGCACGAAAAAGGAAAAGCGAAGGCACTTCACGAGTGAAACGTCCAGACGCCACGTCTGGATCGTGAAACCGAAAAGAAATCGGAAGAGATACAGTAACAAAAAACATGAGCAGGAAAAGACCATGAGATCTGCGAGGCGATCGCGTTCAGGCTGTTTCCGCATAAATTAAGTTCCTCAAACGAGCGCACCCAATTTATTTCTGCACTCAAATTTAATTTCGATCATTAGGTTGGACTGTGTTTGACCGTATATGGGACTAATTGAATGTTATTCATTCCTGCGGTGCTCCGTAAAGTTGCCGCCGTCGTTAAGGGTTCGGTTAAATTATTTTCACATCAACAGCCTTTCCGATGATGTAAATTTGAATCCACTTTCCAGACCACACCTTCGAAAACGTTTGGAGTTCATCAAATTTATGCGATTAAAATGTTGATGGGGGATGGTTAATCTTTTGGAATTTCTTTTGCGAATGTCATAGATCATGACTGCACAAGAGAAAAGTTTCTTTGTCAGTGCAAAAAGAAGAAATAGGGCAATATCCTAATTTTGTCGCATTTCAAAGGTACACTAGTTTGGTTCTTAGGACGATACGTGGGCGTACAATTAACCACATTATTTTAGCAGTCTTACCTTACAATTTTTAGCATCAGCGTTTTATTTTTTGACATTTAGAACAGATGCAAAACCTGCTATTCTGGAGGATTTTCAGAAAATGATTTCAGTGCAGTGTTCTTTGTGAGTTGATGATTTGCATGACTTTCTCAATAAGACATACGTATACTAACAATTTGATATATATATATATATATATATATATATATATATATATATATATATATATATATATATATATATATATATATATATATAATCAATTTATAAACATTTTTATACTATCTTATATACGATCATGGTATGTATAAGATAGAAAATGTAAAAGAATTCGGCATTTAGTTGGAAACACTCTTTAAAAAATTCGTTACTTTCTGTTTCACACCCTTAATTTTTAAGACAGCATCTTTTTAAATTGAAGACCACCACTCGCAATTCATTCCGGACACCAAATATGGCCCTCCGGATATGGTTACCTGGCTCGCAGAATAGATACGGCCCTTCTCCCGAATGAGTACTGATTCACAAAAATAAACGTAATAAAGGGAAGTGTAGTGTTGTTTACCGGCCCGCAAACCAGATACGGCCCTCCGGCTTTCGAAATATTTTTTATCAGGCCCACAAACCAGATCCGTCTTCATATGTTGAATATGGCTTACAATTCAGATACATCCCTTTAAAAGGTTTATCCGGCCCTCTGGCCATATCCGGCCTTCTGAAAAGATTTTCTCGGCCTGCCGATCCGATAGGGCCCCCTAAATACTTTTTATCGGACCCGCAGACCAGATACGGCTCTCCGGTAAAATTTAACCTGCCCGTAGTTCAAATACGGCCCTTCGGACAGGTTTAACTGGCTCATAGAAAAGATACGGCCCTCCAAATAGGTTTTCCCGACACACAGACCAGAAACCACAGATTTATCCGGCACCCCCGCAAACCTCCATAAGGATACCAAATATTCCTAAATACTTGTTCACGAGAAAAATTAATATTTCAAAAAATATATCGGATTTTAGTTCTATTTCGCCAATAGCTATGCAGTAGATTTATCACATTCTTCTCAATTATCATGTTTTCGTCTTGTTTAAGAGAAAGCCGTCTTGCTTAATATCTCCACGCCATCCAACCTTGGGAAAAGATGCTCGTCATTCCGCATGCGAGGTCCCAGTCTGCCGAAAGGTGGAAATTTCCACTCCAGCACGCCAACCCGATAGTCATCGCTTTCGACATCTGCACACTGAGTCAGTACACGGGAAATCGAGATCAATAGGTTGCACTCGACAACTGGCAATGGCCTAATAGGGCACACGCATGTAGAAGGAAAAGATGGGAAATCGCGTTTTTAAACAATGATCTAATTCAGCGACAAGCATAAGTTTTGGAAAACCATATTTCCGAGATGATCTGGTGAGTATAAAAGTCCATTCTTTCCTCCTGATTTTCAATTGCCGTGATACTCAAATGGCTGGTTGGCAGTTGAATTAACACGCACTGGAGCAACAAAACGGTAATTGGCGATGTTCCGAGATCCATCCCCAAGGGAAAGATACAGGACAGCTTGTCGTTTTGAACACGGTCAGATGACGAGTGAGCTCACCTGAGCTGGCACCCCTCTCTCCAAACTTCACACCAACGTGGACATTTGAGTCCACAACAGATTTAAAGCGCACCACGTACACGACGGTCTTTAGTTGGATCGAGTTTCGAACTGGCAACCCTCCGGTTTCTAATTCGCTACTCATCCGAACGGGCTACAGCGCTACTGATACCTAAATGAACATTACGTTTAGTGATTATTGGACTGTTTTCAGATATATCTACGCGCTTTTTACCTATGAGATGCACGAATCTTCGATTTACACTATTTAAATTAGCTTGTGTGTATTTTTGATAATTTCTACATTTAACGCATTTCGGTGAGGGCTTGAGCCCTGTGAGCCTTTCCTCCAAATACGTCCTTGCCTCAGTCTAAATCTTGGTTTTAGTCTAAATACGCTCTGGGTCACTCTTGCCGCCTAGGCATGAGTGACCAAGATGTTTCTCGTCTTGTTCAATCACTTTCTGGGGCCGCGGTAGCCCAGTTGGTAAAGTCGAGGATTAGCAACCTGACCGTTACGAGTTCAAAACTCGATCATGTCTAATACATTAATGTACGTGGGAGCGGGGCTGGTGCACGTTCAATCTGTCGTGGCCTCATAAATCCTCACGTTGGATTGATGTGGAAGTTTGGAGTGGGTTCCAGCTCAGATGCTGACCTCGTCATTTGACCGTGGTTCCAAATGACGAAGTGTTGCCCCGGATCTTCGACAATAGCCCGTTGTGTTGCTTCAGTATGACATTAATTCAACTATCAATCAACCAATCCCCTCAAATTCAGTCACCTGGCACATACTGGTGTCCAAAATTAAGAGCATTTTCACTTTTGGGTGATTATCTCCAGAAGTACTCGACATATTTTAATGAAATTAGTTATGTACATAGGTTGAAATAATACATAATAAAATATAATAATAAATAATAAAAAATAACCATACAACAGTTATGGTACACACGAATGAACATGCGTAAGACTTATCAGCGCAGGAAGATCTAAAACAAAGGTTACAATATCGACATAAAAAATGGGTTAATAAGGGTATGGTCCCCTCTTACAGTCATACAGCTCTCACAATATGAATTCATACTGGAAATGAGGCAGTTTAAGTCCCTGTGGCAGTCGTTCCCACTCCTCCAGCAACGCTGTTTTCAGGTCCTGGATGTTTCTGGGAGGGGAAGGCGAGTTGCAATTGCCCTTCTCAGAGCGTCCCAGATATGCTCTATAGGGTTTAGGTCTGAAGATCTGGCTAGGCAATCCATCCGACGAATATCCTCAGATATTCGTCGACCAGATGAGCCTTATGTGGACGAGCGTTGTCGTCCATAAATATGAAATCAGGACCAACTGCACCATTGAAAAGGCGAACATAGGGCTCCAAGATCTCATCCCTATACTTCGCAACAATGACAGAGCCTCTGTCAAAGATATCGAGCTCTCCATCCAACATGATGCCTGCCCAGATCATCAAACCTCCGCTGCCATAGTGGTCTCTTTCTCGGATGTTGGAGGACAGGTAGAGGGTCCCTGGTTCTCTCCAGATGAACGTACGTCGAGAATCAGTTTTAGGCTGAACCGGGGCTCATCAGAGAATAGAACGATCCCCACTGATCCAAAGTCGATGTTCTCTGCACCATGCTAAACGGGCTCTCCTGTGCGCAGAAGTGAGCGGGTCGCAAACAGCAGGTTTTCTTGCAAACAGACCTCTCTCATGCAGCCTTCTGGGAACAGTAACCCTTGAAACTCGGCTTCCTGTGGCCACATGAAGGTCACGACAGCTGAGAAGCTGTTGCACTCCTGTTACGCCTCGCTGTAATGGACAAATATTGATTTTCATTGGCCGTCGTGGCTCTTTGACGGCATACCCAGGCTTTCTCTCTACTGATCCGGTATTCTTAAACTGTTTCCATACGTTGGACACAACGCTGGGCGTTACATTCAAGTCTAGCAATCTGCACTTGAGACTGCCCTGCTTCCAGTCTCCCGGCGATTCCCCACCTCATTCCATCGTTGGTGGTTACTCATTTTAACTATTTGCTTTTGAATTTCACCGAATGTTGCAAAACACACCACGAAATTCGCTGAGGTGTGAGCGAACGAAGCACGGAAATTATCACTTGCGCTTAGAAAGCCTGTTTCTCTAAATGCACCACACGCACGTTTACGCTTACGTATTCGACACTTAAGAATTGCATCTTTGTTTGGAAGCATTTGTTTTACCTTTCGTTAAGTAAATTTCGAGAAATTCGACTAAATTTCTTAAAGATTTAGATTCTCTTAATTTTGAACACTAGTGTAGATGGAATCTTCACTTGCTTTAACAACCCCGACCAAATTGCTGTAATACTACAAATATGCATTTTGTTTGCAACCATATTTGAAAATTTTGTGACCTGCCCACGATTTCTCTACTTATGGGTTTTGAAAAATTTCAACTATCGTAGATTAAGTTAACTTAGCACTGATGTTTGCACAACATCAATAACATTTTATGGATGCGCATGCTCACTCCCCCGAATATGTCTCCTGCATCAAGTACATCAATGGTTAATACTATAAGTTGATCAAAGCTGCTGAAAACACGTTCCTAGTCTATTTATTAAGGAATCAAACATTTGAATCCCAATAATTTTAATGTTAAAAAAATTAAAAAACCATGAGTTCAGCAGTATCAGGTATTTCTATTAAAGAAAAATTATTCTATTGTTTTATCAGGGCTTGTAAATCTTTCTCATTTTAAAATCAACGATAAGGAATATTTTCCAAGTCTAATATATTAGGTCTGAGACGTGATGAAGTCACACGGTTTATTTTTAGTGGGGGAGCGGCTGACAAATACAGTCGACGCCCGTTTTAGAATATCGTTAGATCCATCATGGAACAAAGTTTAATTCCATTTTTCTTTCTTAAGGAACTTCTTTTCCGCGAATTTTTTCGAGGTCTTTTGGGTTTCGTACAAAAATATAAAATGTTTAAAATTTGTAAATTGAATTAAAGAATTTTAATTTTGCAACAAAGTTAAGGCTTGTGTAGTAGTAAATGAAGCACGGGATTCGATTTTATTGTAGGTAGGTAATTAACGTCGCACTGGAGCAACATAACTGGCTATTGGCGACGGTCGGGATTAATCATCTCTTTAGAATAAGTGACAAGAAATATTTTTGTTTCTCCTTTAGAGGTATTAATTCGAACGAAGAATTGGGGAGTAATACATTTTCATCCGTTTTGTGAATTGTTTTAAATCGGTCTTACCTGTAATTTTTTTTATTAAACAATATTTGAAAAGCTTCCACCAACATAATGATAACATTTGAAGTGGTATACATTTGAAATGTTTCAGAAGAGGTAATTTTCAAGTTTAAAAATCTACACAATTACAATGATTTGCACACCATTCAAGGTCATGTTATCTTAAGCTTTCAAGTATTAAGCACTCATTCAAACAATCATCAATTCTTTTGATCCTCTTGGATATTTTGTTTTTAATTTTTTTCATCATAGAACATATTTTGTGACCTATCACTATTTTTCCTGAACCCATCATTCATTCAAAACTGTCTTCCCCACTAAAAAATTAAATAATTTTTTGAAATTAAACGATAATAAAAACGATGTTATAATATAATTTAGGTAACGATCCGCGCATGTACAAAGAAATTCCATTAGAGAAAAGAAAATTACCAAGAAAAAGTCAAAGTGAATAAATTTTTATGAACATAGTTTTACCTACACTGAAGAGAGTCAGTTGAAGAGCTATTCATTCAGAAACAACGTTCCACAAGTACAAGAAGGTATAGCTAAGTGGAAACAAAACAATCTCATTGTGAGGTTTCACAGATCACCAATTACGTGTTATCTATAGTTTATTGTATAAGTATGTTTTTAAAACAATGAAATAGCTTCGATGCATTTTTCACATTAGCAACAGTCATAAATATCCAGATCCACTTAACTAACTTAACAATGGCATTAATTATATCACGTTTGAATTTCACTGAAAATCTCCCACATTTTGAATATCTTTTTCTTCAGTTTTTACATAATAAATAAAGATTGTTTTGTTAGGCTTCCTCGTAAATAAACAGTGACCTATCATAAAAAGCATATTCGCAGAGTTTGAGATATATTTCCTTAAAACGATTTCCTTAAGGTCAATACTCTCCGTTAACATGTCTAGAGGAATACAATAGAAGATATTTCAGTAGCTGATGCATATTTTTATCTCAGCACTGATATAAAAATAACTTCCACGGCGAGTGCGTTTTCAACGATTACACATTTCTTATAAACGTTTTACAACCAACACGATTTTAAAAAAATGCGAGTTTATTGCATTTTCGAAACGAATGCATACTTCGAAATTCTCAAAATAAAGGTGAATTAACATTTGGGAAAAATACGTTTAATCCAAGTGGTATTTTCAGAGAGAATAAATAAAATTTATATGATCTCAAACTGAGTTTCGAAAGACAAAGCTCTTTATACTCGTATATCGATAATATTGATTTTTTGTAATGGTTAAGGAAATCCGATATATATAAAGATCAGTCTAATTTTTACGCTAAAAATTTTGATAAACTTTTTTATTTAGTTTAAGAGCAAATCTCAATTAAATAGCCTTGAATTTCACGCGATCATCCCGACTTTAAAGGTATATATTTTGTTATTTTATAACAAATAATTTCGCTTAATACAGATTATTTTCCTTTGTTATGTGAGATTACACTTATACAAATAAAATTTTAAAATAAATTAAATTGCAATGCAAATTTTTGTCTATTTGAAATGAAAAAATGAAAATATATCTTAAGAATCGTTGAATTAAAGTTTTGTCTTTTCCAAACATGACACGATAGGTCATCTTTTACTTTAACAGCATGTTTTCATCTGCTTTTATCAATATCTAAGAATTTATTTTGATTTAAAAATAAGATATTACAAATAGGATTAAATTATCTTGAAAAGGTTTCATTCTGAATAAGTTTTGGTTTTGTAAATTATAGGGATACGTAATGTTAAGAATTCTACATGATCGTAATATCGCTCATAATATTGCTATCCGCGATACGATTAGTTTGTGTAATACTTTAAAGTTATTAAAATTTACTTTACATCAGGCAAATTTATTATGAAATAAGATTATGGTCCAGATACCTTAGCAATATTTGAGAAAGCATTTAAGAACATTTGGAGTAACTTCAATATAATATACTAAGCGTTAATATTTTTAGACCACATTCAATCAAGCTGCATGCTATCAGTATCAGATTGATATTTTTAACTTGAACGAAGTAATAATTACTTTTTAAAATTAAGATTAACACACATTTATATAATATGAATTTCACACTCATCCTATTAAAATAATAAAATTTCTTTTAAATGAAGGATCTACTTTATAAATATTCTCGTCTACGAATCCATATTTTATATTGCGAAAGGATCTCAGCTGTACAAGTAGCAAATTTATGAATTTCACACAAGACCAAAACGAAATTGATTTAGAATCGAACTAAGATAAGTGAACTTGCATTATTTCAAAATGCTTAAAAATTGGTATTGGTATATTTAATTAACGTCACACTGGAGCAACACAACGGGCTAAAAATGCTTAAGGAATCATTTTAAAATTATTTTCATAGATGTGAATCAATAATTGATGCAAAATTTCACTCTGATTTGTAAATCGATTTTTTCATATAGATTCTTTCATTTTCTCAGCCAAATTTGTATCAAACTATTTTTGCAATTACAAATCTAAATTAAGTATCTGCAATTGTATGCCTAAAGCTGGTTTTTTTTCAAACGTATTTTTAATACCTGTTCTTTAAGACTTTTGAACTGGATTTTTATACAACTATAAATATTTGAATTTTGCCGATTTTAATTTGAAGTGGCAGGATTTGACTTCACACTATTTCTTTCATTATAGAAATGTATTGATCATTTATCGGTCGTGATAAAAATAGATTGAAATGCTTTTCAGAGTAAAACTATTTCAATAAAATGGAGTTTTCCTCAAAATACGAAAAACAATGTCGATCTCAATAAATATCTATGTTTGTATATTCATTTTAAAATGATTCGATTGAAAGTATAAACAAGACAAACGAAATTTTTTCAAACTTACTCACCCTCTGAAGTGAGAGGGGGGAGCTAAAATCCTTGCCCCCCTGCAGACGAAACCCCCATGACGTGTTGTCCCCCCTCGAAAGTTTCACGGTCAACGTTTGGGCCGACATCGCAAGCAGACGGCCGGAAAAAGCGAAGTTGTATTTTTGGACGGAAACCTCAGCGTGACCGCCTGTGACGATAAAACTTTCTCGCTCGTCGCCGGTAAAAGAAATCCTCTGTTTTGAATGTTGCCAGAATTAGGGCTGACTCGGAGCTTTTTCCCCTGACCTCCTCCTACAATCTCGGCGGAAGTGACATTTTCCCCTACGCCAGCAAAGGTTTTTTCCCTAGGCTTCCAGAAAGAAAGTGTACACGACTTTTGTTTATAAATGGTGTTATCGTCTTTGCTTCGTCTTGCAACTACCATGCGTGTGGTTTTTAGGAGGAAATCTTAGTAACATTAATTCTTTCTCGGTTTTCTGTATGTCAAAGGATTTGTTTCATTGTGCATTGTCGCAGCGACATTCATGAAAATTGCAGGTTACCTGATATTTTAATGGCGGTTTCGCTCAAACAGAATTGGTTTCGTTTTCTATCCTGCTTTTCTCTTCACAAT
Source organism: Meta bourneti (assembly GCA_933210815.1). Lineage (NCBI taxonomy): Eukaryota > Metazoa > Arthropoda > Arachnida > Araneae > Tetragnathidae > Meta > Meta bourneti. The sequence goes on along the minus strand of OW119924.1, from coordinate 23,481,474 downwards.
AAGTCGTGTCTCAATGGGTATGCCCTCTGCTCTAGCAACCTGCAGGTAGAGCAGGTACGATTCCTGTCTACCCTTGGGATTCAAACTCAACAATTCTCTCTTCTATGTCAGTAAAACTTTCCATATGTGTATGTCTATAACTTGGCGTTGTCTGTATTGTGCTTTGGTGCAGCATGGCAAAATATATCCCTTGGGCCATAAAACCCAACAACCTCTTCACACTAATTCGGGTGTGGTTCAAAATTACGTTGTGTTGTCCTCAGATCGGTCCCTTTGGGATTGATCCCGGATCGTCACTAATAGCCCGTTGTGTTGCTCCAGTGTGATGTTATCAAAATACCTACCTATCACACTAATCGGTTCGTTTCCAGTACTTACCCCGGGTGTATTTTCTCTCTTCTGTATTCATCTGGTTTGATTCCGGACCGTCACCAATAGCCCGTAGTTGCTCCAGTGTGACGTTAATTAACTACCTACCTACGAGTTCGCACTCTGATCCCCGTTACATAGGTTCCCTGAATAGGAAACCAGGGATCTTCAAGGTGGTAGTCTGCATCCATCGTTACACTTATGCGCAGTCGTGACTGCTAGTCGACATTGTGGTCACACTTTTTGAACTTCCTATCAATAACGATTCTCAGCCTACTTATATTTCACGTCTATGGATTGATCCCGGACCATCACCACTGACCCGCTGTGTTGCTCCAGTGCGACGTTAATTCATTTATCTACCCACTATGACCAGAGAAGTCTATACGTAAAAGCGTGATATTAGCTCTCTTTGTATAGAAAATAAATGACAGATATATCCAAAAATTTGGGATAAGTTTTCTTGAAGGGAACATAGTTTGACCCTCTGACGGGTTCACACGTATATATCCGTGTTGCAATCATTGAGAAAATATGAAAGTAGAGTGAACAATGGTAACCTTTTTATGTATCCAGGATTATATAACCAAAACTAGTAGTAACGTTACCTTAGACTACCTTCGTCTGCGGAGTGGAAACGAACATTGATAATCTGATTGATCCACGGGACGGGAGAAAACGCCCATCCTTCGATTCGTGATCTGATAGGTCAACGTGACATAGAAGTAGAATTTGGTGATTTCAGCACTTTTGTCGTCACTCTATAGAAATGTGCATTCACACGTCTACACTGTCATAAAATGTTACATCACCAATAAGGCGATAAGATGCCAAATAAGATAGCCAACATTTAACGCACAGTAGTCACTTGATTACTGTCAACATGTTAGTCACTCCTCTCTATAGCAATACTCAATCTACTTACATTTCACGTCTATGTTGCCTTCCCAGCATGACTTCTAGCACCAGATTTAACCTTCTTGACCAATAGAATCTTTACTACTATTCATTCAACCAATAGATGCGATTATTTAGTCATTATGTGCGTTAAGGGGTAAGCAATCCTACACTACTCGAGAATCTCGTGACGCTCAGGAGTTAAGTTCAAATAAGGTTTTTAAAAGAATAACAAAAGATTCAATCATTTTTTTTCATCTGTTCCATCTGTGCATGATTATCCTATATGTGACAATGTAATGATCCCGAACCCGCAGGATCTATTCGGAGAACATGGTTCACTCTTTCAACATCTCTTCGTGCAAAACGAGCGCATTTCATCACATCGAACTCTAACACAGAGCAGAAAGTAAAGGGAGTACAGTAGCCTGCACCGAAAGGATTATGGAACTTAATACACTAAAATGAAGCATTACAAGTTCCTCATTTCTTTTCCTTTTGCGTGTCGATGTAAGAGAAGGCAGCACTTGTGGACAACATCCGGTGCGAAGAAACGAAATAGTTCCTTTTAATAAGGCTTTAAGTTATTCCATAATTGACGAAATGGATCTGTTCGGATGAGTGTCGATTGTCCTCGTCTAACGCTCCTTGAGCAATTCAGCTACTTAAATGAGTTTGTCTGACAGTCTTGGAGCAATTTTCTAGGTTTGAGGTTTCGAGGGCTTATTGGTTTGAGGTTTCGAGTTTGAATCTTTCCAGTGAGGAAAAAAGTGCATCCTTCGTTAATACTTTTTATTATTTTGTGTTATGCTTTTAGTGATATATACGAAATAGGACATATCGTTTACGAAATCTAATTCTGAATTTTTAATTCCAAAATAATAATTATATATTTTGAAGGAACGGATTGAATCGGACTTAAATCGGGTTAATTGCGATAGTTTTTGCATTTGTTAAATTAATTATGTAATTTAAGTTATTTCACGACTATTAATGACAAACAATAATTTATTTCAATTCTTTACCACAATTGACTAGAATGTAAATATTGTGTAAGTAGGTACTTGAATTTACTTCGCACAGGCGCAACACAACGCGCTATTGGTGACGGTCTGGGTATCAATCATTAAGGGAAAGATCCGAGAACAACACCTCGTAATTTTGAACCACGATCAGATGACGAGATCAACACCTGAGCTGGCACCCTACGCCAACGGGAGGACATTTGAGACCACGATAGATTAACGTGCACCCGCCCCCAAGTACATGAAGGTTGGGTCGAGATTTGAACTTGCAACCCATCGGTTGCTAATCAGCAAATCTACCAACTGAGCTATCGCGGCCCCAACTACTTAACGGAATGTCGTCAAATCTTTAGTACGTCTTAATGAGCCACGGGAAAGAAATTCAAGTCATAAATATTATCATAGAACTTAAAAAAATCTCCACCAGATGGTGTTTTACAATCTTATTCTGACCTTTACAATACGGTGCAATAGCCCGTTGTGTTGCTCCAGTGTGACGTTAATTGAAAATACCAATACCAATACCAACAATACGGTGCAGCGGTGATTTAGGTACATTCAATTAGAAGATATTCAATATATTGACCATTCGTTATCTTGCAACCATCTAAAATCTCAGAATAGCATGTTCAACTGTTGAACGCAAGGTCTCTCTGGAGATGCTTATTACGTAACTTGATATGCTTTATTAAGGATCTGCCAAATTTGCTACGATATCACGATAGACCAAGTCTTAGAGATACCCCACAACTAGCATGGATTCAAAACCGGTAAGCGTGCTGGTCAAACAGTATTGAAGTGCAGGCTGATGTGACTCTTATCCTCAGAAAAAGCCCCTTTTAACGCAACTTGCAATCTGTGGAGGGAACCATCCATAAGTGAACTTTAATTATAGAAACCTTGTATTTTAAGATTATTGTAAAATTACAAAGTATTATATTGTAATGACGTTGAACAAAAACAGAAGACCCAAGACATATAATATGATCTGACAAGATCATCACACGTCTCTTGGAAATCACGCCAGGAATAGGTAGGTAGGTGAATTAACGTCGCACCGAAGCAACACAATGGACTATTGGCGACGGTCCGAGATCAATCCTGATAGCCGGGAATAGGATCCAGCAGGTTTTAGGTTAGTCTTATAGGCAGGTCCCTCATCTGCAATGCCGAGTACCAGATTAGACGAAGAACTTCGGAACCAATATGGATTAAAAAGGGCCTTAGTTCTTGTTATAATAACGAGCCCCTAGTAAAACTGAAAATGTGCATTTGAAGAATAGTGGTATCTTGATTAGCCGAGCTCTGATTAACCGAGTGCCCATATTATCCGAACCGAATTAGATTCCGAATGTTTTTTAAACTTTAAGTAAAACTTCAAAATGTACAAATATGAACATTTTGTCCGAAGACTCGAGAAATTGCTGCGAAACAGAAGAGCGTTAAGGACTTTTTCTAGAGAGTTTAAAAGGTAGTCAATTCACGTCCAGATTTATTGTAAAAATATCACAATAAGTACACACTGTGATACAAATACGAGTATGGATTATTCTTAACCCTCTCCAAGTGGTTTTGTCGAGATATCTCGTCAAGACATTACCGAAAAATGTTTTGAGGATCACGATATCGAGATCTGATCAGTTTTCTTCTAATGACGAGATATCTCGTCCATCAAGATCTGGTCAGTTTTTCTAATGACGAGATACCTCGCCTAGATAACCACTAAGTGCTTTCTTTATGAATCTTTCAATAATAATAGTACATTAAATTTTTTCTGTATTTCGTATAGGCTGTTTTGTGTTATTACGTCTGTATGATCCGAATTTCTGCAGGAAGCCTCGTTCGTCATTATCTCGGAGGATAATAAAGGTTCTACTGTACTCAATGTTTAACCTTTCAAGTGGTTTCGACGTCCATCAAGAACTGACCAACGACGATATATCTTGTCATCAAGATATTGCCGATTTTTTTATGACGAGATATCTCGTCCATCAAGATTTGGTTAGTTTTGCTAATGACTAGATACTTTTTTGAGACAAACAACAGGAAGGTTAACTTGCACTCTTTCAGGGACGTATTCAGAAGTCCGGGGTTCCCCGAAATCTTCCTGGTGTAGCAAAAACAAATGTTGAAGTTAGCTTAATCTATGTAAATCGAAGTTTTATTAAATTTTCAGAAAAAATGTAGATAGGTTTGAAAATAGTCAAAAATATCTACAAAAAATGCTCATTTCGCATTATAGAAATTAGATTGATTGCTGCAGCAAACTAAGATACCATGTATGAACTTGTCGTCTCTAAACGGGAAATGCTGGGATAGAACAAGAAAAATAGCTTCGTGCGTGACTTCTTGTCCATTTGCAAAGAAGTGACTCATTCAAGGGAATTTCCCATGGGCCTCCATTCCTCCCCGAAATATATTTTATGCTAAAAAAACAATTGAAGATACACGCTTAATTACGTATCAGAGTAAACAGAAGTTTGGTTAATCATACAAGTAGATCATATTTGGAACGAGAAGTCCTGGCCATACACGAAATTATTTCCTGAATACAAGCCTGACATACTACACGTGTTTACCTGTTTTCCTTTGTACAATCTTATTACAAATGCAATTAAAAAGGCCTAAGTTCTAAAACCCTATTGTGTGCACATTAATACAAAAAGCATTTTACATTGTCAAGGACGCAGTAAGGGCTCTACTTACAGACTGTAAAAAGGTCGAGTCCGGCCGTATGTGGATTGTGAAAGAATCCTAAGAAAACAATGTCAATGAATTGCATCGATAAACGAAATAAGCTTCTTATTCACCAGTTTAACTCACTTGTATGATATTGCTATTGACAATGATACAAACTCATAAAAGAACAGATTTTTCACAATGGTGCGACATTGAGTTAAAGGAAAAGGCAGGCCGCCGAAGCCCAGTTGGAAGAGTAGCGCATCAGCAACCGAAGGGTTGCGAGTTCGAAACTCGATCCAACCAAAGACTATCGTGTACGTGAGGGACAGGTGCACGTTAAATATGTCGTGGCCCCAAATGTCATCACGTTGGTGTGGTGTAAAAGTGCGGAAAGTGGGCTGCCAGCTCAGGTGTTGACTTCATCGTGGTTCAAAATGACGAGGTGCTGCCCTTGCTCTTTCACTCCGGGATTGATTCCGTACCGTAACCAATAGCCAGTCGTGCGACGTTATTTCAACTACCTACCTATTTAAGGGAAAAGGCTCGCCTCGAATCCCTTGTTTCGGCGAGCGATAAACCTGCATCGATGAAAAAGTTTCTGGCATTGTAATACCCAGTGATACAATCAATTCGAACCGATAAAAGAACAGATTATTCACAATGAGCCGACATTAAGCAGAAGGAAAAGGCTCGGCTCGAATCCATCGTTTCGCGAGATTTTTATTTATACATCTTCATTAAGTTGCACCGCGTTTTCCCTACAAAATTCCCTACGTTTCAGAGTTATTCCGAGAGTCGGAGGAGTGGGAGAGATGAGAAGGAAAAGCGATCCTCTCATGACGTCATAGCTAAGTGAACCAAATTCTGGGGAAGGTATTTATTTTTTTATCCTCCGCATTAGAGATCTTTTCTTCCAGTGCGCTGAAAGAGACACGAGAGACAATATACCCTTGTTTTTGGAAGGCATGAAACGTGCCTGCGCGGAGGAGAAAAACGACGCAGTTTTTTAACCATCGTCTTTTCTTCTTTTGTGATTTTCAGACTAGTCGCTGTTGTTTGTACTCCATTAAACAGACCGTGCTTTTGTTGACCCTTTACTGGAAGCAATTTTTCGAAAAATCTCTTGATATGATCGGTTGAATAGATAACATTCATCGGTTTTTTTCCTTTCATGAATAAAAAACCCTACGAATTCGAAAGGGTATAAAACTTCCTTCTTCATCGGAAGCATCGATTCATATTTCCATCAATGGACGAGTAAACCTCAGATATGAATGAAACAAGATAAGAAATGAAAGAAAATTAAAGCATTCCTTCTTAATATTGTTTCTAATCAAGCAGTATTTTTTCGATTTTGTACTTCTATAAAACCCTTGACGATATTATTAAATACCAAATACACATTTATGCCATGCCTGAAACCTTTTCCTCTTTATCCAGCTCAAGTAATTTAGTATTGTATCTATTTCCCCCTTTCATTTCCTTTTTTCTCACACCTCGTTTTAAAACTTTCATTTCAATATCACTGTCTCAGCTATAATTTGCACTTGTCCATTGCCAAATAATTACCAATCACGATGTCGAATTCATACAATAAATACTTTTCCAGGTTCGCTTCTATGACTGACACCCTCTGTCTCGTAGACATAACGTGTTAAAATGTATTCTTTCTGGTCATGACCACCATCGCGCCAGGAGCTGAGAGACGAGCTTTCTTCTGTAACCGGGCATGGACCTAATTCGACTCACATCCATGACAAGACTATGATTTGAACCCAAGCCTGTTAAACCAAGGGCCAGAGAGCTAACCAATAGGCTACCATTGGTTCAGGAATCGACGGATCACCGATTAAAATCAACATAAAAATTGCACTTTGCCAAATTAAGCTGTGCATTTCTCTCTTGTGTCAGTAAAAATTTCCTTGTGTTTGTGTATATCCACTACTTGACGTTTACTGCCTTGTGTTTGGCCAAATATGACTCTTGCACCACGAAACTATCCTATCACATTCTATTATATTGAATCTAAGACCAGTTCTATGGTTATTTACTGGTCTTAATTCAACGGAACTGCAATAAATAATTGAATGAGCCATTATAAAAAATTACGACCCGTAACTGTCAAATGTATACATTACTTTACCTTCTCAACAGGCAAAGTTTTTCCCCCACCAAATCTTTGACAACAGAAAGCGTGAGTTATCGGACACTCCCTGTGCTATAATTTCCACTTTTGATTGCATCAAAGTTGAGACTCGGTTTCTCCGCATCTGCCAATTGTGTCCGCAGCAGCGCCTTTTCAAGTAATAGCGTTCCAGCCACATGATTCAGAGACAATGCCCTCCCAACAAATGATTGATTGTAGACGAAAGTTAAATCCGCCGTAATGTCCTCATCGCTTGCACTTACGAAAGAGACATATCTTCGCGGAACTTAGGAGGGAAAAACGAAGTTGCAGGGAGAAAAAAACGCGAAATGGGAGATAACAGAGGAGAGGGATGATATTTATTGAGGAACACACAGGAGAGGAATGCAGTGAGATGTAATGATTTGTTCGGAATTGCCTCTTATCTCTAAATGGATGTTTCCTTTTGATGCAATTCTGGACAACTTTTTAATAATGTGGGAGGTCTTTCTTGAGGCATTCTTCTGGGGTTACCTTGCTGAAAGAAGAAGTAGAAAGAGAACAAGAGGAAGAATAAAATATTTCCTTTAAAGGCGGTTATTGGTAGTGGAATTTAAAAGCTTTGAATATGTATCGTACAGATAAGACTTTATTAAACCTATTTTTGAAAAGCATTTCAACATTTTCCTAGAGGGCATTTAAAAATATGACGAAACCCCATGAACACGAAGCTTCATTACAGATTGATGTAGTTTTTAAAAAATCTATCAAACATCAATTGTTGTTTTTAAATCGGTGAAAACCTTATTTTTCTATTTCTTTGGAAGTGAGTGAAGACCATCAGCTACCTCTCTGTGTGCGTACGTCTGAAATAGGGGTAGTTTTGAGACAAATACTTTTGAGAATCCTCAGACATGTTACTTAATATTTATGATAAAATATCTTCGGCAAACAAGAAAACACACCAATTCAAAATTTACGAGGTATGAGCTTTTATCGTTTCTAGACTAGAATGCGGTGTTTAGATTAGTGAAGCCCACTAAGTCATAAGCAGAGAAAATATAAACTAACTGACTGTTTTTATACTTGCATTATTCTTAGTCTTGTTATTGTTTGAGTGTCTATTCGTGCACTGTTCATAGTAATTTTTGAGGTACGATTTCTTCGCTTTTTTAGACCAGAATGTGGTCTTTAGACTAGTGAAGTCCACTGAGTCATTTTTTAAATTATAAGGATTAAATTTCTTCTTGAGAAACACAATTACTGAATTGAGTTCAGTGAATAGAATTTTTTCGCCTTCGTTTTTGCAGAGCTATGTTGTTTGACTTAGTGTGCTTTACTTGCAAGTCAACGATTTCGGATATCAAATAGGAAGGCAGGTTCGTAGTGTATTTTAACTCGATTACAACATGGTACCACAGAGCTTTCTAAATCGGTTACTGATCAACCATGAAATGGAAAAGGAAATATTTTTGAATTACCTCACTTCATTTAATTGTAGATACATGCAATTGCAGAGAAAATACAAACTTTATCTTTTTTCGTACCTTGTTCATAGTAGAGAAAAATCAAAGGTATAATTTGATTGAGAATAGCATCTAAAAATTCGTATGGCCTGAAATTTGCGAAAGGGGCCGTCTTCATTTATTGTACATACGCTCTAAACGCCAATGACGCGGAATTTCAAACACTTTTTGTTTTCAAATGTTCTAACCTCTTCAACCTTCGTCACTACAAGCGACGAACTGATGACTATTTGTGAAGGAGTACCAAGTGGGTAAGAACAGGGACAATAACCAACATCCCTGGGGTTACAAAACAGAATCCGAGCCCGGACCTATTGAGTGGCAGACAAACGCTATGACGACGGTACCCCCCCCCCCAGTTAAGCAGCATCTACATATATCACAATTTAATCTCGGGTATCAAATTTCAGACATGACGAGCCGTTTATTTTTTTAGTATAATGTACTCATCATGTTATACTTAATGCAATAAAGCCCTTTTTTTCCTAGTTAATAGTTATGTTATCCATTGACGTAGCGTCCCCGTACGACCAGAAGCCTGGAATATCCTAAAAAATTAATTTGAAAAACATTCGGTGACAAAAAATACAAATAAAAATTGATAAAACCTGAAACGAAGATAATGATTTTTTAAGCGCATATCTGAGTGACATGTCAGTTTTCATTTTAATGACCCTGATTTTCACCGCAAGAAGGCAACTTGGGGATGCAGATGTAAAATCATTTCAGCCTCAAATGGTTTCTTACTATGATTGGTTATTGGTGTTGTCATGCGTTTATGAGCTCTGCTCTGGCACTTCCCACATGCTTCTTATTGAGGCTAGCGTCCAGTTAAGATACTATGTGCAATAGAACCTTGCACAATCCATAAATCTCTTCTCTTTTTCTGTCATCAAGCGTTAAAACAGCGTCTGGATCATTCATACAGACTTGGCAAGATTGGGCATAATTGAACCTTTTTGGGCCCTTTTTAAGGATTAAAATGATTTGTCTTGCATTGTTTGCGGAAGAAAAGGAATAACGGTGAATCGAGTTGACTGATAAAGTTGTCTAAAGCTAAACAGGATGCATTTTCTGCTTTCGATTCAGTTATCAACCCAACTGATATTCAAAAATATTTCAGACCGGCACGCTAGCACCCACATTACCTATTTTAACAATAACTTTTTCTCATTTCGTTTGTCTCATAATTTTCTGATTGTACAAGGTGTTCCTAAACTTCCTATGCAAAATTTAAGGAGAGGTAAGGAATACAAAATTAAACAGTATTTATAAGATATACTTCTACTCAAGTTACCTGGATTTGCTAGAGAGAATTGTTCGGCAACTCTTCAGTTGGTCACTTTGGGCCATCGTCATTTTAGACGCTGAGCTTGTATGAGTGTTCCATTCATGTACTGAGAGCACCTAACTTATGGAACAGCTATATGGGAATCCATTCCTCATGTCATGCAACTTTGAGCACCTATTGTGAAACTGTAAAATGGCTAATAAAACTATTGTTCATATACTTGCTGTCTTTTATTTCTGCACCTTAGTATACCCTACATTGGTGTCCTGAGGACATACTTCCCTATGTGAATACGGTTTAATTTTGTGTTCCCTACCTTCTCTTGAAGTTTGCAGAAGAAGTTTTGAAACCACCTACATATTTGAATCAACGCCTGTATTTCGTTTTAAACAGTGATTTTCCACACCTGAGAATCTAGACTCCCTTCATCCTTGACTTTTTAGTCGATAACACTGAAGATCCTATGACACGTGTCTAGGTATGAGCCTTCTGGATCTCCTCCAGTTGGTGTCTATACGGAGAAAGATAAATTTATATCAATAAAGAGCTCATCTTTTCTAGACAAAAATTATCATTGTGTGATTATATATCACAGATAGTGTTGAATTGAATCATTTTACTTATCTCTCAACATTTTCTGACGATCATCCAGAATTTTTCTTTGGGAGGGTTTAAAAATGTTGTTCATCATATCGTGGTAATCATGGAATTCGTCTCCTTTTTCTTCCGGGAGAGGGATGGATTCTTCAACTTGATCTTTACAATTCATCTCCTGATTCAATAGACTCCACCCATTTATGGCTGCGTATGGAATTTTAGTTTAAAATTCTTTAACTTCAGAACATGCAAACAAAATCTTTCCAAAACCAGAAGTACATATTTACCATTATCATTCATTCCTATAAACCAGCGGTTTTAAAACGGGGTGCCGTGTGCCGCAAGAATGGCACTAATGTGCTTTACAGATGGTGAAACGGTTTAAATTGTGCAAGATTTATTTCATTTCAAAACTAAACTGTTAAAGATTTTTTTCATTTATTTCATTTCAAAACTAAACTGTTGAAAACAGTTTAGTTTTGTACTTTTAACAAGTGGTTCACAAATAATTTCAAATACCTGTATAAACAATTTTGAGTATTGTTTGCTTATAAAGTACCATAATTAAAAGTATAAATAATTTTGAGTGTTATTTTTGAAATTACACAGTATCAAATTAATTGTTTCAAAAAGATATTTAGAAAAGCTTATTTAGGAGCAAAAAATTAGGTAATGACTATAATTATTTTTTAAAGCAATCGAAATGATGCCTAATTTTTATCAGATCGGCAAGACAATATTTTTTGGTGTGCAGCAGAATTTTAGTAATTTGATTGTGTGCCATAAGATGAAAAAAGTTAAATATCGCTATTTCAAACCGATTCCGCAAGGAGAAATGACTTCTACACCCCATGAGCCTCTGTCAAGTAGCCACAAACGAAGAACTATTCTTGTTTCCAAAGACGATGGGTAGTTGAATCTTACATTCTTAAGTAAAAGCAATTTTAGCAACAAATTCACAAAAACATTTTTGCGGTTAAAACGACACATCATGAGATAGAACCATACGGAAATTCTTCTAAACTAATGAAAATGCTCATAACTCCGAACGCGGGTACCACCCGATAACCGATTGTTGCACTATTGAAATTTAAACTTGCAATCGAGTGTTTATTGAGTGTCATGTTATCGGTATCGCCTTTTACACCTACTCTCTCGCATATAAATAGCATTTGTCCGTTCCGCTTGAAAGTGTTACTTTGAATTTCGGAATCAGCGCATTTCCCCAAACCGTAATCGACAGTTTCTCGTCTTTGGAGCTGAGATGAAGATAGTCTTTTTTAATAATTTGTTTTCCACACAGACTTAAACTTATATTGGCATGCAAAACTTTAGGAGCACCATTACATTTAAAGATTGCAACCTCAAAACGAAACAGTCTGTTTTGATTTGTATAACAGAGGTATATAACTAGCTAATTAGCGTCGCACTGGAGATTATTGGCGATAGTCCGGTATTAATTGTGACACGTTGCGCGAACACTAAGCCGATATTGTATTCCGACTATCCTGGTTGGGTGGAAAAGAGGGTCAAGGCCAATTCTATCCTCCGATCTAAATATGACGTGAGACACAATATTACTCTTCAGCCCATGTTGTTGAATGCCTACGAATGTCTTTAAGACCTATTGACATGTGAGTTTCGTCCTTGCTTTGAGAGACAACTTATTGGAACTTTCTAGGGCCTCTCCCGCTACACCGTAATGGCAATAGTCTGTGCGGAGGGGACTGCGCCCCCAACTAAGAAGGTATTAATTGTGAAGGGAAAGATCCGGAGACAACACCTCGCAAATTTGAACCACGGTCAGATGACGAGGCCAACACTTGAGCTGGCACCCCCTCTCCAAACTTCCACACCTCGCCAATGGACATTTGAGGCCACGGCAAATTTGACTTGCACCAGCCCCCGCATACACGACGGTCTGTGGTTGGACCAAGTTTCGAACTAGCAACCCTCCTTTTTCTAATCCGTTACTCTTCCAACTAGTCTATCGGCCCCTTGCATAACCGAGGATACTCAATAGAAAGTTGGTGCTTATTCAAAATTTGGAATCCTGACGTCATAGGTTCGGGGGCTCTAACCAGGGCTCCAACATATGAATTTCTTGTTACCGCAGGAATTCCTCCACAACCTCATCCTCAAACGCTGTCCAAAGCCTGCATCAGTGTTCTAGGTGGTGATGCAGCCTACAAAGAATCGCCCCCTCTCTCTCCTTTTTAGTCTTTTTCAGTTACCCTTCTGTCTCATGGTGTTCGGTGCAGTGTCACCACTTTAGTTCACAGAGTTTTTTACTGTTCAATTCTGTTCCTGTTATTGTTTTGTTTTTACTGATCAGTTCGAGAACTCTCGACGCACCTTTTGTATTGTTTTCCCATATCTAGGTCACATTACTGCGAAGTAGCAGTTGAAAACCTTACTGTGACTTTTGAATGCCAGTGTATAACCAAAAATATTTTTGAAAACGCCTTTAACATGGGCATATTTTCCCGTCGAAATCGAATCAGGCTTGCATCAAAAACTAAGTTTCCTGTATGAAAATATGAATGACTTTTTACGTTTTATGCAGTTAGAGCAATTAATTTTTTGAAAATGTAAACAGACAATTAAAAGGAAACACTCTTCAAATTGTGTGATGACGTGTGATATAGAATATGATCACTTCCACATGACTTCTCATTCGATACCTCCCTGGTGTATTTCTCTCTTCTGTGCCAGTAAAATTTTCATTGTATGTGTTTGTCCATTACTTGATGCTGTATGTCTTGCGTCTGGCGCATCTGGCGCTGTTCTAAATATGGCCCTTGCGCCATAAAATTCAATGCAACCAACCAAACACATTACTTTTCTGCCTGATCTTTTGTACCAAAGTACTTCTAAGAGTTTGACTAAAGGAAAAACCGTTGTTTCTCGGTGATGATGAAACACCTGTATTTAATGACGCAAATTCCACCTGCAATTTGGGAGTTGGGGGATAATTTTGAATACCTTTATTAGTTCAGTGTAAGGTCCTCAAATTCATGCTTTGTTACAGAAAGACATTACACATTATGAAGAAGTCAGAGCTGTGAATAATAAAGTTGTATGTTCTTGGCGTGTTTACTAAATTCAAAAATACTTACTTGTCCTGATCAAATAGAAGAGAGTCTGATACTACTGAATCTCTTGATCAGTCTGTATAGCAATACTCATTTTCACATTATTCTCGAAATATTCTTTTTGTCATATTAAATAAATCATGGTCTAATCCAATAATATACGAGGTTAGATTGCTTAAAATTTGAGGAAGGAAGAGCGACACACTTTTATGTGAAAATGTGATGGAGGGACATTTACATAAAGTTTGGGAATTAAATGTAACCTCTCCCCGAAAATTTTGGTTCCTGAAATTCATTATTCTAAATATTAAGTTTATTTGAATTGTTGCATCCTCACTACTTTTTATTTAAAGTGAAAAAGGGTTGCTTGGTTTGTTTCATAGAATTTTCTGTCGTATGTGTGAGGCTTCAGATTAGATGCTCCCCGTAACATTTTAACTTCTAATTTGCAATAGTTCCCTTTGATCACTTCTATTCCAAAGCAATTCTCATTAAGAGAATTCGTGCTTTATCTTTTCACAAGTTTTCAAGTGAAAGCTGTTATAGCTTGCCCGAGTAACTTCAGTGCTTTCTGGCCCTGGCTGTTTTGCATTCTGATATCACAAATCACGCGATAGATTGCAACACATTCGAGCATTCATTTCTACTCACTCATCTACCCATATCTATTGCTATCCAGATTGGAAATCTATCCAAACTCACTATTTAACCATAGAAACTCGGCATTTAAACATTTAAAGTAGGATTTCAAAATCTATCTGAATATGTTTAAATGTTATATAAGAAGTAGAGTACAAGCAATTAGCACTATGAATGTTATATCAAAGGATAGAAAAGAATTTGCACTATCACATCCATCCAAAATAGTCATACGTTACCGATGTTGCTTTGTTCAATACAATTTCCTCCTAAAATTCGTAGTATTTGTATGAGAGTTAGAAATCACATAATATTCATAAAATGTACTAGCTCTTTCATAAGAGTATAAATTCTGCCTATATAAATAAACAATTAGAATCGAAAACACGTTTTTTTGTCACATTACAAACTTGTAGTGATGCTCCCAAAATTTGAAGAAAAAAAATTTATAAAAAAACTTGCTATTCTGAAAAAAATGTGCTTAATAAACCTTTCTTTTCTAAAATAAATAATTTGTAATTAAATATTTCTATAAAAATATCTATTGAACAATTTCATCAAAAACAAAGATGCCTTAATAATGCACTTTTGTCAAAGCTATACAAGGAACACTTTTGTGCAATTTAAACATACGTTATATCTTTCTACTCAAAAAGCATTACAGTGATTGTCAAAGAAAAATAAAAAAAACGGCTCTTATATAACCATTAAAGCTCGTGCTGCCATCTAGATATTTCATATGCATATTTTCTGAATATTGTCGTTTTTACTCGAAGGAAATAAGTTTCCTGATTTTCTTCTGATGCAATAATTTTTACCCCAACAGAATTGTTATTCCCTCCTTCATTTCTCATTCTTTAAAAATTCGTAAGTACAATTTTTATATTCGACAGATATTATGGAGATATTCTTTCATAAAAATTCGTAAGTACAATTTTTATGAAAAAATATCTCCATAATATCTGTCAAATTTTAATCGTTTTCAATATTCTCGTACATTTCTCGAAATTAGCCGTGTTGCCGTAGAAATCTGTAGGAAACATTACAGAACCTGAACTTTTAAAGAAAACCTGTAAACTTAAAACAATTTTAACCAGTAGTTCTTTTTAAATTGGTGTCCGCATTTTTGTAGAACATATTTTTCGAAATGTGTTTCACTTCTAAAAACAATAATTCACAATTTAAACATCAAATTTTGATTATCTTCGTTAACGCTAACATTGAATTAAAAATCCATACAAGATCGGAATGAACATAGGAAATAAAAGTAAGATACATAATACATACATGATTTCTCATTAAGTAACTCGGCCTGGAACAGTTGGAAGAGCAACGGATTAGCAACCAGAGGGTTGTGAGTTCGAATCCAACCAAACACCGTCGTGTACAAAGGAGGCTGGTGCACGTTAAATCTGTCGTCACCTCAAATGTCCTCACGTTGGCGTGTTGTGGAAGTTTGGAGAGTGGGGTACCAGTTCAGATGTTGCATAGTCATCTGATCATGATTTAAAATTACATGGTGTTGTCCTCGGATCTTTCCCTTTGGGATTGATACCGGACCGTCACCAATAGCCTGTTGTGTTGCTCCAGTGTGAGGTTAATTAAAATACCTACCTACGTACAATACTACCTACTACGTTAATTAAAATACCTACCTCCGTCAGTACAATACATTAAATAACTCAGTTTTTGAAATTCTAATTATTCTTGAACATCCAAAAAGTAGGACTTCAGAATAGTGTCCATCGTAAATAGAAAATAAAAGAATCTTTTGATGTTGCATTACGAAAACGTTGCCACGAAGAAAAAAGCGTTGCAAAATTTTAAATTGTGTGTTAATTGCTAACGATTTCAAATTGAATCTTCACAATTAAATTTTCACAATGAAATAAATGAAACAGAACCCGCAGAAACGTTGTGAACATTTTTTATACGATAGTGGCGCCCTCAGTGAAGAAAAAAGCATACTATTTTATAACGAATATTAGCAACGATAGCTTTTAAAAACGATAGCGAAACTGTTTTAACCTGTTTTTTTACGGGATTGATAGAAAACGTCTGCAGCGGCTGTCGGGATTTTCGATATGTCTAATGAGAGCTGTATTACGGGCTGGAGAAACAAAAATGGTTGCTTGTTCGCGACTATTGTTGAAAGCGAACTAATGGATGTAAAAGACTGAATTATATTTTGAGAATTCTATTCTGTTGACTGTGAATGGGATTTCACAATGCACACATATGGACTATCTTTCTCTAAAAGTCCTTACGTTTACAACAGTTCGTTGGTCTAGAGGAAGCTGCTTTCTTTGTTCCATTAAAAAACTAGTTTTACGCAGTTCTTCGATTGAAAAATAATAAAACAAATTATAAAAAAATTGAACATTGCAAAAATAAATGTACGACGTATTTTTTATCATAAATGTTTTCACGTTCAACTTTCCTCTGAGTGGCAACAATAAATTTTGGTCGGAGGACAGTGCTTGTGGCAGGAAAGTGAAATGAACTGTAACAAAGAATTTTCAAATCAGAACAGCCTCTACTAAAAAGTATTCGTCAATACAATTAGCAGTGGTTTCAACTCTGGTTTTTTTATGTGATTCTTTACATATTTTCTTATTTATTCTCTTGTTTCAGCAGCTACAAAATGGAGAAATTATTTCCAGTTTTCAAACAACTCTCATGTGAAATATGTTACTGTTTCTGAGGTGTTGTTAATGTGTTAACTCTTGATGTGGATAGTTAAAGTTTTAAAAGTGTACACAATACATCCTTCTTTGATGTACGGAATACGATATATCTTTTGAGTGTGTAAAAATAAAATAGTTTTGAAAGCATTGTATTTGTGGATCATACATTTTAAAGCTTGCAACCACTTTTTCAGTTTTGTTACTTTTAAGATGTTACGTATGAGAGGAATTTTCAGTGTAAATAAACAAACCACCAAAAGCGAAGATTTTATCCCAATACGGAATACGTAAATAGTACACACATTCTACTACAAAAACACTTGTAATCATCTATTATACATTTAGATATACAGAAAAATCCTCTCATGCGTCGCCAATAGCCCGTTAAGTTGCTCCAGTGCAACGTCAATTATATACCTAACCAACCTAACCTCTCATATGCATTTTTATATTAAAATAATTTCCAAACTATAAGGTTCTATTTATGAAGGTCCGGTTCAAAATTACTTGGTGTTGTCCTCGATCTTTCCCTTGGGGATTATTCCTTGGTCGTTGTCAATAGCCAGTTGTGTTGCTCTAGTGCGACGTTAATTAACTACCTACATACCATAAAAATAACGAGTTGTTTTCCGTGGAATTTAGAACTGAAGACAAGTAACATTTTAATCCAAGCGCAATCTTGTAATTGAATTATGTCCAATTAATTCTTGAAAAAGTTTCTCATGGAGGCAAAATTGTTTTGTAATAATAATTTCTCCTGTGGTATATCGTTTTAATAGAAATGATATCCAGTTTGTATTATTCTGAGTATTACAGAGTATTAGTATAAATCACACCAAATTTCCCACAATCAGTAACATGAGAAATTTGATTCGATTTATACCAGTGTAAAAAATGCTTTCAAATATTTTAATATTTTAAATTTCCTTTTCTCTAAGACTAAACAGTTTATTCCCAAGCCCACCCCTACATTTTCTCTCTTACTTTAAGCCTTAAAAGATACATTTTTAAAAACTTTCAATGAAAAAAAATTTCTTGGTCAATAATTTCTTTTTACTTAGATCTCGAAGTTTTAAGTCTTCATCTCAATATGAAAATGTTAAAAAAATTTTCAGTTTTTCAAATTTGTTATCTGAAAAACATTAAGGCGGTATAGCAAGTACTTTATTAAATACGAGTACTCATTTGCCTTAAATAACTATGTGAACATTTTTATACATATGCAGCACAGAAAGTACTGTGAGAGGCATTTTCTGTGAAGTTAAATATTTCTGCGGCTAAACATGTTTCCTATACGTATTCCGAACGTGACATCACTTGAATGGTTTTTCGAATGCGATTTCAGCACATTGGCAATAAAAATTCAAAAGAATAAATTCAGAATTGATATATGATAGCTGATTAGTCAACGTCAATCAGATTGAAAACAAATACCGCCAAAACGGCGATAAACTACATTTTAAGGTAAATTCGATATGTAGCATGCCAGAGCATTTGGATAGCGGAAGTAAAATCTTCTCAATGCAACTGATTTATTTGCACTGAAAATCCCTCTCAGAATAGTCTATCTCGTCGGCCCCGACATAATCATCGACCTTCTAATGAAATAGACAGATCATGTGGACGGAGTCGCTGTCATAAGATCTCTGATGGGTAAATCACAAATCGACTTAGCTGATTGGCTATGGAAGCGCAGACTTGTGTTTTTGATCATAGTGGATAGTCACTTTAACCAATCAATAATTTAGGATTCATGCTTTTACCCACAACCACGTGACAGATCTTCAAACCGAGCAACTGGAAGAAATAACATGAAGATGCGGGCCCATGCTGTCTATTTCATTTTAAGGTCGATAGGCATAATCTGATGACGTCACTACTTCCCATTCGTGTTCAAGTTGAAAGAGTTTATTTAGTTGATGCGAGAAAAACCATTCTTTCGTCTATTTTGTTAGTTTCGTTCCCCCATTTTACAAAGAGCAGTACTGTATAAGAATGTCAATATTGAAGTTATCCTTTTACGCTCTTAAAACTGCGAGTCAAGAGAGTTTACTGAAAATCACACATAATTAATTCACTAGGGTTTACATTCAAAGTATAAGAGATTAAAATTTTAGACTAGGGATGGGGAATCTGGCCTTCTACGTCCTTAAATGTGGTCTTTTGACTGATTTCAATTGATGAGTAGGATGATGTATGTGAGTCATTTGAAGAATACGCAACAGTTATGGACCTATTAATTGGAGAGTACAATGAAAGGTTCACTAACTGAAAATCATGACATCGCACTCAAATTAGTATTTCAGCCTCACCTAGTTGATGTCACCAAGGAACCTGGATCTGCAGATAGAAATGATACAGTTTTCAGTAGATGACGATTCAAAGTCATTGTTTGATGATAAGAAGGATCCAATTGAAGTATGGAAAAATGTAGACGAATACTGACGCCTACGGCAACATGCCCCCGAAATGATTTCTTGCTTTTCAACCACTTATTCCTGCGAATCTAATTCTCCTACTTAACCCAAAACAAAACGCCCTTAAGTTCCCGTCCCACACATGATGGATACCTATCTAGAGGATCAATTGAAACTGTGGATCTCCATGCTGCAAGAAGTTTTCCATTTTCTGAAATTATTAAGGTAGGTATTTTAATTAACGTCACAATGGAGCAACACAACGGGATATTTTGAAATTATTAAGTGCATAGTAAATATACTTTTGCAAAATAATGTATATTTTTGACTACATTTAATTTTGAATAGGTAAAATTATTAAGCGCATAGTAAATAGATTTTTAGAAAATAATAAACATTTTTGAGTATATCTAATTAAAGTTTCTTGAATGCGGTCTTATTTGATTACAGCTAAACTAATGCGAACTTCCAACATGAAAATCTCCACCATTGCTTTAGACACTGTATTATTAGTACACTGCTGGCCACCCAAATTGCAACACCAAGAAAGACAAGAGATATCACAACAAAATTTATTTTGTAGATAACATGTTGACCAAGTATCAAATGATTAAATTTATAGACTTCTGTGAAGTGTGGTTCCTGCCAAAATCAGTAGCCAGAGTAGCCGCCATTGTTGGAGATCACCGCTGCCACACGCCTCGGCATTGATTCGAAGAGACTTTGGATGTGTTCTTGGAGTACAGCAGACCAAGCAGCTTCCACACGTTGCCAAAGTTGATCTGGTGTGGCAGCTGGGGATGTATTCTGGGTCAATCGTTGAGCAACCATGGACCACATGTTTTCTATCGGCGAAAGATCCGGAGAGCGAGCTGGCCAGGGAAGCAATTCAATCTGGCGATTGACGAAGAACCCTTGGACAATGCGTGCCACGTGTGGTCGCGCATTATCCTGTTGAAATATGGCTGTGGGCAAGCCCTGAAGGTAAGGAAGGACAACTGGCTCCAACACCTCGGAGATGTAGCGCTGGCTGTTTAAAGTACCGGCAATGCGTACTAGAGGAGTGCGAGAGTGATATCCAATACCGCCCCATACCATAATACCCGGTGCAGGAGCAGTGTGGCGGTGCATAACGCAGCTGTTCAGCATCCTCTCTCCACGGTGTCTCCAGACTCGAATCCGACCATCGTGGTGTTGCAGACAGAAGCGTGACTCGTCAGTAAAGACAATTTCATTCCATTCTGCCGTCCACATCCTTCTTTCATCGCACCATTGGCGGCGGAAACGTCTGTGGTTCTGCGTCAAGGGTAGACGAAGCAATGGACGTCTTGCGGACAGACCACTCTGCTGTAAACGGCGTCGAATGGTACGCGCAGACACTGGATGATGCGGTACAGACTGAATGTGCTGTGCTATGGTTCGTGATGTGGCTGAGCGATCCGTCACTGCCATACGCACGATATGCCTGTCATCACGTGAAGTGGTGCACTGAGGTGGATGCGATCGAACACGTCGGTCCGTCGTACCCTCCTGCATCCAACGATCACATATCCGCATTACAGTTGTTTGGTTTCGTCCAACACGACTACCGATTTCCCTGAAAGATAATCCACAATCTCGGTAGGCCACTATCCTTCCTCTGTCGAACTCGGATACTTGATCAAAAGATGATCGCTGTTTTCTACGAGGCATAATTGATCGTTTTTTTGAAAAAACCACAAGAAAAACACAATTGCCGCACTTGAAATCGCCAAAATCTCCAAGCCTTAAATAGCGCTTTGAAGTGGCGCCACAGGCGCGTGTGATGTGCGTCTGCGCTGAAATTCTAATCATTTGCATATCTCACCTCCGCTAATGCATGTTGTAAATTTCATATTATTTGCATGCTTCCTTCAGGGTGTTGCATTTACGGTGGCCAGCAGTGTATTTGAATAGTATTTTGAGGATAAATATTTCCACAACTAACGTATTGATACTCGTATGCAACTAATTCCGATTGTTTCTTCGAATATACTTGATGAGTAAATTCTTATTTAGTAATATGACCTGCTTAATAACCTGAAGCACTTACAAAGTAATGATTTTTGTGTTCTTACTAAAAACATAATACAACAATTTTGATAAATCTAATGACCAATGTTTAATTGGTAGCAGAAAAATGCTGTGACAATTTTTGTAGGTAGGTAACCCAGTAAGTCCCGGGTTCGAATCCTGGTCTGTAAGCACATAGATGTTGTTGATTGTCCCTGCTAGGAGTAACGGCGGCTTACCCACTGGGTTCTCCCTCACCAATAACTACAAGTTCGCTCCTTGTAGTATCGAAGGCTGAAGGGCAGTAAAACAAATTCAGATACATGTGAAGATTCTTACAAGAGCAGTTTCCTTTGTGAACATCCTTTTTATTATACAGTTTTGAACCGTACTTTATAGTATTTGCTACTCATTGTAGTTTGTTATAATTGCTAATGTTTGTAATTCGCTCAAGTAAACATAATTTTAATTTCCTAATTTCACTATTTCTGTATTAAGCGGTTTAATTTATTACATGGATTATTGTCTGTTTATAGGCGCTTCACAGAAAATGCTTTCCAACCTTTACTTAACTCTCCAAATGATTTCGACGAGGTATCTCGTCCATACATATTTACCGATTTTTCTTATGACGAGTTGTATCATCGTCAAATGTTGTCGATTTTTTTTTATGACGAAATCAAGATCTAGTCAGTTTTCTTCTAATGACGAGATATCTCGTCGAGGCAACCAGCAGGAGGGGTAAACAGCCTTTACTTTCTTGTGAATTCTTATACATGTGGTGTGAGAATGCATTTCATGTTTAAAAGCAACAAAATATTTATTTATTATTAATAAGTTAGTATGTGGGACAAAATTAGCATGATTTCATAAAGAACATCAAACTTAAAGTTTATATAGAATATTTATAGTTCAACAAGTTGAGATACCATAGACATAATGAGATCAGCTTACATATTTGGGTGATATATAATTTCGTTGATTTTTCGTGAATAGCTTATTAGAAAATCTATTTTTTATATAAACCATGAAGAAAATTTAAATACAATCACAGCAATCAGTTCAGAATTTATCACAGGAAGTCAACAAGAGGAGTATAAATAAAAAAACTTCAACGTCTACATATTTTGAAGGCTATGTTAAAAAACAACACAAGGAGACAAAGCCATGACAAGGTTAGCACTACAGAAGAGATATCATGTTTTTATTGCTTATATAACCTTTTAAGATATAAAATTCTGTGATGGTAAGTATGAATTTGTTGTTTTGAAGACACAGAAAGCGCTACAGATTTTCAAACCTCAGAAAAAGTTTTCGTATGTTCCTACATTTTCAAAACTTTTATTTTTGTGCCTTGATTGTACTTTGTGGAGTTTACACCCACCCCTTCATAGATATGTATTTTTAAGAATGACATATTCAATTACAGTTTGTGTGAGGTTTTGATCGATCACTTAAAGCAAAAATCCGAATATGCAGTTTTGTGATATCATGGTACACTGGATTTTAACGCTGTATTCATACTTTACTCTTCTTCACTCTCTTCCTCCTCCTCCTCTTCTTCTTCCTCCTCTTCTTCTTCCTCTTCCTCCTCCTCTTCTTCTTGCTCCACTTCTCTTCGTGCTACAGGGGTTGGCTGAAACGTGACTTGCTTGACCGCCGTGGCATTGGACATGACCGTCGTGGTTGTCGTGGTTTTTGATTGGTGAATGTATTCTCCTTCCAGCTGAGTGTACTCGATGTGCTGCGTGCCAGGGGGCGTCCTGTACGTTGGGGGTACAGAAGGACCCCTTGGGTGCTTGTTATAGTCCTCGAACCTCCCTAGTGAGTTGACTGGACGAGGGGAGGGTTTTCGGTTGGGTTGGTACTCACTGCCCTTAGGGGGCCATACTTCATCTGTGCACCTGCGAGTGGGGGCGGTGCGTGGGGCAAAGGGAGGTGGTCTGTTGCCGAGAGCATTGGCTTCAGGATTCCAGGCGTCCTGTACTCTACCATGGGACAGGGAGTTGACGTCGTTCAGATTGTGTTCTTGGCCCTGTCTGGGAGGAGGCCAAACGAATTTTTTGCCTTGACTACCTGTAAAAACAATATAACATTTACTGTCTGTCTATGAGAAGAACTGCTCCAGACACAGTCTAGGTACTGGTGATCACTATAGAACAGGTCTCGTATATTTTGAGTGGGGATGAGGTTTTAGGGACTTTGGCGGTGGATGCTTTGGCCATTCATCGCCATTTGGTTTTGAATGTAGCTCCTTGCAGTTGTGTATCCTATTATCGCAGAAACGCCAGGAGAGCCAATTTTTGCCAAGTGTGCCAATGTGACCAACTCAAATACCGCAAGAATTCCATATAGAAAATGGGCCAAGTCCGGATTCTACGGCAACAGACAGCCTCAGGCTTTCTACCTGGAGCAATTCTCGTGGTAGATAGACAGCATGTTCAAGACCTATAATGTTACACTCAAGAATACACTCAACTTTAACATGTTGTCAAGTTTTTATGTTATGTAATAGCAGTCACGGAGTCAGGGTTTATTTCGGTGCAAAGTTAGAAATGGGATTTTGTAAACAATTTTGTCTTATCACGCTTTTAAAATGTTTTTTTTATCTGATCTTTAATTACCAGAGAATGATTTTTGAAAGGACTACTGTAAGCGTACAAAAAGTGACACATCGCGACTGATGTAAGAACAGGAACGACTGTAAAATGGTTGTTTCGCAAATATTTACGAAATAAATTACTTTAAGTAGCATTAGGTAAGGAAACTTTGGCTCTGAAAATTTACTTTTTACTTTTGTTTCAATGTTAGTGAATTGATTCGATTCGTAGATGTGGGAATATGTGAGAAAATGGACGAGTGTCAGTAGAAAAATTATGTCCATTATCTTTTTTCATACTTCTTAATGGTACAACTATTGAATTATTAATTGACTATTAATTTAGAAAAAATAATAGTTCTATTTCGAATAAAATAACTACTATTCTATTTAAATTATCAAAAAAAGTATTTCATGCCATTTATAGTATTTTATTTGTAGAGATATTCTAAAAATTAGAAAAGAATACTCTTTCAGGAGGGGTGGCTCCCCAGAGTGTACTCTAGTTACACCACTGTCCTAACCGAACTACTCTGACTCCACTGTCAAGAAACAGTTAAGATTTTCATTGGCCTTAAGAACTGGCAATAATGAAAGTACTACCAAACAGAAATTATGTCAAATTAATGTGAACTTAGAAAGTTCGACTAGCTGTAATAGCTATTTATCTCACTTTTCGTGAGAGTTTTTGCAAATTGTTGTCTGATAAATTCACGACCTTGTCTCAACAGTTCCACAACCGCAAACACAGAAACATTCCAATGCCTAATACATCAGTCACAGTGCATCGTCACAAACGCTTTCTGTAGACACTTAATCACGGAGCAAAAATAACTGGGAGAGGGTCTTGTGGTTAGAGAAAAATCCTGTTTTATTCAGGGTTACACCATCTTGAGACGTTGACGCTTAGTAAAGCGTTGAGGAAATGTTTCACTCAGGCAACTGCAATGAGTATAATGGTCTGAGATAGCTATTAATCACCCTTCTAGAGCAAACTTTGAGCATCGTGGTTGGTAAAGAACACCCTAACATCGGCTCCTTGAAAATCGTGGTTGTTAAATAACACAATAAACATGATAACTACTCCTTAGCAAATATGGCATCTTTCAATAAGACATACTACCAAGTCACACTACGAAGGTTAGTTAGAAGATGGAGGGGGAAATTTCCCATATTAACCACATGGTGGTTGTCTCGAAGAGGTATCTTGTCATAAGCAAAGCTAACCAGTCTTGATGGATGAGATACATCGTTATTAGAAAAAAACTGACCAGATCTTGATATCGTCATCATAAAAAAATCGACAATATCTTGACGAGATATCGCGTCATTAGGAAAATTGGTCAGATCTTGATGGATGAGATATCTAGTCGAAACTACTTGGAGGGCTAAGACAGTTTCTACGAATTTATGAGTACTGGGGAATCTTCTAACCAATCACGATAGTAAACATCAACTGCCATCTAAAAACACCTCGTTCGATACATTCCCTTTCGAATTCGAAAGCTTGGTGACGAGAGTACTTACATACGATAAGAAGTTTACTTACACTAGCTACGTAAATTTTGTTAGATAAGTAGATTTCATTAGATAAGTGGTTTAAATGCTTTGGATCATCTACATATTGTCATACACGATATATCATGAAAATATAATGTTAATGTCAAATAATAAACAGGAATAATAAAAGATGAATTATGTTGGAATACGAACAGCAAACTTTTGATAGTTTATGGAGTCACCATAGGAACGTGCTGGAGCATGTAAATTCAAGCTCGGGTTGATGTTTAAATTTATTTTAATTTTACTATTCATTCTGCGTGCAACTTTCCCGCGCAAACTTGGTTTTTATCTTTAATCAGAATTGGAACTCTGACTTGGAAGAACGTTGAAGTTAGTTTTCAGAACAGTTTCAGAGCAGTCGGTGTCATGTTAATATGTAGTTTTAATAAATGTCATGTTAGGTTTGTGGTTTTGAATTCCAGTGCAACTTTTCTACATGCACTATTTCGTAATACAGTTCACCTTAGAAATTTCTAGGACACTTTGGTTCTTCCATAGACAAAACGCTTTGAAGAATAAAGTTGTGTTCGGAGTACTATTTCTAAATTTGAAGTATTCCGGAATTGGTATTCGGGTTAAGCATGCAAATTTTAATACTACCTCGTTGTTTCTGTAAAATAAATGTTACAGTTTTGATAATCCCTTTTGTGATTACTGTTGAAACCTGCATTAGAGTTGAACAACTCAACGAATTAAGCGAACATAAAAATGTAGCTACATTTATCATATGTAATATAACTACACTACTCGATCTATTCTTACCTTCGTGCATGACTGTCGGAGAAAACCCCGTCCTGGGCATATGCCGGACACTGGAATACTAAAATAAAAGAACAATATGTTTAAAAAATATTTTTGTGTACACGCTTTGCAAAAAGTGATTTTAGTTAAATAAACTTAAACAAGACAGTGTACTGTTACTGATAATTTTTATTTTATAATATTTAAATAATAATTGTTCCATTTTTAGATTGTAAGGTGCCAAAAATCTCACAACTAGATAATTTTGAAAATTATTTACATACATTAAGGTAATTCGTTCTTTACAAATATGTGTATTGGGTATTCAATTAACCCTCTGAGTGTCATGAGTTTTCCCGAGTAAAGTGTAGGATTGTTCCCCCCCCCACACATCGTACATAATGACTAAATAACCGCATCTATTGACTGAAAGAATCCTAGGTAAGATTCTATAGGTCAAAACTGGTTAGAGGTCATGTAGGAAAGATTGCAGAATGTATAGATGCTTGTGAACTTCTTAGAGGGTTAAAAATTGAATAGCGCTTTTTTATTAGTTAATATAGTATATGAATGACTGAACAAAACACAAACAACAATAAATTCATTGCTTATTTATTATAACATACTCTATGTGTAAATTTAGTGCGTGAGTTATAATTAAAATAAAAAAGATTACTAATTAATTAATTTATTAATATTAATTACTTTCGAATATCATTTATAGTGTGAATGGCAATAAAAATACACTCGATTTTATCATGAAATCGGCTTGAAGCTGACGTTTTCCATTGAGAAGACTGCCTTTGTTTCAGGATCAAGCGTAGATCTGGATACAGACCGATTTGGACTCAACTCCGCTCGTAATTTTTCCATGCAATCTGGATCAGTGTTGACCACTTAACTGATATAGGGCTCATAGCGTTTGTCTGCCACATAATAAGTAGGGTTCGAACATTGGTTTATAAGCGCATGGATGTTGGTGGTTGTCTTTGACGGCGGTTTAACCTCAAGGTGATCCTTCACAAATAACCACCAGTTTTACCCCTTGTAGAGCAAAAGAGGTTAGTGGTCGGGCATTAAAAAGAATGATCAACAGTGAAGCA
Source organism: Meta bourneti (assembly GCA_933210815.1). Taxonomy (NCBI): domain Eukaryota; kingdom Metazoa; phylum Arthropoda; class Arachnida; order Araneae; family Tetragnathidae; genus Meta; species Meta bourneti. The sequence continues at coordinate 23,454,087 of OW119924.1, read as the reverse complement.
TTTCAGCATATATCTTTTGTAAGGATTATTTTAGCTGGAAATAAAAATGCGAATACGGAATACTCGTACACTGTGTACTCGCAGACTGAAGGGCAGTACGAACTAGGAAAAAAATAAGAGGAATAGTGTTGCATGTGCTCAAGTCCTACTTCCAGACTGCATTTAACGAATAAAAATATACTTCCTGGTTGGAACTAGTAAATGATTGTTACATCTGTTTATGCACATGCAGCTGACTCATTACTTACTTTTGGAGGCCACACATCGTCTCTCCTTCTGATTTTGACCAATGTGGGCGACTCAACTGGACTGTATTCTTCTTCTTCACCCATTATTGCAGAGGAAGTCGATCTCTCTCTCACGAGTTCAAAATCGGCGGAATACTGTTCCTATCGTTGGATCTCCTCTGCACGCCTGATGTCGCGACAGCAACCTGTGATGAGAAACAGGATTTGATTTTAAAAATTTGACCCGCTACTGAAAAAGGGAAGTTTCCTCTTAATTACAGGCAACTTAATTAACACACCCTATAGAATTTAACGGTACTCTAAGTCAAACATTTTAACCTTTTTCTTCTCTTTGCACGCATAACATAATTACTAAAATTCTACGGCGCAACAAAAAAATATATTATACTTGCTGATCCGACAAAAAATAGGAATAAGTTAGCTTGCCTTACAAAAAGTATTATTAATTACCAACCCCTTTTGATCCAAATTGGCCTTTTAAGAAATCTTTTAGAAACAATTTATTTATGGTACTTTGCATTAAAAATAGTACTCAAAATTATTTATACGGATATTACTTGAAATTATTTTTCAACGCACTAGCTAAAAATTTAAAAATAAACCATTGAAATGAAATCTTGCACATTTTAAATCGTTCACCAGCGCCATTCTTGCTTCACACCAGTGTGTCGAGGCACATAGATTGTATATCTACTCTACGTTGTTCGAGGATCTGACATCTACAACCCCGGGATCCCAATAATAGATTAGATGAAGAACCCTTCATAAAAAAAATAAATATGCATCCAAGTTCTAAATGTGTAACTTCATGTATAAGTTTTTCTCTTTCTCTATACAATTATACCTTTACTACTTTCCAAGCAATTAAAAAAATTATAAGTTTTTGAATTTAGAAAACAGATTATTATAGCAATACAAAAACTTTTCATATTTCCCGGGGTTCCCTTAGACTTCTGGTACCGATACCATGTCACCTGGGACCCTTTCTAAGTGGGGGCCATGCTGAATCTTAAAAAGGAGTTTTCAATTCAAGAAGCTCATGTTCATAAAAAAAATATTTGAATTAATTTATCTTTTATTTGCATTTTATATGTGGATTTGCTTATTCTAGCTTTGCTCAGACTTTTCGTTTCACGTTTTTAAATCTTCGATATATAGAGGACGAGCCCATTTAGCTACCTGTTCTGTTTCCCAAACGATCATTCTATGATAATATAATTAGTTACGTTCACATATCTTTCTTTCAAAGGCAGTTCTGGTTCTTTTAAAGTAATATTTTTAAGGTTTAAATGCTTTAAACAATGTCGTTCCCCTCTTTCTGTGTCCTACCTTTTAGAGAACCGACCTCCTCAATTCTTTATCTTACAAACTTTAACTATATTTAATTTGGGAAAATGAAACTCAATTATTATCACACACATAATGGTCTTTACTTCAAAAAATATTCTACTTATCATAATTATAAATATGTTTTCTCTCCTGATACTAAATGAATCTTAATACTAATGTTTATCTTTCCTAACACTTAATTATGTATCCTAAATCATGTGGTATAGTTGCGAATTATCAACCGGGGGGTTGCTAGTTCGAGACTCATTCCAACCAAAATGTGTACGGGCGGCTGGTGCACGTTAAATCTGTTGCCTCAAACGTCCTTTGGCTTAATGTGGAAGTTGGGTGCAAGCTCAGGTGTTGACCTCATTATCTGACAGTGGTTCAAAATGACGAGTCGTTGTCCACGGATCTTTCGCCAATAGCCCGTTGTGTTGCTCCAGTGTGACGCAAATTCAACTAACTAACCTAAATCATGTAAAAAAGCTAAGTAGTTAGTTTACTTTTGTGGATTTGAATACTGAAAGAACATTCCACTACACGTGGCGCATCTTATCCTTTTTCAGACTTCCGCCATAAAATTCAGAATTCAATCCAACCCATGACATATTTTTTAAGTTATCCAAAGGATGAAACAGGACTTCTTATTAATGTTATCTACAAAATAGGTATTTATTGTTATTGTACAATTTAAATCCAGAAATATTTTTAGACCGTCACAAAATAGTACAGATCAATTTCCTTCGCTCAGTTATATAACGAATATACTATCAGTGGTATCATCTACATAAAAACAAAGAAGGAAACTTCTGGGAATACCACAAAAAATTGCTTACGATGTATGGAATAGAATTATCAAATCCTATATTTTACCTATCCACAGTTAGCCTAGTAGAAAAGTACCGTCTGACGAAACACGGATCGAGCAGAAACGATCATAGACCTATTCTTTGACACCGAATCGGACAAAATGGGCATTTAGTGTGTTTCATTACCATTTAGATCCCGAAACGTATCTTTAATCCTTCCGAAAATTTTATTATTTTTTTATCCCACACCCGTCTCCAGCCTATAGGCTATCAGTCGACGAGCAATCAAATAGAGGTCTGAGGTGATAAAACATGTTTGAAAACACTATCAACAATATTTCCAATTGTAATGTCAAGAATTTTAGGGCAGTTCATAAAGAGGACAGCGAGATGATCTCAATACTCCACATACGATGTGCATTTACAGGTAGTCAAGTCCAGAAAAATGTCGAAATCAAGAAACTCCGACAGCCCTGGTTTCAAAATTACGAGGTGTTATCCTCGGATCTTTCCCTTCGGGATTGATACCAGACCATCGCCAGTAGCCCGTTGTGTTGTTCGAGTGGGACGTTGATCCTCCTGGTGCTTGTTTCGAAGAGCTATCTCGTCATTAGCAAAACTGACCACATCTTAGACTAGATATCTCATCCATCAAGATCTCGTTTTCTCTCGTCATTAGAAGAAAACTGACCATATCTTGATCTCGTCATCATAAAAAAATTGACAATATCTTGTTGACGAGATAACTCGTCATTAGCAAAATTGGCCAGATCTTAACCCTCCCATTGAGTCTCGGCGATGTATTTTGTCATTAGCAAAACTGATCAAATCTTGTTGGACGAGATGTCTCATAATTAGAAGAAAACACGATCACGATCATTTGAAGAAAGCTCACCAGATCTTGATCTCGTCATCATAAAACAATTGGAAATATCTTAATGACGAGATATGTCGTCATTAACCAAATTGGTCGAATCTCGCTGGACAAGATATCTCGTCGAAACCACTTGGAGGGTTAATTCAACTATCTACCCAACAGCTCTGGCAAGGAACCTGGGTTACGAGCTCTGTTTCTCAAAACATTCCACTTCTTTCCTGTAGACATTTTTTTGTAGATTGAAAATCTTTTAGTCCTGATAGATGTATATATTGTTTTTAAGCGATGATGGTCAGTCGCTTATTTTAAGGGGTGATGTCAGTTGCCTACTTGTTTTACCTCCTGTTCTCTATTTTCTCCTGTCCTCTATTTGTATTCTCCTGTTCTCGCAACTGACGGCCTGTCGCCGTTTGTGACAGCCCAAATTTCCTTCGCAAAGTAGTTCGTCCCACTTCCTTTGCTTCGGTATAAAAGGGAACCGCTATCTAAGGTAGCACCTCTTTTAAATCAAAGAAAGTTCATTCCGGGAAACACCATGAAAATTTGCTTTCGATGACAGTCTAGGATTGGCAAGAGTCCTAGACAGACTTAACTTAGTGACGGTGAGTCAACTTGTAAAGCGTTCTCTATCCGGAATCAGATAACTGTCGGAAGACGAATCTAGCAGAAACAAACAGCAACATCCCTTTACAAAATAGGTATTTATTGTTGCTGTACCAATTAGATCACAAAACGTATTTTTAATCCTTCGCAGAAGCGGTCGTTCTATTTCCTTCGCTCTGGATTAGCTCTATGACATTTGGTTTGATAGGTTCTGGGTTCGAAACCCTGTCAGGGCATGTGGGTGCTCGAAATGGTATGGAATCTATTTTGCAGTTTGGAAACCGTAGATTCCTATCTAATTAGCCCATCTGTAGCAAAAAAAAATAAAGGTCGCAAAACAAAAAACAAACCTTATGGCATAGAATGGTTGATTGGGTTTTATGACGCAAGGGACATATTTCGCAAAGCTGAGGTAGTTAGTTGAATTAACGTCACAGTATAACAACAGAAAGAGTTATTGCTAACGATCCACGATCAATCCCGAAGGGAAAGATCCTAGGACAAATCCTCTTAATTGTGAACCAAGGTCAGATGAAGAGTCACCTGAGCTGGCATCCCTCTCTCCAAATTTCCAAACCACGCCAACGTGAGGACATTTGAGGCCACGACAGATTTAACTTGCACCAGCCCCACGTCGGTTTCGGCACTTAGGACAATGCACAGTCGTGCTCGAAGTTTTATTTAAATCTTAAATAAAACTCGGTATCAACTTCGTCTAGGATAACATACACATTTAGTTAATCGAATAATCATTGTTGTACTGTATTCAGTAATTAATACCGCTTTATTGATATTAAATTTTAAAATTAAATTTTAAATTCTTTAAGAAATTCAGTTTTAAAATAGCAGTAAAAATTATTTTTAAATTTGATCATAAACGTGCTGATCATAAATCACCATTATAAGTAATGTAACATAACATATATTCTTAAGCATATTCATACAAATTATTTTAAATTTTATTCTCTTAGTAGATTGGATTAATCATTTCGGATCAGGTAAATGGAAAGAAAATGTTTCAGAAACACATACACAAGAGTTTATCTTTTAAAAAAATCAAAAGTAAATTTGAACCACGGTCAGAATACGAGGTCAACACCTGAGTTGGCATCCCACTCTCCAAACATCCGTCCCACGCGAGGATATTTGAGGTTACGTCAGATTTAACTTGCACCTGCCCCCAGGCTGGATTGCGTTTCGAACTCGCAACCTTTGGGTTGCCAATCCGCTCCTCTTCCAACCGGTCTATAGCAACCGGGCAAAGCTGACGCAAACACAAGTAATAGATATAAACACACAAGGCAGGTTTTACTGACAGATAAGAGAGAAATACACCCAATATAAGTTGCAGGAATCAAACCTGCATCACCTACAACTCGGAGATTGCTAGTGTAGTGGGCAAACCCACTGAGCCAAGCTGTCCCCCATATATAATTGAAGCGTCATGTATGGTGGTATCTATTTCAAAGCAAGTAAAATATAAGGAAGGAATTAAAGTCGCCCTGAAGCAACACAACGGGCTATTGGCATCCTGAAGGGTAGGTAGATAAGTATTTTAATTAACGTCACACTGGAGCACAACATAACTGGCTATTGGCGACGGTCCGGGATCAAACCCGTAGGAAAAGCTCCAAGAATAACACCACGTAATTTTGAACCACGGTCGGATGACGAGTTCACACCTGAGCTGGCACCCAAACTTCCACACCATGCTTACGTCAGGACATTGGGGGCCATGACAGGTTTAACGTACACCTTTACCTTTGTACACGACGGTCTTTGGTTGGATTCGAACTTGCAACCTTCGTTAATCCGTTACTCTTCCAACCGGTCTACCCCGGCATCCCGAAGGGAAAGATCGAGGACATCGCTTCGTAGTTTGAACCACGGTCAGAAGACCAGATGAGCACCTGATCTGGCACTCCAATCTCCAAACATCTACACCACGTAGACGTGAGAACATTGGAGGCCACGACAGATGTTAAATCTGTCCATGTCCACCAGCCCCATGTAGATTCTATGATTGTCAAGAGTCCTCGACTTAACTTAGCGACAGTGAGTCAACAAGGAAAGGGTTCTGTGTCCAGCATCAGATAACCAACGAAATATGGATCGGGCAGGAACGCGAGCAGAGAACCACCCTCCGCTGATCCCCACTGATTAATCAGAAGTGTAGCAGCTGTTGCTAACAAATCCCCCCACTCGGGCCAAAAGAGCGGGAAGATGTAGGCCGAGGACGGCAGGAACGGTGAATCACAACTCCTCGCTCTTGCTTTTTAGACACCGAAAATAAATAACGCACAAGGGAGGTTGAATACCTTCAATATCACTATATTTAGAGCCACAGCTCACCACACTTCTCTGATAGCGAGTGCTCGAAGGCTTGCTTCTTCTCATCACTGGATGATACACGCCTGTCAACGTGCTTCCTAATAAATACTACTTTGGAGAGTTAAGAGCAATTCTTTTTCTAAATTCCGAAAGAAAGAGTTAAAAAGCACGGGGGCGTGCCTAGGATAACAAACCTGATGGACTACATCGGCATTGATTTATTTTTCGATTTATGACTTTTTTGTGTGAAGGGGTTGTAATTTCAAATGAATAAAACGTCAACACAAGAAAACCAAAATGTAGATTTTTAAATATATTTCTTTGAAAGTGTAGAATATTTTAGAGAGTGCTACTACACATGTTCTTAAAGTCAGTTTAAAAAATTTGGTCTACTTTACTCCAAAAAATACTACTTTACTTTTGAAAGTGTAGAATATTTTAGAGAGTGCTACTACACCCTGTTCTTAAAGTCAGTTTAAAAAATTTGGTCTACTTTACTCCAAAAAATACTACTTTACTCAATACGGATAGAAACTATATTGAGGCCAAATGTGATCCACCTATCTTATTAACCCTCCAAATAGTTTCAACGAGGTATCTCGTCCATCAAAATCAGATCAATATTGCTGATGACGGGATATTTCGTCATCAAGACATTACCGATTTTTTTTATGATGACTAGAGCAAGATCTGGTTAGTTTTCTTCTTAGTTGATGATGAGATATCTCTTCCATCAAGATTCGCTAATGGTTTTGCTAATGACGAGAAACTTCGTCGAGACAACCACCAGGAAGGGTAATAAAAAAATCTGAAGCATTTTATGATTTTTTTTAGATTAAATTTAATTCAGTAAGGATACTTTTTGCAACTCTGACAGGAGCTTACGCCCTTATGGCCCCATCCTAGTTAAAAGGTTCTGCTTTTTTCGTATGTGAAGAGCTAAAAATTGTACTTAAATTAGGGGATTTTCTACAGAAATGGAACAAATTTGTCAGAATACATACTTCATTTGCCTAAAACTTTTGAGAACAATTAAGAAAAAATTTGAGAAAATTAAATAGATGGAGATAGTACCACTATAATGCATGACATTATATTCCAGGTCTAAAAGCTTAACATTCAGGATATGAAACTTTCAATCATTTCTTCGCTAGGTTACTGTTGATAAATGGCATTTATTTTTGTCAATGAAACATATCGGATGAGTTTGGGTGTATTTTTTCATTTTAATCTAACCTTTAATTAGGATTTTAATTATATTTTAATTGTAAGTGTATAATATGCATTTAAAACTGCGTAAAGTTTCATTTTGATAATTCAAAGGCTAGTTGGAAAAAAGAGATTGTCTAAAATTAGAAACTAACCACAAAATGCAAGCTGGCACCATGGCTAAAAAACTACTAGTGTATAGTTGTATTTTAGTAGGTAAAACCATTGCCTACATTAGTTGAATTTCTAAAAGAACCACAAGTAGAAAAACAAACTGATTCATAGATGATTTTTCATTATACGAACCAAGGGCCTCAAACAAACTGTGGACTAAGGCAATTATAGAAAAACCCTTAGAAGAAAAATCTTTAAAAACTTAATAAAAAGAGACAAGGTGGAGACATTTTAATAGATTTTGACGGTTTTATTTTGTTTAAACACTGGAGACACAAAACACATGCCAAAATTCAGGTCATTGCTTCAATTGATCTATTTTTATTGTGGTGGGATCAGCTTTTTGCATCTGTGTCTCATTATAGTTCAGACAAAACAGAGAAGAATAAGTAAGAACGGCAATTGGGAGCTCTAAGGAAATTTTCATTTTTGCGTACGAATCTTAAGCATTTGCCATTTAACGTTTTAAAAACTTTAAACGTTAACGTTTTAAATGTTAACGTTTTAAATATTTTAAAACATTTAAAGTATTTAAAACGTTAAATGTCAGCAAAAAAGCCAAAGAATTTTTTAAATGTTTGACACTTTAGTTCTTTTATTATGTTATAATTTCCTTTATGGGATCCAAAACCAAATAAATCAGATCTGTTCAATAATATAATATTTATTTGAATTATTTTGGAAATTTGAACCCATTGTTTTCTTCTGGTTTTGTATCAGACAGCATGGAAGAAATGCCCCTACGTATACACTTCAGGCCTCAATACCAAATTAAATGCCCCTATACCAGTTCAAATTAAGGGTGCATGATGAAATAAAAATATGACGCTTAGAACTTAATGTTTAACTTGTACAAATGTATACATTTGTGCCTTTTTTAGGCAATTGTACACCTTTGTTATCGCAGTGGGTTTGGGGCAAAAGTGGATGATGACTATATGACAGGTTGTGAAGCCAACAGTGCTGCCAACTATTCATTTAAAATTTGTTAATTTACATACGTCACAAAAATGAAAAGAATTCATTATAACCCAGGTTTTCTAATGCTGCCTATAACTGGTAGAAAAGAAAAACTAGAAGGTAATGTACACTGCTGGCCACCGTAAATGCAACACCCTGAAGGAAGCATGCAAATAATATGAAATTTACAACATGCATTAGCGGAGGTGAGATATGCAAATGATTAGAATTTCATCTCAGACGCGCATCACGCACGCCTTTGTGTTTTTCTTGTGGTTTTTTCAAAAAAACGATCAATTATGCCTCGTAGAAAACAGCGATCATCTTTTGTTCAAGTATCCGAGTTCGACAGAGGAAGGATAGTGGCCTACCGAGATTGTGGATTATCTTTCAGGGAAATCGGTAGTCGTGTTGGACGAAACCACACAACTGTAATGCGGATATGTGATCGTTGGATGCAGGAGGGTACGACGGACCGACGTGTTCGATCGCATCCACCTCAGTGCACCACTTCACGTGATGACAGGCATATTGTGCGTATGGCAGTGACGGATCGCTCAGCCACATCACGAACCATAGCACAGCACATTCAGTCTGTACCGCATCATCCAATGTCTGCGCGTACCATTCGACGCCGTTTACAGCAGAGTGGTCTGTCCGCAAGACGTCCATTGCTTCGTCTACCCTTGACGCAGAACCACAGACGTTTCCGCCGCCAATGGTGCGATGAAAGAAGGATGTGAACGGCAGAATGGAATGAAATTGTCTTTACTGACGAGTCACGCTTCTGTCTGCAACACCACGATGGTCGGATTCGAGTCTGGAGACACCTTGGAGAGAGGATGCTGAACAGCTGCGTTATGCACCGCCACACTGGTCCTGCACCGGGTATTATGGTATGGGGCGGTATTGGATATCACTCTCGCACTCCTCTAGTACGCATTGCCGGTACTTTAAACAGCCAGCGCTACATCTCCGAGGTGTTGGAGCCAGTTGTCCTTCCTTACCTTCAGGGCTTGCCCACAGCCATATTTCAACAGGATAATGCGCGACCACACGTGGCACGCATTGTCCAAGGGTTCTTCGTCAATCGTCAGATTGAATTGCTTCCCTGGCCAGCTCGCTCTCCGGATCTTTCGCCGATAGAAAACATGTGGTCCATGGTTGCTCAACGATTGACCCAGAATATATCCCCAGCTGCCACACCAGATCAACTTTGGCAACGTGTGGAAGCTGCTTGGTCTGCTGTACCCCAAGAACACATCCAAAGTCTCTTTGAATCAATGCCGAGGCGTGTGGCAGCGGTGATCTCCAACAATGGCGGCTACTCTGGCTACTGATTTTGGCAGGAACCACACTTCACAGAAGTCTATAAATTTAATCATTTGATACTTGGTCAACATGTTATCTACAAAATAAATTTTGTTGTGATATCTATTGTCTTTCTTGGTGTTGCAATTTGGGTGGCCAGCAGTGTACTATTTTATAATTGTGAATGTTCATATGCAGCTTTATTATATTCGTTATTCTGCTTTCTCTGGTTTGTCTGCTTCTTCTGGTTTGAACATAAGTTATTAAAACTATAATATTTTATGCATTTGTGTATCTATTCTTTAAATATTTAAATCCCAACACATTAATACACATTATAAATGAGTGAAGAATACATCAAATAGAGAGTTGTACCATACAAAATATGAGATAAAAATGAAGAATAATCTAGTCAAAATGATAGTCACACATCAAATAGCGAAATAAAAATTCAGAAAAATACATACTGAAAAGCCCAATTATTTATAAGATATCTAAGATCCATCAAAGACAAGAGTGTCTATTATCCCCAACAGTATGCCTTCAAATTTAAAAGGGGAGTTCATACGCTTCTTCATCAATCGAAATCAAATTCTAATTCAAACAGACCAAAAAGAAAGAAATCCCTTTGACACAGCTCACTGTTCTTAACAGTGCCATCTATATGCAACTAAATGGAGGTTTAGGCAAATGATAACGCAAAAATTTAATAAATTAAGAATTTCTAATATTAGAACAAGTTCAAAACTTATCTATTCCGGGAAATTGCTTGAATGTCTTAAACTGAGAATCACTTCCTGAAATCTCTATTGTTTATTTCATACCACTTCTTAAACAGAATAACAACTTTAACAGACAGACCAGGACTCAAACCTAAGAACTAATACTGAGCAGCATTAATCCAATAGCTACTGAAACTGTTGTCATGTCATCCAGCTGGTAATCCAACAACCTTGTAACAATTACTCAAACTTTGACTTTAGAAATTTTGACGTACAGCCTCGTGCTACTTTTAAATACGTACTACATAATTAATCATCACTTAATTGCTAGGTTACGTATAATTTTTAAATTGCAATATTTTTTGTTGGGGGGTTGCTGAAACATACCATTGGAATGATCGTTTACAAGCGATCTATGCCGTTGTCAGCCGTTGATTCTATGTAAGGACCCAAGTGTCCTACAAATTTCTAAAGTGAACTGTATTACGAAATAGTGCATGTAGAAAAGCTGCACTGGAATTCAAAACTACAAAACCAAACAAGACATTTATTAAAATTACATATTTACATGACATCAATTGCTCTAAAACTCACTAACTCTGTTCTGAAATAATACTCCCTCTTTATCTTTCTTTCAAATCAGAATTCTAATACCGATAAAAGATAAAATCAAAATTGCGCGGGAAAGTTGTACCCGCAATAAATGTTAAAATGAAAATAAATTCAAACATCAATCGCTAGCTCGAACTCGTACACGCTCCAACATATGTATATACCTATTATCTTATTGCTCCACGTGTTCGTTCCCAACGCTGTCTTTTATTTAGGCTACTCTCGACTATTCATAGTGACTTAGGTGGGCTTTGTTTACGTTCTACTTGGAGACTGTTCTTTTGGCAATAGGTCCGATCATTGTGTTCTTATTGCGTATCTAATTAACCAGCCATGGGATTAAAAATGACGATTTCTGATTCTAATTGTGTGGAGGGGTCGATTTCGTTAGATATGTTTAGCATGAGTGCATTTCAGTTGTTAAGTCAGAGTAAAGGTATTCATTTTCAGAGATGTCATAGATAGATTCTTGTTCATCGTTCAAGGATGATCTTAACCACCTTCTAATGTTGTGATTCTACTCACTAAAATGAAGGAATTCTAGTTGGGGTTTTAAATAGTAAGTAAACTATTAGTCACACTTAATGTTGCAAAGGTGCCAGAAAACAAATAACATTTTAGATAATTTGATACCATTTGGAAGACATGACTGTAATAGTAACAAGACAGTTCAAGGATTGTAATTGTTCTACATTTAAACTATTTTATATACACTTCTGAAAAAATCTTTTAATATATTTTAAGTTGCGATGATGATGAAACAACCTTGTGAAATTGTAGAATAATTCTTACGATGATTGAGATTCGCATTGATATTTAGTTTCCATCCTTTAAAAAAGCATTTTTTTTGCTCATAATGACTTAAGTATTTAATGCAAAAAAACTTATCAATAATTTATAGACAAGTCTGAAATTCACAATGGTTATCAACGAAGATAAATTTCAAATAAAAAATTAGAATAAAGCGTACTATTATAAATTAAGACATATTAATTAATAATTAAATACGACCTTTTAACAAACTACACTTCGATCTGCTTAAGAAAACTGAACACTCTTTCTTAAAAGGTTTTCATAAGCATTTCAACATCTGTCGTATGTTTACATAACAATATCCCCACGAAATCTAAAATAATCCAAACAAGATTATTAAGATTGCTTACAACAAGATTATTGAGATTATCTTATCTTAAGATTATCTTTCTTATCCCAAAAAGATTATTAAGATTACAAGATTATTAAGATTGCTAGATTTTACGATGTACAATACCAGAAATATTTTTTTGATGAAAATCATCTAATCTTGAAACGATACTTGATACAGCAAATATATCAATAAATTAAGTGTATAATGTACACTTAGTGAGTGCAACTTAATGAAAACTTAAGTGACTTAGAATAGATAAGAACTTTTCACTTAAACTTAATTTAAGCATAAAATAGGGCTAAGCCAGAAAGATGAACTAATCAAATATTTTCAAATTTAATAAAATAGAAATTGAATACTTTTCTTTGTTAATATAGTTAGTTGATGGATGAATTCTTTTAAATGTTGATGAGATGTGGCATTTTAGACTTATCAAGGGGCAATGTCTTTAATTTATATGCATTTATTAAAACATTTCATTAGAAAGTGTCTACGTATATATTTCTTTTAAAACATATTTCCTGTTACGAGAAAAACGCCCAATTTTATTTCAATCTTGCCTATTGGTATCATAGCAACCTAACAAAATTGGTAAAAATATTTATTTAGATACTCGAAAAGGAATGTTTAAAAAAATTTCTACCGAGAATTGCTAGCTTCATTTCTGAATGTCAAAAAACCTGTAACATCTTCACAAAACGTTTAGCAACATCAAACTTAACCCTCCAAGTGGTTTCGTCGAAATATCTCTTCCATCAAGATTTGATTAATTTTGCTAAAGACGAGATATCTCGTCCATCAAGATCTGATTAATTTTCTAACGACGAGATATCTCGTCATCAAAATGTTGTCAATTTTTTTATGATGAAGAGATTAAGATCTGGTCAGTTTTCTTCTGATGACGAGATATCTCGTCGAACAAGGTCTGGTTAATTTTGCTAATGACGAGATATCTCGTCGAACAAGGTCTGGTTAATTTTGCTAATGACGAGATTCCTCATCGAGACAAACACCGGGAGGGTTTAAATAGTTGCAAAATTGATGATTTGTTGACCATTGATCGAATTGGTTAAAATAAAACCCAGTAAACTAAGAGACAAATTATTTTAAAAAGTGAAATAATAAGTCATACCCAGAGTATAACTCTCGTAACAGTATCAATAGCAAATCTAGCCAAAAAAGACAGTTTTTCTCCTAAAGGAAACTGCTCTGTAATTGAAGACATAATTTTTCATTGAAGTGACAGAAGTGCTACATAAGCATTTGAAGAGCTCCGCTCAAGAGTTAATTATAACATCAACTTCTGCAAGGATGAGTTTTTTATGTTAGCAGAAACGCTGTCAATCCCTTTCATTTGTTTTTTGTTTAGCAATTTTATTTTAAGATAGCCAATTTTTTTTACTTTTTGTGTAAATGTGCCATCTTAAATGAAAATAATAAACAATCTAGGTATTCAGTGACCCTAAATTTTTGTATTTCCTTTGCAAAACGCTCTAATGACTTTACTAAGATTAATGCTAAGTAAATGAAGAAAGGCAAACAATTTTTAATATTTAACCCTCCTGGTGGTTGTCTTAACGAGATATCTCGTTATTACCAAAGTCATTAACAGAACTTGATGGACGATTTATCTTGTCATTAGAAGAAAAGTGATCAGATCTTGATCTCTTCATCAAAAAATCGTCAATATCTTGATGACGATATATTTCGTCACTAGCGAAATTAATCAGAACTTGATGGACGAAATATCTCGTCGAAAGGGTTAAAACACTAAAAAGGATATTCTATAGTTTTATTCAAATACATACAATGGCACATGTGCTGATGTATAAATTTATGTTTTATGCAACAATAAATTGATAATATGAAACAAGGTTTAAGCATTTTTAACCTTACAATCGATAGTTATTTTAAAATACACATCGTTTCTTAAAATATCTAAGATAGGATTGATCCAATTTTTACAAACATTCGTAAGACTTCTTGTGCTAATTACTTTATATATAGAATATCAAATAAGAAATAAACACTATCATGTAAAAGTATGTGCAAATGATTCTTCAGTTTCACTAATTAAATTAATTCCGGGTTTCATAATGAAATTTGAAAATACATCAATCGCCTGAAACTGAATCATAAAAGAGAAGTATAGATATGCATTTAAGCTTTTATACATATTAGAACAAACTTTTAGTTTAAAATAAAATTTTTGATTGTTAAGAATAATACGTTAATTATAAGGGAAATCAAACACACAATATCTCATTTAATACTAAAATTATTCAAAAAATTATTAACTAATACTTGCAGTTAATTAATAAAAAATATTAATTAACTGTGTTCTGAATAAATTTACAATTAATCCTTAGTTGTCTCATTGTTTTCTTTTTCTAAATTTAGATATGTATTTATAAAGATAGACGCATTAAATCCCTATTATTCGCCAAATAATTTACGAATAGCTGCTCTAAACGCATATTGTTTCGTCAAACGAATCTTTAGTGAAAAATTATTTTTGATTACAAAATCAAACTGCCAAAGAATTCTCTCCGAAATTTTAAGATATGGATCACAATGAAATTAATTTCTGAACAATGCAATTTCTAACAGCACAGTAAATGCAATTTCTGGACAAATGCAATAGCTAATATTGTGTAGCTCTAATATTGTGTGAATGCATCTGAAAACTAATTATGCCATAAATATATTTTGAATTTTGAATAATTTAACATCAGTACCTAAACATATTCCTTTTAGTTTCGAATGTAAGGTATATGAAGCTTGCAATATTAAATAAAGATTATACTATTTTTTAATGAATATTTTCCATACTCGTAAGTACTGAATATTGATAAATGAAAGTCTGTTAACCCTCCTGGTGGTTATTTTGATGAGATATCTCATCATTAGGAAAACAATTAGTCGATCTCGATGGATGAAATATCTCGCCAGAAGAAAAATGACCAGATCTGGATCTCGTCATAAAAAAATCGGCAATATCGATGATGATATATCGCGTCATTAAAAAATTGGTCAGATCTTGATGGACGAGATATCTCGTCGAAACCACTTAGAGGGTAAAAAGAATCATAAAAGTCAGTCACTGATATTTCTGTACATTTTCCATGATAATTATATTCACTAAAATGCGTCCTTTAAATACCTGAGATGAAAATGAGTTCAATAAAATATCGCAAATGTAAACGCCCCTTGAAGAATTTATTACCAAACTTTTGATGAGTTCTGATGATTAACTTTCAGAGTAGAATAAACAACTAACATAATCCCACAATTACTATTTAGTGATGTGGCGTGAATGTACGAAGGTAAGTGCCGAGGTAGTTGAATTGATTGATGGGTGTTAAAAAAGAAGGAACATGGGAGGTGACTGAACTGGGGCACGTTTTTTGTGTGGAAATTTAAGGAGTTGAGTATACTCATACAATTTTTTCTCATTCAACAATTCAATACCCATGAAGTTCTTAAAAATTACAACACAAAATCAATTATTTTTGACATTTTAGGCAATAAAATATTTTTATTGCTTTTTTGCATTTGTTTCGCAGTGTTTTTACAACTAGCCTCCCTTGTTCCATTCAGACAATTATTTTATGAAATAGTTACAAATATCTATATAATACTTATCTTTAGAACATCAGTGTATAGTATCTTGCTAAAAGAAATTAAAAAAAGATGATGAACATTGTCCTTATAAACGAAGAAGGGTATAATTATAAAACATATCAAGTTTATTTTATTATAATTCTTTGAATTCCTAATTACAAAAATAAGTGATTTATATAAATGAAACATACAGGTCAAACTTTACTGAATAGTATTTCCTGTATTACACGAAATTTTGTTTTCATCATTCCATTTAATTTTTCTAAAATTAAATATAATTCTTTAATTTTTGTACTGGTTAGAACCATCAGATATTCGAATACTCTTTTATTAAATTTGCTTTAAATGAAAGAATTAAAATGCAGGGTTCTCTAAAAGTCCTTAAGTATTTTAAAAATAAAAGTATTTTTCAGTTTAGTTATTTTTCAGTTTAAAAATATTTTCAAAAATATCAGTTTAAAAATATCAGTTCAATGTTCCTTGATAATGTTTCGAAAGATTTTTAGTTCGAGAAAAATTATTTTAAATGACAAATTTTTTCTTTTTTTTTTCTTTCGGTTTAAAAACATTTTTCAATTCAAAGGTCTTTGATAATGTTTTGAAAAAATTCTAGTCTAAGAAAATTTATTTTAAATGACACGTTGGTTGGTTGGGTTGGATTTTATGGCGCAAGCGCCATATTTGGCCAAGCTGTTCCAAACACACACGACAGACAATGTCAAGTAATGGGCATACATATAAAAAGGAGGTTTTACTGACACAGAAGAGAGAAATTCATTCAGGTTAAGTTGCAAGAATTGAACCTTCGCCGCCTTCAACTAGCATTTAAATGATAGGAAGAAATAAATATAAGTACTTAGATTATTTTTTAATTCTTCTTCTTGGCATTGGTTTTGCATTTCAACGGCGAGATTACAATACAATTTCACGCAGACAGACAACCTTGGCACATGTTCAGGTAGATTCATCACTGAAAACTTTTAAGTGCCTCATGAAGTCTCACGACACCATTTTGTTCAAAGCATAACCTAATTTAAAAAGTAAATTCTACAATGGGGTTACAAGATGCAAAACCACTGTTCCCTAGTGAAGGAGAAGGCTTCTTTTGTTTCAATAGGAAAAAAGTCAAAGAGGGAGAGGGTCTTTGGACTATACCCCCAGAACTGTTTCAAGTTTCTAATACAAAACCTCTTTTGCAACTATCTACATATTTTTCCCAACTTGCAGCGTTATTTGTGGAAAAATCAATCTCTAATGGGATGTTTATTATTAAAAAAAATTACAATGGTTCAAAAGTTTAAATATTTTTCGTAAACTTCATAAATTGTAAAATGTTCTTGAATTTCCTTTTTAATTTCTTGAACAATTATTATTTTACCCTATACAATCTTCAATAGCCCGTTGGTCCTCAGTAGCCCAGTTGAAAGAGCAACCGATTAATAACCGGAGACTGGACCGAGTTCGAAACTCGGTCCAGCCAAAGACCGTCGTGTACACGTTAAATCCGCTGGTGCACGTTGAATCTGTCGTGGCCTCAAATTTCCTCACGTTGGCGTGGTGTGGAAGTTTGCAGAGTGGGGTGCCTGCTCAGGTGTTGTTCTCGTTATCGGACTGTGGTTCAAAATCACGAGGCGTTGTCCTTGGATGTTTCCCTTCGGGGATTGATCCCGAACCGTCGTCAATAGCCCGTTGTGTTACTCTAGTGCAATGTTAATTAACTACTTACCTCCAATAGCTTGTTGTGTTACTCCAGTACGTAAATTCAACTACCTATCAACCTACCCATATAATCTCCAATATATTTTTCCGTTTCCATACTTTTTAAGATTTTATTTCTTTTGCTTGAAATCAAAAATATAATTTATGCGCTCATTATAATTAACTATCTATGTAAAAGAGTAATTTATATCAATTAAAGAAGTAATTATACGAAAAAACTACATACACGCTAATATTAAGCAAATTTGATTAATCTTTATGCAGTGTTAGCTAGTATTGGTATAAAGTTTTGTATATTATAATTTTGTTGCAAGGGCAGATGTTAAAATTATTCGTTTACATAAAGTATAAATGGTTAAAATAAAATGTGAATTAATATTTCAGAAGATATATTTTTGCAAATAAGAAAATTTTATACTTCCTGAAATATTTGTGATGGAAAATATACTGTGAGGCAATAGGTTGAAACTTAGGCGTGTTGCAAAAAATATAAGTTTCATTCTCATATCTATAAACTTTTATTTATTATAAAAGAATAAAAATAACTTGTAAAAGTAATTTGAAATTTGAACTATTTTAAAAGCAGTGTTTTCTTCAATTGCAATGAAATTGAATTAATTTAAAACTCCTAATGGTAAAAACTAGTGGATAAACAAAGTTTATATAGGGGAAGTATTGATGTTTAGATATTTATAGTAGAAAATATTTTTATTCATTAAATATCTCTGTTAAGGATATTTACTATTTCACTTGATTTGATCATTTATACAACCATATACAAATACCAATAACAACTAAATATAAATAAAATAAACAATGATGCATGAATAAAAGACAAATATGCAGATTGATAAATGTATTATGTTACTTTTAACGCAAAATAGCAAGCATTATACACGATCATTTAAAATGTTTTATTTCGAATGTCTTATTTGCTTTGAATATGAAACTATACAAAATGTTATATCTTATACAACAGAAAAAACTTAAAACATTCATTCGTTCGATGCTTTGAAATTACTTTTATGCTTCTTTTCCATTACATACATTTGATATATTTTAAAATTATTTCCTTTAAAATTTAAAGAATCTTTATTAATATTTTTATTTGTTTCGACTGCTTGAAAATATTTTGTAATGTCATTTAATATAAAATTGGTTAAGAAATGCAAAAGAATTAATACATTCCATTTTGCCAATACGAATTTTCTATAAATTAAAAAGAAATAATAGTAGTAAGAAGTATTTAAAGGTATGTTGGAAAATTAATCAAAACATTATGTTATTTTTATTGCAATATATTTTCGCCAATACTTTTTTCAATTTATAACTAATTTTGAGTAAATTTAGCAGCTATAATTTAATACCCTATTATTGTGGAAAATTTAATTATAACGGGTTTTGTCTGTTAAGGATATATTTTTTATTTGAAATGATTTGATTATTTATACAATTATAGACACACCTGTAAGAGCTAAATATGGATAAAAAATTATACTAAAATATAGATAAAAATGGAACAAAATTTTTTTCTTAGGAACTCTTCCAATATGAAACATCAAACTATAAAAGAGGTTCCACCTAAAATATCGTAAAATATATTAAATTGTATCGAGAAAAATTTTTAAATCAGTATTTTAGGAGTTAAATTTATTTTTAATCAACAATTTAACCCAATGGATAAATTGAATTTAAACTGTTGATTAAACTGCCAAGTTTACTTTTTAATTTAAAGTAAATTAACTGTAGATGTTTGTATTAAACTTCAAACTTCTTCATATTTTTAATCTAATTATTTTATCGAGTGGTCAAACGACATAATCACAAGAATGATACTTACTACTCAATCTGTCACAAGATCATGTTCACATGCTCAAATAATTCTTAACCAATACCAAAATTATTCCATTCGAAATGATAAATCGTATTACAATTGTCTATCATCAATATGCATCAATTTCTACCCACATTCGATTTATACGATATAAGAAATGTGCAAAACTGAAAAATGTTCAAATATACGAGATTTCGATTGAAAAAATTAATAATTCGAATTCAGCATTACAAAAATCGGAATAATAAATCATTTCAATTGTCTGTTATAAATTGTACACCTGTTTGTGATATTCGATTGACAATGAAAGAAATGGACGAATCAACGAAATATGAAATTCTAGTATGTGGAATAAAATGACGAGAGAGAAAAATGCAGGAAATTTAGGATTTGGAAGGAGGGAGTAAAAAGTTACTTACGATTCAGTTTGCCGGTGCTGAGGGATCAGGCGAGGGTGAATTGGAAGAGAGACTCGTGTCAGTCTGTACCTCTGGAGATGCTATTTCTATCCGTTTTTTCGCTGCCGCCTTGTTCCTTTTAGAACTGCAAGGCTATCTAGAAAGCCGAATCGGGGACTGTGCGCAAATGATGTCAAGTCTCCCTGATTGCGGTTCAAATAAATTTTGTTTCCAAGTAAGTATTCAGAGACAATTTCGGAGGGGCGAATCTTCTCCCCATTTTCCATTCAAATCGAAAGGCTGGAATACTAAAGGAATATTACGTTTAACGATTTTTGGACTGTTTCAGACATACGGAACTTTGACGATCATATTATTATAAACGTATATTAAATTATAAAAAAACTGCACATTGAAGCTATATTAAGCTTCAGTGTATTCTCGTCAGTGTATTCAGTGCTTCAGCATTTTTCTCTCGTCATTTTATTCCACATACTAGAAGCTATCATAAGCTTCAGTGTGTAGTTTTCGATTGTTTTTTTAATACTTAACCCCTTGCACTAGTGACACTGAAATTAACTACTGTTATATCCTATGAAGATATCCGATCAACTACATTGGTTCATGATTTTTTATTATTTCGAACCTATGCATTTTACTTGTGTGATAAACGGAATCTTGATTGACGCTTATTATAATATAAGCGTCAATCAAGGTTTCGTTTATCAAACATGCCAATATTCACAAGCTATTATAAGCGTAAGCAGAAAAAAACTACACACTGAAGCTATTATAAGCTTCAGTGTGTAGGTTTTTTGCTTGTGCTTTTTATAATATAAGCTCCAATCAAGGTTCCGTTTATCACACAGGTAAAATGTTTATGTTTGAAACAATTATAAGCTGCTATAAGCACTGAAGTTGTAGGCTTCAGTGTGTATTTTGATTGCTTTTTGTTGAACATTTATTTGTGCTCGGAACATTAAATTAAATTCTGTAATACCGCGAGTATGACGACATTCGATCAACTACTTACATTTAATGATATTTTGACTCTTTCAGATATATGCATTTTACCTGCATTTTACCTGTGTGATAAGTGGAACCCTGATTGACACTTAATATTATAATAGGTGTTGGCAAAAAAACCATTGAAGCTATTGTAAGCTTCAAATGTGAAACAAACAAAATTCACAAAACTGAAGCTATAAGCTTCAATAAGCATTTCGGTTTTTTTTTAAACATTTAACCTTTTGCACTCGAAATATGAAAATTAACTACTTTAATGCCGCCAGTATAACGACATCCTACAAAATACTTATGTTTAATGATTTCTTGACTGTTTCAGACAGATGCATTTCACCATTGTGATAAACAGTAATGGTAATTAATTAACGTCGCACTGGAGCAACACAACGGGCTATTGGCGACGGTACGAGATCAATTCCCAAGCTGTGATAAACGGAACTTTGATTGACCCTTCTATACAGGTGTAAGCAAAAAATATACACTAAACTTATTATCAGATTCGAAACAAACGTAGCTATTATAAGCTTAGGAAGGTAATTAACGTCGTACTGGTGCAACACAACGGGCTATTGGCAAAGGCCCGGGATCAATCCCAAGGGAAAGATCGAAGGATAAAGTCTCATAATTTTGAACCATTTGAACCATAATTTCGCTGCCCCTATAAGCTTCAGTGTGTATTTCTTATTTTTGTTTCAGATTTAATCCTTTGCATTCGAGAGCCGCGGTAGCCCGGTTGGAAGAGTTAAGGATTAGCAACCGGAGGGTTGCCAGTTCTAAATTTGATCCAACCAAAGACCGTTGTGTACATGAGGAGGTGCACGTTAAATCTGTCGTGGTCTCAAATGTCCTCTCTTTGGCGTGGTGCGGAAGTTTGGAGGGGGTGCATGCTCAGGCGTTGATTTCGCCATCTGGCCGTGGTTCAAAATTACGAGTTGTCGGATATTTCCCTTCGGAATATCCCGAACCTTCACCAATAGCCCATTGTGTTGCTCCAATGCGAATTAATACGTTAATTCAACTACTAACCTACCAACCTTTGCATCCGGAAAATTAAAATTAATTGCTGTAATGCTGCCAGTATGGCGGTATCCGAGTGAAAAAGGTTCAAGGAGGACTCGAGCCTCCTAGAAGACCTTTCCTCTAACTTCGTCCTTTGTCACCCATGCGAATAGACAAGACTCCTAGCACGTAGATGAATTCTTCTCTTGAGTTAGCGACCTATAATACTAAATGATCATTTAATATTTAAATTAATTGCTGTAATGCTGCCAGTATGGCGGTATCCGAGTGAAAAAGGTTCAAGGAGGACTCGAGCCTCCTAGAAGACCTTTCCTCTAACTTCGTCCTTTGTCACCCATGCGAATAGACAAGACTCCTAGCACGTAGATGAATTCTTCTCTTGAGTTAGCGACCTATAATACTAAATGATCATTTAATATTTAAATTAATTGCTGTAATGCTGCCAGTATGGCGGTATCCGAGTGAAAAAGGTTCAAGGAGGACTCGAGCCTCCTAGAAGACCTTTCCTCTAACTTCGTCCTTTGTCACCCATGCGAATAGACAAGACTCCTAGCACGTAGATGAATTCTTCTCTTGAGTTAGCGACCTATAATACTAAATGATCATTTAATATTTAAATTAATTGCTGTAATGCTGCCAGTATGGCGGTATCCGAGTGAAAAAGGTTCAAGGAGGACTCGAGCCTCCTAGAAGACCTTTCCTCTAACTTCGTCCTTTGTCACCCATGCGAATAGACAAGACTCCTAGCACGTAGATGAATTCTTCTCTTGAGTTAGCGACCTATAATACTAAATGATCATTTAATATTTAAATTAATTGCTGTAATGCTGCCAGTATGGCGGTATCCGAGTGAAAAAGGTTCAAGGAGGACTCGAGCCTCCTAGAAGACCTTTCCTCTAACTTCGTCCTTTGTCACCCATGCGAATAGACAAGACTCCTAGCACGTAGATGAATTCTTCTCTTGAGTTAGCGACCTATAATACTAAATGATCATTTAATATTTAAATTAATTGCTGTAATGCTGCCAGTATGGCGGTATCCGAGTGAAAAAGGTTCAAGGAGGACTCGAGCCTCCTAGAAGACCTTTCCTCTAACTTCGTCCTTTGTCACCCATGCGAATAGACAAGACTCCTAGCACGTAGATGAATTCTTCTCTTGAGTTAGCGACCTATAATACTAAATGATCATTTAATATTTAAATTAATTGCTGTAATGCTGCCAGTATGGCGGTATCCGAGTGAAAAAGGTTCAAGGAGGACTCGAGCCTCCTAGAAGACCTTTCCTCTAACTTCGTCCTTTGTCACCCATGCGAATAGACAAGACTCCTAGCACGTAGATGAATTCTTCTCTTGAGTTAGCGACCTATAATACTAAATGATCATTTAATATTTAAATTAATTGCTGTAATGCTGCCAGTATGGCGGTATCCGAGTGAAAAAGGTTCAAGGAGGACTCGAGCCTCCTAGAAGACCTTTCCTCTAACTTCGTCCTTTGTCACCCATGCGAATAGACAAGACTCCTAGCACGTAGATGAATTCTTCTCTTGAGTTAGCGACCTATAATACTAAATGATCATTTAATATTTAAATTAATTGCTGTAATGCTGCCAGTATGGCGGTATCCGAGTGAAAAAGGTTCAAGGAGGACTCGAGCCTCCTAGAAGACCTTTCCTCTAACTTCGTCCTTTGTCACCCATGCGAATAGACAAGACTCCTAGCACGTAGATGAATTCTTCTCTTGAGTTAGCGACCTATAATACTAAATGATCATTTAATATATTTGTATATAGTGAATATATTTGAGTATTTTCAGACCTGTCCACGATTTTCTAACTTATGGACGAACCAAAACTTTGATTTACAGTGATTAAACAAACTCCCGCATTTATTTTCGAAACAATAATATTTCGGTTGGTGCCCAGTCCCCCCTTTGAATACTTCTGCAAAAAAACTTTTTCCAATAAAATTGTTTTACCAGTATTACTCGGAAAACATTTTTTTTCATCATCTACATTATTTCTATGGTATAGATCCCTTTTACGCCTCTTACACGCTACGAATTATTTATGTATTGAACTGGTTTTTCATTTCTTTCCATAATATGAATTATTTATGAATATGTGATTTGATGATATAAGGATATTAAACGACGCATGTTTCACGCGAGGTTAAGATTTGAAAAAAATTGAAAATATACAATTTAAAACTTGTGAATTCTAGAGTTAAGATAACCTTATTAGGCTTTTTTTATTGAACAAATCAAACTCCCCGTGCACCACAAAAGTACAACACGGGGCTTACAAAAGTAAGTTGATTTAACAAAGAAACAGTGGAAAACAATTTAACTGAAATTACAAGATTTTATGAACTTGACAAAAGAGTAGAAAGGCAGATTAGATTTTACAAAAACATTGAGTTTCACTGGCCATGTTTCACCTAATTTTCTCAAATCATTTTTTAGGCACATTCTTGAAGTTTTAAATGCAGGACAACTAAAAAGCAAATGCTCTACATCTTGTGGCTGCTTTTTAAAACACACAAATCATTAGTCCGAAGATGAAACTTATATAGATATTTAGCAAAATTTCCATGGCCAGATAAAAATTGTGTAATTCGGAAGTTCGTGAAGAAAAATAATTCTGAGTTCAATCTATACTTAATAGTAGGAAAAAATTTTTTGGTGTGGCCAGCTTTCTCAGACGAAACATACTCTTCGTTCCACTTAGCAACAAGCTTTTCATAATATGAGCCTTTCAAGTAACACTTAGGAATGTTACAATTTACATCAATTGCTAAATTCAAAGCGTCTTTGGCTAAAAAATCAGCTCTTCCATTCCCGTAAATTCCACAGTGTCCACGCACATAGGCAAAAAAATCTCAGTTCCTCTATTTTTAAGAGAACTAATTGTTAAAAGTATTAGGCCTTTTGGCGGAAGAATTACGTGCTTTACACACAAATGGTTGGAACAAAGCTAACAGTGATCTCAAGGAGGAAGTGTTGTAAATAGTAATTGAATAAGCTTTTTTGATATTTTGGATATCAAAAAGTTCGCTTACCTCTTTCACCCTTACAACGGATGGGGGTGGGGGTGGAATTCATGCGAGTATTCTCGCAAGGGCACGCTAGTATTATAGAATTTCTGTTGTTTTCCACAATATTGAGATTGCAATCTCTCACATCTGCTGCCTGAAACCAGTACCAAGTCAGATGACTCCCTCCCTTAAAGTATCCCAAGTATTCATACCGAGGCATTTCTGTCAAGTTAAATAAGAAATGGCGATACTGTTTCTAATGCGATACGTACTTCCAGTATTCTCAATGTCACGTCATTGGCTTGTTTTTTAATACAATTTCAGCACTTCGTCAGTAAAAATTACAAAGAATGATCGTCATCTGACCGTGGTTCAAAATTACGTGGTGCTGTCATCGGTTCTTTCCCTTTGGGATTGATTCCGTACCGTCGCCAATAGCCCGTGTATTACTCCAGTGCGACGTTTATTAAAATATCTAAATACCAAAGAATGAATTCCGAATTAATATCTATCCAACCAAAGACCGTCGTTTACAAAGGGAGCTGATGCACGTTAAATCTGTCGTGGCATCAAATGTCCTCACGTTGGCGTGGTGTGGAAGTTTGGAGAGTGGAGTGCCAGATCAGGTGTTGCTTCGTCATCTGTCCGTGGTTCAAACTTATATGGTGTTGTCCTCGGTTATTTCCCTTTGGGAATGATCCCGGACCGTCACCAATAGCCCTTTGTCTTGCTCTAGTGTGACGTTAATTGAAATACCTACCTACCATACCTACTTACCTCGGATCTTTCTCTTCGGATTTGAACCCGGACCGTCGACAATAGCCCCCTCCAGTGCGACCTTACCTAACTTTACATACTTATTGCTCAGTCAAGCGCACTCAGGTTTTGTCTTTTGCAGCGTTTATATTATCCGTTTGATATTCTTGGCGGTTCAAGCTAAATGAACCTAATTTCCCACAAAATTCTGCGATAAATATTTTGTTTCTGGTCTTTAAAAATAATAAAATATGTATTTATTCGATTCCAGAATCATTTCGGTCTACGGTAGCGCAGTTGGAAGAGTAACGTATTAGCAACCGGTGGATTGCGAGTTCGAAACTCGGCAGTCAAAGACCGTTGTGTACGTGTTGACAGGCTGATGCACGTTAAATCTATCGTGGCCTCAAATGTGATCACGTTGGCGTGGTGTGGAAGTTTGAAGAGTGGGGTGCCATCTCAGGTGTCGACTTCATTTGACAGTGGTTCAAAATACCGAAGCGTTGTCCTTTATATTTTCCTTAGGGATTGATCCAGGACTGTCGTCAATAGCCCGTTGTATTGCTTCAGTGCCACATTAATTAACCACCTACCTTTCCTGATTCGTATTGATTCCGCTCAGCAAAACGTGGATTATTTCTTCAGATAACTTCCAATTCACAGAATCTTTCATGCTGTATTGACTATCAGCAGTAAGAAAGGTAAGTATTTAATTAACGTCGCACTTGAGCAACACAACGGGCTATTGGGACTATCAGCGTAATAAACGCTAATCTCGTGAATGGCGATTCTTCACCTGACCGTGGTTCAAAATTACATAGTGTTGTCCTAGGAAATTTCCCTTCGGGTTGGATACCGGACCTTCGCCAATAGCCCGTTGTGTTGCTCCAGTGCAACGTTAATTAAAATACATACATACATACCTCGAATGGCGATTGTTCATTACATAAAAATATTTTCTAAGTCTGCAGAAATGAAAAAAATGCTTAGTTTGAAATTTGTTTGTCAGATTCCCTAATATTTTTATGTTGAGACATTTTCTATCAAGCTAAAACGTGTTTCCTGCACCTCTTTTAATCGATGGCACAACATGGCCCTTGTGCCATAAAACCCAACAAACCAACCTATTCTGATCGTGACGTCAGTTTACTAGTTTTGTGAATACGATTTCAGCCATTCGACAATAAAAATTCCAAACAATAAATTCCGAATCGATATAGGATTGCTATGATTTGAATTGTTGCTATTTGAAAGCCAGCGGTCAAGTTGCAGTAGGTAAGCAAATTCATTTCAACGAGAAGTTCATGCAATCGTTTCAATTTAAATATACATATAGTAATAGAAAGTGTTTTGATTATCGTTCCAAATTACATTAAAGCTTACGAAACCTTAAGAGGAATGCGAACTTGAGATCTAGGTAAGGTCCTGGTTATATTTGGTATATTTTTTAATTAACGTCACACTGGAGCAACACAACGGGCTATTTGGGCAAGGTCCTGAATTAAGCGATTTAGTTTAAATCAGGGGTCGCTAAACTTTGACCGTCGACTCCTTCAAGAGATTCTTTACTTTTTTATCGACTCCCTATATTTTCGTAATTATAGAACAGGAAAAAATGACTCTTATGTGAATTTTTGGATTGTCTATTTCATAGTTACAGTGTTTATTGATGTATCTATACATATAAAGCAGAGTTGGCATCTGTCTGTCTGTCCTCTATGCAAATCTACACCGTTTGACCAACGTACACCAAATTTGATACACTTATTCTTTGGAACCTTACGGGTAATGTAGGCTGCATATTAACCCCCGTTCTAATTGTCTTGGGTGTCCAGAGGGGTGTAACGTCCCATCATCCTGGACAGAGCACTTGCTAGGTGGCGCTCTCTCCCGGTCTATCTGTGCAGATGACGTCAGAGTTAACATCTACAGGAGTCGCCTCTCAAGATGACCTTGGAGGTTTTTTTAGAATCTTAGAGAATGATGCAATCGCAGATGGGTGCGCTGAAAATCCCTCAGTATCATCGTTTATGTATCCCGTCTGTAAATTCTTAAAATGTTGCTTTATTATTGGAATGTAAATTTTTATGATAATATAAGATTATTTTTATAGAAAGTGGTTTTTTTATTGTATATGGTACAGAGGGCTAAAGACAATTCTAAATCCTCATAGGAATAACATTGCGTATTATACGATCAATGTCAGACCAATTCACACTAAATTTGGTAGAATTTTACGGGGAATCATCCTGTAGAATTTTACGGGACACAGGCTATATATTAACCCCGTTCGATTTGTGTCCTGGGTCTGCAGGGGGGTTAAAAACAATTCTAAATATCCATAAGAATAATATTGAGTAATATTACGATGAATTATAAACAATTTAACCGGGCAACTTCGGGTAATTCAGCTAGTAATGTATATATTATGGGGTTTACGTCTCAACTTTTTTATTATGGTTTGTTTTTGAAATCCTTTACATTACATATTTGATAAGAGGGATAAATAATATGCAATATGTAAAATTTAATTTAGAAAACAAAATAACAATACAATCTTCCTTATACTAATATATATGAAAATAAGACTTTTATAAACTTAGTATACAATTTTCTAACATTGTCATTGTGAAGGGTGTGCTTCGCGACTCTTAACAAGATTATCAATGTTGGGTTTAAAATAAGTAAGTTTCAGCCTTAAATCGCCACGGAATTCTATATCCACTCTTAATTGCATTGTCATTCAGAGTGGAGGTAATCCAAGTTGACCGAATTAAATATTAACCGTACAATGATGTCTTATATTTTTCTATCGACCCCTGAGCTCGAATCGATCCCTAACAATGTTATATCGACCACTTTGACGACCACTGATCTAAATGTTTCGCGAACTTTTGAGTATACGCGCTTTTTAAGTTTCTTCATAAATAAGTTTTATATGCGTATAAATTAGTTTTATAATGGCGTGTTGCCTAGGTTTGAATTTCTCGCTATACATTGCGTTTGTTTTGCTACCCAAGGGTCAATTAAAGCGATGTCTGTGAATTTTGTCTTTAGATACCCAACTGTTTACATTGATTAGAGTAGTGATACATTGTTGGAATTAAATTATTCTTTACCCTTTGAAAAGGGGAGAATGTCTCGATTTCATAGGTGTGGTAATGCTTTTACCTCAACGCATGTGTTAACAAAAACCACATCTATAGGTCGAAAGAATAAAAAATTCCATTTGTTAAGGTCAAAACTAGTTAGAAGCAATGAAGGAAATACTGCAGGCGAAC
Organism: Meta bourneti; assembly: GCA_933210815.1. Lineage (NCBI taxonomy): Eukaryota > Metazoa > Arthropoda > Arachnida > Araneae > Tetragnathidae > Meta > Meta bourneti. The sequence continues at coordinate 23,425,062 of OW119924.1, read as the reverse complement.
TGATAAACCTGTTGATACCTCGGAGCATTAACATTGTACAACTAATGCAAATTTAAAGAGATTACTTGATTCGTACTAGTTTGATACGGTTGGTTGATTGGGTTTTATGGCGCATGCACCGAGAACAAGACAAATATCAAGTAACACGTACGTTACATACGGGGAAAGTTTTTACTGACACAAGAGGTAGGTATTTTAATTAACGTCACACTGGAGCAATACAACGGGATATTGGTAACGGTCCGGGGTCAATCCCAAAGGATGCTGACACAAGAGATACACTCAGGGAAGAATAGAACCTTCACAGCCTACAACTCGCAAGTTGCTGGCGTAGTGGGCAGATCCACACCCACGGCGTCCCTAGTTTGCAATACGAAGCTAATGTCATCCTCCTAATGTTGCTTACATGTAGTTTACATAATGTAGATTTAAAAATTCACCTAGTAACGGGGTTGTATTTGATCTTCTAATATCATAAAGCGCTTATGTGTTTTTTCTCTCAATAACTTAAAACAATATTCTTCATAGAAGAGGATTTTATTTATTCTAATCATATATTGCTATGTAAATTTGACTTATTTAGTGCACAATAGTGTTATGTCTACATCTGATTATAATGATGTAAATCGATTAACTTTAATGTTATGTCGTTAACTGTACAGTCCATAATTCGAAAATTAAGTCCTTTAATCTATCTATCTATATATAAATGGATGTGTGTGGGGGTGTATGTTCTCTATACAAATTTTGCCCAATCCACACCAAATTTGGTACACTTATACTTTGGAATCCTGAGAGCAACTTAGGCTACATATTATCCCCGTTCTCTTTAACCTAGGTGTGTAGAGGGGCTAAAAACAATTCGAAATTGCCATAGGAATAACATTGAGCATAAAACGATTGCGATACACAGCTCAGTTTGTTTTACTAGTATTGATCGAAAATCAAATTTTCCAATAAAATTGTTTTACCAGTATTGCTCGTAAAACAATTTTTTCCCAAAACAAATTAAATTATAATATTTATGTTTGAACTGACTTTTTATTTCTTCCCATGATATAAATAATTTATGAATATTTGATTGATGAAAAAAGAATATTTAAAATGCTTCAGTTTTGCATAACTTACATTTTGTAATGGAGCACGAAAAGCCGAAACGTAAAACTCATTGATCATAAAAGCGTAATTTTGCTACTCGGTATCTGGCAATGCCAGAATTAAGGTTTAATTTTTTATATAATTTGATTTAGAATTCCGTGTTTGTGTATTTGAGTTGACAGCGAAATGGTGCGTCATATTTGAGCATTTCTAAGTTTTGTAAATTTGTGTTCCTTTTGTAAATAATTCATTGTCAATCAATATTTTTTAAACGTCTTTTTCGAATTTCTCTATAGAGTTCCATTCCTTTTCACAACCTTCTAGAAGGTTTTACAGAGTTCTATTCGATTAAACTTGGGCTTAAATGTCATCGGAACTGTCACCAATCAGCCTAGCGACCCCGAAAACTATGGATTCGACACTAATCTCGGTCATTTTGAACATTTTATTTTTCACCCCTTCTTACCCCCATGCCGATTATTTTCACCCCTTCTTACCCCCAGGCTGAACTCAGACTTAAACGGCGTCGGGAGTGTCACTATTCATCTCAGCGACCCCGAAAACTATGGACTCGGCACTAATATCGGTCGCTTTCGATTGTTTTTACATGTCATCCCCTTCCCACCCTAGGGGTGCTAAGGGTGTCTTACCCCCCGCAGTATTTTTTCCAGATAGTAAGTCATATGTGTACCAATTTTGGTTGAAATAGGTGTTCCAGAGTTATGCTGGAACATACATACAAACATGCACACACATCCACTTTTATAAATGGTAATTTCTTGGTGGTATATGTGTTTCGACGAACTTTCCTTAAGTCTTTGGTTAAATACGTTATAGTTTGTAGAATTCTGTTTCATAAATGGAAACCTTTTTAAGAAAGGTGTATAACTTCTTATTTTAAAATGACTGGTACAGTTATTCCAAAAAAGATATGTTACGTTAAATCAAAACGGGTAGCCATACGTTGTAGTTCAAAGATATTTCTAAATTTTGACATATTTTCATTACAAGACATTAAAATCAATTTAATTTACATTTGTTTTTCATGTTTCATGGGTATTATTGAAAGCTGTACTCCATAGTAAAGTAACTACTTCTATCATTCTAAATAGGTATGTGGTTTCCATATAGAAACTGAGTCTCAATTGAAAAAAGTACCTTAAGGATTCGATTTAAACTAAATTTTTCTGTTGGAGGAAAGCAAATTTTAAATAAGACTTCGCTGATCTTGGAATAATATCATAGTAAGGAAGTATGTAAATTAGGATTGTTGAAAAATAGAAATTTTTTGGTAGCAGAAGGTCGAAGTTGTTTACTTGAAGTTGAAACTGCTCGTATACAACTTAGGTACCTATGAAACATTCATTGACAGCAGTGATTTTATAAAAAGTGTAATCGATTTTTTGAGTTTGCTTTGTCTACACTGATGACATTTGTTTTAAACAAGCTCCGTTATTCCACGTGCGGATGAATAGAATTTTCAAGAAAAAAATGTGTGCAAAATAAATTAATCACGAATGCCGTAACAGTTTAATTTGCCATCCTCACACAATGATAATGTAATTCGATAACATCGAATCCATGGTGCAAGGGTACCACACATAATAGATGTTGATTGGAAAACTGAGTGCAAGACGATACGCTGAAAGTTCCTCATTTTTGCTGAAAATGAACTTAATTGGCCTTCGTAATCACTCGAAAACTCAAAATCAACTTCTGAAGAAGTCATCTCAGAAAAAGTTTTTGTAGTTTGTCTTACAGCAACAGTGTGACGATTATGAAATGGATTATTTGGATGGATATATTAGGTATACATACACAGTGCGTCAAATAAGTTTTAAGACTGGGTCTGTAAAAAGAAATGGAAACAAGAAATTAATACCTGTTTGGGTTTTTTATTCAAAATTGGACCCTCCGGCTTCAATGCACTTTTTACAGCGATTTATTAATGAACCGAACGCCTGTTGTAAATCACTTTGCGGAATGGCCTGCAAAGTACGCGTCGAAGCTTCTTGTATGGTCGAAATATCCTCAAAATAACACCCTTTGAACTTCATTTTAAGTTTTGGGAATAAGGAGTAGTCACAGGGTGCTAAATCAGGTGAATACGGTGGATGGTTCAACAAACAGACATTATTTTTTGCCAAAAATCGACGTACAATAAGGGAGGTGTGACTGGGTGCATTGTCGTGTAACAAACACCAACTGCTTTCAGTCCTATAGTCTGGACGAATGCGACGAATTCTGGCCATCAAACGCTTTAAAACAGCTAAGTAGTATTGACCTGTAATTGTTTGTTCAGTTGGAACAAATTCTTTGTGGATAATACTATCGACGAACCTTTACTATCGAAGAATGTAATGAGCATTGTTTTGATTTTGGATGGAACTTTTCTTGTTTTTTTGGCTTGCGGTGAATTTGGTGACTTCTATTCCGCACTTTGTCGCTTTGTTTCAGGATCATATTGGAAACACCAGGTTTCATCATCTGTAACAATGGACTTCAAGAAGTTTGGATCGTTTTCAGCGGCTGAAATGATGTCTCTGCAATGTGCACTTCTCATTGCTTTTTGTTCAGGGGTTAAAGTGTGTGGAACAAATTTAGCACACACTTTTGTTTTGCCCAAATCTTCATTCAGGATGGTTCGAATTGTTTCTTTGTTGATGTTTAAAGAGTCTTCCATCATTCTTAGTGACGCACAGCGATCGTTTGTTACGAAATTTCGTACTTTTTCAATAACTTCAGGTGTCCTAGATGAAATTGGTCTTCCACTACGTTGATCATCTTCTACCGTATCTCTTCCGTCCAAAAAACGTTTGTGCCACACAAAAACATTTGATCTACTTAAACAACAGTCACCGTAAACTTGTTTCATGAGTTGGTATGTTTCCGAAGCACTTTTACCAAGTTTTGCGTTAAATTTAATTACAGCTCTTTGCTCCATCTTAAAAAATCAACATGAAAAAAATTCACTTCTGCAATGAACGCTCGCCTTCTCTCAGCTACTTAACGAAATGCGCACAACTTGTTGGCAATGTGCCAGCAGACGATGGACGTTATGAGGCATGCGCATTTACACTCATAGCGCCATTACAACCAGCGCTCTGGGACGAGTCTTAAAACTTATTTGACGCACTGTGTATTTGCGTCCGAAGTCAATTGTAGAAGCTATGAAAAAGTTAAAACGATGTTAAAAATATTTTCTGTACACTTAAATGATGCTTGCATTTTTCTATGAAATAGAATCAACATTTAATCAATTCAACCCGAGCAACGCCGGGTAATTCTGCTAGTTTTAAATAAAATTTGACTATAAATGATTTAAAAATCAGACTTTTGAGATTGATATTTCCACGTTTCGAATGACAGTAGTTTACAGATGATATGGTAGCTATAAAAGTACCCATTTGCAAGGAAATCTTGTATGAATAGTTTCTTAAAACTACGAATATATCAACCTGCGACAGATGCTTTGATTATCATAACACCCCTTTTTGACGGTCGGTTCTCTTAGGTCAGAATATGCAGGTGGCACTTGATCCCTTAGGTACTAGAACTAGAGACAATTTTTTTAGCATAACATCGTCAACTAGCCACCGAACATTTTTTATAATATTTTTTATAATATAGATATGAATTTTCATTCAAATTATTTTCTAACATGGAGCTCCAATTAATGTAACAAGTAAAAAACACTAAATTATTATTTAGCTTGATAGTTGAAAACATTTGTCGTAGGATAGTTAACTTACAATCATAAGCTAGCAGAAAAGCTGATAGACCAAACCATGGATAGATTTAATAGATAGTTCGCCAATTGTGAACCGCTGACACGACGAATGGGGATTGTATTAATTTAATCCATTATGGCACGGATTTAAGCTATACTCGATATTTACGAGTAGTAAGGATTCGTAATGCAAGCTGAATAAGTGCGTTTCATATGGAATCTATAGTCATCCCACTATTACGTTTTCGACAGAAAATTCAAAACATGCAGATGTATATCTGCGCAGAAAATTGGCCACAACGCTATTACGCCATTCGTAGTAAAAATTCCAAAATGTCATTCGATAGGGTAATTATGGTAATTAATTAATGTCGTACGAGAGCAACACAACCGGCTGTTCGCAACGGTCCCGGATCAATCCCTAAGGCGAAGATCCGAGGACAACACCACGTAATTTTGAACCACGGTTAGATAACGAGGCAACACCTGAGCTGGCACCCCACTCTCCAAACTTCCACACCACGCCAACGTGAGGACATTTGAGGCCACTACAGATTTAACGTGCACCAGCCCCCTTTGTACACAAATGTGTTACTCTTCCAACCGGGCCACCGCAGCCCCTTCAGATATACGGTTTTCGGTAATTTTGCAAAAAGTTTGCATTGTTAATATAAGCTATTTCTATTTATCAAATAATAAAAATATTTTTCTGAGCTTATGTTTCTGAGCTATATGTTTTTTAATAAGCTTAAATATAAGTACTTTGATATATCTCCTCTATGGATACGAGGACACTTCGTAGTTTTTAACCACAGTCAGATGACGAGGTCAACATCTGAGCTGTTACTCCACTCTCCAAACTTCCAAGACGTGCCGGGGGCCGCGGTGGCCCGGTTGGAAGAGTAACGGACTAGCAACCGAAGGGTTGCGAGTTCGAATCCAGCCAAAAACCGTCGTGTACAAAGGGGGCTGGTGCACGTTAAATCTGTCGTGGCCTCAAATGTCCTCACGTTGGCGTGGTGTGGAAGTTTGGAGAGTGGGGTGCCAGCTCAGGTGTTGCCTCGTCATCTGACCGTGGTTCAAAATTACGTGGTGTTGTCCTCGGATCTTTCCCTCTGGGATTGATCCCGGACCGTCACCAATAGCCCATTGTGTTGCTCCAGTGTGACGTTAATTGAAAATACCTAATACCAAGACGTGCCAATGTGAGGACCCTCCTGTCGATAATTCGCATGAAGGTAGGAGCTTATTGAAGGTAGTTGAATTTATGATGCACTAAGACTCATTAAAGAAACAATACTTCGTCTCAGTTAGAAGCTCAGTTAACAGATGTGACTTCGAAACCGCCATTCGCAAAATTTCACAAAACAAAAGTTCGAACTGTAGCTTTGACCATATCCGATAATCATGGCTCTTCAGTTTTCGAGTCAGCTGACTATGATTAAACGATTGTTTATGTACTTAATACGAAGCGCAGTGAAATACAATTTGTCGTGATTTTGTACAAATAGGTATGCAATTCTTTTAGCCCTTTTGCATATGTCGTCAATGTTCCGTACCTAATCAAGATAATTTAATCTACGCCTCCTTATGATGCAATAGGTACGTAAACAATCTCATGTTTTGTTCTTAAATCGGGCAGTTCCGTTACTGTAAGTGAATCAGTTTTGTTGGGAAATGTTAACATTGATTCTCACTTCTCTTTATTTAATGCTATTTGGTAACTACTGTAAATATGAAGTAAATATTTGCTACAAAAGTTTTGTTTATCTTCTCTACTTGATGGATACCTATGAACACTAGGAGTGCCGGTATTCACATTTGTGCTCATTATTTTTTCTAGTTCGAGTCAAATCATCAGAGTGTAAAGTTATTTGATATTCAATTTATGTTATTATTTTTGTATATTCTATTGTTCACTAATATCTAAAATGTTATTTATATAGGCATGAGTTCCCCTACAGAAGATCTCAGCGATTGGGTAGCTGTAAAAGCTAATATATTTGCTCAAAGCGATGAATCTGACCATTCAAGATTCATCTGTGCCTGGAACGAGGAAGAATCAAAATTGGCTGTTACGTTACATGAAGGTTCGCGAAAAGCAAGTGATCAAAGTAACAAAAACAAAGTGTGTTTATTAAGTATGAGTGAAATGTATCACATTCATAGACAATTTTGTTTGATCAACACATCTCTATCTTCTGACTTTCCTAAAGAAATTAAGCCCAATTATGTTCCATCCAGAAGAAAGTTTGAATACATATCTACAAGCATTGAACACTTCTTAGGGTGTGCTGTAAGAAAGGTGGGTAAGAAACTAGTCAAATCATTGGTTTTTGGAGATGAGGACCCTTTAAAGTGCTATGAAGAGAACTGGAATGAGTTCAAGCTGAAAAGTTTAGAGAGTTCTGTAGATAAAGCCTATAAGGAATTAGAAGAGATTTTAACTTTAAGAGGAAGGGCAGAATCACTTTTACAAGTCTCTACAATCTATGCTTTGGAAGATCAAGTGTGTAAAAACATCTTTGATTGCCTTGGGGAACTGTATAATTTTCATTTACATCCATTTTTAGAACTCAGGGAAATGGCTCATGCTAGAGTCAAGCAAGCCAAAGAGAAGCTTTCTGAGGAAATTGGTCCTAATATCAAACAAAAAGCACAGAAAGATTTCGAAGAATGGGATGAACAGACTTTAGTAGCTACTGAAGCAATTCAGCAATTGTACCAGGAGTTTTACAGAAAGACATTGAATTTAGTTTTAGGTAAAACACGATTTTATTACTTTGATACTGCATTGTGAAATGTTTGTTTTTGTACTATTTTACATATTTTCTCATGAATCTTGTATGGAAGTTGAACAATGTATTTTAAGAAGAAATGTTCAACTAACAGACAGGTTAATTGAATCCTAGTTAACAGTGCAGCCTTGGTATAATTTCAATTTTTTTTCACCAAATTAATAATAGAAAGTAGAGATGGGATAAAACTTACTTTTCGATAAACCTTAATTGTTATTGCTAATTTACAATAATAGTTATTAATTGCTTATGTTAACAGCTTTGTTAATAATTAACGCTGCTTGAATAAATTTAACAGTTTATAACTATTTGAAATTGACGTTAATGGTTAAACCATTAATTATTGCTTAAATGTTTGTAATTTCAACTTTTATTTTTACCAAAGTTTTATTTATACATCTTGATACACGAATCAGGCAGGTCAATGCTGATTTCGCGATGTTTCTATAAACCAGAAAAGCAATATACATAAAATGAACATTAAAAATAGAAGATAAATCACAAAACTTTAAGAAAATTCTAAAATGTTCTCTGATTAGTTGAACAAGATATGCTCTAAAGTTTTTTTCCTCATCAAGGCAAATAAGGTAATTGTGAGTCAGTCAGGTGAAAATGATTCAAATAGGCCTTAGTTACAATGGGGCCTAATCTGGCTTTAGCAGAAAAAGCAGCAATTGCTCTAGGGTTTTTTGAAGTAATGAAGGTCATTAGGCTCACTCTGGAATTGAAAAAGATGGTGGTTCATTTCAGTGTTCCTCCATAAAATACACCAAAGTGATTGAGCCTCTCCCCTGACTCACCTAGACACCTAGAGTGTGTAGTTGCTGACAAAGGATCTAGACCTATTATGGTTAACAATTTAGCTAACTTATATCAGCCATTTCATTGCCATATACACTGAAGTCAAAACATTATGACCACCTACTCAATAAAGCGTTGCGCCTCCTTTGGCCTGCAAAACAGCTGCAACTCGCCTGGGCATAGATGCCACAAGTTCTTAGTACATGACTGGAGACAGGTTGTACCAAATGTCTAAGCAGCGGTCACGCAAAGTCGAGATATTCGGACATGATGGTGTTTGAGTTCTGAGCTGCCGCTCCATGACATCCCAAATGTGTTCTATCGGATTAATATCCGGCGAGTTAGGTGGCCAGGACATTAAGTGGAATTCATCATTATGCTCCTCAAACCACTCCAACACAATCCGAGCCTTGTGACAAGGGACGTTGTCCTGCTGGAAGATTCCATTTCCAGTTGGGAAGACAGACGCCATGTAAGAGTGCAGCTGATCCGCAATGATGTTCAGAGAGTTCGCAGTGTTCATGGTCTGTTCTACCACTACTGCGGGTTCCAGAGTCGCCCATGAGAACGTCCTCCAAAGCATAATACCGCCACCACCAGCCTGTATATGACCTACTGTACAAGAGGGGAACAACTGTTCGCCTGGCAGACAGCATACCCTGACACGTCCATCGACGTGATGAATGAGAAATCGGGATTCATCTGACCAGGCAACTCTCTTCCACTCATCCATGGGCGTAGTTGACGATGACGCTTGGTCAACAGAGGCACACGAGTGGGACGTCTGCTGCACAGTCCCATATCCAACAGTGTTCGCTGAACTGTGTGTTCCGAAACACTTGCGCTTGGACCTGCATTATATTGAGCTGTCAGCTGAGCCACTGTCTCGCGCCGATTTTGCTTTACCAAGCGGGACATTCTCCGACGTCCTTTTTCTTTGATGACGCGTGGACGACCAACACCTTGGCGTCTACTGCTGGTGTCACCGTCATTTATCCACTTTGCATGAATACTAACAACAGCAGATCGTGAACACCCTACCAGTCATGCAGTTTCGGTGATACTCATTCCGAGTCTTCAGGCCATTACGATCTACCCTCTATTAAATTTACTTAGATCAGCAGCCTTTCCCATCACTCGCAAAAGAAAGTGCAAGAATGATTACTTACCTTCTCCAGCAGCAGTTAAATACCATTCTCACTTAATCACATGCCCTCCACGTCATCCAGACGAGTTCATTGAAAAATGTGGGGATGGTCATAATGTTTTGGCTCGTCAGTGTACATCTCAATGCGCAAGAACCCTCTGCAAAGTTATGTCTTTTAAACCAAATTTTAAATGGAATCTAGCTTTATTAAATGTAATTGAAAATGTGTGCAAAAGTTTATTCTAAGTTAATTTTTAACATTTTACAATATCTTACTATTTTCAACAACGATTATCATGTAAAAATACTTATGTTAACTATTGGAATAACAGCCCATCTCTAATGATTAGCATTGCTGATAAGAACTCAATCTTGGCAACTGCATCATATATTAGGATTTAACCAGCACTCGGACCAAGTCAGAAACTTATACCTGATTCTATCTGTCAAACAAAATATGCATAACTATTCAAACCTTTGTACCTCCAGTTAATTCTTATCGTCATGATACCTGTTAATTGCAAGTTATCTATTAAAATGTGATGTTTATAATATCGGACACTCCAGATCAGAAGGTTGTGGTTTCAAATCACATCTGGTTTGCCATTAGGTGCTTAGTATGAGGAATTTTGGAAACACCATTAGTGTTATGAAAGATGTAGTGTAGTTTAAGTGTTTCTTGAAATTGTTTTACTTGATCATGAAAAAACATTCAATAAAAATTGGTGTCAAATTTTATAGCAACTCTACTAAACATTAATTAAAAATGTTATCGAGTTGGTGAAGAGTTAATTTTTCTATTGCTTTGTGAATTGCTATCAGTCTAGACTAGAATAATAGTTCATAGTTTTATTCTCTCTGCTTTTGTCAAGTTGGATACACAGTATTTGCTAGGTTATAATCCTTGCAATGAACAAATGTGAGCTAGCTTCTCATGTTCTCATGGCATTCTGTGAGAATGGATATAGGTGTGATGTAACTATGCCTGGATTTGCATGGGATCGTTAATCATTCATCAAAATTTTAAAGTGTCCTCTTAATTATTTCCTGTAAGCTCAAGAGCTAACACTTTTCTCTCAAATTATGAAACACATTAAAAGATAAGTCTTTAAATCTTTAAATAAACATGAACATAGCCTTGAAAACAAATCTACATATGTGAAATCCCAAAACACTTCCTATTTATAACCCTTTTTTGTTTATCAATTGAGTTCTCAGAAATAGACTTATTCGGTATCAGTGCATTTCTGTCTCAGAAGCCTTTGCCCTAATCTAAATTTGGGACCTTGCACATCTTTCATGCCATTCAAGACATGACTTGCATTTTCAAATGGTATCAAAACAATCTCTTACTCTCATGATGTTTGGGCATCTCACCCCTGGGTCAATATTGACACTCGAAATGTTCTATCATGTTATACTTAATCAATTTTTGATCATCTCAACATGACTGTTTCAATTACAACATGTGTTAGAAAATACATGTGAATTGACAAACTAAGTATGCAAAAAACAGTAGTTCACACACTTATCAAAGAACTTGATTGGTAAAACTTCATATAAAGACCTCTAATTTGGCATCAAATATATTTTGCACCCAACAAAGCATGGCTAATAAACATTACCATCTTAAAATTTCTGTTATGTAAAAATTGACAGATTATTCATAAAATTTTAACAGGTTAAATGTAATGTTTGAAACAAAATATTCATAAAGTGTATGCAAATTTAAATTTATTCTGATAATTTTGGTTCCATATTTGCCATCTTGGGATAAATTTTAATTGCTCTTATAAGCCATTTTACTCTGCTTAGACTTTTGCTATTTTGTACAGAAAAATTAGGTGTTGCATAAAAATACTAGTCGTTCTATTTTCCATGAGTTATGTTGATTGTTACCATCATGTAAAATACTTAAATTAGCTTTTACTGTAGTAAACTAATTTGAATTTTTTTATTTTCTGAGTTAATATTGTGTTTCACATACATTTGTTGAAAATAAGTTTATAAAATCTCTAGGTATTTATTTTAGATAATGGAATTTTTTAAGATTGAATGAATAATGTTTTGTTTTTATTCATCACCTCTTTTCAATTTTGTTTTTCAGGGCAGCGAGATAGAATGACAGTAGACCAAAAGAAATTCGGTAAAGCTGCCTTTGAGTTGCATGGCATACCTCGTTTATTAAAATTAGAAGTCCAGGTTTGCCAAGAGGACTTAAAACTTCAAAATGCCCTTAAAGCTACAAAGGAATATCAGAGGGACAAAATAAAAAGCCAAGTTAGTTCCAAATTGAGATAAAAATTCTGCTTTTCAACTTACATGTAGCTATTTCTTGAAATAATGAATTATTTCCTTTCTTTAGTTAACATATCTGAGTTATGATTATGGTGCTGTACGTGAAATTGACAGAATTGAAAGCGAAATAACTAATGCTCAAGTTAGTGTTTTTGATGCTCATCTTGATGTTTTGGAAGCAGAAGAAAGACTGTACAAAAGCCAGCTAGCTGTTTTAAATAAAGAGTACAAAGGTATAATATAAAACTTTGTATTCTACTCAATGTATTTTTTATGTAAAAATTACGCATTTCTTTTATCTCTGATACACTTGTACCATAAATTTGTAATTTTGCTATAATTTTTCTTAATTTAATATAGGACCCTTGTGTCATAAAACATAACCAATCTTAATTGTTTCAAGAAAAACTAACTTATCAATCTACTTACTGAGGGTTGGGGTAGCCCGGTTGGAAAAGTAATGGATTAGCAACCGGAGGGTTACGAGCTCGAATCCAACCAAAGACCTTCGTGTACAAAGGGGGGTGCATGTTAAATCTGTCATGGCCTCTAATGTCCTCATGTTGGTATGGTGTGGAAGTTTGGAGAGTGGGGTGCCAGCTCAGGTTTTGCCTCGTCATCTGCCCGTGGTTCAAAATTACCTGGCATTTTCTCTTATCTTTCTCTTTGGGTTTGATCTCGGACTGTCACCAATAGCCCGTTGCGTTGCTCCAGTGCGAGATTAATGCAATATATATCGCTGCTTACTGAGTAATATTGACAAATGACTTTTCAGATACACAATTTTTGGTAATTTTGCCAAAAAGTTTGCATTGTTAATATAAGCTATTTCTTTTATCACATAATAAAAATGTTTTTCTGAGCTTAAATGATTTATCTGAGTTATGCTTTGTTAAATAGTTCTGAGCTTTAAAAAATTTAAACCATTGTTAAGTTAGTATTTCTTAAAGTTAGATTAGTGATTGGAGTTGAGACTTCAAGAAAGAAAAGGACAATGAAATAAAGTAAGATTCAAAGATTGACATGCAGTCTACATTTGACAAGATATGCAGATGTGATGGTGTTACTCAAAAGAAAAGTTATTTTTCGAAGAAGCTATATTTTCATAGTTATTTCATTAGGAAAATAAATCCGCATCAATTCAGGAGAATTTAATTCTAGGATGAACCTTGACCCTAGGAAAATCACATAATTTCAATAAGGATTGGGCTATATACACTACTAGTTATACCTAGTGGTCATGTTAGTTTAAGCAAAGTGCTCATGTTACATTTTTATTTAATTTATTCCCTTTTTCTATTTTTAAAATCTTCCATTCATTTCAACTAAGAAAATAGAAAGGATGCATTTATAAAATGACTTTATATTGCAGTTTCTCAGCGTTTATTTGAATTATTTCTATAGATGGGTTTTATAGCTGTGCCTTTTAATCTCATATTATTTATGGATCATATCTAACATTTTCATTCCAATTTAACTATGCTATGACTGACTTAACTTTGCTATGACTGACTTAACTTTGCTATGACTGACTTAACTTTGCTATGACTGACTATTAGTTCTTATGTTTATGATGGTACGACTACTGTAACAGTCATGGCATGAAGGTTGAGATAGGATGAATTTGAATTCATTTAAGCAAAAGATAATTATTTTCAAAAGAAGGTAAAAATTTATTTTAATTTTTAAATAAATTCATTTAAACTGTTACAGCATTATTTTTTCATCTTTACATATATTAGATTCTCAACTTTGATACAAGGGCTGCATTGGGATTTTTAAAGTTTCTTGCATACCAAATTGAAATAGACCTATCATTATATATATTCATTACACATAGCCTACAACATTGGGAAATAATGTACTAAAGAGCATTTTATAGTGTAAACCTACTTGCCTATGGAAATTTCAGCTATGCTATTTACTTTTGTCAAACATGTGTAAAATAGAAAACAATTTTTTTATTTGAATTGAACAAGGAATTTCGCAAGGATGAAATTATAAAAAATAGTGAAAATTGAAACTCTTCCTAAATGAAAAAGGAAACAAATTAAGCATTCCAAAACACTGAATAGGGTATTTTTTCTCAGAAGCACACAAATGAAAAAAAAATTCACTGCTTTATACTGACAAATACTTAAGATTTATTTTTGGGAAGGAAGACTGAACTATACAAAAAGACTCAGTTTCTTTTTGAACTGTGGAACAGTAATTCTTATTTTTGCAATTTGTTTCCTTTCTCTCTGAAATCAAATATATTATCCTACTATCAACTCAAATCATATTTAATTTACAACCAACCACAATAATTTATTTTTCAAATAAATTTAAAAATGGGTTTCCATTATTTTTGCCACATTACTTGGCTTCATGAACCCGAGGTGCCCTAGTAATCTATTCTTTTCCCATGGGGTCTACTAGTAAATATAGGTCAAGATCCCAGGAGGCCCTAGCAATCTTTCTCTACTTTCTCCTCTCTCCATCCTCTCTTTTCGCAATTACTTGACATTGTCATGTTTGGTGAGCTTGGCCAAATATGGCCTTTGCATCATAAAACCCCAAATCAACCAACCTATTCAGAGGGCCTGTTTAGGAACATGTTTACTTCAATATTAAGCAATCTGAACTATTTCTGAATTCATCTCCATTGTTAGGTAAACCAATATTCAGTTGTTTATTGAATTACAATAGAAAAATAAAGAAGTATTTGTTTATAATAAATAAATTATATTTTTCATTCATTCATTAATAATTCTAAAATATTGTATTTTTTTTTTAAGATAAAATAGACACTGGTGTATTCTTTGATGCTGTTGAAAATCCAGAGGAGTTAGAAGATGTGAATAATGTTCCAGAACAGAACCCTAAAGTCTCAAAATTAAAAGAGAAGCTGAATAAGATATATAGGAAAAGAGCAGTTGTGCGTAACAAAAAGGTACATAATGCGATTTTTCAGTCCTTCTGTCATTTTATTTTTCTGAACTTCATGGGAGTATGCAATTGAGAGAAAAAACTTATATATACAGTAGTCTCTTTAATCAACCTTCGCTCATCCGATATTCCGTCTTATCCGACGCCTCCAACCCCCCGCATAAATCGTCGACGAGAAAAGTGTGCCGCTTGTTTGCGAGCATGAGATAGTTTAACACAACTCTTGTCAATAGCGATGGCAACGAATTGATGAGACTTGGCAGCAAA
The DNA here is from genome assembly GCA_933210815.1 of Meta bourneti. Classification (NCBI taxonomy): domain Eukaryota; kingdom Metazoa; phylum Arthropoda; class Arachnida; order Araneae; family Tetragnathidae; genus Meta; species Meta bourneti. Next base: position 23,409,992 of record OW119924.1, on the reverse strand, counting down.
GAAACGGCAATTATCGGGAAAGCAGACTAGGATCGCAAATTTTTTTAAGTCATCACAGGACTGAACTTTTTATGGATTTAATTTCCGACTATGCTGTTACTGTAAGTTCATTTTATGCAATACTATATTTATTTGTAGTTAAATTTCTAATGTTAACTTCAATTCGTTTCAATACAGTACGATGTTTTGGTGCTAATTTGTAAATAAAGTACTATATAACGTTACTGTGTATTGAATTGTTTTTTTTCTGTTGATTTGTTGTAAAACGTGATGTTTAGGTGCTTAATTTGTAAAATTATAACATAGTTTGACGTTTATGAGGCTTTTTCTTAATTCCTCCTGACATTTACTCTTATCCGACATTCTGCCAGCCCATTTATGTCGGATAAATGAGACTACTGTATCAGGTGCATAATATGATTTATATTGTTTGGTTTTCTGCGCTTCATGCATGTAAATAATTGAGAAAGAACTTGTAGCAAAAGGTCATAGTATGATTCATAATTCCTTTACTTTCCACCCGCGGGGCACATTTTTAGGTGTGTATGGGCTTCATGAAGCTGAGGTACCCTAGTGATCTATTCTTTTCCCATGGGACTTACTCTTCTCGCAACCCTAGGATGCCCACACGATCTTTCCCTTTCCATCCTTTCTTTTCACAATTTCTTGACAGTCTATCTTGTGTTTGGTGCAGCTTGGACAAATATGGCCCTTACACCATAAAACCAACCAACCTTTTACTTCTTTGTGCTTCATGCAACAAGGAAAGGAAAAGAACTATGTGTATAAAAAATGTACATTCAGAATTCCTTTACATTTTCTGCACTTCATACAAGTAAATACAGAATTTTCTGATTCATAATTCTTTTTTGCTCTTCATGCAACAAATTTTTTAGAGGAAAGAATTATTGTGCATAACGAAAGTGCATTCACAATTTCTTTTCTTTTATAGTTTGATTTCTGTCTTTTTTACTTTTTTAACATTGTGGAGTAAAGAATGAAAAGCTTCTTAAACCTACAACTTTTAAATTACTTTTTAACCCATCAGCTGCTGCTTTTTTAAAAGGAGGTAAATGTTTTTATATTCTGCAATTCAGAGGCTTGTTTAGATAATGTGAGAGCTACTTAGCAGATCTGATGTAAACTCCCACCGTTTTTCACATTTTTCTGCTAGTATTGGTGCTTATAAAAGCAATGAGATCTGCATTAGAGTGCAGCAGCAATGAGATGGCCATGATAGCAATGAGATCTGAATTAGAGTTAATGGATGTGAAAAGGTTATTGTTGAATGTGAGGCACAAAATTATCTAAAAATGATTTTTCATTAATTATGTGTTCATATTTTATATATATTTTGCTTTTGTAAAAACATGCAAAATTTATCTCAATATATTTATACGGATGAGGCAATTCACTCTTAGTGTGGTTGGAACAAAATATCTAGTTCTGTTTGGTGATCAGTATATCACTAGTATTACTAGTGCATATTTGCAGGAAGGGTTCAATCTGGCTATGTTCAGTCTTATGTGACTAGTATTTCAAACCCTGAATAATTTTAAGAATATCATAAATTTAGAGAATGCTTTATTTTTTGTTTTTCAGAAAAACATGCTTATGGAAATAAAACAGAAGAAAGCTACGAAGGCTTCTGTGATGGAGAAAAACGAGAAAGCAGCTGCTGTGGTATGTACCCAAGTAACAATTTCCAATCTTTAAAAATTAAAACCAATAGTGATTTATAGGGCTACATATTTTTTTGAAAGACAAAAATGATATTACAGGGTATAGAGTATACCCTGAATGTCTTTCTTAAAAAAGAAACTGATTTAAGTTAATTTGTTAGGGCATTTCATGCCTTTTTATTATTTTTACATGAGACAACATTTTGTTTAAGTTTTTTGGTCCTTTTGATAAAATTTTTTTAGTCTTGAATCATTTTGTATTTGAATGCTTTGAAGGAAAAGGCATTTTTGTGTGAATTTTCTATAAACCCCATTTTTGTAACATGTTGAAGAAAATCCTTTTCATGACATTTTAAGAGACTGAACAAGGTAACATAGTTTATTTTAAATAAGCTTCTGTAATTTCAGTGAAAGTGGCAAGGATCTTCGCAATGCTTAAAACTACCTTGTTGACACTACCAATATCTGTTCTCTTGTAAAAATCTATGCAGGCTTTCTTTTACTTTGTAGTTCTAGACTGATGAAATAAAAACTTTGCAGTTCGTCACAGAACTAAAATTATTCAATTAAATGTGTTTTAGTAAAACTCAAACTTTCAATTCAGCACTGGAGCTGTCAGAAAATTTGTATCTCTATTTGTTCTTGTTTTCTTGTATAGGGTATATTTTTACTAACATAATGAAGACTTCTAGTTTGAGAGAAATTGCAGAAAATTCTGTACTTCGGAGTAATTTTATCTAGATTTTTTGTTTCATTCTACTTTTCTTTTAAAAAATTTTATATTATACAAAATATATTAAACTCTTTAGGTACTTTTTGAATTTTTGGCTTCTATATGCTTTTTCTAACAATTTTTGGGGTCATGCAAATTGTAGCATAGTGATGTATGAATTGGGTTCCTTTTGTGCATACCTGACGACTTATATAGTTTGGCTATATAATATACTGATTATGTCTGAATTGTACATTTACATGGGTATTACATAAAGATTGTTCATGACATTTACTAATGAAACTGATGCATGTTTACAGAGATGCCAACTACTACTGATTCTCCGCAGTTATTGGGGAACATTCTGTACTGTAAAAAGTAAATTCTAGAACCGAAAATAAATGTTCCATTCGCAGTTTATCTGATAGCTGTATTGTGTAATTACTGGATTACCTTCCACAAACAGGTTGCATATTTTCGCTTCATGTCATAGACCATGTGACTAACAAGAACCAGTAGTCTTGCAGTTGACAGCTACTAATATCAAAACAAGGTTTAGGTCTAATTAGCACCCCTGTAGCGAGGGTAACCCATGCAACACACCAAACATTAAACAAAATAAATCTGTTCTAAACAAGATAAAATTACAGGTGTTAGATCATTCAAATTGATGCATCAAAGCTGATGGTTTCATCATTCCAGCCCTCTTTAAATTCCATTCTTCATCTTATTTCATTTTAATCCACAAATGCTTTCCTTTCCTGGAATGAAAGTGAAATTATCACATATTAATCAGTATTTCTCAAGATTATATATAAAAAGGCGCTTTAAAATGTGGGTTGCATTCCTAACTGGTATTATAGTATTACATAACAGTAATGTAGCATTCATCTGGCTACCCAATTGGTCCCAGGATGGAATCCTGTTTTGTAAGTACAAGGATGTTGATGATTGCTTCTGCTTGGACATCTCACCCACTTGGTGCTCCTTCACTAGTAGCCATCAGTTCACCCCTTGTAGTGCTAAAGACTGAAGTGGTCAATAGTCAGGCTTTAAAAAAGAATATACTAACCAATTGGACTCGGGGTGAGAGTACTTCTGGATTGAAAGGTTCCTGGTTTTAATCCATGGTAAGGCATGGATGTTTGTCTGGAATGAACATGTGACCCCTCTATATTTCCAACAGTTTGTGTCTAGAATGTGGTCCACCAGGTCCTTGGTTCACCAGGGTAACACCAAGTGGTTCACAAATCTGTCTTTGTAGTTCCATAATGAGTACTGTTCAATTGACAGGACATTGGGGAAAAAGTGTGTTATACATTTTGCAGATTATATGTTAGGCCGTAAAAATTATGTGATTTCCCGAACTGGTATGTCGACAAGTGTTTGGTTTAATCTTTTATTTCATCACTTACTTCCAGACTCGCAAGAGAAAAGAAAGCAAAGTGAAAGAGCTGCCTCCTGACAAGCTAGTGGATGAAAGACGAAAGACACTTCAAAGACTTAAGGAGTATAAGAAAGTGAGAAATTTGTATTAAATTTTTACGTGACTAATGTTTATGGTTTGTTTATCAAATAGGATAAACAGTGCTTCAATATCAGAATGCTTTTCATCATAACATGTATTTAACTAAAACAGTTCATTTTAAAATATTCCCCAAACTGTTTTCATGATTGATTCTGAAAATTTTACAAAACTGCTAGATTTAATTATTCTCAGAAAACAGATCTGATAAAGCAATTAACTTATTCTGATCTTATAATTTATTTTTGGAGTCAGTATACAGTATATACTGAGCGTAAAATTGCCCTTTTTGAACAAACTAAAGATAAATCTTGGTAAGAGTTTCCCCCTCAATTTTCAAAGAAATGTAACAGTGGCAGAATTTAGACTTAGAATTTGCCACAGATTAGAATTTGCCACAATCCATAATTGCCTTACTTCTCATATATATCAGCTCAATATTGCTTATAGGCCTTTGTGCCTTTTTGTGTGGATGGTGCACTAATGGATGCAGCATGCTTACTAACCTGTGCAACTCTAACTGAAACAGCTCTGGATGTTACTTGCAGACCTTTTAATTACCTGGCTCTTCCCTAGCTTTTTGGATTTTTATTTACTGAATTTTACCCTTGAATGTAGTTGGTGGTGCGATTTTAATTCCTCCCTGCAATGTTTAATTTTCTTCCCTATGTGCATTTCTCTCTTCTGTGTCAGTAAAGCTTTGCTTGTGTGTACATGCCCATTACTCGATACTGTTTGTCTTGTGTATGGCACAGCATGGCCAAATATGGCCCTTGCTCCATAAAGCCCAACCAACCTTTAAACATATTTTTTAATTCTTGTTTTTATTTGTGTATACTTTTGGTTGAAATTTTTTTTATTAATAGTCTGCTGGGCGTTGGAAATAAAAATTTGTCAGTCAATTTGATTTGGAATCAGTAATAAACAAGTTATTAAACATTTTACAACACATGTAGCTACAGTTTCAAATGCAAACTATTTCTACTTACAGTAATAATCTGTTCTCATCTAATCCTGTTACTCACATGAATTGCTATCAGGGATAACAATATACCCAAATTCTGGATAACTTTAATTTATTATCCATTTAATTTTGACGTGATGAGTTATTTTTGGATAACAGTTATTTTATGCCCCTGAACATCTGATTATGTGGTACACTGTAAGTAAAACGTCAGGAGTATATTTTGCCAAATGATATATTTATGTAAAGGCAAAAATTCTTGTTTGTATTTCATCAAATGCTATTTAATGGAAAGTAAAAAAGTATATTATTTTATCAAATGATTTTAATTTATTACTAAAATTCTTGAATTTTCCGCACAAATGTTTATGATTTTGAAACTGGCATGATAATGAGGATTATCTGATTAATTCAAACCTAGTCTTATTTTCGGAAACAATGTTTGTTTAATGACCTGCAGTTAACATAAATTACCTTGTACAAGCCTCAGTACTGAGAATAATAGATGTAGTTAAACCAATATCAATCTGTTACTATACTATTACTGACCAATAAGAGTTGTATTATATGTTTAGCTCCTCCCCACCACCATTATCATTCTCCAAGCAGCCTTCTGAATTAACTGCAGGGCAGTCCTCCAGTCAACCTCCTTCCAATACAACTGAGATATCTCAAGCTGCCATTGCTGGTCACCTTTAATTCATGTTGGAAAATATTCTGAAGCTGCATTAATTTATTTTTAAGAACATTTTTCAAAATTTAATTTAAAACAATTTCTCCCACACATAAATTTTCTACCTGAAGTTTGCTTTAATAATAAACTGTTTGAAATATTCTGTAAATGTGGTGCTGGAACAAAGGAATGGAACATTTTCACTAATGTCTTGTGTCCTGTTTTCCACCTACTTCTAGCAATGATTATGAAAACTGTTATATAGTATAATATGCAGAGTAGAGTGCAGTTCAAAATCAACATTTGTATATTTTTTAGAAAGCCTTAATGTTGGAATCCAAAGACCAAGCATGGAATGAGGGAGCAGATATGACGACTTCAACTCTGAGTGTGCTAGATAACCCAGATGTTCCTAGAGTTGTGACGTCAAAAAGAAATACAGCCAAACCAACTGGCTCAAAGACAGCATTGCCATCTGAAAAGTCTGACCAAGTTCCTCCTCCAATTCCATATCCCCCTCCTGAGTCCTTAACCTTCCCATCTCTCTCTATATCTGACTCGTTCAATATACCACCACCTCCACCACCACCTCCTTCAATACCACCACCACCGCCTCCTCCTCCTCCACCACCGCCTCCACCACCACCACCGCCTCCACCACCACCATCATTTGGTATACCTCCCCCATCACCATTATCATTCTCCAAGCAGCCTTCTGAATTAACTGCAGGGCAGTCCTCCAATCAACCTCCTTCCAATACAACTGAGATATCTCAAGCTGCCATTGCTGGTCAGCTGAAAGCTCTCAAGAAACCGCCAGTTCAAGAGGCGAAAGATACTACATCTAAGACGTTTAGCTTGAGTGAAATCTTAGCCATGCGGAGTAAGCTGAAAGCGCCACCTGCTGGTGAGTTATGATTATCTTGTGTTCATTGAATTAAGTTTTATTTTGAAACCAGTGCTATATTCGAGATACAAACAACTCATGATGGAAATCCTTAATTCTTAGACTTCATACTTGCACCACCATTAGCCTAGGGAAGTTTGAACCTTGAAAATTATTGAATTTTTCACACTGTTAGCTAATTTTGTTTTCATTTGTTGATGGCACCATTCCAATGGCATGAATCTGCAAATGCAATGGCATCTATGATTCTCTTGTGTTCATAGAATTAGTTTTATTTTGAAGCCAGTGCTATATTCGAAATACAAACTGACTCATGATGTACAATACATCCTTAATTCTTAGACTTCATACTGGCACCACCATTATCTTAGAGAAGACTCTTCAGCTTTTTAAATCATTTTCACATAAGCATGAAAATTATTGAATTTTACACACTGTTAGCTAATTTCGTTTTCATGATATTTTAATTTGTTGATAGCACCATGCCAATGGCATGAATCTGCAAAATAATTGCTTTTTTAAATCGTGTAAAGGTTTCATTAATTCATGAAAAGTCTTGTTACATTAAAAGTGTAGGTATATCAATTTAGGTAAGAAATCATTGTTCATTTGTTTAGTGTTATATAAAACATTGTTGAATAACAGTCAAGAAACGGCATTTTGATTAAAACCATAAATGCAGATGGCTCAGGGGTATGCCCACTGCACCAACAACCAGTTAGTTGTATGCAGTGCAGGTTCAATTCCTGTTAGATGTGATTCCTCCCTGGGTGTATTTCTCTCTTTTGCGTCAGTAAAACTTTCATTGTATGCATATGTTATTCTGGTGCAGCATAACCAAATATGACCCTTGTGCCATAAAAAACAACCAACCAAAAATGCAGATTCATATTATTCCTTTCCCCTTAATTAATTTGTTAAAATCGCTATGAATCTTGCTATCACAGAAGCTGCTGATGTCACTATAGGAAGAAAGTGTAAAGGTATAGGGGTGTGTGTGTAGTAAACCTATCGCCTTAATTACTGCTGGAAGGAATGAAAAGAAGACAATTCCAAAGTCATCCATGGGATATTAATGTTTCTTGGTGGCTAACAGATTGCTGTATAACAGCAGCAGTTTTGCCCATTCTGATACTTTGAAAGAGGATCAAAAGTTTTAAATATTCATCACTATTTACATCCACCAAGAAGGTCTAAAAGAAAATGTTTCATCAAGGAACAGGAATTTAGAAGTTAATAAGATTTAAAAATTGGTATTCCCCTATGTTTGATTTTTGTCAGTTTGATCCGAAAAAGATTTGTATTTTGATTAATTTGCTAAACCAAGTTCACTGCCAATCTGAAGAGAAAGTTCCAAATTTTTAAAATGTATAATATTTAGATTTTGTAGATGCCAAGTATGATATGTATTGCAGCACTTGTTCTTTTTCAGTGTATTAGTATTCATTATTCTAGCTGCATAGTATTACAATTTTGTGTTTGATTTTATTTGTTAAAAAGTAAAATATACAGCGAATTTAAAAATTATTACAAGAAATTTTCAACATCGTTTTTGAAAAAATAGTTTTATAAATATTTCTATTTAGGAAATGAGTTTTAAAAATATTGAGTCTAATTATAGAAACAACATAGAAACCCAATGCATTTACAAATTTAGCTGAGGTCAAATTCAATGCACATTCCTAATAAAAATTGATGCTAATATTTGATATCTGTTCCGTAAAGCTAATAATGTTATTACAGTTTTTAAACTATTTTCATGATTTTCTTTTGTTAGACACGGGTGAAGGCAAGGGAAGAGTTGATACACCTATGGACTTGAGTAGTATTTTACAAGCTACTATGAAACGTATTCGAAACATCACTGAAGACTCTGATCTTGAGGACTCTGACTCTAATTCTGATTTCGATTGATTTTTATATTTGGACTGAGTATATGAAATACACCGTTTAAATGTATTAATTGTAAGTTAAGAATGATTTGAATGGCATTATATTGTAACTTTTATAATTTTGCATCTTTTACTGAATTGTGAATTTGTTTTTGTTTTATACTCTTGATGATCAAAGTTTTAAAGTGTGAAATCAACAATTTGAAGGTTTTTTTTTTAAAAATGAAAAACATAAATATTTGAGGACTAATATTTTATAGAATAATGCAGGCAGTATTTTATAGTATAAATATGGTTGTACTATGAGTGTGTACAAAAGTCTTTTATTAAATTGAGTAAAAAGAAAACCTTTGTTCACGGAGCCAATTTCCTACTGTGTCCTATAGATATTATCTCCATATCTTCTAACCCTCAGGGGCACATCTTTAGATGTGTACGGGCGTCACAACCCCAATGTACCTGTGATCTGTCCTCCCTTCTGTTTTATTCTCGCCTACCCTTTTTTTGCTTAGTTTTCTTCCCTCATTGTTGTCTTGTATTTGGCACAGCTTGGCCAAATATGACCCTCGCATCATAAAACCCAAAACCACCCAACCGTATCTTATATTTTGGGCATTCATACAATTAATTTTTACTCATTTCTAAATAATGCTGTTATGTCTGAAATGGTGAATTTATTCAAATTCATTTAGCTTGGTTGGTTTGTTGCTCTGTGATCATAGTTTTCCATGCGAGGTCTAATTAAACCGTTTAGCTTGGAAATGAAAGAGCCCAGAGTGGAGGAGAATCTAGCTAATTGTATGACTGAATAATCACATTAACCTTCTTTAATTTGCTGAAAACTGGCAAGATGAAAAATGTTCTTGAGTGTTCTCATTTAGCAGGCTCCACCTGGTTGAATGGTTTATTGAATTTTACTGGCGCAAGAGCCAAGCTGCAGCAAATACAGGACAATGAAACCAACGTTTAAATTTGCAATGAGGGGCGAAAGCAAAACAAATAGAAGAGTATTCAAGGGTAAAACTGAAGGGAGGACAGATCACTAGGGTTCCTTGGTGTTGCGATGCCCATGTTCATTCCAAGAAATTAATCCCGCTGAAATGTGCTCCACTCCCAGTACTGGTGCCTTTAGGCTTTTGTATTGAATGTGTTTCAATAATCAATTGCAGGAATTGTGAGAAAATGTTAAAATGCATTCGAATGTTTTCTCCTTTATCATTTACACTTTTAAGAGCTACCTCTCCTCTGGCAACTTTGCCAGAGAGAACTTCATGAAGTTGGGTTACACTGCTTGTATGTACTATTATATTGAAAGTTAATTTCTGTAGTAGTGGCTTAATTCACTGCAGTACTAAATAATTAAATACAAATTAGTGGTTGACAAGATTTTTGCTAAGCCATTCTTTTGAATAGTAAATGGTGCAACTAATGCATTTTACAAAATAATCAAATCTAAAAACTTCTTGTACACGCTATGATTTCTGGCATTGAGCAATTTGTTTCTTTCTTAAATGGGCAGAACTTAATATCTTTCTCAGCTAATTCTTATATAATTTTAGCATCACTTTCATTGTCCTGCATTAAATTTAAAACGCTTTTATCTATGGTCTTATTTTTCTGTTATCTTTTATAATACTGTTAAAAAATATTTTTTGTAAAATTATCTTTTCTATTATCTGAACTCTTTGTTTTGAGCCTATATTGATCTGCATTGAGTATATGCAGATCTGATTTGATAACCAATACTGCATTCAGTTGAAACACAGTATTGGTTTTCAAATCGGATATTTGTTAACCAAATCATTGAAAATATCTCAAGGCACATGAGAGAATTTTGTTTGAATGCAATAATTATACAACTGTTGTAGTGTAAGAATCAATAAGTTAATTGTGTGATTATTAGGATGAGGTTTAATGATTATAAATAGTGCACTTTAAGATATGAGCTATTGGAGTGAGAGGTCTTTTAGTAGTGAATAAGGAGATCATAAGCTCTGGGGTTGTATAAATGCTTAAACATCGAAATTACTCTAAATGTGGCTCAATCTTTAGATTAAATAATTTTGTCAGATTTTATGCACAGCATTAAAAGAATTTTTTAAGCAGAAAAAAATGTACTTTTTCCATTCTGTTCAGTCATTTATTGAAATTTTTTACCATTTTCCTTTTTTAGTGTTATTCATTTTCATTATATTTAGGACACCTAGTTATAATGGATTTAAAAACTGCATTAATTTAAATTTATTGCTTTGGTGGTGTTTTGTTTTTTACTTGATTTTAAATAATATGCTGTGATTTTATAAGTCTTGATGGCTGTTTTTGTGCTATTGAAACCTGCCAATGTGTACTGTTTAGTTGAATTAAGTGAAAATTATTTTGAATATGTTAAAATGTGTTCTCTTTTATATACAGACCTTTAACCTTGTGATTTTGTCTGATATAATGGAACATTTTAACAGACCTTAATAAATGTGACTGTCAGCATAGGAATCAGCCCTCCCTTTTATGAAACCTCAAGGTACCCGGTGATCTGTTCTCTCCTGTTTTACCCTTCTGTTTTTTTGCTTTTTTCCCTCCCTCATTGTTGTCTTGTGTTTGGCACTGCTTGACCAAATATGACCCTTCCCTTGCACCATTAAACACAAAACCAATCCTTTTAGGAAAAATAGTTTCAAAATTAAAATGAGTTTTATTAATCCTGCATTCTTTTATGCATGTTGAAAAGAAGTTTTTAAAAATATCTTATTTTAAAGTCCATCGAAAATTATCAGACTATGTGATGAATATTGCATTTTTAGGTGCCTTGATGCCATTTTCAAGTGTTTTAAAGAAATGTCCTTTTAAAGTTAATGTGTGTATATGCATTATGACAGAATTTGCTTTAGAAATAAAATACTTGGCAAATACCAATGAAGAACATAACAGTTGGACTTTAATTTATCTGAGATAGTGTGATCTTATCACATATCATGCCATTTGTAAAATAAAATCTTCCACATTCAAAAATTTGCCTTAGAAAGTTACTTTAAAATAAATATAAACCTTTTTGACTTGAAATTAAATAGGTTTTAAAGATTTCAACATAAAGCTGTAAATTTATCAAATGTTTGTTTACAATAGGTGTAAAAATTTCTTTGCTCTAATAGAGTAGTATTTATACCTTCAAAAAATAATGATAATACTGTTCCTTTTAACCCAGATCTAAGTAATCTGGAATCTACAGGAGAAAAGCATATTTTTAAATGATTATTTAAATGCAAATTTTTTATTGTTTTGTTAATAGTTCAGAAAAGCAACTGCTCTTGGAAGTGCTTTTTAAAGTGCCTTGCAGAGGATTTTCTTATGTGTGGGTAAAATAAGAATAATTTCTATTTTGCATTGCTGATTGATTGTTTAAGAGTTGAACTGGAAGTATTTTTGTACTGTATATAAAAATATCCTAAAACTTGTAAAATATTTTCTTTACATTATTTTTGAATCTAGAGAGATTGAACTTAATCCCACTTTAAATAATTACTGTGGATTATTTTGTTTAGTGTAGCTATCGTTTGTAGCAGCTATTGAGAAACTGATTCCTGCTTGTGATTTATTATTTCTGTGTATAAATATGTTTTATAAAAGTGAAATAATTTATTGAGATTTTTTAAAATAAATTTTATAATGAAATGATTTTTCAATGATGGCTTGATTTATACTTTATCACTAGAAACATTTGCATGGGCATCACAAGGCACATTTCTGAAGCCAATTTGGTTATATTTTCCTCCATGGTCATGTTACTTAATTACAGTAGAACCTTAATTTTCGTAGGTAAGGTAACCCTAGGATGCCTCAGAAACCCGGATAATACGAACATAGTAACACAACAGCTTATACCCAGAAAAAATTACAGAATACATTAAAAATTTACTGTACTACATACTACTGCTAATGAAAGATTCATACAGCAAGAATTACGAATAATCCATACTCGGATTTCTGTCACGGTATGTATTGTGATAAGTTTACAATAAATCTGAATGTGAGTTACTTATCTTTTATCCTCGCTTGAGGTAGGTAGTTAATTAATGTCGCACTGGAGCAACATAATGGGCTATTCACGCAGTCCTGGATCAATCCCGAAGGGAAAAGATCTGAGGACAACACGTAATTTCGAACCACATCAACTGGAGGACATTTGAGACCATGACAGATTTAACATGCACCAGCTCTCACCTACTTGACGGTCTCGCCACTTGGGACAGTGCACACTTGTGTTCAGAGCTTTATTTAAACTAAAAGAACTAGGTATCAATTTTGACTAGGATAACACATGCAGCTAATCAAATCTGCTGTATTCAGTGAATCCTGTCTTTTTATTGGTATTAAATTTTAAAATTTAATATTAAATTCTTTAAGAAGTTCAGATTTAAAATAGCAATTAAAAATTATTTGTAAATTTGAACATAAACTTGCTGACAACAAATTACCATTATAAGTAATGTAACAGCATGCACACATTCCCTTAAACATTTAACAAATTATTTTAAATTTTATTCTTTTAGCAGGCTAGATAAAACATTTTGAGTTATATAAAAGGAAAGAAAATGTTTCAACAATACATATACACAAGAGTGCCACAAAAATGTCACTATTATTTAATATAGATTTTCTTTTCTATAGACTTGTATTTCTCCTCTTAACATATATGAAAGGTTTTGCTTGAAGTTTTGTGCATGTCAGTCAATCTAGTGTAAATACATATTTTTAATAAATTTCGTTTATTTGAAAGCAAAAGGCAGTAATAAAAGCACAATCCATCGTTTTCATGTGTGAGTCGGGAATTCAATTTTAGCAGTATAATTAATGTAAAAAGCTTTGAAACATTTTAAAATTGAGAAAATTAAAAATACTGCCGAATTAAAATGATATTTTAGTCTAGATTGTAGAATTTTGTTATTTTTGGTGTAGCATGTCAAGGCATACTTTAATCTTGTTATCACATGCAATCTGAATTTAAACTAAATCTCTGAATATTTCATATCAACGTTTTACCTGTAAAATGATTTTTATGCAGCAGCCAAAGTAGAACAATGCACAGAAGACGTTTACAAATTACCAAAATTATACCTAGACCAAAAATATATATTTTTTAAATTCATAATTTTTAATTAAATTTTAATTTATAGAACTGTATACAGGTGTATGCTGGTTAATACTAATTATGAGTGATACTGATTAAGCTGCAAATTGTAGTTAGTTGAATTTACTTCGTAGGAGCAACAGAATGGGCCATTTAATTGTCCCAAATGTTCTTAAGTTCCTTTTGTTTCTTATTTCAATTTAATCAAAAAGCACACTTGCATGAAATGTTAACAATAGGTTTATGCTTCGATTTGTAACTGGTGAAACTAGAGAAGGGTTGTGCTAACTACATCCATATTAATTTATGTGACATGTGTCTGGTACTTGCTGATCCTTAATTATTACAAAATAACAGGCAAATCTTTTGCTTTATCAATTTTTACTGTATGTTTTTGTAAATGTGAAGGGGAAATATAGATCAAGAAACAAGAGTTAACCAAGTGTGCCTGGGAGTTACAGATATTTATTTATTGCACAGTATATTTTGTACATAATACATAGAAAGGAAAGACAATTATGTACTAGCATAAATGAAATGTGACATAAATAAACCTTTTGAGATCAGTTTTGACGTAACATCCAGCATGTTCTTCGTCTTAGTTATTTTCAGAGCACTTTATTTTGCAATCTAAACTGAAGGCAGTCTACTACTCCTAACCTTTCATCTTTCATTCTTAGATTAGTATTTATGAAATGAATAAAACAAATAGAAAAACATTTGAGAATTTAATTTTTTTCAAATATTAATTGGATCAACAAATTGCTGCATTCAAGTTTGTGTTAGAAACAATTGTAAGAGACATTGGATGCTTGACTATAGTTAAGATATTAGGAAAAAATTAATGAGAATCCTTTAGATAAGGCTAAAAGTTATATTCATGTATATATTTTTACAGTAGAGGTTTATTTAGTAAAATTCTGAATAATTAATGCAAGTGTAAGATGAAGTTTATGATTTAAGATACATTTACATAAAACTTGCATGAGTAAGATTTCTCAGTTTGTATAGTTATCAAAATAAAGTTAAGCAAATTGGATTTTAATCTATTAATCTCGTGTATAGTGATCCTAATTAAAATTAAATCCAATTAAAATCAAATTCTTTATACATTATTTACAAAGTGAATTAATTATACTTAAAACATGTTAAATACATTTTCACGTGAAATGCTTAAAAAATAGTTCGACAAAAAGATATGAAATATTTTTCCATTTTTTCTTTATATATAAAAGTTAATACACATCCCTAACAAATATTAATAGGGAGTGCTTAATATACCCATATAAATATTAAAACGTTTAAATACACAGATCTTGGAATATAAATATTACTGGTCATTCACAAAATATTTAGTTTGCATGCGATGCATATTAATCATAAAGCATGCAAATATTTAAAAAATTAAGTCAAAATACATAAAAATTAATAATCAACCTTTTAACTGATACTACTGAAAACACATGCAGCATTAATAAATATATACCAAATTTTTATTTTACAATAAATTGATTAAAATGTAGTACTAAAATATACAAATATACAAATCTGTATAATTTTCATGTTTTCCGCAGTTGCGTCAAAATTGTCTATAATACTTCAGTCCTTTTATGTAATCGCAAAACTTCAGTCATCACAGAACTAAACCATGTTTTTGCAGTTTATAGGAATGTGATCCAAACAATTGATTTTAAAAGTTCATGAACTAGTTCGTATATTTTCAAAAATTGATTTTAAGATCGATTCGTTGTTAAAACGATAAAAACTTTCTTTCAAAACACGATTCAGCTTCAAGCCCAAAATGAACATCATTTTCGTGTGTGTGTGTGGTTCGGTATAACTTGCAAAACATTCGTCAGTTTTCCATCAAAGGTCATTCCGTAGATCGTCAACAATCTTATTCATAAAAAAACGAATAGAAAATTATGACTTAGGGTCCAAGTACAGGAAATTCTGATTTGAAACTTCCATTTTTGACTAAATTCAGTGGAGTTCGGAGTTGCCAGCAACTCAAAATTTCAAACGAGGTACTCTTAATTTTCCTTACAGTAACAATTTTGTCCCATATGAAAATTTTAGAAAATGTCAAAAATGAATTAAATGTTGCAAAATTAATTTCAAATTTTTGTGAGTGCACAACCCTTTGAATTACTAAATGATTGGTTTCCTATTCGAAATGAAGTTTTAAATTATCTGCTTTATGGAATGAACCTAACACTTTTAATGGTGCAAAACGTTGAATGCATCTTGAATAAGAAATTAATCTGACTTTTATTCTTAGTTGAGTGGTAGGTAGGTAGTTGAATTTTCGTCGCACTGGAGCAACGACTATTGGCAACAGTCTGGGCTTAGTCGAGTAGTAAAATCAAAAAGTTTATTAGAGTCCGCATGTGTGAACAGCACTGTACTTTTAAAAATATTTTTCTATAATATCTTTTACTTTTTCAAGTTTCCTTATTTTATATTATTTTACTGCTATATTTTAAGTTTAAATTTATTTAAATTATAATCATACCCTTTTTTGAATAAAAAACGGATTATTGATTCTTTTCTAGAACACATTTTTTGGTTTCGACACTTTTTTTAATCTTTATTAGTGTAAATAGCCCGTTGTGTTGCTCCAGTGTGACGTTAATTGAAAATACCAATACCAATCTTTATTAGTGACTTTAGTCAAAAACTTATTTAAATGTGAGTTATACTTTCTCTGGAAACTTGAAACTAATATTTTTTAGGTTGGCAAACTAAAAGATAGTATTTGGAATTTCGTTATTGTTACGATTTGAATCTTAGTGAATCTTCTAGAAATTATTTGCGTTTATACCTATTTGGTTTTCTATACTTATGTGACTCAAATATTTATCATCAGCCTGTTGGGAGCTATATTATTCCGTAATTTTTCTTCTAGTTTCCTATTAAGGACACCACCTTTCTTATTACTTTGATTTGCTTAATGTCTTCATAAATTATACTTCTTGAACAAGAAACTTGAAACAAAGGTTTTAGTTTGCAAAACTAAGAGATGATATGTGAAATTTTACGGTTGTCTGAAATCTTGGTGATTCTTCTAGAAATTATTTCCGTTTCTATGCCCATATTTGTTTTTGATACATATTTGATCCTAAAACTTTAATCTTCAACTATCGGGGACTATTTAATGTTTTTCTAAATTATTGAACATTATCCGAATGTTATCATTAAAAATATTAGAATGTTCTTAAAAATATTAGAATGTTCTTAAAAATATTAGAATGTTATCATTAAAAATATTAGAATGTTACCTTTCAATCTATTATTTAATGTCCGTAACATTTTTTCTTCAGTTCCATATTAGGGGGTGTTAGATTTGCGTCACACTCGAGCAACACAAAGGGCTACTACTGAAAAAGGATACTTTCTTTTATTACTTTGAGGTACTTGCTACCTTTTTTTAAACAAGACACTAGAATTATTTAGTTTGCCAAACTAAAAGATTTGGAATTTCGCGATTGTTGCTATTGGAATTTTAAAGATTCTACAAGAAGTTATTTTCGTTTTTATACCATATTTTGTTTTCGATACTCAAATTTCAATCTCCAGGAACAGTCGGCAAAAATTCGTCTACAATTTCAAACTAGGATGGCGTCTTTTCTTATTGCTTTGAGGTGAATGCGAAATGGAATTAAAAACGTCCGTAAGCCCTTCAGGACATGCATATGGCGGTGGAGTCGGAGTGCAGGCTCTGGAAGAGTAGCTGGATCTCGCTCTGTGGTACGACGAGGCCCGGAATGTCGTGCATGTCAGGTTCGGGGAAGCCCTCCGGTAGCATGATCTCGAAGTTCTGGAGCAGCGTGGAAAGACCCAGGAACAGAGTGGCTTTGACAAGCCCGTCCCCGAGGCAGGTCCTCTTGCCAGTGCCGAAGGGGATGAAGTAATCGGGTTTCGAGACGCTGCCACTGCTGCCCAGGAACCTGAAAACGTGAAAGACGGGATTGTAGACGGGAATATCAATGAGAAGGGATAAACTATTCTGAGCTGGAACTAGTTAGCGAACCGCTCATCTGACCTAACTGAGTCACACCACTTTTCACCTTCATTCAACACAGTTGAACATCATTACACAGATGAAACCTTAGTTGTAAAATTTAAAAACTTCAAAATATGAAGGATTAAAAATGGGCAATAGGACCATTTTTTCCATGTTTTAATCTTTATCATAATTTGAAGTTTTTATAAATTTTACCGTTATTGTATGGCTTACACTTTACTCATAGTACTTCAGGGTGAAAAATTTACGTTAAAGCTAATCGCAAAATATCAACTGGCCATTATCTTTTCTAAATTATTAAACATTATCCGAATGTTATCATTAAAAATATTAGAATGTTCTTAAAAATATTAGAATGTTATCATTAAAAATATTAGAATGTTATCATTAAAAATATTAGAATGTTCTTAAAAATATTAGAATATTATCATTAAAAATATTAGAATGTTCTTAAAAATATTAGAATGTTATCATTAAAAATATTAGAATGTTATTATTAAAATGTTATCTTTAAAAATAATGAAAGCTTTCTCGCATTTCAAATCATCCTTGATGAGTGGAAATGATTTTACCCTCCAAGTGGTTTCGACGAGATATCTCGTCCATCAAGATAGTTCCATTTTTTATGATGATGAGGTAGATCTGATCAGCTTTTTACGAAGGACGAGATATCTCGTTCATCAAGATCTGATCAGCTTTTTACGAAGGACGGGATATCTCGTTCATCAAGATCTGATCAGGTTTTTACGAAGGACGGGATATCTCGTTCATCAAGATCTGATCAGTTCCGCTAGTGACGAGATAACACGTAGAGGCAACCACCAGGAGGGTTAGGGGGCTGTACTCTAAGGCTTCACTGAATAAATTGAACGACTACTATAAAATTGTACAGTACTTAAAGCGAAAAGCCGCATGTATTTAAAATACATATTACTCAGAGAAGCGTTCACAAGGGGACTTCAAGGGAAAATGAGAACTTAGAAAACCCACATGAGGGTGAGAAAGGAGTGGACGCTGAAAAAAATGTCTTTAAAACGAATTGATCTCTTAGTTCCAAACTATTTGATTTTAATGGTTGCCTTAAAAGGTATAAAACATTACTTTTCTTAAGAAATTTGATTTAAAAATATATCCTCTTAGCTGCTTTTACCGAATCAATTTATTGTTTTTAAAGTAGGGCTTCGTTTTAGTGAATTTACTAGTGGGGACGCTTAAAATACTAACCTTGTTGGTTCGAATTTCCTTGGTTCATTCCACAGCTGTGGATCCATATTGATATCGTAAGTGTTGAACATGACCATTGTGTCCTTTGGAACTCGAAAACCTATAATATAATTTGGGTACATTAGATTCAATGTTAGATCGAAAAAAAATACTAGGTAATGATTTGGAATCTTTCTAGGAAGGTCATAAACTCACCACTTATGCTGGTGTCGGTTGTTGCCACGTGGGGTATAATGGGCGATGCAATAACCCTCAAGAGTTCCAAAGTAGTTGCTTCCGTGTACGGCATGTTCTTCCTGTCTTCCATACTTGGAGACCTTTCGCCTCCAGTGACTCTGGCAACTTCCTCCCTAATGTTGGCACGGACTTTGGGATTGGCTGCCAGCAGGTACAGACCCCAGAGCCACAAATTTCCCAAAACCGAGTGACCGCCGATGAGATCTTCGACTATGACCTCAACGTCCTCCCGCGTCAGGGAAGATGCCTCGTTCCCTTCGTTGTCCTTGAGGTAACTAAGGAAGATATCGACCAGGTCCCTGGGCTTGTCATGATCGATGTCGTTTTCGCGCTCCTTGATGACGGACTCTGTCACGCTGGAAACGTTCTCTGCGAGATTCTTCAGCTCTTGAAGTCGGTGGTTGTTGAACATCTTCAGCCAGGGCATGAAGTCGATGGCGTACCCTTGGAACAGTTCCCGGAAGACGATATCGTAGATTTGGACCGTCTTCAGGAAATTGGTGTCCTGCTGGGAAAAGCGCTTGCTGCAGATGTATTGGTAGAAAATGTTGGCTGTGGTGATGTTCAGAAGGGTTCTTGCTTCCAAAGCTTGGTTCTGAACTTGTGTCAAGTTAGACACCAGTTCTTGTAATTCGTACATGATGATACGGTTCATGCGGCTACCGTCGAGGGTGGATACACGGGGGTGCATGAAGGGGAAGGCCATTTCTCTACGAATTTTTTGTTTGTCTGACCAGTCACACAGTGCAATAGCTGAAAGAAAAGACAATAAATTTCACATATAAGAATCGGGATACATTTAATATCTAAATTTGTTCTAATTTTTTCCTAATTTGAAAAATGTTTGAAATAAAAATTAACAATTTAATTACAGACTAGTAAAAATAAATTTCAAGTTAATAATATGTAGATAAAATGTTTGAATTTAAATTATTTATGTTGAAAAGATTTTTAATAATTTGGTTAAATTTAATTTCTCATCAGTACACAACACAATACTTAAGCGATTTATATTTGATAGTACAAACATTAAATTATTAATTATTGTTATTCTTGAATAAGAGTTAACTAATAACGCTAATAATTTCTCCCCAATGATTTGTAGTGTTTTAAAAAGCTTTCGTATCCCTTGTAATTTACTGATAAAGAGAATTTGAGACTTACATAAATTTCTGTCACCCCTAAAGATTGCGTGGAATCGCAAGAAATCTGGACGATTGGCAAAATCGTGGCATTTGGTGACGAGAACTTCCTTGATGTACGACATGTTGCTCACGACTACACATCGACGAGATCCGAGTGTTATTCCGTAAATATCGCCATATTGCTTTCGCAAAGCCGAGAAGGCATCCCAATGCTTCTTGAATCGTCCAATGATATGAGAGGAACCTAAAAAAATCAGTGACAATTAAAAATAATGATCTGTGATTATATTTTATTTTATTACTTGATAGAAACCTATGATTTGGAGAATAAAAGGAGGAATGTATGGAATAAATTACAATGGGGTATTTTGTTTAAAAATCTAGAAAAAGTAATTACACTTTCTAAAGCTGGCCTGCCAGTAAAATGGTGAGGTAAGTTCATTGTATTATAGTGCTTACCTTTTATTTTAATAATATCAAAAGATCTATAAGAATAACTATGAACCTTTTACTTAAAATTCTTTGACAGTGAGGATATTTAGTTTGAAATAGTTGTTTATTTTAAGAGAGTAATCGATTTTTCAGATTTGGTTTCCATTATTAATAACACTGATTTAGCTGAGAACCACACTCTAAAAATGTAAAAAAATTAAAATTTCAATTGAAAAGAAACATTTTTAAATAGGTTTCCAATTCACATTTAATTTCTTGTTTATTTTTAATGATCATTCTCATGAAACGTAAATTGGAGTTTGAAAATTTTCTTTTAAAATAGTTATCAGCTTGTAAATTTTAAATGCCTATTTGTTACTTCAATTAACAATAACTTCTCTACCGATTAATTTTCGCTTTAAGGACAGCGAAGGAATTTTCAATTTTTTTTTATAGAATTGGGAATAAAAAGAATTTGTTTCAAACAGTTATTCCAAACTGAATTGACAGAAAAGGATTTGTGTCCCTGGAAAGTAGGAATGAGAAGAAATATTTATTTCAAATATTTATTTCAATATTTATTATTTCAAAATATTCTTCCGTATCCTAAAAGGTTTATTTTACTTATTATGTAATTTCAGTGCGTAGTAGTGCGTTTTAACAAATAAGTAAGTTAATAAGTAATTTTTCTTGGCCCTCGCTATATCACTTTCCTCCGTTCATCGCTATTTTTCCTTATCCCCAAGAAGTGAGATATATCGAGTGATTGTTGTGTTTTATTGCTTATTTAGAAATATTTTAATTGTATCACAGTATTAACGCTATAGCCTTTGACTACTAAAGACAGAACTAATCTCGTGAACACGAAGGGAAAACTACCAAACTACATGGTGCAACCACACACATTGTAAGTAAAGTAAATAGTAATCTACTACAAGTAAAGATTAGAGATGGGCTGTTATTCTGATAGCCGTTTAAATAATAGTATTATTGCAAAATAACCGTTAGAAACTGTTATCGATGAATGTTATTGGGATAACAGCAAATAAATTTAAGTATAATTAAATTTAAAATTAAAAAATATTTAAAATATTTAAGAAAAATAACTGTTTTTCCGGTAGCTGTTCAAATAACAGTATTATTGTAAAATAATAGTTAGCAACTGTTATCGATGAATGTTATTGGAATAACACCAAAGAAATTTAAGTAGAGTTAAATTTCAAATTAAGAAACATTTAAAATATTTAATAAGAATTAAAAGTTAAGATTACTAAATTAAAAAAAATCCCTTTATGGAAAATTTTAATTGTTATTGTCAATTCGCTTCTAATAATAGCCGTTAAATTTCGTTTCTGACAGTTAGTTGCTCATATCTAAACTGTTAATATTAGAAGTTATTTATAGCTGCTATTAAAAATTATCAATAGCAGTTAACATTGTCATGGTAAAATACTAGTTTTTCCATTTCTAGTTAGGATGAAGTGACCGGTGCTTACCCAACAGAGGCAGTCCCTTCGGACCGGGTGGAGTCTTGAGAGGGGTGCTGCCCTTCTTCGAGTCTCGTGCTGACCTCATGCGGACGATCAGGATGACCAAACCGAGAGCCATCACGGCAGAGCCCAAGACCAATGTCAGGGGAGACACAGAGATAAAGCTCATCGTAGATTGTGTTGTTTTGAATCTGAAAAAGACGTCATTCATATAAAAACTCCACATAACTGCATTAAATATTGTTATCAGTATCCTAATAGCACCACTAAAAAGTTGTCACACATATTATAATAGATTTCATTTTGTATAAGATTGAAGAGAGACTTTAAAGTCAAGATTGGTATAAGTACCTGCATCAGCAATTATAAAGTGCCCTGAAACGTTTAAGACATTGTTATCAATGTTTCAAAGCACCATTAAGATTTTATGCAACAGTAGATTCATTTTGTATAAGATTGAAGAGACTTGATAGTCAAGAGACTATATTACGAATATCAAATATTATAAAATGTCCTGAAATGCTTTTGTGAAGATATAGCTTATTTTTAGATATTTGCAAGATTGTGCATCATAGTGTTGGATTTAAATTTAGAACATAGGATTGAAATTTAGAATTACTTAGTTTTCCTCAAGAATTTTGACGATGTTTAGCAAACGACTATTTTGTTAATAAGTCGTTCCTTCACTACGCTTTTTTATGAACCAATACATTTCTTTCTATTCTTCGCTATTTCAAACAGAAATTAGAATTTCAGATACAGCAATGCTACCGATGATATAAGAGCAAAAAGTAGAATAACGTCAATATAAAAATAATGCCATGCTTTTAAGTTTTCGCGATTGATGCGACATCGGTCGAAATGGTTCTCCGTTACGAGAATTGCCCCGTTACAATCGCTTTTTCCTTCATATCATTAGACGTGCAGTGATGTTAATATACAAAGACATGTCGCGGTGACGGTCATGAATGGCCCTTTCGTTGTACAACTTTCTTGAGGAGGAAAAGGTGAGGATTCGTCGTTGACAACGACCTCATTTTTCTTAACTAACACATCAGTTGAAAAGTTTTTAGGTAGTTTGGAATTGCCAGTGATTGAACAAATATTGATTGAAGTTTAAGGAAATAATAGCATAAAGGGATATATTATGACATCGTGTTCATGTTACTTAGCACTTTTTTCATCTTATTAAACTCCATTTTCTATTACATTTTTTTTCAGAAATAGTTTGTTAAATAATGGATAATATAATGCCACGTATGTTAGTTACACTACTGATTACGCGAGTAAATGACAATAAATGAAACAATTTATTTGAAATCAAGAACTATCGAATTATTATTTGTCTTTTTATATGCAGTTTTTCGAGTTGATTATGATTATTCACTAAAATGCATTTATTGCTAACAGAACACATCTAAGTGAAAACCTGTGATCTCGTTTTAATATTTTCAAACTGAACTTAATTTTTTTCTACGATTTAATGTGTTATGCTGAATATCAAATAAATTAAAAAAGTTATCCGTGAAAATATAGATAAAACGTTATATATACAGGACACAGATTTCAAACACAAATTTGACAAAAGTATTTACCAAACTTAAAATTTCATAACTATTTTTAAAAACATACGTTTTTCTTTTCTCACTTGAGATAAATTTTACTTGTTATACATGAAATCGTAGCTTTGAATTATTTCTAGCGTTTCCATAGAATTAAATATTTCAAAGTCAAATTTTTTAAAATAAATTTAATAATGAAATTAAAACAAATTATACATTTTCTATTAAAAATAATTAAGAAGCAAAAATTTTTATCTTACATTTTGTAATGGAGCTTTCGTAAAAGTACCTCTTAAACGAATCAAACCGTAAATTTTATAGTAAAAGTAGTAATTAGCAGTTGAAAAAAGATATTCATCTGACCTTTCACTGTGGGAAACGTATTAAGACAACTTGCTTTGCATTAAAACACTGAATTTCAGTGTTTTTAAAACTACTTACTTTTGTTGCTGAGGAATAGAATAGCAATGTTTAAAATAAAGTTGATCTTTCCAACTACAATTTTAGAATTACTTTTAGAAAATACAATCATAATCAAATTTGGAATTAAATTAATTGTTTAGTAACGAGTTAGCTAAGTTATATAGAGATAAATACTATCAAAGAAACATATCTACCTTCAACTTCTGAGAATAGAAACACACTGGAAATCAGAGTTTTTTCCACCTCGAAGCTGTCCTCCCCTTTAAAAGGCTTGTGAAGCTACCATCTCCCCTAAGCTGTCCGCTTGCTACCTTTTTATACCCGAATCAAGCAACTGTGATTGGTCAAGGGGGAAAATCTTCACGAAAAATACCTGTCCTCGCTTGCCCGTCAATCAACCGGATGCTGCCATCTGATTGGTCGAAGGGATGGGCTTTGTCTATCACTTTTATTTTTATTGCTTGATGAGTGAAATGGGTGGAAGAATAAGAGAAAAAAAGGCCGGTTTTCTTTTTTGAATTTTTTTGCCTAACCTTTTTTTCTTTGGTGGGAAAATCACATTTTATGGGAACCTACTAATGGATTTTCTTGGACATCTTTAAGATATTTTATGGACGCGATCAGAATTGTACGATCGTGTCAAGGTTTTCTTCTTCCCACCCCGGGGACATGGGACGTGTAGTAATTCTTGTGAAATTTAAGAGTTG
Organism: Meta bourneti; assembly: GCA_933210815.1. Lineage (NCBI taxonomy): Eukaryota > Metazoa > Arthropoda > Arachnida > Araneae > Tetragnathidae > Meta > Meta bourneti. Next base: position 23,385,268 of record OW119924.1, on the reverse strand, counting down.
TTACTTGGAACCAAAGTGTTCCGACAGCTCGTTTGGGGCTTAAAATACCTCGTGTTGCTAAGATAATGTGGCATTTTCGGAAACTACAGTCACCTGTTAGATAACTATTGAATTCTGCTTACCATGTTTTACGCTGTTGATGTGATCTTTGAAATTACAATTTGGGGTATTAAAATATCCAAAAAGAATCTTTTCTTCAATAGCGTAGCAAAGGGAGGGGCTATAGGGGTGATGGCTCACAATCGATATTGCTCCCCTTTGTGTATAAAAGGGGGGGGACATTTTAGAAATATTCATGAAAAAGTTTGGTAAAAAATGTAAAACTTTCTTACTCGTTTATACGAGTAAGAAACGTATATAACGAACTAGAAACGTATGAAAAGATCGTCAATGGCCATTTCGGTGAAGCAAGATGTCCACCATCGTCAGAAAGTAATTCACAAGAAGAGAAGGCGAATTTAAATATAATTATTCTAGAGTAGTGTTGCCACCACTCACCTTTGTAACTAAGCCTTTCCAGACCGCGTATAAAGGCAAGGAAACACTCGTGTCATTCATTAGTGTGTTTGATTAAGTAAAAATAGTTAAGACTTTACTCATATTACCCCTCCAAGTGGTTTCGACAAGATATCTCGTCCATCAAGATCTGATAAATTTTGCTAACGACGAGATGTCATTAAGATATTGCTGATTTTTTTATGATGATGAGATCAAGATCTGGTCAGTTTTCTTCTAATGACGAGATACCTCGTCAAGAAAACCACCAGGAAAATTAAATTTGATAATAGGTTTATAGCTTTTCTTGAAAAGATGGTTTGTAACAAACGTTTTATAATTTTAATCTTAGTTTTCCGTTAGTCACAGAAATAGCTATTCATGAGAATTGAACGCTTTCGTACTATTCATGTTTAGAATTCAGCATTTTAAAAATAAATCATTCCTTTCGTGTAGCCCCCTTGCAATTGTATTACTATTCAGAAAAAAGAGAGGAGACAAAGTTCCCTTATGAACGTCTGGAGAGTACAAAACGTAAACGGCAACGTAAAAATAGATAACGCTTTCTGTTGTTCAATTCGAGAATAGATCTTGGATTGTGGTTTTTCCAGGAAAGATGTGTTGTAACAAATGTTTTACAATTTTAGACTTAATTTTGCCATTGTCACAGAAGTAGCTATGACTGATAATTGGGCTCTTTCGTGAATTCCATCCTTATAATGCAAAGCTTATGAGGGCCAATAATTTCGGCTTGAGTATTTTTACAGCTAATGAACAACTAGAATAAATGCTAACCAACTCAATACGTTGAAACTGGAATTAGTACATGGTCAATAACTGGTCAAATCATTATTATGAATTTGGAGAAAAATTATATTAACTGTGAAATGCTAAAATTTATAATACAGCAAATTTTAATCGCCTTTACCATACACTAAGTTCAAAAAGTATTTAGAGTGCAATTGAAAATTATCTTCAAGATCATGTTTTAATGAATAATTTGCAAATTGGTCAGTAACTGTTGGTACACTGTTGTGCAGAATCCAAAAATTGAAATGAATCGCATCTTAAATGCGCTCTTAGATATGAATAAGACCTTAAGGAATACTGGTTAAGGCAATGAAACTGGGGTATATGCATTATGTAGACGAGAGACATTAAAACCAACCTATTTTCTAATTTATAATCACAAATAGTTTAAATTCAAGTCTGGACAGTTTCTTTAACAGTCCCGAAGTATGTAAAAACTTCACTGACTTTTAAAAACTAAAATTTTATTGATTATACATCTTTATTTCTTGTCATACACGATACAGTGTGTCTTTGCTTTGTGCCTTTTTGTATTGTGTTTTGTTATTCTGGTATTTTTTGTGTTTTTTCCGTTATAATACAAATGATATTTTCTGTATGATTGATGAATAAATAAATAAATAATGTATAAATTTCTCGTATATACAAGAGTTTAGCGAATACAGGGTGACTTGGTCAGTCTTAGCACATTAATGATTTTCCATAGCGTCACAGAAATTTAATCAAATATTGGCCACGACATGCAGTTCTGGATTTTCAATAAGAACAAAAATTATCGCTGAGTAAAAAAATTGGAACAGGTTTTACCAAAAAAGAAACATACAACTGTAGAATATTAAAAAGTGAAAAACCTTCAAAGCAATGATCTGTCACGATTTGAAATCTTCGTCAATGCAAAAAATGCTTCGTCAGTGTAAAAGATCGTCACACAATGATACTTTTAGTAGAAAAATAATTCTCCTTAAAATTAGCAATATTTGTACAAAGATTATATAACAGAAGACAGTGCAGATTTGTAAATAATATATTTTAAATTTTATATATATATATATATATATATATATAATCAACAATCTTAGCAGTTTTAAAAACATTCTTTGTGGTGTTTCTACTTAAGCGTCAGATTTTCATTAATTTAAATCACATTGGTTTAAGACACGAGTGTGAAAAGCTCTCTATCACGCGTTAAACTCTTATAAAATTATCTTTTCAAGGTTGTCTGAATATTCCAAAAATTAAAAAGTTTTTTAGTCTAATGAAATGCTATTACAGGAAGTAAGCAAATTTCTTGTCTAGTGAAGCAGATTTAGACATGCCCCCGATTATTTTTTCACTAAATCAAATACTTTCTAAGATAAAAGTAAAAACTAACTGAAGAAATCATTGAATGTTATTGGTGTCTACAAGAATTTAATCTAGCTTTTTCCTCATTAAATTTCAAGGTAATTTTTATTATATCTTTCTCATTTCTTAGACTTCCAATCTTACAACAAAACAAACATCGTCTCAATGCTCTGTTTGAAATTATAATTAATAAACTTGATGCGAATGATAACTAGCAGTAACGCTTACTCTAATAAGCGAGAACTAGTTTTGTCATAAAAATTTCAGATAAAAATGTCTTCAAATGATCACCTGTAATTTTACTTTTATGCCCAAAAAAGTATCTTCTTGATACATATTAAAAAGCAAAAGAGAACTTAGCATTACATGTTTCAAAATATATTGTATATTTTAGATAACGATATAATCTCAGCAACAATTTTTCTTACATACAATTATCAACGGTGAAATCTATTTATGAAGCAAAACGGAACAAAAACATATTAAAATTCTGTCAAGTTAAAAAAAATTAGCATTAAATAATTAAAAAACGTAAAAGTAACATTTTTTGGAATAAAAAATAATTTAGCTGCCTACATTATTAGTATTACTTAATTTAAATTATTTTCACGTTGCTCATAGAAAATTCATAAATATGCAAATGCTTAATAACATACTTTACTCACAGAGAGGGAGAGAGAATATGATTATTCAAACAGAACCTACCTTTGAATAACAGACACTGCTGCAGTAAATCACTGGGCTTTTTAAAAATAAGAGTAAAAGTAAATGTACCTATTGTTTTCAATGGAAGTGTCCATTGAAAACAATAGGCTAATTCCGTCTCGAATTGGTGTCATAAGACGTGAGTTATAAAATTACATTGCAATCGATTATCGGATTCATTCATTGTGCTCTCATTTTATTGTAAAAAATAATGTCCCGAAACGGTGTTAAGAACAGTTTTGTCCAAAACATCAAAACAACGCTATTTTATTACTTAATGGGATTCTGTTTTCAAATTTCAAAATATACGATTCCTTGAAGTAAACAATATGCATGATGAAATTTAAATTTAAAAATAAATTAGGTATTAGTGAATGTTTCATCGAACAATTATGCTCAACTTTGGGATTATATAAAAAGTATATGTATATAATTTTCATACTGAACAAAGCGGATTATAAAAAATGTTTTAAAATTTAGATTTCCCATTATATTTGTGTACTAATTGTTAATATTAATTGCAATAGTTTTGTTAGAATTCTTTGTTTATGAATTTATTTCAAATTGCTTTAAATTTCTATACACCAGAAATATTTTTAATCCTTAGACGAATGTATTATATAAAATAAGCGAAGTGATATTTTTTTCAGAAAATGAACATTTACTAAATATGAGTATAGCCAATACAAAATTACAATTTAAGGACACTTGAAGGCCATTGTCAAGTGTCAAGTACATATGTAATATATGTATAGGTATGCTAAAAGGTGCTATTTTAGGCCATCATATTGTAATATTAAAATATCACAGCATAATTTCGTCTGATTTTCTGATGCATTCAAATCAGTACACTCAGCAATAGCTAAAAACATTTAATCGTGCAAAATTCGTATTGTCATCATTTTAAATTAATATATTGTATTAACAATTAATACAACATGAAACATCTTTACACGCAAATAAGCAATTTATATTTTTCTCCAGTTATTTAAACGCAATCATTCGTTAAATAATATCGATTAATAGTTATGAAACGGGATTCTTAATCAGAATGATTTTGAAACATCCCTCATGACTATTAAAGCAACTGATTTTTTTAAACAAAATCCTTAACTATAACACATTTCTTCTCTCAATGACAGATCGATTTTCTCTAAGTGATGCAATAGCTCGAGGCAGAAATAATCACACACTTTGTAGCTATTTTATTCTCATTGACACTCGCATTGACTTGTGATTGGATGAGTGTCAACGGTAACAGAATAATAAAAGGCATTTTGTAGGTTTTTTTAATCTCATATTCCATCGAAGAGGGCAGTTAAGTCACCCTCTGTTGGTCAAGGATTTCTTATGGAAGGACAGGGAAATCCGGGAAAGAGGGCTTAAAATTCTCATCACATATACTTGCATAATTTACTTATTTTCAATTTATATTTCATAACATTTATTCCTTTTTTTATTATAATTCTTTTTGTTACTGCTAGACATTACCTACAACGTGGATGATTTGTTGCCTTGAAATTTTGTCTTTTTTTCATTTTCATCTTTAGAAACCAATGTGTTTCGTTTTTTTCAATAGACACAGGAAATGCTGCGAATCGATTTTTTTTCGCAATAACCTTTACACGTGTAAAGCGCTTATTTACAAACAGTTTCTTGATCATTTATCAACATATAATTTTAGATCATTTCTACTTACCACTGTATATCTGTCACCTACTCGTCCTTCAAGAATTAAAATTGAAAAAGACTCCTTAAGTATATATATACTTAAGGAACGTATACTCTCTCATATACACACAGCAAAAGCGTTCAGGACTTTGATAGTTGAGTTTGTGGCAATATTTAAAAAGATCTCTAGAATCTGTGTTCTTATCGTTACAACTGTTTGCGTTAAGATTTCTTCGACTAGCTGTGTGCAGCTCAAATTTTCTCCGTACGCATGTAAAACCATTTCATTTTTAATTCATTTATCAGTATTAATTGTTACGTTTGAATAAATTACGTTTTCTTGTTCCTGAGATGCTTATTGAACAGTTGATAACACGCTGAAATAACATCGAACAATTGATTGCTGCTAGCCAGCATTTGAGTTGGGGTTGTTCCGGAAGTCAGAACCGGAACCCCCAAAAGTTAAATCATTTGACTTCAATTTTTCAAGTTATTTGATTCTGACTTTCTAATTGTTATCTTAACAGACACTTTACGAATTTTGATGTTCGTAACCTTTTTTAGCAAATGTTAGTGACTATAATTGAGAGGATAAGAACAATTGAAACATCCCGTGGAAGGAATAATTGAATAGGTGGTATACCAAGCGTTACAAAGTGTGCCATTGGTATTAAATTATCGAATATGTCCCGATGAATTACCGACCAATTACCTAGAGTCCACATCAGGGGTATGATCTATGCGATAATCACCCAAGTTATCGAATAAATAGATTTATGGATGTTGCTAATTAAAAAGCATCTGGGTTTGGATTAACGTCGCACTGGAGCAACACAACTGGCTATTAGCGACGGTCCGAGATCAATCTCTAAGGAAAAGATCCGAGGACAAGGCCTCGTCATTTGGAACCACGGTCAGATGACGAGATCAATACCTGAGCTGGCATCCCACTCTCCAAACTTCCACACCACACCAAAAACAGTATTTGGGACATGCATGAAAAGTCGAGCGTTACACCTGTTTTCTCTTATGAATTCAGAACTAGAAGAAATATCCAGAAGCTAAATATTGCGTCATATAGACAAAGGATGTCCATACTTGACATGACCTCCGCACAGAGAGCGCAATCGCACTGAGCTTGGAGAGGGGATCCGCAATATGTCGAAATTCTACGATACAGGACAAGCTTTCTGGCAGTGTAACTTTGAATTGAAATGGAGTGGGACAGCTTTGGTGGTGTCATTCGAAAACTACCATACGCTACAATTAATATTGGACATTAACGATGATAAAAAACTGCACTTTAATCTTTCAAACTCTAAATTAATTGTTGAAAATTCACACACACAATAAATGATCGTTCAAACTTCCTATGTCTGCTTCATTCATTCCACAATCCAACATCAGGCACGAATATTCACGTAAAAACTACGGTTTGTGACTTCGACACTGCCTACCAATTTTTCTTCTCAGTTTGATTGTGCTCTATTACTTCGTTTTCAAGTCTGTAGCTTTGAAACTTGTATTTCAGTCTCTGTCATCTTCCTTTTGTTAACATCTAAAGACTACTTTGTTAGTAGAGGATCACGACAGATCTCGTTACCGAGTGTAACAACTTTAGATAATGGGTAATAGTCAATGGCTTAGCGAATGTGCGGTTCGGCTCCGACCGTCATTATCTTTCTTGTTAGTTCTTATTAGTTTTCTTGGGGAAATGTTTTATAATTTTATCCGTGTCACAAAGTATCTTACAGTGTTATGTGCATGGATAAATGCTTTCACTCACTTCGTCTTTATCATACATCTCTTAAAAATAATTTATTCCTTTCAATTGTATTACTATTTAGAAAAGAGAAGAGGTAGGTAGTTGAATTACCGTCGCACTGGAGCAACACAACGGACTTTTGGAGACGGTCCTGCATCAGTCGCGAAGGCAAAGATCCGAGGACAACACCTAGAAATTTTGAACCACGGTAAGATCATGAGGTTAACACCTCGAAATTTTGAACCACGGTAAGATCATGAGGTTAACACCTGAGCTGCCACCCCACTCTCTAAATTTCCACACCACGCTAAAGTGAGGACTTTTGAAGCCACTACAGTTTTGCCGGGTGTACCAACCCCTACCTACACGACGGTCTTTGGTTGGATCGAGTTTCGAATTCGCAATCTTTTGGTTGCTAATCTGCTACACTTCCAACCGGGCTACTGTGCCTCAGAAAAGAGAAAAACTAAGCGACATACTTATCTCACAGAGCACAGTGTTTTCCTATTCAGGATTCTCCTTTTCTAACATCCGTCCTGAAAACACATTATCAAGAGCCACTAACAAAACACTACGTTTTTCCAGTTTTTATGTATACTATCAATAATGAATAAAAATAAAAAATTAACATTTGGACGAATAATTGATTCACAAAAATCTTCATTTTTAATTTGTAAAATTTGCTTTGGACTGAAGGCGGCATCAGTTCCATTTACCCTAGGTTCCCCAAAGTCTAGTTTCATCTCTAGTAGTAGAATTTCAACCTTCCTCGTCTCTGCATTCAGCTCATTTAAGTAATTCGACACTTTGCTTTCTGTATATCAACAGGACATGAATTAACATGTCGTATAATAGTTTGTTACCTCCATCTGTAATCTGCTTTAACTTTACTTTGAAGCAAAACAGAACAATGAACTTATTTTATGAGCGTGGAAAATCACAGATTAGCAGACTGGTTTCTTAATTGCATTTTGCTCTCCTGGATTGATCTGAAAGAGCTATAAAGCTACAACATGCCACGTAACTCATTTATCAATTGTAACGTGTAATTCTCATGCCTCTACAACAAAACCTTTATACTGAACTGCTTTCAATAACGAAACGACATGTTACTCATATATCATGTTATATGAGTAACATACGAAATTGGATTTAATAAAATTATTTTGTGAAGATTAAAAAATACCTAGTGCTACTAATAAGCCTTCAAGAAATCAAAATAAAATACTGTTATTAGACTAACCTTAGTGAAATTTATCGATACTGAGCTGTTCTATGTACTATGAATCTATGTGCTACTCGTATATCATCTAATGCACTTAGGGAAAAATTGTACACTACCTGACATAAAATGCAACACCAAGAAGGAGTTGGCAGAAAGTGATGAAATTTGGCAAACAGAGAGAGAGACAGCAACGAGCAATAAGTGATCTTTATTGCAACATTATACACCTTGCCATTGAGCAGCAAGAACGTCTGATCAGTAGGTTGTAGGACCACCGCGAGCGGCGATACAGGCAGAAACACGTCTAGGTACAGACGCAATGAGCGTGCGGATGGTGTCCTGAGGGATGGCTGCCCATTCCCTGTCAACCATTTGCCAAAGTTCGTCTTCTGAACGTGCCGGTGGCAACGCATGCAAGCGACGTCCAATGACGTCCCAGAAATGTTCGATAGGTGAGAGAATAGGGGAGACAGCTGGCCAGGGAAGCACCTGGGTACCTTGCAGGGCATGTTGGCTGATGCGTGCCGTGTGCGGCCGGGCGTTATCCTGCTGGAAAATGGCATTGGGCACCCCTTAAGGAAAGGTAGTGTCACCGGCTGCAGCACGTCATCCACGTATCGTTGGGCCGTCATAGTGCCCTGAATACGGACCAGAGGTGACCTGCTATCGTAGGCGATGGCGCCCCAAACCATTATACCGCGTTGTCTCGCGGTATGGCGTTCCACAGATGCGGCCGGATTGGCCCTGTCACCACGTCGGCGCCAGACTCGTACACGGCGACTGTCATTGCTAAAACAGAAGCGTGACTCGTCTGAGAACACCACCCTGTGCCATTCCGTCGTCCACGTGGCTCTATCCCGACACCATTGCAAACGGAGACGTCTGTGCTGTTGGGTCAATGGTAGTCGTCTCAACGGGTGCCATGAGTGTAGGCCGCCAGCGATCAATCGGCGAATAATGGTCCTGGACGATATGGGAGCATCAAGGGTGTCCTGCACATGCTGCAAAAGGGCGACAGACGTGGCTTGCGTGGCCGCCGATGCTTGCCGGTAGATGTGTCGGTCCACGCGTGCTGACGTAACTCTGGCTGCACCGGAACCCCTCAAACGTGCCACATTCTCTTGGTCCAACCATCTGTGCCACAACCGGTGCACCGTGGACGCGTGTAGGTGGGTATCTGCTGAGATTTGACGTATGGACCAACCTGCCCTTCTGAGGAAAATCACCATACCCCTCGTGAAGTCGTCTGTTTGCTGGAACTGTCTTGATTGGCGGCGTCCTGGCATTCTCAGCTACTAGACGTTTCCTCTGAGACACAAAAACAAATTGCAACTTGATTTACCTGGCAAACAGAGCGGCGCGAAACTGACCACTTTTGCAGGTTCCTTCCCTGGTTTTTCACTCGCCGTGCGCGGAACAGCTGCGCAGTTTGCATCACTTACATATCGAGGTGAGCTGCGTCTACCCTGTAAATTTCATCCAGTTCTGCGGACTCCTTCTGGGTGTTGCATTTTCAATGTCAGGTAGTGTATTTAAAGGAATTATTATTTTAAAATTATAAAATTCCTCGTGTTACCAATCAGCCTTCAGCAAGTCAAAATGAAATGCTCTTAGATTAACTTTAGTGAAATTTATCGATACTGAGAGCAGTTTTCTATAAGAATCTGTATGCCACTCATATTTCATCCCACTTGGGACGAAACTGAATTTAATGAAATTAGTTATGTGAAAATTATAAAATTTCCAAAGTTACCAATCAAACTTCAACAAGTCAAAACGAAATCCTGCTCTTAGACTAACTTTAGAGAAATTTATCAAAGAAACTGAAAAATAAATTAAAAATCTTCACTTGACATAGGTAATTAATTTCTATGATTGGGCATACTTCACCTTTGTCCTTTCTAACGATCTACTCTTTTCGTCCTTGGCAATGAGAAGTTGTATGATAACGTTTTTTACCTCACTCCACGCATTTTTCAATCGCCCCTCGAGAATTTTTATAGCTTATTACCAACCGTCCAACTCAGTTTCTAGGAAATGATTTTCCTCCTACTCTAAAGGATTTATTCATAGTTGTTGCAGATATAATTAATAAGGAATACTTAGATTTAAATTACACATGCACGCATTCGATTCCTGTTGACTAGAAATAATTAAATTTATTTTGTTTTGTTTTCGTAAAAAAATTTATTTTTAAAAATAAATCTGCCATATTTTATTGCATTTAGTTGTTCATCTATGTTAGATCGCATTACAAATTTCTATACAACTGGTAGTACTTTAAAATTCTAGTTTGTTTAACTTCATATTTAGTTCTCCGTTTCAATGACAGCTCGCACATTTTAAATATTAATAAGTGAGCCTGAATGGTTAATTTAAAATAGCAATGTAGATACATTTTAAGTTTAAGAAAATTAAATTATTTTTCTTTTAAATTTCATTATAGACTCAGCCAAACTGCTACTGATCAAACCAACAGAGTTAACTATAAGATTATTTAAAAATATTATTGGAGAAAATGTATAATAATTTATTATTTTTTATTAGCTTATTTTTGTTATCTGAGACCCTCCCTCCTTGGATATTGTAAAGATATCGAACTCAGTTAAAGTGTTCTTTTAAAATAACATTTGATACAAAATTAATATTTTTTTTTATAAGTGGACTTGAATTTAATAGGTGCATTGTAGAAATGGTGTTTTGCTCAACATTTTTCAATGGTGATTGAAGATAAGAAACAAACCACCTTATTTTATTTCGTTAATATCGTCGGATTATACGAGTGGAACGCACTAAGTCAATATTTTCGAGATATGGATATTTAGCTTTTCTAGACTTATATGTAATGATCCTTTGACTAATGAAGTGTGTGTGTACATTAAGTCATTTTGTTTTGCATAAAGGTTAGTATTCTTAAAGGTCTAGTCAGGGTAGTCTTGCTTAACCTAAGACACTTAACCCTTTCGGGCCTAATGGGCATATACGTCCCAGAGATTAGATTTCATTCCCTATTGGGTAAATAAATACCACTTTTGAATGGGTTTTTACGTTTTCAGTGTTCTTAACGAATTAGGGAATAAAAATATGACTAAAGAAACCTGCCAATACTTTCAGATTGCAAATGGCGGACTTATGTTTTTGAGCACGCCCATTCATTCTGATGAATTAGTAACCGTGGTTCGAAACAAAAAGATGGTACAAAATTAGACGTTAGTTGCCCAGAAGCCATTTCCCACTACAATATGTACATGAATGTAGTTGACCACTGTGATGAAATGGCTACTTTTTATGGTCATGGCAGAAAATCAGACAAGTGGTGGAAAAAGATTTTTTGGAAATTAGTTATGATTTCTGTTGTGAATGCATGGATTACGAAGTGTGATGTGGAACATAAAACAGAACCACTATTATCATTCATGGTCCCCTTAGCTGAGCAATTAATAAATGTTGGAAGGGAGAAAGCAAACACAAAAAGAACTCGAAAGTACGGTCGTCCGTCAAAAAGAGCAAAAACTACTAAACTACTAAATTAAACTACTTTTCAGATTTAAATTTTAATCATGCAAAAGTCGGGGCGAAAGCGTTAATGAGTAAAGCTAGGGAGTAGCATTGTTTTCGCTTAGTTTCCTCCGAACTATATTTTTTGACTTAATGTGTTTCATTTGTAATCCGACTAGACAATGCATGAAAAAAACATGTAATGCATTAGTTCATATGTTTTTGAGAGGGTATATTAGGTACTTCATCTATTTCATCCATTGTCCACAAGTGATGTACACGTGTTTCTACGTTTTTTTCTTCAATTAATTCTGTTGTATTTATTAGAATTATTAGATGTTTCTTAATCGAAGCCTTTTAATTTCTACTATTTTAAATATACGTTTTAGTAATTTGTAGGCACTGAGATCTTAGAACTGATTTAGTGTATCGGTAGGTAGTGATTTTACATCGCACTTGAGCAACGTAATTATAAACGTAAACTATGTTGCACAACGGACAATTGGCGACGGTCCGGAATCAATCAATTCCGATGGAAAATCCGAGGAAAACACCTCATCATTTTGAACCACAGTGAGATGACGATGTCTAAACCTGAACTGACACCCTACTCCCCAAACTTCCACATATTTGAGGTCACAACAGATTTAATGTGTACCATCCCCTACATGCACGACGGTTTTCAATTGGATTGAGTGGACTCGTAATCAATAGGAGTTCGATTAGACTCGTAGGGTATCGGAATCAGTGAAGTACGAAATTTCGGATAACACTTTATTTTAATATATAATGCTCCATAATTGGCACTTGAGACTGCTTAGAACGAACCTCAATGCATCAACTTCACTTGGATTGGTTCCATTTACGTTAATTTGAGATGCAGAATAGTTCCAAGTCGTATTCAGTGATGAATCCCATTTTACTGTGTCTGATGATGGCTCATATGGAGGCGATATGAAGATACAGACAATCCAGTCATCTGCGTCTAATGCTACCCAGATCAAAGAATAAGGAGCATTATGGTATACAGAAATCGAGCTGATATGAAATCCGGCTCAGTTTGGTATGTATTGGTGATTTCATAGCTCGTCAGTATGCTGTTTGGAAATATTAAATTGGAACCTATATCACTTCTGTTCATATATGGCGGTGGGCATCGTCTTATTTCAGCAGCATTAAACATTGCACTAAAATAGCTACAAGGTACTGACATGTGACCATGAATTGCTTGGTTCTTTATTCTTAATCAAAAACGTTGGAGATATTTTGAGACGTCGTCTACAGATTCAAACACACGATATCTTGTCCATCAAGATCTAACCAATTTTGCAAATCACGAGATATTTCGTTATCAAGATATTATTTATTTTTAGATGATGACTAGATCAAGATCTGCTCAGTTTTCTTCAAAAGACGAGATATCTTGTCCATCGAGATCCGATCAGCTTCGCTAATGACACCTATTAACCCTCCTGGTAGTGTCGAGACAACCACCAGGAGGGTTAATAACGTAAGAATATAGATGAGTTTCTCTAATTTTTAATTCAAGAATACATATCGGAAATTGGAGTACTTTCGCTTGTTAAAATCAAACTGGTGAGAAAAATTCCTCCTAACTGTGATGGCAGATTTGTTGATTTCCTTATATTTGACGCATCTCGTGTTATTGTAAACTTAATTTCTAAATCTAGTTTTGTTTGACCAAAATAATCCGCATCATAGGTGCAGATATACGTGACAACATATTGCAGGATAACATATTTAAACTCGCGTTTCCCTCTCGTTGGTTACTTCGTCCCGAAGATGAGAGACGTTTTTTGCTTCACCAAATGAGCACTTGTTGACAATTTTATCACTTGTTTTAATCTTTATCGGTCATATTTTGAAGTTTTTAAATTTTTGACGACCCAATGTGTAGTTATTCATCGACTTACCCTCTAAGTGGTTTCGATGAGATATCGCATCCTTCAAAATCTGACCAATTTTGCTAGTGATGAGATATCTCGTCATCAAGATATTGCCAACTTTTTGATGATGCCGAAATCAAAATCTAGTCAGTTTTCTTCTAATGACAAGATACCTCGTCCATCAAGATCTGGCCAATTCTCCTCTAATGACCGAGATACCTCGAAAAAAAAATCACCAGCAGGGTTTAGGAAAGTGATTGCATAAGACAATGGCGGATCAAGTCATTTCGAGGTACCTCTTCATAATTATTCTAAGGTTTGCTGACCAAAATACATATATTTAGAATTTTTTTGAAAAATCGTAGACTAAATTTGTATAATTAAACAAATTATAATCAATAATAATAATTAATTTTAAATTAATAATAATACAAAATTAATAATTATGGGAACTTTAAGGCAATTTTCTGAAAAATACTCATTTGACGACAAAGTATTCCGTTTTGAGGACTATATCTATAGTGCCTTCTATACCAAAAGCAACCTAGATTCTATGAAAAGAAAAGCGAAAGTGATGTATGATTCTGGTAACTGTCGCAACCTAGAAACCTCAAATTACAGCTGCTAATTTTAAGCACTGCGCTTTTCTTCACTTATTCAAGGGACCAAACTGAGGAAGCATTTTCTTTTGTAGAATTTTCTGTTTTCCAACAATGCTACATGGTTGCATTACTGAGCATAATGCTGTTAAGTTACGTGTGCATTTCTTTCCAAAATGTTCTGGTAGATGGGCAGTTTTCATATTTCATTAGAAACGTTACAAAGAAAGTATATTCGTTGCCTAATATCTGCTGGACCATCATGGATGACCATGAAAAATCTAATTAATGAAGTTCGAAGAATTCCTTTCAAGGAAGCGGAGATTAAAAAATCCTCAAGCTTTTCGAAGATTTATTTAATAGTGCTGAATCCACGTTTCTGATCTCAACGTGAATATAAAACACTTGATTTTATGTCACGTGGATGAATATATTCTTGGTCATAAGGCATTAAGGTTCTTTCATTGAGCGTGGTGCCACTTTTTGTGAGTGGCTTGTATAGCACACATGTAACATAATTTGTTGATGATGAATCTATTAATTGTGTCTTGATATTAACTTCTAGTCGACCAATCGGTCTAGTGGTCAGGGTATTACTGGCTTCGGGATCGAAAGGTTCCTGGCCCAAATCCGGGGTTAAGGCGTGGATGTTTGTGCGTCCAGAATATGTGGCCTCTCTACAAAGGGATTGTGCCTGGAATGTGCTGATGTAGTATGTGAGGTGTAGCATGAATCCAACCGTGGAATGCTCCAGGGGCACGCTCAGTGGTTCAAAAATACGCTTTTGTAGTGCCATAATGATTAAAATCAATTAGCCGGGCATTAGCAAAAAAAACCTAATCACCTTTTTCCGATTTCGACGAATTTCGAATAATGCATTAGAACGATTGAATGTTTTTATATAATCTATTAATTTTCATATAGTATGTAATATAGTGATAAAGTTTTATCTTATGAAATCAGTGTGTATGATGGAATTGTAGTTGACCATCAATGAGTGCTTTAAATTCCATTATTGCAACTTCAATTAATTGCTGGTTTTTAAAGTTTTGTTAGAAGGAATTAGTTATATTCTTTATTAGCCATAGATTTAGACCATTGAAACAAAATTGAAAGCAAAATACAACATATCAAGTACTTGATTGTTACATGAATTATTCACTAATACTTATATAAAATATCCTGAAAACGTGTTTGCATAATTATAAAAGTTTTTAGTTATGTTAGTTTAGTTAGGCCGTATGCAACAGAAAACGGATTTCTGATAATTTATTGGACTTAAAATATGGTAAATATATAATTCCTTGTTCGTTCCCTTCGGGATTGATCCCGGAACGTCGCGAATAGCCCGTTGTGTTGCTCTAGGGCGACGTTAATTAACTACCTTACCCCTGGTTCGATCCCATAGGAATCTATTAGGTATTGGTATTTTCAATTAACGTCACACTGGAACAACACAACGGGCTGAACCTATTAGGATAATAATCTCGAAATTCTTTTACCAAACAGTTTAATCTTACTTTAGCAATTCGACATAAACATCCCTCAGAATATATTACTATAATCTCTCTAAGGGAAAAGCAGTGTAGGAAGAAGTACAGAAACTTACAAAGGAAGCGTTTAGTTAACGCGAAATCGGCAATTTCAAAACCGAAACAGCCAAATTTTTTCAAAATAGGAAGGGTTGATAAATTAATTTACTATTTTGTTTCTTCATTGGATAGACCGTTTTATGATATTTTGCGTAGTTATAGAGCAAACCCTTCATTCAATAACGTGCTCTACTTATTATTTGCATCGGTACATATTTTCTTTAAATGTACTGAAATCAATATTTTAGTATTAAAACGTCTCGCATTTATTACAATGGTTTTCTTTTCCTCGAGTAATTCGATCTTAAAAAAAACTTAAGTATCAAGTCCTCCATGTTTTGCCGAATCAACAATTTCTGTATACAAAACGTAAAAAATGTTAACATAAATTGCATAACATTTGTATTAGAAAAAAAACATTAAAGCTTTGAAACATCAGCAAGAAAATAAAAGCACTTACCAAATTTTTAAGCTCTTCGTGATTTCTGATTTGTTTTCTAAAGAAGGTGACTTCTTGGTCCTGCTTTTATAGAAAATTTTCATCAGGGCTATGCTACCTGAATTTTTAAATATCCTACTTGCAATTTGTTTTCATACGTGGTAGCCTTGAATTAATATGTAACATCTACATCTGAAATCGAGATTCAGGGTCAATCAAGATCTATAAATAAAATTATATTTGCTTTTAGTGATGGCAGTTGCGTTTCCAAAAATTGCGATTCGTTATGATTCCATCCTTATATAGGGAGTATATACTTTCATATTTGATTTTCTAAAAATATTTCTCTAACTTTAAGTGTGTTTAAAAATTAAATGAATGTAATGAGAGAAAAGTAACATATGTAAAACAAATTTTGTAAGGTAATTAAGAAAACTAAAAGACGTTTAAAATCATGTATATATGTGTATTTTAAGCAATTCTAGAAAGGGACATTTTAATAATAATGTGCGAAAAATTTTGAAGATTTCCGAATAATTGGATCACATTGATTATTTTTTCGATAGAAGATACATAAACGCGTTTTCAAGAACAGTTTCAATACCATACATGGGTAGGTATTTTAATTAACGTCGCACTACAGCAACACAACGGGATATTGCCGACGGTCAGGGATCAATCCCGGAGTACCATACATCGATATAATTACGTATATATAACTCCAGATAAATATTCATATTTACTTTTCACACCCTTGGAAGTATGGTAAATTATACTTAATGCTACAAAGCTTTATTTAAACTTTATAGAATTATATGAAATGTTTGTGTGAAAATAATTGTTACATTTTTACCAAAAATAAGGCAATATGTTTCATAAGTTGATTTCAGCTACAAAAATGTATACGTCTTCTTCGTTAGTCAAGTAATTTAAAATATGAATTTACACGAATTTAATGCTAATTATCCAGATGAGGAATATGAATTAAAAAACAGAAGACTTTTTTTATCCACACAATTACAATAGACATCTTTACCGTGTTTAGTCCTGGGTTCAAATTTAGATATGTAAAATGCATATTCAAAGGTTATACTCTTTCTTTATCACAACTAATTTAAATCCAGATCCAATTCTCAATTTCACTTCGTCGTTCATGAAAAAGTGCAATGGACGATCACGTATTGTGTCGGAAATGGTTAAAACTCAAGAACACGGTATCAGTTCATCGCCAAATCGACGACTGAAATTGTCTCCGCCAAACGGCCATGGTTGGTTGGTTATTTTAAGGTTTTTATGGCACAAGGGCCATATTTGGTCAAGCTGCGCCAAACAGAAGACAACGTCAAGTAAAAAATGTCGTGAAGAGGGGGAAAAAGAAGGTTTGGGGAAGAGAGTAGAAAACAGAAAAAGATTGCTTGTGTATCACGGAAGCGCGACCATCGTGTTTACTAAACCCCATTCGAAACCCCCATGGATTCTTTTCCCATGGGGTTTAGTAAACCCCATGGGAAAAGAAAAGATCTCTAGGGCACCTTGGACCCGTGAAGCCAGTACGCACCTAAAGGAGATGAGCCACTGAGGGTTCCCAACAGCTATTAGGATAGATCTATGGGTTACTATATTTCAAAATTATTGTCATTTGGCGATGGTATTCTTGAGTCGAACCCAGAAATATTCATCTACAGGGTGTTTCTAACTTCCTGTACAAACCTTAAGGAGGAAAGAGAACACAAAATAAAACCATATTCACAGTGGAATGTAGGTCAACAAGCGCCACTTGAATTTGATAGAGCTCGTTCGGCAACGTGGCTGTTGATCAGTTTGGCTTATCGTCATTTTAGACGCTGATTTTGTACCGGTAGCATGTTTATTTTCACGAGTTATGAGATGACTGGCGCCTCAAGATAATGGGGTGACTAACGAAACCAGACGAGCCGCTGTGAGATTGTATCGCCGGTACCCCGACAAACGTGTCGAATCAACAAGAGTTCGCACGTGACTTTGTGAAACCAGAATCCATGGAAATAGGATTGACGTGGGTCGGAGACGTTCGACGTAGACCAGGCCTGCCACAATCAAAGTACTTGTGAAATACTAACATTAGTAGCCCTTAGAAATAGTAGCTAAAAATGTATCTTCTTAAACCTTATTTTCTGCAGCAATTTTAGATGCCCCAAGATTTAGATGCACATTGAAGATATCACCAAGAAATTTAAATTTGAAAATTAAAAAATATAAATGTTTTCTTAATGAAGTTTTCACGACAGTCTAGCAACCACAGATACCGATGTTTTTCTTTCATGATTGCCACAACCTGGCGCCAAAACTTCAAAACTGCTAATTTTCTCTCTAACGAAAAATCCGAAAAGCATTTTTTCAATCCGCTATTAGTTAAAAAAGGAATTAAATTTCCGTTGACCTATGATGAATTTAAAAAACTCGCTAAAATTTTGAAAATAGGAGCTTTCGTAATGATTTTGCTTCAAAATATAACCCTAGTTGCCAAGGTTGGAAAATAGTAGCCATGAGTTGTATGCGCTAGTCCTTTTATAAATGAAATCAAGTAATTCTAGGTAAAAACCTGGGATTAAAAATACAGTTATTTTGGAGAAAAATGTTCAACATCATTTAACTGAAAAATATATTTTGTGTGTATAATCCACACATATAAATTAAAATACCAAAATACTGATGTGTAATTCCATCTTTATTGTAAAATACACTAATTTGAAAGACTGTCTATTGCATAACCTCTTTGAAATTTCGCATTTTTCCCTTTATTTCAACAGACGGAAAGTGTTTTTAAGGAAAGAGAAAATGCAGTAGGATTTTGTAATGCTTCATTTAAGCTTTTAAAGAAAAACCCCTTACGAGACAGATAAAAAACCAAGAGATAAAAAGACATCCTTCAGAATCATATCCTTGTGAACAGAGCTTGCATAAGTCTTCATAAGACATGTAGTAACGATTGAAATCACTTAGATAGTTCGAAATCCAGCTCATACATTACTTAAACGGTAATAAAATAGTTGCGACACTACCCTAGTTTAGAGAGAAAAGAATTTATGTTTCAAAGCTCTCTTCAATAGAAAATAAAAGGCTCAACTTATAACTTATATCAACCTTTATCTCCCTCAAAAGTCTACGTTAGCCATAGAATATCTACCTAGTTCATCTTGAATGAGAGGACTGCATACCGCTTTAGTTCTGAAACATTAACATCCCCAGGCAAAGATAACCCAAATTGCGATCCGAAAAGAAAGAAAAGAAATGCTAAAAGGAGGAAAATCGACTGCAAGGTGCTCACGATACATCTGTAACGGTCTACACTTAATTTCACGTGTTCACCCACGTTAGGATGAACACGTATTATGCCTCTTACTAAACTGGTAAAACGAAAGATACAATGTATCCCCTTAAACGGTATTTTTCAAGGTAGTTATGCAAATACTTTTCACAGCTCCTTCAATAATGGGGTTGAAAAAGAGAAGCAATATACGTAACAACGGTAAGTGTTTTTCACTGTACGTTCATTTTGTGCTACATTAGGCCTAATTAGACCTGAACATAAGACTTAAGATGGTGAGTTTGATATTCATTTAAATAATTGTCCTGTTTATAAACTTGTTCAGAAACATTGAAGAATTTATAAACTGATAAAATTGAGAATTTATAAAGTGATTGATAGCCTTGAGAGTCTATAACCTAACTAATAAACATTGAAGGAAACAAAGCAATTTTCAAACGTTTAAAACTATCATTTAAGCTCTGATTTTTTTCCCTTGAACAACCAGTTCATCACCTGATTTTTCTCAAGGTTAAAGGAATGTTAACTGATAATAATGTTTTGCAGTATTTTCGGAGTTTGCGAATTTGGAGAAATTCGTCATTGAATAGCCAGATAGCAAACTTAGAGTAAAAATAAATAAGGGACAAAGACAAGGTTTATAGAATAATTTACAGTGAGAAGTACTCCACAAAAACCTGTCTCCTTTTTCTCTACGTTACGTCACTGGACAACCCAACACTGCGCAAAGGCGCAACCAAATTTTTGATATATTGTGCAAAGTGCATAATTTTTTTATTGTTTCTATTCCAATGCAAACAAATTCAATGCAGTGTATGAATCCCTTTAAAATTTTTTCATGGTCATTAATATCTTACTTTAAAATTTTCTCTAGCTACCGAAACATTTCCTCTCAATAAATACTTATTCTTTAATTAATTCTAGTCTTTCTTTCTGTTACCATCGAAAGTTTTCTACACTTACTGGTGCTGGTGATTTTCCTTTTTTCGGTATTTGAGTACATCATTTGGATGATAGTTATCATTTTATGAGAATCCCGATTAAAGGAGTTTTATTCTAACTATCTCCGAAAACAAAACTAAATATCTCCAAATGTTCTCAAGTAATTCCAATATTTTCGATTTTGGATATTATTTTGTAGGGGAATTCATACTTTTCCAGTGAAAATGGATAAATGATTATTTGCTTCAATGGATTAATTTATCTGAAAAACATTAGACTTGGCAGATGTAGGTGAAATTAGAGCTACTTTTGAGTTCTAAAGTAATTTCTTATCTTGCTTTGACATAAGAATTGTGGAATAGTTCGTATTACGTAACTTTTGCTATAAAAACTCGAGGTCGTCAAATACCCTCATCTCCAGATCCTTTCTTTTTGCACTATTGATCAAACCAAGGATCCGTGGTAATTTAGACCAATCAGAAAAATGCGATAAATACATTCGATTTTTCTCAGGGTTATGAGAATGGATGGTAGAAAGTAATGGTGTTCGAGGTTAACGAAAGTCGTCTGGTCGAATTAATTGCCCTATGTGGTTGTGTTTTAAATAACGTTGCAATCACTTACAATAATCATTCAATCTATATGATTTTGAGATAACATAGGATTATTTTCTATTTCGATTTCATTAATGTTAGCCAAAGTCCTGATATATCTATTAACTTTTAAAAAGCTCAATTGATTGAATTGGACCATCATGTGAACAACGTCAGATCGGTTGGTCTTTCACCTATCAGCTATTGGCTTAGGGAATCGCTCTCTTGGTGTTGACGTCATCATTTACAGTCCATATAACTTAACTAGAAGATTTTATGAAAGCTTAATGTAGATGACGCCAGTATTTTTTGGTCGAACGTGCTTCTTGTACATATTCCATTTTGGGTAAACAGAAGTAAAAAACCAATCTTCCAGTGGTTTGCTTACTTTGAAAATCTCTTTCATATTTCCAAGAAATCCAAGATTCCAAGAAATTAATTACTGTCTGTTAACTTTTAGGCAAATTACCAAATAATGTTAAGATAAATCTTCGATTAAATTTCGTTAAGTCATTAGTTCTTTTTCAGTCATGATTCAGCGCAGATTTTAGGGGGAAAGATTATGTAGAAGTGTTTGGCGCTCTTTGGCAACATTGGCGCTGAATCAACATTCCTGCAGGGAGCACAGAATGTAATAAATTCCATCTCACTAATCAATTTTGAGTCTCCATGATACGAATCACAATCATTGTATATTTTTTATAACTTCTCTTACACAATATACAAATTTGTTACAAGATATGCGTTTTTTTTATCTCCAAAGTGAACTCGGTTGCACCCAATTTCCCCCCTCTCCTTATTTACCTCGTAACGCTCGGGCAAAAGATTAAAATTCTGTACTAGTTCCAGTGGCATAAAAAGGGAATTAAACCTAACTCTGCTGGTTTATAAATGTCGTCTAATGCTGAGAGCAAGATAAAAATAATTAATGTTAAGAAAACACTTTTCCTTTCAAAGCAACATAAAAAATTGCCTTGAAGCACCTTAAATGGGATATTTATGCTTGGCATCTCCCCTCGGGTGCTAAAATGTCATACCAACAGAAAGAGTGATGGCACCATCCAAGTAAAATGCACAACATGGCTGAAAAATATGCTCTTGATTGTAGAGATTGCAGAAATTGGATTAAAATTGAATGCTTAAGGGCAAGGGCATTCCACATCAAGTCGCATAACGCCATGTGTGGAATTCACAGAATTTTTATACGTTAGAGATCTTATCAAAACATTTTATTTTTGACATTCCTGAATTTTTGGATAAAAAAATTATGTTTTAGGGTTTATTTATAGGTTGGAGAGAGCGGCACAATTTGCTTGAAGCCAGGGACGCACTTTCTTAAATAACTATAAGCAAGTAAAATTGATAGAAAACTTCTAAATTTTTATACTTTCTAACATTATTTTATAAACAATCAATCATGCAAATTCCTTAGTATACTTAAAATCTTGTGAATATAGAATTCACAAGAATATAAATTCTTAAGAATATGGAATTATTAAGAATACAAATTCTTAAAAATATAGAATTAATAAGAATTTGAATTCTTAAATATAGCAGAATACATAAATTTCAGGGTCTTTTATTTTCTTGACTCAACTTTAATGAATCTGAAATACTTTTTGCTAAATCTGAAATTATTACTGTTTCGGAATAAAAATAATTTTATTTTAATTATAGCAATTTAAATTAAGTACGATGCTTAAAATGTTAATCTATACAAAATATATACTATTAAAATTATTATGAAATTAATATATTAATTTCACAATAATTTTAATCACAATTATATTCACATAATAATTAAAATCACAATTATATCTTAAGAAAATGTCCCTTTTCCTACCTTTATTTGTAATTCCTTTCCATATAGAAGCAGTGGAAGTACGCCAGACTGAATGAGATAGTACTTCAATAGCTAACTTTTTCACCTATAGTGGTACTGTATTATAGATTCTCTACGTCACATCATCAATCGAATCTACAGTTAAAATATTGTCATAATGCATCCTTTTCATTTGTATTTAGGTATTTTCGCATTACACTGCCAAATAACTCTATTCAGTGTATTGAAAGTCATAGGTTCCATTAATCTTAACTCAAATCCATCATGGGATACCGACCCTAAAAAGGGTTTACCGGTACAAAAAAAAACATTTCTCACAACGTGTAAGATGATTAGATGTGGATGAGGAATAATTTTTCACTAAAATTTAACTTTTTTTCTTATCTCATACGTTGTAGGAAATTTTTTTACCGTAAACCCCCTTGTAAAGTCAGTATCCCATGAGGGATTTTAGTTGAAATTAATGGAACCTGTGAACACGTGTAGCTATAAATATATATCTCAATAAATCTAAAAAATTTGAAGCATTCAGCCTATTAACCGTTGATGTTATGTATCAGTAATTTTACAGGAGCAGAAAAAACTATCAATAATATTTTTGATGTCAGTGTTACATTTGTAAGTGCCACATGAATCCTTATTCCATTCACCGTTTTTTAAATAATTTGGCTAAACTCGTTAAGGCGATTGATGTCATATGCAGTAAGCTTTACCTTTCCCCCTCCTTTCATGGTCGTGAAATATATCCCAATGTAAAGAAAAGAATCAGAGGACCAAACCACAACAAGCGCGAAATTTAACAATAACGTAAATTTCCTGCAAACAAATACGATTCAGGCAATAGCATGAGGCGGGAGTTTCCACATAGACCGTTGTTCTACATTCGAGCGTGCGGTTTTATGACATTGAATCATGAACCTTACCATTTAGTAATTTCTTTGGGAATTATCTGCATGAATCGTCATTTAATATTGCATAGTCCATTACTCCATTAAAATATAATTATCGAAAAACTCGCAATTAGACCGACCGATATTTGGGACGAACGCTTCAATTTTAAAACCGTCCACGCATATGAAGATAGGCAAAGAGCAAGAAAGTTCACGTAGGTCACATAAAAACAGCCGAAAACGGTTTTAGCAGTACTTAATTTATTGATTGGTTATTTTCAATTTCATTTACAGCATTTCATTCACTTTTTTACTGTTTTTCCTTGTCTAGCAAAAATTTACAGTTGAGCGACAAACCACTAAACCTCCATTGTTTCTATTGTTTCATAACAGCGTTGTTTTCCTTCGGAATGGAAAAAATAAGTAAATTTTTATGTCATAATCACTAAGGACATGTGTGTGGGAACTAATAAAAAAGAATTCTCTTAATTCTTTTGAGAATTAAGAGAATTCATTTCAAGATAATCATTTTACGTGATTTCTGATTTTTTACTCATAATAGAAAGCTGATTCACAATATTCTATTTAAGAAATTTTATTTTGAAGGAAAATATTGGGATATAACAATATTTGTTGCACATTAAGAGTTCTATAAAGTCTTTTTCATAATTAAAGATTAGTTCCAAAAGTTTCATTTTTTCCTTTAACTCAATGTTTTAAAGAAAAAAAATGTAATATTCGCAACACATTAAGAATTACAATACATTTTTTCGTGATTGAAAAGATAATGATTTGGGATATCCAAAAATGGTTATAGTGCAATAGAGAGAAATTATTTGATTCTATTAAGATGAACTTTATCCGAAGATGAATCTTATCACAAATCAAAAAATAACAAATTCTCCCCCTCTGTAAATAATTTGAGGCAACATATAAAATGCAGGAAACATTTATTTAAATGAGATAAATATGTTTTGCAACATTTATTAAAAGAATGTTTTGCTTATACAAAGAAAAATATGCATGAATGTTTTTCGTCACAGAAATAAAGATCAAAATAAAGGTATTTTAAATAATCGTAAAAAAATAACCACTGTATTCCGCATAGTATAACTTTTCTCGATTTATTGTACACTAGCAGATGTACCCGGCGTTACCCGGATTGAATTGGTTAACTAACTTCCGCTTTCGTTAATAAATTGAAATTCCCATTCATACATGGGTCATTCATTCCATATGAGGACACATGGTGAGTGTAGCACCATAGTCATGGATTCTTTTCAAATTTTTACCATAGATAGACATGTCAGTGAAACCCATAGATCTCAGTTATTTAAACATTTTGTACAATATTAGCTGAGATACGGGAATTTAAAAATTGGTCAATTTTACAAAATGGCGGCCATCTTGGATTTGCCACATTGTCTATAAATGACCCTAACTTGAGAACTAACAGTTCAAATTTAATAATTTTGGTACCAAATGGTAGCCATTTATTTCAGGAGTGTATATAAACCACAAAAACAATGGAAAATTTACATTTTAGTGGATTCTTTACATGTCAAGTGAAAACATCACTTTTAAGAACAGAATTTAAAGGGCTATAGAAAAAATGAATCCTCTTATTTTTTCTGAAACTTTGTGGAAGTATTAACTAACATATGCACTTCTTGAATCTGACAAAAATTCAGTGAGGTAAAATTCTTCGTTTCTGAATAAAAACTATTCTAATGGTAGCATATGTATTTCAAAACGGGGTCATATACAGTGCAAAAATGACCATAGCTTAAAAAATATGGTGAAATTTAAGTTTTTATGAAGTACTAATTCAAAGCAGGCTCACCATTAAATGTAAAATATCAATGGAACATCAAATTACAGTCCTCTGTACTTTTTAATTTATTTCATCACATGGTGTCTTTGAAAAATTATATTAAGTACCATTGAAGAAAAATTGCTTTTATTCATTTAAATTATTTTTAAAAAATACTTTACAAAATGTAATTGTTTTATAATATTTAATGACGATACTTTTGTTAAATATTTTTGCATTATACTTAGGGTGCATTGTATCAAAATTTCACAGGGAAATTTGCATATTTCTCAGTTTCTTAACTTAATTATTAAAGAAAAGTACTTATAATAGCCCCAAATATATAATACTAATGCCCATTATTATTCATAAATAAATGTATGCTCAATATAATACAATATATATTACAGCTGACATTACTGAAATATTTTAAGCTGATCTAATATTTTTTTAGAAACTTTGTAGAAAATGTGAGTACACATGCACTTTACTTACAATGATAAAATAAAATTAAAATTTCTGGGCACTGGAAATTAAAAAAAACATATGTCTTTAAAGATCAAAGAAATATATGAATACATTGATAGCATCATCGAGAAATTTTTAAAAGACAAATATTAAGCATAAATAAAAAAAGGCCACCACAGTAATATTAATGGTAAAGTTAAAATCATTATAGTATGATTCAGTTTGTCTTGTAATTTTGGAACAATAGTTCAATTGATTTTCACCAGGAGCAACATATGTTCGTTCAGTTGTAATTATGGGAAAAGATAGGGTTTTCATTATTTCATAAGGAATCCAACATGCGGGTAAAGACTCTGACCATATATAGGATGCACTTGGTCCATGATGAAGCATGAACATAATTTTGTAATCATATTCCTCACAATAATCCCAAATCTTTCCTTATCCACCAATTAATTCCGTACAAACATGCAAGATACTGTTTATTTTGGAATGTCGATAATTTGATGGCTTTCTCCAATACCATGGTAGCAACAAATGTTGTTGAGGAACCTGAAAACCTATATCTGACTAACAGTGATTAGTTCTTGATCCTGCTATAGTATTTGCTATTGCGTACCTATCTGCTAATTGATTGTTACAAATTATAATTTTGTTATGAAAAACTATATATACTTCTAATGAACTCATGTAAAGTTGTCCACAAGTATTTAATATTACATCCTTACACAGACGATTAAGGCTTTTTAAAGTAGCCATACACTTCCACCAATACAGTTCCATGAAGTTCCATACAGTTCCACCAATATCGTCACAAGCATCTATTCCATGACAAAAGGCAAAAAAGTACCACTCAGCTTTACACCATGATTTTTTATGGAAAAAATAATAGTTTTAAAACTTATATTTGTATTGGTCTGAGATTCCATCACTGAAAACTTGTATTTTAATTTGTGGAACTTGTGTGATTAAATTTTTGATAATTATTTTTTTAAAAGTTCAAAATGTTGAAATGTCATACACTGAATTCTCACTTATAACACACATAGAAGCAGATTTCACACATAAATTGTTTCTGTGGCTTATATACACTCCTGAAATAAATGGCTACTATTTGGCACCAAAATTAATAAGTTTAAACTATTAATTCTCAAGTAGGAGTCATTTATAGACAGTGCGGCAAATTCAAAATGACCGCCATTTTGTAAAATTGATCAATTTTTAAATTCCCGTATCTCAGCTAATATTGGGCAAAATACTTAAATAATTGAGATCTATGGGTTTCACTGCTATGTCTAGCTATGGTAAAAATGTGAAAAAAATCCGTGATTATGGTGCAAGAATTTTTTCTCGAAATGGGTGTCACATGGGGCCCACATGTAACAACCACCACACCCTAATAAAGGTACACAATTTCACAAATGTAAATAAATGCCATATTTAACATTTTACATTTTTGTAGAATTTAAATTTTTAGTAAGAAAGAAAGTCTAGAGTGTGCAAATGTTGCCCAGAATGCATAGAATAGTTCAGAATATGCATTTAAATGCTCTGAATGTCATTTAAAAACAAAAACATTTCCCAAAATTATCATAAAATGATTAAAAATGTTTTTAAAACTAATTAAACCATTATTTAACTTCATTACAGTTATTGAGCGAAAAACAAAATTCAAAATCCAGAAATACATCTTAAAATAGATTATTTAAAAAAAAGTTTCGAACAAAAGATAATGAATGTATCTGTTTTTTTCACTTCAAAATAGATTCTTGGAATATACCGGACATATATTTAAAAAGCAAACGATTAAAAAGTACCAAGGTTGCCATAATCGTCTGTTCCAAATATTCAGAATTTTTTATATTCCGTAAAGAAAAAATGAGGCTCAAAATAAAAAAGTATTAGAATTTAAATTCCATAAAAATAGTTTCTGGAAAAATAATCGGTTTTTCACAGCACTGGTAAAACAATCCAAGCAATTGCAATGCTCAAAATAAATTCCAACTACTCCAAAACTACCAAATTATGGTTGATTTAAGTATAGTTACTCAGTTGTTTTAACATGAAATTTGTCTAAATATGTAAGCAAAGAAATTTCAAATAACGTATTGACTTAACTAAAATGTGGCGTATCAAATATAAAACATTACATTTAAATATGTTAAATTAATTTTATGTGATACCTTGTAAAAACACAGACTTAAAATCGAACATAGAATGGGAAGACAGACAGACAGACTAACGCAACCAAGTTCAGTCACTAAATTAATGTAAGTACTCACAGTATGCAAAGTTTCATGAAAATATATTCAACCGTTTGGACGTAGTACGGGCACACACATACAGACAGACAGATGGACAGACAGACAGACACCAAACGCGCAAGAATCGGATTTTGCATCAGAAGGAGCCAAAACGGATAGAAATTTGAAATGGGCAGAAAATATTCAATGTACAAACACTCCATTCTTATTTATATAGATTATATTTTTTAGCACAACATAAATGAATACGTAACTGTTTCTTTCTATTCACTTTCGTATGAAAAAAACCCAATTAATTACATGGTTTTATTACATTACCTACAATTGCAAAAACAATCTCAAAAAACTTATTTTGTATGAATGAAATAGAATTTTGAAAACCAATTTTTTTTTGGATTTCCAACATAGGTAGAGAAATGTTGTATGATCTGTGGAAACTCCCGTGTGTGTGTTGACTATCAATGCACTGTTAAAAATGATCACGGAATTCAAAATGATAACTATATCAAATAACACAAATGCAGATCAAGATTATATAGAACAGTATCCATATTTCTCAACATATTTTAAAATACCTTGCTTAAAATTAAAATAAAACATTGTTTTTCATCCACAATACACGCATTCAGTTCTGTGTTTAAATTTTCAATTCTTCCTCTTTCGACTATCGCGTACTGATTGATTTTTAATTACTGTTTCATCTATAAAGTTTACCTTACTGACTGTTTAATTCACAAAACAATAAATCAAATAAAAAGTTCAATGTCCCAAGTGGATTTTTACATCTCAATTCTATTACCACGAAAAATGACACGATCGAAAACATATTCAAACTATGAAATCTCAATTCATTATGTAGTTCCTCCACATGTATCATTCTATTTTCCAACATTTATAGAGCAAGATGGCAGACAGCTTGCCGCAAAGATCTGACTTTTGATCCTTGGCCACACTATGGATGATCGATCTTATTCGTCAACCTTGATCAATTGGCAATTCGGTATTGATATTCTCTTCACAACATCGATCAAACTATCTGATGCAATACAAGTCAAGTAAAACACCACCGTTTTGTTACCAGAAATGTGTAACTCGATAACAAGCTACCCATTTTGAAGGACATTATCCTTTACTGAGGTCGGAGAGATGTCATAAATTCTTGGGCAATCGGTGCTTTGCCTTCAGGTACAGCTCCTGTCGACAAGGCTTTAACTTTGACACACATTTTGTTTTCTTAAACAGAGTATTTTAAAATAGGCGGATATTGTAATGCAATCATTTCGAAATTCTTGTTAAAATATGTTGTTAAAAGGAGATTTTGCGTGAAACCGGAAATATTAAGATAAAACGAGTTACCTCAAATTTCTGTGGTTATATCTTTGCCACATCACTAAAATATTAACATATTTGTTTGCGTGTTTAATTACATGAGCTATCTTTCTACAAATTTCTCAATATTCCATTCAAGGTAAAATACTTATATACCCAAGAAGTCTTATCCATCCTATCTCACATCATATCACAGTAAAAAGGTTTTTCAATCAATAATATCGCGAGTTAGTTAACTTGTATAATGTTTCTCTTGTCATAATGTACGTGTCCTTAATTTAATATAAATTAATAACTTGAAGGCATGCCTGTCCCAAAACAACTTTGACTACACGAAGGACTAATAGTATATGCATACTCATCTTTATATGTCCTGGTCTTTAGTATCACGGTAAATTGAGGGTAATGGCAATGTGGCGCAAAATTGGCATGTTTTCATTGAATGAAAAATTAAAATTTTTGCGAATCTTGACGGCTTTCAAGTATACCCGCTCCACATTTTCTGTAACCAGTCCGCCTTTTCTACTCAGAATAACAGATTGGAAGAACCAGCATCCAAAGTAGCAATTTCCATAGATTTGCTTACCAGAGTGCGGTTTGAGGTGGAATTCCGCTCTAATGTCTGTGATGTACGCGTTAAGTTACACTAACAGGCAACCAAACTTGTGACATTACACTTTGTTTATTATGACGTACATTCTTGCTTACAAACTCATGAAACATACTTCATTGGTATTTTTATTTTTATATTTTTCAAGTACAAAAAATATCTATTTTATTCTTTAACAATTATTTTTGGTAATATTCTTTCGTATTTCGTTATAGATAAATATTCATTTCGAAGTATAAAAGAAATTAGTTTCTATGATGACTTGATCTTCTAGTCACAAATTCACATATGCACATATTGTATCAATCCCAAACAATAAGATTGATAAAAAAAGTCATTGAAAAAGTAAAAAATTGAATTTTCGCACTTGTGCAGTAATCCTTTGCAAGTTCATACTTTAGTACACAAAAGAATTTTTTAAAGTGACAATCTTAGTTTAGCATAGAAATACTCCATTTTTAACTTTGAATCCCCTCTAAAATAGAATCATCGCTTCGTTATTGATCGCGGATTTTTTTAAATAAATTTCCAAATGAAAGATTTTACAAAAATTAAATAACTTTTAATCTTGTAATGCTATGCATCTCTGAAATCCTTCTCTGAGACATTATTAAAGATAAACTTTAAGGGCTTTTCCCAGTGTACTGCTTCTTTGAAAGAAGGGCCTTTAATATCGGAAAACCCGTTTTTTATAATTTCATTTTAGTTTGTTCCCATCGTTTAGGGATTTTTTAAACCAATCGATAAGAATTTTTCGATCTCTTTTTAAGGATTGGTAGGTATCGTTCAGATTAATAAAAAAAAATCACCGAAAGAAACTTGGAAAAAATAAAAATTCTCAGAATGACTAAAGGTTTTTTGTCTATTTCGTAGTATCTAGCATTTTTTCGAATCAACTTAAGTCTTTTTACGCAATTTATCACTTCCTGCGCCGTCCTCGCTGAGCTAAATGTAGGTCAAAGTCAAAATGCTAAAATTTATTTTTCAATTAACGGGAAAATACAGCAGACAAAAAATATCGTGCTACACAGCTCTTAATGACTTAATGGACCTTATCAGTTCCCATATATTGTGAGCGAGGTTTTAAAGTCTCTTCTTTACTCTAGTTTATTACCGCACGTAGGATCATAGATGCGACCAGTTTCTACGGCTTTCAAATTCTATTTTCTATTTTGTAATATATAGGTATGTTGCTCGTCGTATCTTCATTACATAATAGTTATCTTAGACATTTTTCAAGAAATAAATCTTTCAAACGAAAAGAAATGGTAAAAACCTTCGAACTGGTTTTTTTCATCTGAAGGGAATTATTTCGCAAGGAACAAAGCCATTTATGAAACGAAAAGTTTAAGTTAAAACATCATTGTAATGTTTAAAAAAAACTATATGGTAAAAAGGGTTGTTTGTCATCATGCTTTTGTTGGAACACTTGGCTCAGAAAAGCGCTTAAATAAAAAATCCTTTGAAGTTGGCTGGAAATAAAATTACTTCAGTTTTCTATTTTGAATGCGCCTCAAAACATTTAAATAAGACTAAAACTGGAAATTATATTGCTTTGAATTTGATGGAATAATTCAAATAAAAACATAAAGTAAATTTATTAAATTAAACAAAAAAAGGCAGCACTTTCTACCGTGTTTTTATTGGTTGTTGCGCACTGTGTGCATTAAATATTTAAGAGGATTTTTTTAACGAAACTTCATAAACTTCAATAAAAACATCAATACAAGTAAATTTTTATCAATTCTTTTCATTTTATAGATTTATTTTTTGAAAAATGTCTGAGATTATTATGTAATGAAGATATGACGAAAAAATGTTAATTAAATGTACCAGAATATTTAAAATAAAGCTAAAGTTATTTAAGCCTTTACTTATAAACATTGATATATGTTAACTTAAAATTTCTCCTAATAATAGTTTCAAATAAATAAGAAAACAAATAGTAAAATATTTTAAATCATTAATGTGAATGTTACTCTTCGAATTTCGGGTTTTAAATTCAATAATAAAAAGTAAATAGTGAGTAGATTCGTATATGCAGAGAGAAGATTTGAATGTTTACTTTTCATTAGAAAAACTCAACTTACATAATTTTGAATTTCAGGAACCTGTTTGTTTGGATCATAAGTTATTTTACCTTAGAGACACAATTAGTAAAGTGTAACGTGCCACAAGATTGGAAGTATCAAAACTTGTCAACTTATTTACTCAAAAGTCTAGGCGTTTTAATAGTACCTCAAATATTTTAAAGGCCAGAGTATGTTTTAATGGATTGTAATAGTAGAATAAAGGTAGCCCAAAGTTGAACTCCTTCATCATTTTTACCGAAATGTGGAAGAATATGTAGTTAAAAGATAACAATATAATGAAGAAATCAGTGGTATTCCAACGTAATTAAAATAATTTTTTCTTATGAGAATTTGAGAGAAAAAATAGTTAAAAGAGTAAAACATTTGTAACTCATGAAAATAACAAAGGTCACGGTTGCAGTTAATAAATGACTGAAATCAATAAAGAGGGATTAAAAGCACAACTCTTCTACGACAGAAAGATGCATGTCGAAGTTTTTTGTTGTTTCTTTTGTAACATAAAATTCGTAACAAAAATTTGTAAAAAAGTTAGTTTTTAAGTTTCTCATTTCGAAGTTAGACTGTTCTGAAAGTTCCCTAGAAACTTAAATTTTGAGGCTTAAAAAATCAAATCTCAAATAAACATATCATGTGATACAAATCGAAACTGAAACTAAATTACATCATGTCATGGAAAGTTGATACGAAAAATACAATTCTGTTTATCCTTCATTTAGGCTCTGTGACCAATGTTTCGTTTACCACTTACTTGGAATGTTGCAACCTCAGTGATAATCCACAGTAAACTAGCCATTAATTATAGTATGACGAAATAAGGGGACTTGTTAAGCTACTCTGTAATTAAAGCCATAGCTGTAGAAAGCCTGAACGTTAAGTGTATTTAGCCGCTTCCGTAGTCTCCCCATGTATACAGCAAACCAGTTTCATGCATCTTCCCTATATCGCTGTTAATGATGATTTTAGCTCTGCTCTTGTGTCCACGATGCACAAACACAGAAATGTACAATAACTCACCATCTAAATTTTTGGGGGTTGCGCTTTAAAACTAAGCATTAAAAACGATAAAATACAAATAATATGGGTAATGAAACAGATGGATAAAATAGTTTTGAAGAAACAATATATTAGAAATTATTATTGTAGATTGAACAATATATTGTAGAGAAAGCCCATGAAATGATAGAGAACTTATTTGACACTTTCTCCAAATAAATTCAAATTATTATACATGCGTAGTTTTGTTATTGGCCCTCATTTGTAGACGGTGTTACTGTTACTACCATGTTACTGTAGCCGAGGGCAAAAGGGTCCCGGGAAATGTGAAAAGTCTTGTACAGTAATGTGCAGTCCTTTTATTAACTTAAAAACTTAAATGGTTTCATTGTACATTTAACCCACCTGCACACCCTAATAAAACATCCCACCTGGAAAAGAGCAAAAGTTATAGTTTTGCATGTTAAAAATTGAGTACTTGGAATACATATATTCTCGAGTTACTGCAAAAACAAAATAATATTTTTTCTTTTGAGTTAAGTACACATTCACACAAAATTGTATATAGTATGTTCTGCGAAAACAATACAACTCTACTGTGAGTCTACCAACTGTGAACTCTACTTGAAACCTATCAAGTACATACGCAGCAGAAATAGTTTATAGCACTTTATATGTGTGAAAGTGTACTTAGTGGTGGAAAAAATGGTATTTTTGCAATGGCCCGACGATATGTGTTTCGTAAGAGGCCCGTCAACTAAACTGATATTGGAGACCGGAGTTTAGATGTAATGGGGCCTGATTATATAAAGTGTATAACTTACATTCGGCTTAGTGGGGACATACAAGTGAAACACTCTAAATTAAAGCACATAGTTCTGGAAACAGTGTCGGCCAGAATACTGTCACTGCATGCCTCCAATTTCTAACAAAAATGTCCAATTATGCATTCTTTGGTATTAGTTTTCATACTTTATATTCGTCTGTATTTTTAGGTTCTTTTTGCGATTGTGATAAAAGACACCTATGAATCTGGATATGAATTCTTAATTTGCATTAAAGTATTTGAAAAGGGACTATAGTGGACAATTTCTTAGAAAATGTAACATTTTTGTGAAGAGAACGCTTATTGAAGTCTGCACATGGGCTAGTGCATCAGGAACGGGCCTGATCATCGATAGGGGAGAATAACAGTATTAAGATAAGGTGGGTGAGGTAGTAGAATAAAGTCGACTGGAGCAACACGAAGTGCTATTGACAACGATCGGGGATCAATCCTGAAGGGAAAGATCCGTGGAAACGTCGTCATTTTGAACCACAGTCAGATGGCAAGACAACACCTGAGCTGGCACCCCACTCTCCTACTTTTTACCACGCCAACGTGATTACATTTGAGACCACGACAGATTTAATGTGCACCAATCTTCATGTACACGACAGTCTTTGGTTTGATCGAATTTCGAACTCGCAACCCTCTGATTGCTAATCCGCTATTCTTCCAACAGGAATACCGTGGCCACCAATAACTTAGAAACCTCAAAAGACAATGTATAGGCATGTATTCAAAGTTAAGATGTGTAAAAAGTAGTGCATTTGTGTGAACAGTTTTTACAGTGCAGCCGTTAGAGGCCAATATAAATATTATACACGTTTTTCAAACACCATGCGAAAAAGGTGAATTCTAACTACCATATAGGATTCTTGAATGATTAAATTCTAATACATTAGGCATAGGGAATAAAGGTATAGCTTCTATTTTCTTCA
This sequence comes from Meta bourneti, assembly GCA_933210815.1. Lineage (NCBI taxonomy): Eukaryota > Metazoa > Arthropoda > Arachnida > Araneae > Tetragnathidae > Meta > Meta bourneti. Next base: position 23,350,309 of record OW119924.1, on the reverse strand, counting down.
TATTTAAAGAAGCATGGATTATGACAGATTTTCATGCTATATATCAAAGCTCTCATGTGAGCAGTGGATGTTTGATTAATCTCTCATCACCTCTGTTCCTTGGAATTGTACGAGATGTTACATGATATAAAATAAAGTACAGATAATAAATGGTGGGAAATGATTTAAGGATCAAGCAGAACATCTCCCTGTGTGTGATACAGGAAATGAAGACGCGCCGCGAAATCTAGCCTGACTGGCGACTGAGGATTTTCCCAGTGATTCCAGAGAGACATACTCAGAGGAGGACGCGAGAAGAGGATTGCGTACGGCCATGCCTTTCGAATACCCGATGTAACGATAACTTGTAATGTTTCAAAAACGATGATTAACCTGTAAATAGTTATTAATAAATGTCTTTAATTGCGAATTATGTCGCTTCTATTCCTTTTGCTGAAGTTGAGTTCTACGTATTCTACATGGAAGCTCAGCCCAAAATGTTCTAAGTATTCTAAATGGGTGCTCATCCCGTGCTTTCCCAAGCTTTGCATTTCCCTAAACAAACCTGCCGGAGAATAACAGAAGTGACCACGACGTTAAGTAAGCGAATTTCGAGTAATGAATTACAGTGCAGAAATGAACTGATGTGTGTTTGAAATCGAAAGACCTGATTGTGAAACCGACTAAGTTGTGAAACCGTCTACACTGTGAAAACCCGATTGGATTACCTAGCTGCGAAACCGTCTAAACTGTGAGTACAAAATTTCCTTTTGTGAAAAATTGTTTTGTTATCCTTGATCACGGCAAAACCTCTCCAGGATGCGCGAAAGCACAAAATCGGCATCCACCAAAACTATCAAACTTTTTCATTCTTTGATATCTGAAACAGTCAATGGAAGACTCAACAGATCAGATTTGAGAAAAATTTCTGGTTTTCCATCCGATTATAATCTAACGTTGAAAAACGAAACCGTTCTTAAAAATTACTCTTTGCCCGATCTTATTTCAGTTGCCAACATTCTACGCCTTGAAGTAACAGCTGATGTTAACGAATTAACTGATCGAATCTTGTTTGGATTATCTAGTTTAAACTGTTCAAAGTGCGCACACCGATTCTGACGATCACGAAAGTGAAGACGAAACAAATTCTCGTCCGAACACAACGGCTGAAATAGATCCTCACGATCATTCATTGAAAAGCGATACTGTTATGTATCAACAGCCCGTTAATCAAAACGTAAGTGGCATAGATCAGAACATATTATCTTAATTGACACAGGTAGTATCAACAAAGAATTATACAAGCTCGGAAACACTTCATTGATTGTAGACAATATATCATTAATGAGTATAAGTGGTGATAAAATTACTCCTATGGATATTTCAATGCCGAAATTCGTATTGATGATGCAATTATATTGACAGATGTTTACGTTCTTACAGATACATGCAATAATTTTGTGATTGGAATGAACATTCTCAATCAAGTATTTTAATTTTACAAATGGTACCATACGAGAACATAAAAAAATATCATGTACAAAACTGTTCAAATTTGCAGAAACGACACAAAACCTTGAGAAAACACCAATTCAGATTGCAACACCTTGATGTATATGGCCAATGCAGTTAATTTGGACCAAATAAAGGTCTCCCACATCAAGAAGAAAGACGTTATATTATAGAATTTGTTAGTAATTACAAACAAAACCGAAACGACATATTTAAAAATGAAAACAATTTCAAACAATGAAATTCCAAAATCAACTTCAGCAAATGATGCTCTCAAAAAGTTCAAATGTCAGCAAACCACTTTCGGAAACCATAGTCGAATAATTTCTGACAGGTAGTGCTTTTACCTCTAAAAAATTCGAAAATCATTGTAAAGAAGACGGTATCGAACATTTGCTACTAACAACCGGAGTACCCAGAGGCAACGGCCAAGTTGAACGTTATCACAAAGCTCTTATCCCAGTTTTGACAAATTTGTCCATAAACAAACCCACTAAATGGGTTCAAACACGTCGTAACAGTACAATGCATAATCAGTAGTACCACATCAAGAAGAACTAAATTTACACCTTTTGAATTCTTGGCTTAAAAACGAAAACTGAAGATGACATCCAAATCAAACAAATATTAGATGAATATCTTCAAACCACGATGAACGATAAAATCATTCTTCGCGATGAAGCCAAACCTAACATCCAAAATTCAAGCAGAAAATACAAGACAGCACAAGAAGTTAATACAGCAGAAAATACACGACAGACAATAGTTATAATGGATCACGTTCATACAACATCGGCGACAAAGCAGCAGTCAAACGAACTCAGTTTGGAACAGGTCTTAAACTCCGTTCAAAAAAATTTTATGGTCTATACCAAATTGTTGGAACTCTCCCAAACAACTGATATGAAGTAAAGAAAATTGATCAACACACGATGGAGCCAACCAAACTTCAACCGCTGCCGACCACATAAAAGCCTGGTTCAATTGAAAACATTGTATCACATTCACAAAATTGAACTGCACAATTTATATATTTTTCTTCAAACAACTTTTTTCCATTGTATTTTTGTGTTTTCGATTTTCACGATGCATAACTCCACAATGTACATGATTGAAGACGACGAATGCAGCTTCCACTCACAACAGACACACGATGAAAACCCGCAGTAACGATGTTTATAACTGCACACGACGAAAAGATGCTTTTCATCAGAACGCTGCTAGTAGACGTTGAAATCAACACAACGTTATACAAAATTTCTGCATCATGAAAACAAATGTACAAGAGCATCTCAAACATGCTCAACTCAGACATTTTTCTTTCGCTTTCTTTCTTCCTTTCTTTTCTATTTTTCAGGTAGTTATGATGTCATATTCCTATTTCATGCATAGCAGGAGGACCTGGCTATGTCAAGATGGACGAGTGTGGAAAATGATTTAAAGATCAAGCAGAACATCTGCCACTCCCTGTGTGTGATACAGGAAATGAAGAAGCGGCGTGAAGTCTAGCCTGATTGGTGACGGAGGATTTTCCCAGTGATTCCAGAGACACACACAGAGGATGACGCGAAAAGAGGATTGGCGTACGGCCATGCCTTACGAATACCCGATGTAACGATAACTTGTAATGTTTCAAAAACGATGTTTAACCTGTATATATATACCCCTTTCATTTGTTAATAAATGTCTTTAATTCTGAATTATGTCGCTTCTATCCCTTTCGCTGAAGTAGAGTTCTTCGTATTCTACATGGAAGTTCAACCTAAAGTGTTCTAAAGTATTCTACATAAATCCTTTGCTATTGAGAATATTTTACAAAAATGAATTTGGCTATGAAACTTATGTCTTTAGTTGTGATCATGTCGATATAAACCGAGGCGTATAATGGCTGAGGAGACAACTTTGTAAAATGAATGATTATATGTCATGATTGACTGACTTGATTTTTTAAGAGACAGATTTAATAGATTATCGTTCTAAGCGCGAAAAAGCGATTTACGTAATTTGAAGCTGTATGGATGTATTTTATATCGTTATAAAAATTACAAGTTTTTATGCGCTTCAGAGGAAAACTTATTACAATTTACAATAATAGTTTTTTGTTTCCTTACGCTAATATTGAAGAAAAACTCTAATATTATTTTTACATTTTTCAATAGTTAAATTGATCCACTGAAATTAAAAAGCAATTTATTTAAATATTTAATTTAATTTTAATGCAATTTGTTTAAATATAACTTCTTTAACAGGAGTAAGTAAAAGTATCCCTGGACAATATAAGAGTCAAAGTCTGGGATATGACGGTAAAACATCAAAATTGGGGATCATGATGAGAAAGTATCTGCATGTATTTTTTAGACAAACAATTGGCCATTTATATGAATAAATGATTCAAGAGGGACGTGCTATTGTATTGATGGATTGTTGTAAACGTTTACTCATAGCAACTTATGAAAGTTTTCCTGTATAGTATATAGAATATGAAATGCTAAAAGGCAATACCGAAGTCAGAAATTCAAGAAATTAATTTATATAAAGTATACAAAGTCAATATAGCATAAACAATTTAAATACATAATTTTCGTAATCAAAATATAATTCACGAGTAACATACATATTTGATATATGTATATGTCTGGTATTGTTCTTTAACATTTGATTATATAATGGATGCTGGGAGTTGTCTAGAGAAAGAATTTAAAGTTATCATGAAAGACTAAAGGATTCCAAAAATATGCAAAATAGTTAAATTTCTTTAATTTCACGAATAGTATTGACTTAAAATTTCTAAATGACGGGAGGTTTTTCTTTAGTTGTTAGTCATTTCTGAACGTCTTTTTAACCTGGAAAATAAAGTGCAAGAAGCAAATAATCTATTTTATTGCGATTAACGGATATTGTAAATTCTCACGCTATTTCTTGAATTTCCCATGTTTTAAATTTTAATGAAGAATGGGTATTCTATTTAGAGTTTGGTATCGGTTCCTTTAGCTGCTTAATATTGCCGTCTTCAAAACTATGGGCAAATTCAGAAAACTGTTAAGTTAGTTACATGAGCAGAAAAACTGGGAAGGAGCTTGGGATACCAAAAATATTTTCCGCAAATGACGCTCAAATGTCAAATTGCAGCATACAAGGAAATTGGTCATGCAAAGCGTGAGAAGGAAAAAGATCCCGGTCCATCGCCAATAGCCCGTTGTGTTGCCTTATTGCGACATGAATTCAACTACCTTACCTGAGGACATCGGACATACAATGTGTTGTTTTTATGGCAACCCGACTCTTACCAGTCATAGCAAAATATCAAGACTAGCAGGTAGGGGCTCTAAGCATCGGTATATTATTTCAAATCGACGATGACGTTGGCTTGTGCGTCCATACAGCGGAGACTAAGCGTCGAGTAACAAGTGAGAACCAATTAAATGGTGCACGTAAAATTTGTCGTTTCCTCAAATGTCCTCACGCTATGGTGTGGACGATTGGAGAGTGGCGATCCAACTCAGGTGTTGACCTCGTGATCTGACCCACCTTGGTTCAAAATTACGAAGGTTTGTTCTCTGATCTTTCCCTTTGGGATTGATCCCAGACCGTGGCCAATAACCTGCTGTGCTGCCTCCAGTGCAATGTAAATTCAATTACATACTTAATTGGATTTATTGGCGTGGTTTGGAAGTTTTGAGAGTGAGGTGCCACTCAGGTGATGACCTCGTCATTTGAATGTGGTTCAAAATTACAAGGGGTTGTCATCGGATCTTTCTCTTCGGGATTGATCCCGAACCGTCACCAATAGCTCTCTGTAGCCACCGGCATCTCTAATTCTATGTAATTCAACTAACTACCTACTTGTTACCAACTACTGTCGACTACCTACTAAACTAATGACCGTGGTTCAAAATTACTAGGTTTGGTTCTCGGATCTTTCCTTTGGGGATTGATCTCGGACAGTCACCAATAGACTGTTTTGTTGCTCAAGAGCGACGTTAATTAATCTACCTACCAAACTAAACTTAAGAAATTTATAAATTGAAAGTTAAAAATAATATATCAATGAAAAATATATCGGCAATAATTCTTGATTTATGTTCATAAAACTGAAGAATTGGCCGAATATATTTTTTTAATTTCACGAAAGAAAAATGTGTAGAGCACAAAGTGAGTTCTCCTTTGAATGAGATTTATGCTATTAAATAATGTGTAATTAATGTGAACAGTGCAAATAGTAGATACAAAAAATGATTTCTATTTTAACTTTCAGATTATTAATTTTTAATTAATTTCTGTTTAAACTAAACTTTTAAATTTTCAAAATGTTATGAACACAATGTTTTGCACATAAAATTAGAAAGCTTTAAACCAGGCCCGTGTATCAAAGTAGCAGTATTCATTCGTATTCATGTTCCCACCTGATCAATTTGAAAAGTTCACGTTTTGACCTCGGGCTGCAAGAAAACCCCTAGAACCCCTGTTACCAAAATAAGTTAAAAGATAACGAAAGGCATGTGTAGAAGGTTTATTTCATAACCTAAGCCAAGAAAACTATAATTCAATTTGTTCAGTTTTAAGTTAAGTGACAATGCTTTGGAATTACGTAGATTTTAAAAAAGGGAATTCCCTGCTCTCAAAATAACCTATAGTCCCAGTTACGCAAATGACGTCGAGGTACATTTTTCCACCGTTCTTGACCATGAAACTAAAAGCATTTCCTGTTTCCAATTCATTTGACTAATGCGAAAAAAAATCATTCACAAAAGTAGCACGTCTCTTTTTGATGTTAAATTAAGAATCATCCCTAATAAACATATGAAGTTATCTCATTAAAAACAAGACTGATTGTGCATTTCTTTCCACCACGTCATGAAATAATGCGGAAATAAGTCTAAAACTTTCTTTTTATAGCCTAAAGCAAAAGCAATATATAAGAAGAAAATTACATCCTAATGTGGTTCTAAGAAAAGAAACTGCTGATTTATGCATTCAAGAAGCGTATGTATAATAGATGCTTCTTGGAAGAAAAAGATAAACGAATTATTAGTTTCGAAACTAATATTTAAATTTTAACCTTATTTCTACCAGAAAACAAAGGCGATTGCGTCTTAGAAATTCGACAGACATTAGAATGCGAAAGAAAAATTAAACATTTCAATTACTTGGGTCTATTGGGTTTTCAATACCAGTTTCCATTATTTCTTTGCATGCTCATTTAAAAAAAAAAGAATTTATTTGGAATATAGTTAAGACAAGAGTATATATATTTCTCGACTGATGGTTGAATAATTTTTATAAGCAGTTTAGAAATAGACGTCAATATCGTATGCAATTGATGTTAATTCATTCTCAATTTTAGATCATAAAATACAGAAATGCATATCTACAAATTTGTGAAAAAAATCACTTTCAGTAGCACCTAAAACTGAGAACAAAAAGATGTAACTGAGGGAGGAAGTAGCGGCAAGGCAATGAAGATATTTTTCAAAGGCGTTTATCTGGCTGTAGTAATGTAAATAATTTACAACAAAATGTGTTAAGACTTGTAAACATGTAGAAATTCTTTGTTTTGAACAACATTCTTACATTTACATTAAATCTTTAATTTAATCTTTTGACAACAAATTCGATATTTCAATATTTAATTCATCTATGTTTTATTTCTTCAACATATTAAGTGATTGAATATTTAAGGATTCATTCTCATATATCTAATACGTACAGCTATGGAAAAATTCCAACCTTCTCCCCTTTTTATTCGGGCATCAAAGAGCAAATTCATGGATGCCATTCAATAGAGAATAATGTATTCTATAAATTTATCAGCACAAAATCTACTTGAGTAATCGTCTTAATCTCAAATCATGCATAAACATCATAATTTCGTACGACAGAACTTAATCTTGACCCTAAATTTTGAATCAATTAGTTCAGAATCCGACTACGATTTTGTTGGAAGGTTTGAGGTGAGAGTTGTTTTTCAGATATGCTTAGTATTTCCACCAGAAAGTATTCTTGACATGGGTCCATCCATGGACATTTCCCGACTCTGACAACATCCAGGATGGAGGCAGCTCGATCACTAAGCAGCTCATATCTATTAATCTCTTTTGGCCGATTTTCATTGAAACCTTCGGAAATGTGTAGTAAGAATCTCATTAAACGTTTTGACTTGGGTGGACATCGGCTATACTGTATATTGTGAGATTGGGACACACAAAGATGATACTGCCGAATCAGTTCGTTATCCCTCTTAATAATAATCCGATTTTCATAGAACCTCTATTTGTATTATATTGATTTAACCTTTATTTTATTTTAAAGATCAAATCACTACAAATGAGAATGGCGATCAATGCACATGAGAATACAAAAGAGAATAGAAGAGATTCGAATGATAAATAATATTTTCAAATAACTAAGTGTCTAATTTTAACTGTTAATATAATTACAAATAGTGTGATACAGCATGAATTGTGGAGCAAGTGAAGCACCGTATTGTATGATGATAGGGGGATGAATATATAAAAAATTTAAATGGCTATAATAATTATTAAATTTGTAAAGTTTAAGAGCCATCTATCCTGTGAAGTTATTCACCACCTCTAAAACCTATAACCTTGAAACAAATGCTGTTAAGTAGTATCGTAATGGAATTCTGTGGTTTCGTTTTGATTTAAAGATATATTAGTTTAGCACGATTTGTGCTTTTAAAGCTGAAATACTGTGAAGAAGTGTTATGTTATTGAAAACTCTTTCAAGATAAACAAGTAGATATACCTGTTAAACCACGCTTGTAGGAAGTTAGTGTCATGCTAAGAATAAGAGGGATTTTAGAGTTTCAGTGGAATCTACAATTATTTCAATTAAGCACATCGTCCAGATCTTCCAAGTTATTGCAGATTTTTTTAGATTGAAAGACAATGTGATGCAACATAAAACTTTCGACATTAAGGCAATTTTCAAGAATTGCACATACCAATCATTTTACAGCTTTGATATTCCCAATACAAAATAAAATCTTGATTAGCCTGAACCATTTTAGAGAGATTTCAATGCACCTTGCCCAATATAGGGTCCATTTCAGAAACAACTTAGATTTTAACCAGTTATTCCAAATCCTTCAACTCGCACATGACTGCTTACTCAACATTATTGAACTCTTATTGAACTCAATTTGTCTTATACACCAGTTTAAAAATTTACTTTAAATCCAGCAGAGTATGTCCTTTAGCAAAGGAAAAAGAGAATATACTATAAATCAATGGTCACCATACAGAACTTTTTCCAGATTTCGAGAAATGTTTGTAAACATAAAAAATGTCTTGTACTGTGTGTGAGATACTTTTCCAAGTTTAAAGTAGTTTAGGAAATTTGATCCATTTCTGATAGACAAGGTCTTTTGGAATTCATCTAGAGATATTTCAGAATCAACAGTCAATATTTGTTTTGCATGATTGTGTCAATATTAAGCGATATGTCTAGAAGACATATTATCACAACTTAAGATAGACATTCTGGTCCAGAATTTTTTGTAATAGAATTTCTGGAGAAAGTTTGCTAAAACGAGTATGTTAAACTTGTAAACGAAAACTGATCATTGTAAAGTTCTGATTATTTGTTTATTAGAATATTATAGTAGCCACAAGGCATTCGTATTTCTTGTAGTTTAACACCATGGAACGTTTCGCTTTGAATTTCGTTGTTAATATTTTATTTTTAATAAGTGTTTATTGGCATAACAATAGATTTTATTGAATTCATAAATTACTGTCCCCTAACCCAACATATCACATGTTAAACATTTTATCGGAGCACCGATAAACTATTCCAGTTTAATAACAATTATACTGTGAATCTTCTTGTGCCATACAAAAAGTTACAACAAATAAAGAGAAAAGCTTTGATCTGCTTATGTTTCCATGTTCCTAAGGCATTAAAACGAATCGTGTAAGGGTCGATCATGTTTTAACAGTTGTCAGAATCAACTACAAGAGCCAGATATTGCTGTATCAGGGCATTTTTATAGAAAAATTATGCACATTTCTGAGGATGTTCCATTTCCTCTCTAACGTAGCAGTTTCTAGGAGTCATCAAGGAATGACTTGATCTTCATCGAGTTCATTGCCAAAGTATTTATTGATTTTTAATGTCCAACCATGTCATACCTTCCGGATATTTAATACCGTATCTGGCGATGAAGATTGCTATTTAACTGTAAATTTTTGTAAAATCATCCAAGTAAAGCACCAAAATACATACTTGTTACTTGAAATTGAGAATGACTCATCAAAACACATCCCAACATGGGTGTACATGGATTGTACTTGTTAGTATTGACAATAAAATAATAGTTTTAGTTTTGTTTTGTTGATTTAATCTCTATCAATTCAGTGTATAAAGGATATGGGTAAGCAGTGGAATTCTCATGATTCCTCGAAACATTTCTCTTTTTATATACTCAACCAAAAAATAGAACAAGTCTTGCTCTCATTGCTTCAAGACATCCAAGCTCTATCTGGAACAGGTTGCTCAAGTGTGGTATCACGAAGTTAGTTCTTTATATAACACCAAGAGCATATTTGGAGAAACTTTGGAGTGAATATATTTCACAATGAGTCAGAAAAGTATAACATAAAAAATTTTGTCAGCAGCATGCATACATAATGCAGCTATTGTGAAAAGGGTGAGTTTCAAACTTTGATTTTAGCTGATTGTGAGTACAATTATTGGACCAACAGTACAAAATATATTTAGATCATACTTCTATACTTACCATCACTGCATTTATGACATGTTTGTTTTCTTAAACCCTTGTTGATTCGTCTGCAAGAAAATGGTTTGGTTACACAAGTCAACTTGAAGTAATCGATGATTTAACAGGGTTGTATCAGTGAAAAATATATTCCAATTATACCCATGAATTTACAAGGAAACTGAGGTTGCTTGTTGTGTTTTTGCTCATGTGAAGAGTAATGTGGTCGGATAAAACTTGGTAAAGTCTTTTTCGTATACTCTAACATGGTTTCTCAAACTATGGTACATTACATTATTTTTGGTGGTAATATATTTACACAGAAGATTTAAATGAATGTTCAAACCCTTACATGCATAGTGTACATATCTGATACATAGTAGTTTTTTTTGTCTTTCCGTTATCTATTGATAATTTTTTTAATGAAATTGTGTTTTCTACTAACTACAGTAGGGGCTCTTGGTAAACCCATCAATTTCCCTCCAATTATTCTTGGTATTTTTTGTAACTAAGCCATTTACTGAACATTGTACCATGACTGAGCTTTTGATTAATAAGCATTTTTTTTTTAAAATAGTAATATTACTAAAATCAGTATTTCTTTTCGAAAAAATAGTTTTAACAGTTTTGAAGTAAGTATTTTTCATTAAATATTATTTTAAGTCATTAATTTCAATTATTATTTACTTTTTTGGCATTTAAATCAACGTATCAAATTTGATACATCATGAAGTATGGGATAATTTTTTTTGTATTATCAATATTATTTAGTATTTATCAATTTTTTTTGGTATTTTCATTTTGTTTAGGAACATTTGAATAAAAAAAAAATATTTTAAAAAGACAAAAAAATCATGCCATGGGTTAATATTGAAACACGAGTAGTAGACGTAACCAACTTTGCACAGTTGATGGCTTATATTCGATATGAAAAAGAACAAGTCATAGATGAAGAATTCTTATTTTGTGAGCCCCTTCCAAATCATACCACAGAGGATGAGATTTTTAAAAAAATTAATGAGTTTATCACTGACCATGAAATAAATTGGAAAAAATGTGTAGGAGTGTGCTGATGGTGCACGTTCAATAATAGGTTGTCGTGGTGGAGTTTTCGCCAAAATTAAAGAAGTTGCACCAGATGCAATTATTAAATGTCGGGCCCTTAATTCACGACTGTTTACAATTTTGTGCAATGAAATGGGAAGTAACCACAATAAGCTCCTTCGACACACTGAAGCTCGGTAGTTGTCAAGGGGAAAAGTTTAAACTAGACTCTTCGAATTACGTTCAGAGACCCAAGTATTCCTGACAGAATCCAATTACAAGGTTCCACTATGACTGTCTTTAATGTACATGACAAAATAAATGCAGCTGTGAAAAACCTAGAATACATAATTGAGGACGTGAAAAGCAAGAAAGTTGCATCATTACCAACGTTAGAAGAGTATCTCTCTAATAATCTGTCACTGACTGAACAACTAATTGAAGATATTGAGAAACACTGCATAGTATTTGTTAACAATTTTCATTCCTATTTTCCTCAAAATTTAGAAAACAAAGTTGGATAAGAGATCCGTTTTCTATTTCGGTTTCTGTGCTAGATAATGTTTCAGTTCAAGAAAGAGATCAGCTTTTAGATATTTCATGTGACAGAAATCTCATGAATGAGTTAAAAAGAGATAACATGCAATTTTTGGTTGAAAAGAAGAGATGAATATAAGTATATTTCCGACAAAGCGATAAAATTTTTAATGCCTTTCAACGCATCATATCTTTGCGAAACTAGATTTTCAGCCCTGCTATTAATTAAAAATAAATATAGGACACAGTTGCAACTTGAACCTGACTTCGCTTGAAATTAATTAAGATAAAGCCCGACATATCGAAATTGGTTACAATGAAACAGGCTCATTCGTCGCATTAATTCTCATCAATAATAAATCTTAATATTTGTATTATGTATTATTACCCGCTATTTACTACAATATATAGTATATTTATATTTCATTATAATATAAAAGCTTCATTTACGAATATAATTGAATAATATAAATTTAAAATGTTTTATTCTTTGATTAAAACACTCCATTTATGATGCATTAATTTTTAATTGGAAAATGCTTTTATGATGGTACATATATTTTTGATTCTTATTTATGTGGTACAAAATTTTAAAAGTTTGAGAACCTCTGCTCTAACATGTTTATGAGACAATGATATTTGTAAATATTCATTTTTACAATATCACACCATATATCACTTTAGTAATTGTAAAATATCGAGAAAACTTTTATTGCAAAGAAAAACTGATAAGAAATAATAATTTGAATAAAACCCAAGCACAATTCTCGAAGAATTTCTATTACCCCTAAAAACAATAACTACAACATATTAACAGAATTTCCATACAATTTAGGTCAATATAAAAGCAGATATAACAAGTTTTTGATAAGGCAGTAGGCCATCTTTGGTGACATCACAGCCGTAAAATGTGCCATCCATATGGACGGTATTCACCCAAGTCAAAAACCTTAATAAGATCCCTACCAAGTATTTATGAGAGATTTCATGGAAACAGTCAAGTATAAGCAGACATATGAATTGTTTAGTGATCAAGTGGCCGCCATCTTGGATTACGTTGCAGCTGGAAAAACGTTCAGGATCGTAGATATCCACCCGACAAAATACGTACTGAGGCACTTAATAGGCATTTCCAAAGAAAAAAGCTATTCCCACACAAAGTTTCCTACAGAAGCCTAGTCCAGATCTAGGACTTATTTAACCTGGGATACAGAGTTTCAAGACATTTGGTTCAGCCGTTTCTGGATTGGAAATAATATATTTGGAGCATTAAAGTTGAACTATTTCCCAGACTTTATTAACATCTTCAGAAATAATCTTCCTATCCTGATGGATGTTTGGTTGGTTGTTTTCGTGTTTCATGGCGTAAGTGCCATATTTGGCGATTTTTTTAAAAAATGTCTATCCGAGTACAGTTGATTTGCTAGCAAATTTGTCACCGAACTCAATGATAAATTCTCTAAAAGTTTTATAGTTCTCTATCGTTCACAAGATGTAAATGGGAGTTTTCTTTAAAATAAAACTAAGAGCGTAAAACTAGTTTCCACCATTGACTATATCAGAATTGTTAAAATAACTATGATATTGCTCTTAGAAAAATTTATTTAGATATTTTGATTTAGAACTGAGCTTCATGTGTAAAAAGCTTTCAGTAGAATAAATCAAATCTACATATTGCATGTCAAATACTACGTTAAATTTCCCTTTTCTCAATTTAGAAAAGTAAGAATTTTAATACACCAGTCAAATTTGATTAGTATTCAGCTACTTCAAAGTCATGCAAATACAAATTTGCTTCAGGAAACGCAATGTACTGGTAAATAGAAATTATATTAAAAGTAACTAAAGTACAATTACTTGTAATCAGTAATTAATACCGTGAATAACAATTAGTTAATGAAAGTTAATAAAGGACTAATTAGGATAATTTATCTGTGTCATTTTAATAAATTACATTTTTGCATTTCTAACATATAAATTTTGTTTCGACAATAAATTTTGTTTCATCATCATTCCCTGATCTCAAACAAGTACTTACTCCTCTGACTGCGCTAGCTTTATGTTATCGTATAAAATGTTTTTTAAAATAGATTTTCATCAAAATATATGAAAGTAGCTAATTATAATTTTGATGAAAACCGAGTGAGTAAAGAGAAAGGCAAAGTGTTCGTGGATGTCCCTTTTTGGAGCCATAACAAAAGTACGGTCATAAGAAGTCCATAAAGAGTTCATAGTCGAGTTAAATTTTTAGTTGTAAGCAACTGACCTATTTCAAATTAATCTAGTTTTTGTCATTTGTACTTTTAAAAATAGGCGGAAATTGTTTTCTAGGTTATTGCACATGTTTTCAGAGATCACATTTCGAAGATCACATTTTACTAACTCATTTAACTTTCAATTCACACTTACTTTGTCTAGATAGCCGCCAAATTGGTATAGTGGTCATAGCAATTGTCTGCCATCTAGCTGTCGTAGGTTCGAATCCCAGTTTGTAAGAGTATAAATTTTAGTTACTGCTCTTGTTTGTGTGTGTGGAGTAGTAGTGGCTCACCAATTGTGTGCTCTTCACAAATAGTCGTCAGTTCGCCCTTTCTAACTCCGAAGGTCAGTGGTCAGGCTGGGTGCAAAAAAACTTTGTCTAGGTTGTTATATTTTTTGTAGTAGTCTGAATCAGAGAATATATTTAAAAATATTCAATAAAAATTGCCATATATACGAGAGATAATTGAATTAAAACATTAGACATTGAACGAATAATAAATATGCCACAATACAATTAAAATTTCGAATAGTTTCTAGTCGTAAAATTACAACAGTGAAAAATGTCTAACATTTTGTAACAAGATACACCACGGTACCGGCGACCCCATCCTTTATGTTGGAGCCTATGGTCTCCCGAAGAATCAATTAGAGCAACAGTGTGTAACGCTTCACCGAATAAGTATTTACGTGATTGCCTTACCAGTGTCCAAAAGAAAATTTATACAAAAAATCTTCATTTTTAAAAATTTGAAAATAAGTGTTATAAACTGTTTAAAAATACTGCTTTTAAAACCTTCTTTTAAAAGGACAGAATGAATTTTTTTGTATAGATTATATCTTTGTTGCACAAAATATAATTTTAAATTAAGCAAATTTAAATTTTGGCAAAATTTGTTTCATCAATTCGTTTCAAGAGGGAAGTTGCTCCAAATATTAGTCATTCATTGGGAAATCATTGTGTAGTTGAAATAAGCGTTTTTAACAATCTACAATAATGATGTTCTTATAGAGATTAGGTACACACCCAGGGAATTTGTATTTTAAAATAAGATTTTAACTAAGATATACAAATCATACGTTTAGTGCATAAATTAGGCTTAAACTGATTCATATATGCACTGTAGTGTTTATATTATTTGAATACATCTGGATTGCTTGCAAAGTTAATTATTCAATAAATTTAAATACTGTGTTTATCACTCGCTTCCTGAACTCATTTCTATGAATTTGACCCGTTTTTGTCTTCCCTCCTCTGGAAAATCAGTTATTCAGAGTCAAAAAGATTCTTCGAACTGATCGTGAAAGTTGATTCCGTTGTAAACATCTCGAGGGTAACAAACAAATGTCACCCCAATGTTTTTAAAAGAATCGCCTTTAATTGGAATTCTTTGAAATGCCAAACTTGGGACCTCCGCAAATGCACGCGATATTAGGTAAGTAGAACGGATGCTATCAGAAAGTAATTATCTTGTTTACAATGTATCCTATCAATATCAGCTACAAGATTTAATTCATGTTTTTGTAATTATGAATATTTAGCATATAGTATGCTAAATCTTTTATCGTTACTTTTTTTTCTAACGTTACGAGAAAATTTCAATGCATCTTTAATGCAAATACAATCCATCTCCCCACTTGTTTACTTTAGGGAAAATTTTACTGAGCCAAAAATGATAATGGAAAA
This sequence comes from Meta bourneti, assembly GCA_933210815.1. Lineage (NCBI taxonomy): Eukaryota > Metazoa > Arthropoda > Arachnida > Araneae > Tetragnathidae > Meta > Meta bourneti. The sequence goes on along the minus strand of OW119924.1, from coordinate 23,334,551 downwards.
TTCTACAATTCTCAAGATATAATTCCATTAAATTAGTGCGTCTCATAAATATTTAAAGCATGAGATAAGTGTATTTTTAAATTGCAGATGTGTATCAAGAAAATGTTGTAGTCACCCTTTACCAATATTCGCTTAATTAATAAAAACATATTTTAAAATTAATTTAATATTGTGTCTATTATGAGAGATGCTACCCAAAAGTTCAAAAAATGTACCTATCTATTAAAATTACCTCTGATTTATCCCAATTTATGAGACCTTGTCATCTGACTGTGATTCAAAATTATGTGGTGTGGTCCTCGGATCTTTCCCTTCGGGTTTCCGGTTCGAGCCCTGACCGTCGCCACTAGCCCGTTGTGTTGATCCAGTGCGACGTTAATTAAAATACCTACCTCATCCTTATGAGAACAAGGATATATCAAATGAAAAATCATTTTGTAAATCAGAAAAGTTACACAACTACCTCAGACTAATGGTCACGTGTTTGGAAGTCATTCTTTCTGTGTTGCCCTCTTAAAAATTGTCTTCTATAATGCTCTTTATTATCAACAGACGTTCAATCTGCTAAAAGTTTAGATACTAAAAAATGCACTTAGGCATGCCGTTTTCTACTGTTTCAAATAGACACCTGCAGCTTTATTTGAACTTGAAACGAATTTTGATGACCTCTTATTATACAAACTTTAAAGGGAAGTAGGGAACATAAAACTAAATAAACAGAGGTATATGTTCGCAAACGCCTCATGAAATGTGTTAGAATCTACACTAAAGTGCAGAAATGCTAGACATAAACTTGTGGACATTTCCTGTTTGCATCAATTTTACAGTTTGCGGTAGATATACGAGGGTCGTTTGATAAGTTTGGTAAATATGAAATGTCACCACAATTAAGTTGGTGATCACAGTTGGCAAGAGTATCACTCTTCAAACAAGTTCATGCCAAATTTTAGCCAGAAGCGACCATTTGTTCGTGTTCTTCAGATGTTGGACGCAAGCATTGCAACAGCTACATTAAAAATGGAAAAAAATGCGTTTCCGTGCAGTATAGAACATTTTTAATTAAAGAAGTGGACGGCCTCCCAGATCAAAGGTAGGTAGTTAATTAACGTCAAACTTAAACAACGCAACAGGCTATTGGCGACGGCCCAGGATCAATCCCGAAGGGAACGATCCAACCCAGATCAAAGGGGTTGCATAAAGTTTATGGCGATTGTACCAGCATTTATGATGGTTTATTTCTGGATAAGTGAGTTTAAATGGATCCGAAGATGCACTAAAGATGATACGCTTTCTGGACACTATTGAGATCTCCACAACAATATTGTTAAAAGTTCCTTGGTATCATTATGTAAGCGACGAGTGAAAAGGCACGATATTGCTGAGACTGTAGGCATCTCAACTAATGATTGAACAATATACTACATGAAATATTGTAGATGACGAAGCTGTGTACATGATAGGTGCTAGAATTATTGACTGATCACTCAAAATGCACGTGAAAGAATATTTCAACTCAGTTGGTGATATTTAAAAGCAATCTGCATCCATCTTTTCCATCGATTTGTAACTGTGAACGAAACATAGGTCCAACACTACACACCCGAGTCTAAACAGGATTCAAAACAGTGGGTGATGAGCGGTGGAAGTGCGCCGAAGAGAACGAAAGCCGTTTTGTCTGCTGGGAATGTGATGATCACTGTTTTTTGGGATGCCCAAGGAATCATCCTAATCGAGACTACTTGGAGAAAGGAAAACAATAAGAGCCTATTAAAGAAAGTTATTGGGCCTTTTGAAAGAAGAACTGGAAAAAATACTGCCCAGATTGGCTTACTAAAAAGTGTTATTTCTCCAAGACAATATGCCACCAAACAAATCAAACAAAGTGACCTTTGCAATGGCAAAATTGCACAAATTAGGCTTCGAAATTGGTTCCTCATCCATCCTATTCTCCGGACTTGACCCGGTGCAAGTACTTCATGTTCCTAAACTTGAAAATTTGATTCTGTGGGACAAAATCTAGTTGAATAAGGATGTCATAACCATCGTCAAAATTCATAATTTGCAGTCTTTGACAAAAGCTACTTTTCCGACGGGATGAAAACATTGGAAACTCGTTGGACCAAGTGTATAGTTCTCAAAGGAGACTGTTAAGAAATAAAATAGATTTTTCTAAAAGCGGAGTTTAACTTTCTTTTTTACTGGACGTATCAAACGACCCTAGTACACTTACATTTTCCCTGTAGTTGTGCTCAAAGTTTTGACCACCAAGAGTAATGCTTGTCTTACAGTGCAAACTCATAAATTGCCAATCCGTAGAGCCCCAAAATTATTCTTGCGAGTCCCTTTTGAATAACTGAATACAGTTTAATTTTGAGTTTCCTACCGTAAGTTTATACAAGGTTTGAAGCATCTTGCATAATATATAAATTATAATTTCGTAACACCCCTTATAACAAATTTTAATTTCTAATCATATTTATTATAAGTGGGAAATTTGTTTATTGGCTTGCGTTGTTCCTCAAAGGCATTTGGTCACTTCTAGCTAAGCGATTTTTACAGACTTTGGAGAGATAGAGGTATATTTTTATATGAATTTTTGTAGTATAACTCTCTCTTAAGAGAAAAGCCCTTTTTCTATATATTTGCAAATAAAATTTTTTATGGAGTTTTTATTGACATAATATTTGTTTCAAATCACATGTTAAGGACCATTTAAAAGCTAGTCATAAATCAACTTAAACATAAATCGAAAACTTTCCCGCTTACAATTTCCATTATTTTAATAACTATGACGATTTCTAAGAACATTTTTTTATTGCTCTACAATATTTATCAGACGAATATGACAGACAACCCTCCAGACTAAAATTGAATGTACAAAGACGTTGAAAATCATCTATCTCGCTCACGGTATTAGTTTCTGTTATTGTTACTAATACCCTTGGTATAGGTATAACCTAGTCCAAAAGACCAGGTCGTACAAGTCACACAGCGATCAATTGCTGATCATCCAGGAGCTGTTCTAAGGAGACACCGATTCGTTCTAAAATATGGTAAGTTGTTGGAGTTATGGATCATGGACAATTTGAATTGTTCTCAACTCCTCTCAACAAAATCCATGTATCTTGTGTACCAGCTTCTAAGTCTTACCAGTATCCAGAAAACTAAAAAACAGGTCAGGACGCTTGAAATTCAAATATTTAAGCAGAAAATTTCTAAAATGTGAAAATTACGCTTGTTAGTTTAAAATAGGGGCGGATTGGCCATGTGAAGGATGTGGCTGGAAAGAAACCGTCACTATTTTAGGAAACTATCACTATCTGTATATGTGTGCTGACAATGAAATACAATCATTTACGAAATGTATTATTTTCCAATTATTAAAAATACGGCTGGTCCGATCCATCTATCAATCTCAATCGGCTCATTTATTAGTTTTATCTTGCCTTCAAACCACTAAATATAATTAAATATAAATAATAATTGAATTTTAATTACAAATATATTACTAAAATGTAGAATAAATTATTCAAAAAGTTATTAAATGAAAATAAAGCATATTTTTAAAAAAACGTTTATGTAAATTTTAAGGTTTGGGTACCCAAAAGTTTTCTACAAAACAATTTGGAAGGCAGCCCGCTACTAATTCCAAGCCTAACCTATAGGTGATAATTAACTCTACTTTGGTGCCAGAAACGAGAGGAGAGAGGGAACTTCCAAACCGTACACAACATATCTATCTGTCCTACTTCGGGCTATAAAATGTGAATCGAAGATAAGCTACTTCTAAAATTTCTGGCCAGGAACCGTATTTCACTAGTTTCAGTGACAGCTTTTGACTTTATCGGGTTGATTATGACCCCAAGTGTTCTGAACAAGTTCAAAGAAACTACAAATGATGTAAGTGCCTTAGAGAAAGTATTTTGGAAGAGGGGGGTAGCAAATGTCCTACTGTTATCGAAAGTCACGCGAGTGCTACGACCGATAGACAGACAGTCGATAAGACTGAAACGTGTCACGTGAGGGTTTAGTGCCCTAGTTAATGGAGTTTGTATGCGAATCCTAACCAGAACTAATGCACCAGCTAATGAAAATATAAAAAGTTGAAGAAAAAAGAAAGCAATATCACCGTAGAACTCATCTAGACTTCAAACTGGCGTGATATTAATGAAATGGAATGAGTCGTGAAATTGCAGGCTTTGAATGTGAACATTGCGGTGTTTATTTTTTTGCGACGGTATTTGTTATAGTAAATTATATTCTTAATTAGGGTGCCGGCATACAAATAAAATACGGAAAGTTAGTTGATCAGACTGAAAAATTTCACACGACTTATATTTTGATTCATTACTTTTATAAATGTTTTGGGTCTAATGTAATATTACTGTCTGAAATATTTTTAGTTTATTCTTTGTTCATAAAAATTCTCTTCCTGTTTCTCTTTTTACCTTGATATACACTGAATTCAACCCATAAGGATAACAAAAGAATGATAATTATTATTCTGTACCTTGGTTGAAAAAAGGTCAATATTCATTTTGCAAGTATCTGGTAACAGTTTATTTAGTAATTTTAATTTTAATTTTTAATACACCGAACAAAAAAGGCTTTCCTATGTTTTGATACTTTCATAATGTATTGATAGGAGGACATTTGCACTTTTTCTGCAATTACTTTCACTACCTTGAAGTGATTTCTGGACGTAACTCAAAATTAAAGAATTTGACATTGGCCTTTTTTCTACCAGTAAGTAAAGAATTGTTTATTTCTTTTTTGCTCAAAAGTGTGTTTTTCATTTACTTTTCGAGATATAATCAGTTGGTGAGAAAATAAAAACGATTCGACTGGTTTTCAACATTTCAGCAAAGATTCAGTCACTTGTATAGAGAAAATACCAAAAGAGTAGTAGCTTTATAGATAGCTCTAGCAGAAGTTGGAAAATGCTGGTCAAAAAGGCAGACTCCAAGTTTGGTCCTTTGAAAATCACGATTGTGAAGAGTTGCATACATACACAGATAGCGGTAACAGTGATAATGAGTTGACACGGCGGAAAAGCCACACCTACGATTTACACTTTTACATATAACAGCCCTCCCCTGCCTTCTCGTCGTAGCCATTCTGTAGAAAAGGTGCCCTGGCGCAGTTGGTGTTGTCTTAACATACGTTTGGACACTGGTTGATATGCACCATCCTCACACTAATTTTAGTTATTTGATGTGACTATGGGGTCATTCAGAATCACGCACAAGCCTGGCCTTTCGCTCATTTGTACAGCTGAGCTGTTGAGATGTTCGTTTAGGAGTTTGATCTTCCTGTTCTGATGGCATACTCTCACCGCTGTGACCGCATTACGTCCAACGATATCTCAATGGGAAAACCAGTCTTTTCGTTATCCCCAAATATGCCTCTATCAAAATCCGGAACTTGCTCATATGTATCCCAAGTAATTTGACGAGGCCTTCTTGATTACATAGAGAAAAAATTTCAAGAAAATACAATTCCAGTGTTTTACCCTATCTTTTCATTCTCCTTTTTTACTACTTTAAGGGGGCACTACTTCACACACATTGCATATGCGCAGAAAGTTTGATCGTTTCCATCTTCTCTCATGTTTTACCTATCCCGTAAAATCTAGGCCAATCTGATGCGCCCCCTTGGTGTTACACAATTTTAGTGGCACGCAGTATATAATTAACTAATACACTCTGTATCAAAAATTCGAAACACCTAGAAGCATTAAGAAAACCATGAAATTTGGTATGCAAAATCCTCTGTCCCAGCCATGCAAATGAATCAAGTTTGGGCTACAATGAAGGTCAAGGTTGGTTGGTTTGGAGCTTTATGGCGCAAGGGCCAAATTTGGTCAAGCTGAGCTAAACACAAGACAGACAATGACAAGTAAATGTAAAAAGGAAAGGATGGAAAGAAGAAAGAGAAAGATCACTTGGGCATATCCTGAGGTCTCGACTCCCATATTTACCAGAGATAGTAAATCTCATGGGAAAAATAGATTACTAGGGTTCGTGAAGCCCGTACACAGGTGTGTACGGGCTTCTGTATTCTGTGAAGATGTGTCCCAGAGGGGAAACGTCTAGGATGCTCCCTGGCACATGTGAAGTGCGCATATTTAAGCTCACTGAAGAGGTGTCAGCGGCCAGCTGAGAATATTCTGATTTGGAGCTGCCGTTAAATTGTCATCAGTGGCAACCAAGAATGCTTGGACTGCACTCGAACACCATATATATTTCACTGACAGATATTGAAGGGGTCGCGTTGTGTGACTACGGGAAGCAAGCTGGTCTTGTCGACAAATCGCCGGTCATCTGGGAACCCTGACTGCTGTGACAAGGTGCTGGCAGTAGCAGCAGTGGGTCAGGGAAGCTACACAAATACGTCACGAAGGCTTTAGTAGCCCCGGAAGGACGAATACGATAAATAGGCTGATAGTGAGACAAGCTGGAACTGCTACAACAGCTGCATTATCGATCATCCAGAGATGCGTATCGCCCGCTATACAGCCTCCTGTAGCTTTATGATCCATTAACATAATGTCTGTTTGAGACAGAATTGAAGACCTGTTGAGATGTCTGCCTTTCATTGCCGAACATCATTGACTGCGTCTAGAGTCTGTCAAGCCTGAGAGTGGTAGAAGGCATGTGATGTCAGTGTACCATGTTTAGTGACGAATTCTATTTCTGCCTTGGGGGGGCAGATGATCACCGCATTCACGTGTGGTGGAGATCCTGCAAGAAATACCATTCTAAGTTTACTGTCGAGTATCACACTGTTGTAACTCCTGGTGTAATGATATTTGGAGTCATCATGTACGGCAGCAGGCCTTCCCTTGTAGTGGTACAAGGTAATTCGATAACACAATGTGCGACATGTGCAGCAAATCCTTAAACCTGTTATTTTGTCTTACATGTCAAGTACCCAAGGGGCTATTACTAGCATGATAACTCTCGGCAGCGCATGGCTTCCCTCTCACAGGAGTGCCATCCGTGGTGTTGATACCCTTGCTTGACCAGAGAAATCTCCAAATTCGTCTCTCATTGAGCATATCTAGGATATAGTAGGCCATAAATTACATCACTCCGGAAAATAAAGGATATAGAGCAGCAGCTACAGTATACTTGACATAATTTGCCACTGGATAGCATAAGGGTTTTGTTTAATTTTGCCATGCCGTATATCGGCATGTATTGCTGACTGGATAGCATAAGGGTGAGTTAAGGATAGCATAAGGGGCAGGGGCTAACAAATTTCTAATTTATGTTACTTTCAGTTGGTAATTCTACAATAATAAAGTTCTCTAGGCTTGATAGTGTGATAATTTCCTATCTTTTCATGTACATCACATATACTAGGTTTCATTCCGATCAAACGCTGGCTTCGGGGTGTTTTGATTTTTTTGGCACAGAGTATACTTAGTTTTAGATGATTTAAGGCGATGCGATTTATAAAGTGGTTCCACTTAAAAGCTAAATTTCTAAAAACATCCGTTATTCAAACATTAGTGTCAATCTAGAAACATCAGTGTCTAATCAAATCAACACAACCTAAAATAATTCTCAAATGTACATTTTATACTATGTGGCATTTTTACGTATGCTAGTACCTCCCACACGATAGAGATATGTTGAGAAGCTTTGATGGACAAGTTGTTCCTGAATGTATCTCATATAACATGCTCAATTTAAGTGCGCCCCTCACAGAGCTTCAAACTTTTATCATAATGTGATTATACTAGCTTGTATTTTACAGCTTTTTAAAGGTACAATCTTTGAATAAAAGAAGACCTTTGCCCACCTTTAGATTGAATCTATATATACACATGTCCAAAAATTAAGATAATGCAATCTGGGATGAATACCGTATCAAGTACCTGTACAGAAGTACCTCAAATGACAAATGAATATTCCACAAGTTATGTGGAATGAAACAAGAACAACCAAATTCTTCGTAGTGCTACTGGGAACTAAGAAAATGGAAAAAAGTGTTCAGGTGGACACATTATGTTTTAGAATTGCAAAAAAACATTTTTTTGCTCCTGCTAAAAGCAACCTAATAAGGAATGTGCATCCACCTGATCCTAATGCAGACTTCACAATGGGCAGACATGCTTTTCATTAGGCTGTCCAAGAGCTCATAGAGCAATGCTATTCGTGCACAAGATCACTCTTTGCTCTTGTGCAGTAGTAGGTGGTGTTGTGTAGGCTGCCATGCAAAGTCCGACAATGTCCAAGCATGCTCTATTGGATTAAAATGAGGTGACTTTGCTTGATACGAATTCAGTATTATCTTTAATTTTTGGACATGTGTGTACTATCGGGTGAATGTGCACCTTGCTTGGTGTGTGTGGGATCGATTAATTAAAATTAACTCCTCAGATGCAGGTTGTTGGAAAGTTACATGGCAAGAAAGTTATTGAAAAGTAATTATTTGATTTCTTCAGTTCTTTTATGCTTCGTTTCGCAGATAGTTCACTGGATATTTTAATGCTTTTAATATTTTTCAGTCAGTTATCAGCTGTCAGTTTTCTACAAAAATTTGCTTTGTTTAATTTTCTGCTAATGCAGATGGATATGTGTTCATGCATTTTCATATATCACTGGAATAGCCCCCGGAGCTACTTAGATATATAAGGTTCGCTAAAATGCTTAATTTTGTAACTGTCGGCCTCCAACTTAATTAGTTTCGGTCTCAATGACTGCGAATACCGTTGCCAAAAGCATCGTAAACGCGTCTTACGTCTCAGTCCATAATTATAAGAGCGACATTCACACTTAGTGTCAATGCTCTTGATAAATGAGATAAGCAGTTAAATGTGTCCGGCTCTGTTTTTTAAACAGGATCATCGAGCGATCCGGAGATCTTGTTCTAGGTCAACGAACGACTATCCTGAGAAGGGACTGATTCGTTTGTTTTCGTTTACTTTTGACTTGCTCCTCACAACGTCTGCCTGGTCAGTGGGGAAAGTTCACATTCACTGAAAACATAGCCAAAGGCCGAAGGTGACCTCTAACTTGGGATGTAATTACACAGTGAAAGGTGTTCAAAAAAGCTCCAGGGATGTGTAAAGCAGTAGAGCGAAATTTCTGAGTGAAATCGGAACCCGTTTGGGGGGTTGGTGATAAGGTGTGAGAAATAGTAAACGATCCCTTTTGAAAATCCCGCCTTGCATTAATCATTATTACAAATTTGATTGCTATTGATATTCGAGTGACTTATTATTTATCTCTTGGTCACCAAAAATTGGTTTGGATGTCAAAACCACGAAAATGTCTTTGGGTTGGATTTGTTTCAATTGACGAAAGCGAACTAGTTTTAACATTTCGAAAGCATTATAAAATTCAATTGTGTACACATATTGAAAATCGTGATTTTTTGGAGAACTTTCACCTTTACCAGCGAAACATATAACAAAGTTCTTCCATGAATGAAATAATTGGCCATTGTTTTACTTTTTTGTCAGATCCAGCATAGTTATTGAGTTGGAAATTAGATCAGTTATTAGTTATGGGCAGTTTCAATAAGGAGTCGATGAATTGAATTTTGATTATTTTTCTTCATTATTTTAATCCTTCATGAACATATTTTAACATCACATAATTTTGAAATGTGATTCGAACATTGTTGGTTAGAAAAGATTATTATGGTCTGTTATTAAATTGCAATGGATCATTTGTTAATATTTATGTATAATCGCTTATGGATTATTGATTTAAACCTTCCAGAGACCTGCCATGAACAAAAGAGAGTGAAAGCATCTTTTTATGAACTTGAAAAGGTATCCATTAATACAATTTTAGGTACCGTGAAAGTTCACTGTCAGAAGCTAAACTAATCTGTCTTCACCACTTATATCGATGCTCATTGAAAGTTGCAGAATTATTGGTGTATCGTGATTGTAAAGTAAAATGCTACCGAAGAATATTCGCTATTACATGGACTCATTCTATCGTGATTACGTTGATATTGCCTCGACTATGATATTAGTGCGCAAGTAAACTATAAGATTTCCAAGACATACAAACACGTCATCTTTAGGTACTAAAGTTAGACCTTTCACAAGAAATATGCTTAAGTACACTTTGGTATGCATTGTGGATTCTGAAAAGGGATTTAACCCTAGATTGCTCAAATTGACTGACATTACTAGAACACTTTTGTACTAAGGCTCGAAAATTACCGACATTCTTACTATCGGTAAATTACCAACAAAAACTATGAACATCAGTTTTCAATTCTACTTGTTTCTTATAGGGGGACACTGATTGGGAGTGATTATAGGACTTAAGCTGGGTACTAGTTTCTCACTACAACATTCAATAAAAATAATTTTAAGCGGGCAAAGAGATAGTGTAAAACAACATCAATACAATGTTATAAGTTACTTTCGTATATAGAGTATAATGATCACATTCATGACATGCAGTTTCGAGCTTTAACCATATGTTACGGTAAGGTTGTAAAACCCAAGTCTGTGTAAGGAATTTCACATAGCAAATTCTAAAATTGGTATGCAATTATAGAATTTATTTAAAACGGATACAGAAAAAATAAGTTATTTAAGAACTATGTTCATAAGCTAAAACATTTTAAATGACTCTACCCGAGCTGGGTTGGAAAAGTTACATACATTATTCAGTAATATATTTGTCTACCTTTTTACAGTAACTAAACAAGATTTATCTCTCTCTAACCTGGGCTAAATAATTACCCGACCCATAGAGTTTCGATTTCATTTGTAAGTTTAGAGAAATTGTGGGGTATATTAAGTTCGGGAATAAGAATATACAATTATTAAAAGGGAAGAGAAATAAACACACTTAAAACACCTTCCATGGTTTCTAGTAAAAGGAAAGCTATCCCAGAGAGCAAGTGGTGACTGTTTTCATTTTCTTTAGCAATAATCCCTTCTTTAAAAAGTTGGGTCTTTTAGAAAATAATGACAATAATAATAAATATTCTAATAAAAAATTATAAATCAACTTAATTTTGTAAAATGCCATTGGAAAATTTCCAGGAAGAGTGCAATTTATATTAGCCAAGTATTAAAAAAAGAAAAACGGTTATTCTTTACTTTGAATTCCAACTTCTTTTTTAACGGTAAAAAAAGTTCTTAGAAAACTCTGGAACAGTACTTATTTCTATATTTTATTCCTTTTTTTATCTTAAATCAAAACGTATCAGCTCAATTACTCTATTTTTCAAGGTTGTCACCCCAACCGTTTTCTGTCTTAGATCTTTCCGAGAAATGAAATTATCTTCTAACTCTGGAAGAGTAATCTTTTCTCTCACACAAATCACGAAATCGATAAAAAATATGAAAATATTTTTATGGATGTGGTATTTTCTCTCTTACTGATGATTATTTAACCTTAGGCATAAGGACAATAATTGCTGTTCATTTTAGATTTCTGGAGGCGTTATATTCCATATAGATATTTGCTGCTACTACTGTTATGTAAATTGATCTCTGAAGTCTGATCTTAAAACACCAAGGAAATAAAGCTGAAATAATAATGAAATATGTCTAAAAACCAGTAATGATGTTTCTGTAATGGTTACTTTCATCAATCACCAAAACCGGTACAGGATAGGGTTTAATACCGGTATTCCATTACCGGTTTAAAACCCTATCCTGTGCCTTATGTCTATTGGCACTGAACCGATTTAACCTTAGGAAGTTGTTACATATCTTTTCAACTCCATTGAAATTATCGGTTAGCTACTTGTACGTCATCATTGACGTCATTACTTCATTTTATACACTAGACGTGTGGTCCCTATCTCACTCCTTTGTAACATTACTTCCGGGTGTTGCAACTAAATGTATATATTTACTCTATAATCTATTTTCACAATGAATACCAGGTGGGAAATGCAAGGCGTTATCCTCCTTAATTTTATTCTATCGAATAGCTTCCTGGGTCAGAACACGGATGATCCATTAAGTAAAATCTCCTATAGTAAAGAGTAAGAGTACGTTAAAACTACGAATGAGTTTGTTGTTGGTGTTGTATTGTAAGATTAGAACTTGAATTATGCGCAACATCGATAAAGAGTTTGATGTCCTATTTATTCAAATTTAACCACCATATCTATAAACTCAAAATTTTGCATTGAAATTCGTCAAATGAATTAAAAATAATTCAATTTCTCCGGCAATTTGTAGGGAAGTCATGCATTAGTACTACGATATGCAGACTCGTGTATACTACATGCCCACAGGTGTTTCGAGAATATGGTGTTATTGAACAGCTTGAGAAATTAGAAATGTAAGGTTTTGAATAGAAAAACAAATAAAAGCATTTCAAAAACAAAGGTAATCAATATAGAGAAAAGCAGGAGGCATTTCCCGTGAGTTACATTTCATTTCAATTTACAATCGAATCTTTGTATCTTAGTTCCATATAAGAATAGCATTTCGTCATATTAAGGTTTTCCGATATCAACCTATGGTTTTCATACAGTCGAGCGTTGGTAAGTTTGTCTCTATACATCATGTTTTGATACACAAGGGCTAATTACATCGAATTCTACCGCGGGACACGCATATGAATGTTTGTTATAGGTTATCTGAAAATCTTGTTGCTTTCGTTTTGGTTTTGACACAATAATATTAAATTATTGAGAAAAAGCGAATTGTAGATTGAAATGTTACAGAATATCAACTCTTTCTTACACGATATTCCTTATGATGCCACAAAGATTACAATTAGTAAAAGATTAGAATTTATAGCAGTATTTTACCACTATGAAAACATAATGTAATTAGTGTACCAAGATAGGATGGTGCTTCATTGGAGTATAAACTTGGGTGAGTAATGGTACTATTTAGGTATTATTTAGATTCTAAGAAAGATATGAACATCTTACACTTTCGCAAAACAGAAAGTTATTTATTTCAGAGAGAGAGAGAGAAATTGTGAATGAGTCAAAAATTCAGCCCTTTAAATTTTATCATAAATAATCAGAGTTTACTTACTGGTATTTTTTTGTAAACTATGCAGGATGCCAACTGTGATGTAGAGTCGATAATTTTTCCCCTAAAGAATAATAAAGGAGATGTAGAAGTATGTTTATTTAACAATTACATAATTAATTTTGCATGAAGCATTTTAGACGGATCACACAGAAGCATATACATTTGAGTCTAGAAAAATGATCTCTCTCTCTCTCTCTGTATTGAAAATGTGGAGTAGTTATCGTTCCATATAATAGTTGCTATTAAAGAATAATTTAAAATACATTCATTAGTATAAACTATTAACAGATTATTATTAGAATATTATTATTTAATGGGACTACTTTATAAACAACGACATATTTGGCTAAGGGAATAACTGTCTTGGTGTTGACGTCATCACTGTAGCGTCCATTGCATTAAATTATTTAAGCTTTACTTTTGTTTTCCTTTGTGCTCTCATTATTTCTATCCCCAAAATTCTTTTTTTATTTAATTTTCTGATCTGGTTATATTTTTAAACAATAGTCTGTATTGGAAGAGAAGATAATGCGCAGTGATGTAGTCCTGGGGCCCGAAATATTGGTCCTTAGCGAAAATATTAGTTCCTTGTTTTTATATCTCTAAAAATAAAATATTACAAATGTATAGAATAACCTAATATTATAGTTACTATTTAAAAATTAAATTCTTTAACAGCTTATATACCTAGTTCAAATATATATATATATATATATATATATATATATATATATATATATATATATATATATATATATATATATATATATATATATATATATATATATATATATATATATATATATATATATAGACCATCACCACAAATCAAAAAGGAGAAACCAAATAAAAACAAAAACAAAATGCAAATAATAACAAGAACAAAAAATGGAGCAAAGTAACAACAATAATATTGACCCTTTAGATGAACAGCGCTGAAAGCCGCAGAGAACAAATAAAGGGAAATAATAAGTAAAACTACCCTAAGAATAGAATAGCATCGCATTTTTAAGTGACAACCTGGCCTTGCTCCCCTTGAAAAAGTAGGCAGGCTCACTTAACATTTACATATTTTATTTCATCTTGTTTCTTGGGGAAATCTATTCTATTCTTAGGGTAGTTTTACTTATTATATATATATATATATATATATATATATATATATATATATATATATATATATATATATATATATATATATATATATATATATATATATATATATATATATATATATATATATATATATATATATATATATATATTGGAATCAGTCGCACGACTTTGAGACGCTTATTGAAACAATTGAAAGAAGAAATTAGAATCAGTCGAGGAATAAAATTCATGTTCGCTTAGTGATATTTATGTCATAACAAATATTTGACAAACACAAGCTTTTGTAAGCGTGATTTCTCTACTAGCATCAATGAAGGTGAAGGCTCATGCTTACTGTGATTTGCACGTATTATTTACACCTTTATTTAAAAATATTCTGTTCACAAAAAATGAAGTAAAAAGGTTGAGAAATTTTAAAAAGAATGTAATAAGTTTCATATCTTCATTCAGCATAGAGATGTAAAATGCATGAGTTTGACCTAACCGTGATCAATCGATGTCTTCTAATTCTTTCATCTACTAAATGAAACTATTAACCGGAAAATAGATATTTAGAGACATCACTACTTGTCCCCAAAGAGTGGTCTCCCGACTCTAATCGATTTTGAATTATTTCGATTCATAACAGACTTAATTTTGGAAAATTCTAAAAGTTTTGCTCCTGCATAGTTTTTCAATCAACTCCTAAATATTTATCTGAGGATCTTGATAAAATAATTAATGGTTCGTCCTCTAGAAAAAAAATGTATCCTCATGTTCGTAAATAAATTTTATTTCTTTTGCTAGAAGAGTTATAGAATTCAGAGAAATGAGTGTTCTTGGAAGAACATTAGCGACATCTATATTTTGAAAAGTGAAGTTAAATCTGAAAGGTCAATTCTTCTAAGAATGCCATTCCCTAATCTTTTGTATGAATATTGGAATAGTGCTGAATAAAATTGAGCTTTTTGAAACTTTTACACCACCAACTCAAAGAAATTTTGTGTATTTGAAGACAATATTAAAAATATTGAAAAATACGACTATAGCGTGAAGGGATGTGTTAATTCTATTCATGGGAGGGGTGAAATCATTATTACACAATGAAATGAATATTTTCTTAAGTATGAGCTATAATATTATTTAAAACAAGTCTTATATACATAAAATAATTTTTAATTTTCATCATAACTTGAATTTAGAACATATTTCTAACTTGGTCAATTTCTGTCAGCTAATTCGACTTTCGTACTATCAGAAACCACAAATTAACAAAAATAGGTTAACATTTTTAAAAACTATTTGATAGGTTGACCATTGCATGCACCGTAATGGCTTATCGTTGCGAGAGAATAACAAGGGAACAAGTGTCCCCAGATTCGTATGTAACACGAAAATGAATGACACAAGTGAGTCTCTACTTCTAGAGGAGTGAAATTGATGAAACACCAGAAAAACCAGAGATGGTATGGTTTGTCACTCTAAATACAACTGGTAAGACAGACAACTAAGACTCAAAGTAGATTCCGAAACACTACTAACCTCCATGATATAATCGAGATTCGAACTCAGAGAAATTGAGGGGCTTGCTGTCAGGCTCAGGTCAAAGAAATCTCTGTGTTATGTGTATCAATAAATTAACCGCAACGATAAAATGCTTGAACTAATTTTCTTATTCAGAAATCAAACTCCCACTGCAGAAAAGCTCAGCTGTGACCTCGTCATCTGACTGTGGTGCAAAATTACGTGGTGTTGTCCTCGGATCTTTCTCTTTGAATTTGATCCCCGACCGTCGCCAATAACCCATTGTGTTGCTCCAGTGCGACGTCAATTAAAATACCTACCTCACTGCCCAGGAAAGTATGAACACCAAATTTGAACTTGCTCTAATAAATTTTCTATGCAGAGTGCTAAGCAAATAAGTTGGGGTTCAATTATAATCATCCTGTGAATATATATTGATACAATAAATACAAAATTTCTACCTGGTTGACTACAGATTTCACTTCGTTATTCCTGCTGGCAAGTGGAGACGGAATTGCACCCTTGTTAACTATTACTGAGAAATATCCTGCTGAATGGCTCTTCCATGGATACTATAAAGAATACTGGTGCCGAGGTGTATTCGAGTCTCTTCACGATTAGTAGGTACCGCTGTTGAAATGCACTGTAACAATTTTGTCGGCGAAGTGGCTGATGTTTCAACAGTCCTAGAGACTATCAGGGAAAGAAACGTTATCATTTTTGCTGACTCTCGAGCCACAATCAAGGCAACTACATCAGCCTCTTGCAGTTGCTCAACATTGATTTCCAAGTGCCAAATTGGGATTTATTCTATTATGGTCAGTGGCCGACGTATTACACTGTAGTGGATCCCCAGTTCACTGTGATGTTCATGGCAATGAATAAGGGCTGCCTTAGCTAAGACTAGTTCTGAATTTCCCTGTCATATCCTCCTATTGAATTCCATAGTAAAAATGATCATAAACACAAAAATCACACATTCTCAACTTAAACCTCCAGAACCTCCATCGACGAGGTATCTCGTCCATCAAGATCTGACCAATTTTATTAATGACGAGATGTTTCGTCATCGATATTGCTATTTTTTATGATGACGAGATCAAGATTTGGCCAGTTTTCCTCTTTTGGCAGATATCTCTTCCATCAGGATCTGGTCAGTTTTGGTAATGACTTGATACCTTGTCGAGACAACCACCAGGAGGGTGGAATATACAAAATAATAATAATAATAAGAGGAGGGTAATATATATACAAAAATAAAATGAAATAGAAAGCCTGGAACTCCTTGCTAAGGTCTCAGCAGTCACTGGATCTACTAAGAGCTATAGGAGTCCCTTGTTTTCGTAATTACACTAGACACGACTACTGCTCTCTGTGTGGTCTTTCTAACATGACAGGAAACAACCATAGTAGCCCTGATCTTATTGATGTTGCAGGGAATAATACTGCTGATAGTTTCATGTTTTATTTCTGTTTCAAGATTATATTGGGCTGCCAGAGACTATGGCAAAAAGACCAAAGTTTGAAATAGGATAAAAAATACAATCACAATAATAATTGTAACGTTTATCCAACATATACACGAGATCTTTAGATATGTAAGAAGTTCGTGCATTTGGATTGTATTTATATTTTGTAAAAAATGGACTGAAAAGGTAAATAACTAATTAGTCTCCACCATGTATTTATTTAACAGATAAATATAAAAATTCGTGCAATCGCATCTAGTGAAATTTTTGTCTAACTGTGCATGCATTAAAATATTTTGCTTACACACTTTAAGTACACACAACCGCCAATGACACAGAAGTTATTGTACGTCGATTATGTGAAACAGCTCGAGTATTTGCGATTTTTCTTTCCCTCACGAAAATCTGGTAACCGAAACGGCAACCTAATCTTTGAAATCCGAAAGAGAAGTAATAAATATCAGAAAAGATATTTCGACCATTAAGACCGAAGAAGTCATGAACTTTGGAGAAAAGTCAATTACCCTCTACTCTCATACACCTTGGAAATGACTTAACCTTATCTTGTCTTTAAACAAAGTCACGTGATACACCATGAGAGCTCCGTGTTGATCACAGAATGTTGTGTGTTAGTTTTACCAATGGGTCATTTATATATCTGTACAAGACTGAATTCTCTTAGTTCATCCCAGTTGCGTGTTGTGTAGAATAAATGCTCAATTATGAGTTTTTCGGGAGAGCTTTTGAAGATAACATTCTATAAGCATTTTCCTTGGGCTTTTTGCTATCACAGACCATTCATTTACGACATTCAACAATCCTATTGGTGTTAATAAAGAAAAACAAAGAAGTAAAATTAAGTTTAGCTGTAGTTGAATTGGAGAGAGTGGGGTATGACACGCACCTAAGGATACGTTATTATTTTAAAATAACTACTAACGCAAAACTAGAAACATAATATTTACACCTAAAATACCAAAACCCATGAATACTTAACAAACTACTTTATCTATAGAAAAGTATTAAAGCCTCCCTTTGTGTGGCATTACCCGCTGTGGGATAATTTAATGCGTGATATGCTACAGAGGATAACTATAGCCTTAACATCACATTTGTATTTCAAATTTAATCACACAACATCGCTGCAATGAATACCACTATGCACACGTTATATACAATCGTTACTATTGTGTACACAATTATTTATTACACACAAGTATGGCGTGTCAATTCCTCATTGGACGTTAAGCCTGTTCAAATTATAACATAAACCTGTTTTATATACAATGATTAAATTAAAAAGATGTATAAAATTTCAATCTCACCTTAAATTTGCTGCTTAAAAATAATAAGAAAATCTCAAGTTATAATGTACTTTTCAATTTTATTTCGTTTTATTGCTCTAAAAACAGTTGTCCTTATAATGCGAAAGTTAGACTAGTTTGAGGACTTGAGATGAAAGTAGAGTATGCATTTCGTTATTAGTAGGACAAGAGACATTAAAAAATAGAAATAGTCTTTCTCATGGAAAAAATAGTCGCGCTTCTAGGGTTTTTATGTTTCGGGAAACAGACTGGATAATAGTTTCTGTTAAAATGTCAAGTATTATAGGCTTCTGAGGAAAAGAGTATTACGGTTTTCTTTGTTTCTATTTTACTCTGCAGTGGTACTTACCAGGTATAAAATTTTTGATAGCGAAAATGATAATCTTAATTGTAACACTATTGGGTTAAATATTTAATTTAAATGTAATTTTGAAGAACAAAAGAGCTTCTGATATTTGCATTTAGTTAAAAAGAACCGTGAACAAAAAAAGTTTGATAATGGATGTGGTATATTCACTCAAGGAACTTTATTGCAGTACGAGATGTTTTCTATTTTCACATTGATTAATTTCTTAAAACCTCTTTTGTTAAGGCTTAAGGTTTTATAAAGATATAAACTACAAGAGATAAAGTATATTTAAAGTAATAAATACAATTAAAGAGAGGAGAGAAAGCAGATTAAATCTGGTGGAACACCCTTATGCTCATCGACAATTATTGGAATTTGATTTGTCTAGCAGAATAGTTAAAACTCTAGCGTTGAAAACAAGACTAGACAAATAACTTTGCGCTGATTTTATTTTGTTTCTGACACAGTGACACCATTGTGCCGTTTTATTTAAAAAACATATCGGATCGCTATTATCAGAATTTTTGTATATCAATTATTATTGATGTTTTTTAACTGTATAGGTATTAGAATATATATATATACTTGCTTACATTTTGTTTGCTTTATTGAGTTTGTTTCACTTTAAAGTTTTTATTTAAAGTAGCAGTTAAAAATATATTAATATTAATAATGAAACTCACAAATTTTAGATGTAATTTAAATGGTTATTATACTACACTGCTTGACAGAGGAAATAAACACACTGAAGGAATGTTAGAAATGAGTCGAGTCTTAAGGAATATGTAAACACGTATATTAGTAACAAATGATTTAAATTTAGCTCCTATACAAGTATGGGGGTGATGAAAAAATATAGAGGATTGCGGAATTCAATAGGTGATATGGTCACCATATTTAGCGATGCATGCAGCAACAGTACAGAGCATAGAGGGTATAAGGTTTTGAATTGTGTCTTGATAAATTGATAATATGGTATTAACAAGATCGCAAATTTCATTTTCAATTTGATGTGGTAGAATCGCATTAACTTGCCTTCCATTGATGTCCCAAATAGGCTCAACAGACAGATATGGGAATCTTGGTGGCCAAGAAAGCAACTGGACAGCCTGTAGACATTGTATGCTATGCGTACTGTATGTGGTCAAACAATTATTTTGCTGAAAAATTAATGGCTCCTGGTGGACCCTGAAGGAGTGGTAGAACGATGGGCAGCAACAACTTGTCAGTATATTATAGGAGTACCTTGAGCGCATTTATACGAATGAAAGGAGTCCTATGGTTACTGCTAATGGTACCACACTTAAAGTAGACGAACAGTGTGGCGCTCACGAACATTGGAAAGATCACCTCGATGATCACGTCTTCTCCAAACACTTTGAAAGTCATCAGATCTCATACAAAAGCTTGACTCGTCACAAAGTATTACTGTTCTACACATGACCGCCTCGTGGATCGAGTACTCTACCGGACAATCTCTGACGCCTGTGGATAGGAGTGACTGAGAGACTCGTTCGAAGAGGTCTGCTATTTTCTGTGAATTAACTGTGCATAAATGTGAGGTTCTCCGTCCAACACATGGAGGAACGTTGGCCGGAAGGAACTATCCTCGAGGAACGAGGGTGGCGTTTCTGCATGGGGTTCTTGGTTAAGTAATTTATTTACATTTCATTCAAATAGATATTACAGCAAATCTCGCACATTTGCAGCGAAAGGACCCTCGCACGTCCTTACGCTTCTGCATCCGCCGGTCAGTGTTCTCCCTTTTCTTTCTCTTCTGGCCCGGATGATCGTTCAAGGGCACGCCACCCTCGTCCCTCGGGGATCCAATGGTTCCTTCCGGCCAACGTTCCTCCATGTGTTGGACGGAGAACCTCACAGATTGCTTATTTATTTCAAAGCTTTTAAATATGCAAGTACAATCCATTAAAAATTGTATGTAACGTTTATTAAATTGTATCTGAAACGACCGTCCAATAGAAAAAGTAACTGAATTCTATCTTCGTTTTCACATTCATAACCTTATATACTCCATATCACTGAGCATTTAAATGTTTCTTTAATTGTTTTGTATTGATCTTTTGGAAAAGGAAGTTTGGCAGTAAAAGGGATCGATATAAATATAAAAAAGTAAAACATATTTAATAATATTCTTTCCAAAGACAGGGAGTTAGTTACTCAATCGAACAATAGCAATTTTGAAATCATGTAATACGTATATACATACTTTTATTTGGTATATTTGAAACGAATTAAGTGGTTAGACTTATTCTATCTGATAAATCTGAACAATAAAAGTTCAAAAGTATCAAATTTTATAGCATACATTAGGTCAGATTTAAATAGTTTTATATAGTCCACCCCATTCTACTTTCGCTTTTTACTTAATCACGTTTCATCGAATCCCATTGTCTATGGGCTTCTTTCCTTGTTGTGCTTGTTTTATTGTTTGAAATGTGATAAGTGGGAGCAGCATTCTCGTTCCTGAGCTTTTAAAGCTTTATAACTCTTACTTTCCATTCAGGAGGAACTAGAACAGCATGGACATATTTCAGAAAAATAAAGTTTAGCAAACATTAAATTCCCCTTGATCAGGGCTTGATTTACTTCCACTTTTGATGTTATTAATTAACCATTATAGTGCTTTCTTTGTATAAATATGACTTATCTATTGGATGTTCTTTCAGAAAGTTTGTTAAAACGTGTAAAATTTAAATTAATTGATAAAATCTTTTAGAATTTCTAGAGATTTCTTCACTTCTATTTCGAGTTAAGTCCTTCAATTTAAGAAACGCAAGAAAGTGAAAACAGTCAATTTGTGTTTTCTTTCCAATCTGGTAGCCTGCGTCCTTCGTAATAGGGGTACATGTTTAGAATGCTGTACTGCGGTTTTCTCCCTGAAAATGGGAATTAAGTAAAAAATAAAAATCCCAGTTGAGATTTATGAGATTGCATCTAGGAGCATATACGAACGTCCTTGGGATGCAAAAGTAATTTAAAAGCCTCGGGATAATGAGTTTTGAGCCCTTAACAACCACCAACGAACTTTTCAAGGTCACAGTTCATTCCAAAGCCTTATCATTTCCAGTACTTATCAAAGAGAAAACTTAAACTACCGCTCATATATCAGATAATAAGGACCAACAAATTAGATCCTTTGACATTTCAGGGACGCATTTCTTAAAACGAAACCAATTGAAACAAAAAATAGTAAAAATATTGACCCTTTAAAAAGTGAAAGCAGAGAAAAGTACGTGAAAGGATTCATTAATGAGGGATGCGAGGCATTTTAACTCATCAAAAAAAAAGAAAATAACCGTAAAATTCACATGGTGATAGATATACACTTGACTAGAAGTAATATATCGCTAAGAACTGCTTTATCGGGAACGTGATGGTTTGTCTGGCTTACACTTAGGCGATTCGGTCTTTTTGGAAGGATTTTTCAGAAGAATTTGCCCAAAACTACTCCTTTTAGCACCATATTTTCATTTACGTAAGCGACAGAACAGAACATATCACTTTCGGAGCATCCGCACAGAAGCTCATCCCCTCATCACAATTAGAAGCTAAATTTACCGAAAAAGAAATTAACGTAAAAGAGAAATTTGTTGTTTAAAATTATTGATCTAGGAGCTTAATAAACATAAAGATCAGATGGCACTAAACTTTAAGACAGCAACGGGTCAAGGGGGTTGTAAGGTGGTCACAGGATGCCACCCTTGATTGAAGGTGCTAGAATTTGGAGAACGGCGATAGGTAGGGGACTCTAAACACAGTCACACACGGGAGTAGTTTGCGACTAAACATACGATATGCGCATGCGTATTCTATTTCTGTACATAAAACATGTTGGTGAGCATGCATTTTAGCAAATTTAGTGTTGCAGGACTAATGTTGGACCAGTGTGTGGCTTATCTTACCCCTGTACTGCTGCTTGAATTGCTTTAAAAGCATTAAAGTTTAATATAAATGAAGTATTTAAATTAATAAAACTGAAATTTAGTTTACAAGTAGTGATGCAATTAGAGGTCATATCGTGACTTTACTCTAGTCATTGGTGATCAGAATTGGAAAGAGAAGTTATTTAATGGGGTACAATTAATGGAATTGAAATCGTAGACATCAGGGTCATGTTGGTGCAGAATAGCTGCGAGCTTTTAACGATTGGATCGTATGGATGTAACCGACTGAAGTACATCTAATCTATTACCTTATTTATCTTATCAAGTCCATGTTCACCGTCATTTACTCGTTATATATAAAGGGCTGAAACTTCGTACACTACTTATCTCTGGTTACAAAATAATTTTTAAAACGTTGAAGCCTCCCTTCATAACCCAGGGCCGCGGTAGCCCGGTTGTAAACGTAGCAGATTAGCAACCGGATGGTTGCGAGTTCGAAATTCGATCCAACCAGACAGTTGTGCATGTAGGGGCTTTTGCACGCTAAATTTGTCGTCGCCTCAAATGTCCTCAATTTGGTGTGGTGTGGAAGTATGGAGAGTGGAGTTCCAGCTCATGTGTTGATCTCGTCACCTGACTGTGATTCAAAATTACGAGGTGTTGTCAGATCTTTCCCTTCGCGATTGATCCTAAACCGTCACCAATGGCCCGCTGTGTTGCTCCAGTGCAACGTTAATTCAACTATCATATCAACTACCAAACTTTCATAGCTTGAAGTTTACCACTTCCGTTTACTTAATTTAACTTCGTTCATGTATTATAAAATTATTGTAATAAATATGCTGATATTTGAAAGTTTATTCTTAGAGAAATTATTTTTAAAATATTAGGCGCTAAGCAATTTATTGTTACTTAAAAGTGGCTTAAGTTTATTAATATTTCTGAGCATGTCTGTCTGTTTTAACAGTTGCTATTTCATAAGTAAATTGTTTTCCAAAATCTTGGGTCACATAAGAATTGAACTTCTAAAAAATATTCAATATTACATCATAACCATCAGTAATTTAAACAAGTTAGTAACCAAACGTATACCAACTCAAGAGGTTGGTTGAGTTGGTTGATTGGATTTAAGGTTTAGTAACGCAAGGGTGGATATGTGGAGAAGCCCGATTTAAGCATTGCGTATATTTAAACATTAGCATTATCTCAGAGGAGAAGCAGTTATTCGATTTCTTAATTACTGGAGGTTAAGATAATCCTGTTTAAAATTCTTACACGAGACTAGAAATTCCTGAACTCTGCGGATATTATGAACTAAGGAGAAAAAGTATTACATCCTTCCTGATAGAAGCATTTACAGAAGATCCCTTCCCCATAGACAGAAATAGCCCATTGTGTTTCTCCAGTGTGACGTTAATTAAAATACCTACAATATACATACCCCATAGACAGAAGGTATAACGCTCCTTTCAAATTGAAGGATGCTACAAAGGCAAAGTCTCAAAGCGTCCCATGCAGTAACAGTAGCAGAATTTTGAGAACGTGCGTCTGTCTGTACAGGTAATATTTAATTAATAAGAAAACTGTTTCCCAAAATCTTAGGTCACGAAGTACCCCATCTGAAAAATATTTAATATTTCTTCATAATTATCAGAAGTTTTAACAATAATAGTAACAAAATGTATACCAATTCAGAAGGTCGATTGATTGTATTTTAGCGTTTGTGTCAAATTCGGAGAAGCCAATCTGAGCACTGAGTATATCGCCAAATCAGAAGGGAATCAGTTATTTGACTTCTTCATTATGGGATTTATAGAAATGAGTCAGTTGTGTTTGAAACTCTTAGACGAGACTGCAAATTTCTCAAATCTGTTGCTATTATCCACTATGGAGATAACCTATTATTTCCTTCCCGATAGAGGTACTTACCGTAGTTCCTCCATCCCGTAGGACAGAAAATTAAACTATCCATTCAAACTGAGATGCCACAAAGATAGTCCTTGGAGTGTCTAATGCCAATAGCAATAGCATAATTTTTAGAGTATGCGTCTAGATGATTTAGAAGACCGGTTGATCGGATTTTAGTGCTTAGTTTCGCAAAGACGAATTAGTTGTGTTTGAAGCTCCCAACTAGACTAGAAAATTTTCAAATCAGCTGAGATGAAATCAACCACTAAGGAGAGATGACCTCCTACTTTGCTCAGATACAGACGGTTACAGAATATTACAAAACATCACAACGACAAAAGATAAAAATCTCCTTTCAAACTGAGGGATGCTGCAAAGGATAAAATCCAGGAGCGTCCAATCCAATGCCAATAACATTAACACGGTTCTGAAAATATGCATTTATCTGTACGGACGATTCAGAAAGTCGGTTGATTGGATTTTAGAGACAGATTAGGAGAAACCCGATATAAGCACTGCTTATACTTAAATATTAATAGCAACTCAGAAGCAGCTTTTATTTATTGTAGGTACGGAAAAGAGTTAGTTACGTTTGAAGCTCTAAGACGTGTCTAGAAATTATTCAAATCTGCTGGTATTAACCACGAAGGAGATAATATACCACTTCTTTCGGACAGAGGCACTTATAGAAAATCACCCCGTAGGACAGAAAATAAAACTTTCCTTTCAAACTGAGGGATGCTGCAAAAATAAAATCCCGACACGGCTCGATGCCAATAGCACTTTAAAAAGGAAATTCCCTTTTTTAAATTTTAGTGAACGCCCGTTCAGCAACTAGCCTAGATAAGTTCATGGAAATAGTTTTTCCAATAGCCGAGTGACGGAAGAGCTCTTCTTTAAAGCTTCAGAAGCGATATTTTTATTGGAGTACATGTCTGACAACGTGCCACTAAACTCAGTCTTCTTTTCCCTGCAGCTCACTTCACCATAAATAGAGCTAAATCGCATTTTAAGCAGCTTTTAACCTAGGAATGCCCTAGAGGGAATGCTGACCTTTCGATTGAAGACCTGTTCGACTTAAACGTGGTGATAAGTTAAATGGTATTGACATTCAAGTCAGGGGTGAATCACTTTGCGAACCAGAAATATATCTGTGTTCATATCATAAGTTGTATCATCGAGTTTCAAGTTTAGAAAAGAGTGAAGCGACGTTATAAAAGAAATGTGCTTTCTTTTGGATTCCTTACTCTAAAGTACAATTTTCTCGTGTGTTTTAGTTCTAATTTTGAGTCTTATACTTTATTTTATATCGAAATACTTTGACACCCATTAAAAAGCATAATCAGTATTCATAAAAGATTACTTTTTGGCACACCTATTGGAATTGTCAAGTTCTGTGTTGTAACAAAAATGTTTGCTTGCCAATTTTCGTGCCCCTTTTCTGTTTTCGAGATAAAATCATGAGTATTCGAATTGAAATACTGTACAAAAACCCCGATTATAGCTATTGAAAGTCAGAATTATTTTGCAAAAAGTAAGTCTCGTATATTTCCTTCAATTGTTTGTTAATTCCAAGCATGCAGAATTCCAGAAAATCTATTGCCATTTTAAATTCATAATTTCATCTAAAATATTAGTTTCTGAAATTATTAACAAATATACTTTGTAAATGTGACAGTTACATTTATATATTATTTTTTCTACTTTAGCAAATTGTTGTATAAGTAAGGTTAGGTAATCACAGATAAGGCAATGGTTAATCATAATTGAGGAATGTGATATATAAACAAGTAAACTAATAGTTTTAGTAAATCGATAAATAAGATAATAGTTGGTAAATAGATAAAACCTTAGCCAAATTGGCAATAAAAGATGCAAACTTCAAAACAAAGATTAATAAAGTTTATAAAGTTTTTTTATTAGTGGTTGTTTTGAAGTTTGCATTTTTTACTATGGTAATGGTTGATCATAATTGTATGTAAGTGCGATATATATATAAATAAGAACTAACATACTTAAATGCTATTAATACTTTAACCAAGCATTTTAGTATTCTAAGATTTGAATCAAAAATTGTTACTGGCGAAATACAGTGTGTAAAAGATCTCTAATACGTTTATTCAAAAAATTCAATAATTTCATAATCGAAAATGTTTACGCATGCACAAGTTTGCTTTTTGCATAAACAATCTACTAAAGGAGAAAACGTAATTACAGAAACTTTTTCCGCTTCTGTAATGAGAATTAGAAACAGGTTCAATATCAATTTCTTGATCTCGTCAAAGTTACAAGACTAGTGAATAAGCACTTTTCAGTTAACAGTTGTAAGACTTCTTTCAGCTAGAATTATTAAGAATACAATTTCAAATATTTCAGTGCATCTTTTGGGTTTTTCATTTAAGTGTATACGTTTAAGCTTATTTTAATTAAAATACTAATACTCCCCTTCCAATCGAAATAGGCAAATATCTTACATCAACCTGTTTTATATTTTTTGTTTCTTTCAGCCAATATAAGATGTAACGTTTAAGTCAAAAAATAAAACTTTTAAAAAGTGCATTTAAGTGAACATTGCATTCAAAGCAATTTGTTATTGCAAAATTAGATCTGCCCATGACTGATGAGAATGTCTTAATACCTTAGAAAATAAACTTTTAAAAAGCCATTATTCTAAAGCTTTAGTTACTCACCATAAGTTTCAAGGCTGTAATTTGTTATTCTTAGTCTTAGACCCTTTTATTTTGAAATTTTCAAAGAGTGACGATCAACAAAATATGTCGATTGAAGTGTGAATATCACTTCAGATTATATTTTTCAAAACAGAAAAAATGTAAAAAATTCTATTTATTTTATTTCTAAAAAATTTAAATTGTCATCATTAAATGTGGGTTTAAAGATGTTTATAATAGTCGTTGAAGAGATTGTATGAGTCCTGCAATTGAAATTTTTCCAGTACGATTAAGAATCAATGTTATTCGAATTGTGGAATGGTTCTAGGCTAGGGATATGAATATATTGGAAAGTTGTCACAATATATTAATTAAAGTAATAATCAAAAATTGTTAAGCTGTATGATTTTTTAAAATTTCTAACTTAATTATTCAGATGGGTTTTATTTTACTTCAGTTGTTTATGAATTCTTATGTGTGTGGAGGGAAATGCATAGTAGTTTTTATAACAGTAAAACTTGTTAAATTTGAATTCAAGAAACCTAAAATGCATTTTGTCTTCATTCGATAAAAAAAGAAGTAAACCTTAAAAAAGTAAAAAGTATTTCATTTCAATGAATAAATCAAATTTCAGGGACCATTTTTCCAAATGGTTAATACAATGCTCGACGCGAAAGGGCAGAATCAGAACAACCCCACTTATTAGAAGGCAAATGCAAACAAATATCCCTTTAATACTCATAACTTTTCTATTTTTGTCAGCCGAATCTTCGAGAAAAAGTCATTGTGATCAACTTCAAATCTTGCATAAACATCACAGGATGGGTCTAATTTTGCTTAAAATGTATCAAACTACGCAAAATGTGTAGCAGTAATTACTGGACAAAAATATATATGTCTGTTATTTTCAATCACGCGATTATTAAAAAATTGGATGAGAAATTAACAAGTATGGTGGAAAATTCATGGTGGGTCACAAACTTAGAAAATGTTATTATTAGTGAGGAATATCTTTTAGAATTTTCCCCACTAGATAGGAAAATACTCGACCCTAAAAGGCAACATAATGCCACTTATTAGAAGGCGAATGCATACTAATATCCCCTTGATACACATAACTTTTCTATTTTCATCAGCCGACTCTTGGAGAATTGTGCGATCTACTTCCAATCTTTCCTCCTTTTGCATCGATAATGATGTCGCTTACGTATGGCGGAAGAAGAACCGACGTTCTACTTTCGTTGCTATATTTTGCGCCCATGCAGCTTCACATCACTTTCTCTACTCACTTTACTTTCCGGAATGTACTACGACCTCGTGTCCCACTAAACATGAAATCCGGGACCAAAAGACAAACTGTTAGTTGTCCCTCAATCCCCGACATACTCCACTAAAGGATGCTGGGCTTTCCACCTGCTATAGTCATCACAATTCCTGCATTAATATTAGAGGTGGTTTCCTCGCACTGTGTAAGTTTGTTCTTGTTAGGAACAAACGACCCTTTTTGGAAGCATAAGTATCGTCCAAGTACAGTATTCCAGTATCAGCTTAAGATAATGTCAAAACTAATTACAGAATCTGATGCATTTATTCTTGAACTTAACCTTTTAGTATTTAAGTCAAAGATGGTATAGCATGGATTGCTGGAAATAACTAGGAAAATAAAACAATAAACTATTGAATATTGTTCTCGTCAACCTGTATTTTCCAGGATAAACTAATGCCTTGATAAGAATTTTATTTCAATAATTTTTCACAAGGATTCCTTGTTGTGGTTTTCTTTAAAATTTAATTTCACATTATTTTAAGTATTGCAACTATTTCATGATACTAGTTTTTCGAGTATATCTTTGATCCACAGGAACCCCATCATAATAAAAAAATTACCAGTGAATATTTTTGGTATTAATATGAAAGTTTGAATATTAGTATCAGGTTAATGTTAGAGACATAAATTATTAGACAAGGGGAAATAAAGTATTATAAATTGAGAAAAATCTTTATGTCCATATAATTTTCTCTTCACGATGCTTAAAGAATAGAATATGTTGCTTTCATCTTAACGGTTGATTTGAAACTGGAAATACTTTTGCTCCTTAATTTGTATTGTCTTTTTAATTCTTTGGTGAAAATTATTTTAAAACATGGTTGTGCTGTCTGGAGTTCAAAAAGCCTTAATTATAATCTTAAAAAATGTAACAATTTTCTGCAATATAATTCTTTAAATTCCCAGCATGACAATGAATATTTTCCTATCTATATTAACAGAGATCATTATACAAAATGTCCTCTTTGGAATTAGAACTTTCGTTGCATTAGAAGTTTTTATGCAATATTTTTATTTTTTTTAATTAAAAATTTTAATAAAGGAACTCTATTCAAAAATGTCAGAAACAATATTTTCAGGGTACAGTATCAAATGTTTCAATAGTTAATGATCAAGTATTTTCAATCCTTGATCAGGTTTAGTTTGTCACTACGGTTATTTTTTTTGACACATGAGAAAATTAGACTCCCTTGAATGGAAGTATTACGAATAATATGTAAGAACCCTTTTATAAATAGGATTTAAAAAAAGTCTAATTTAGGTATTACAGATTAAAATAATATTATCATCTATTGTAAAGTTTTTGAATAGCTTAAAACAATGAAAAATAGAAAACAGAACATTTTTAATTGCAGAAAATGGTAGCAAGTAGGCATTCACAAAAGCATTTCTAGTATGCGCTCATACAATGAATCGATGTGAAATTTTCCGATTACATTTTTATTAATGCATAAACAACATTTTTGTCTAAATTTGGGAAAGTGATCTTTCAAGAATTTTAATTAAAACTCAGTACTACTTAATTAAACAGGTAGGTAGGTATTTTAATTAACGTCACACTGGAGCAACACAACGGGCTATTGACTTAATTGAACATATATAATTAAAAAAACGTCCTGATAAACGAAAATTTATACCCTATAATATAGTCAAAACTAAAATACAAAAGTGATTTCGTGACGAGTGCGCTATATAAATTCTTTTTACACTTACTTTAATAATGTTGTCAGCTATGTCTAGACATGGGTTCTCTCAGTCAAAACACTGATAAACTATTTTATTGCCATATCCATTAGACTCATTTTCCCTTTAACTGTGAAGCTAATTCAGCACTTTTGCGGGATTGATTATGCATTCTACAGTTAAGTGATGATTTCGCTAAAAATTACGTAATTCATGGAACGATCACCAGACAAAACAACTATTCCCCATGTTATTGAGAGGAATCCATTAATTCCGATTTGAAATTTGATTATTATTTAACTCGTAACATAGTTCATTCAAATTAAATATTTCACGCGGGACTAATTTTGAAAAATATATATCAAAATAGGCAAACTGTGTACAGTAAATACCGGACAAAATTTTAAACATTTTTTGTAATTTATGGTCGTGTGATTAATAAACAATGACTGAGAAAACAGTATATGACTGAAAGTCACATAGTGAAAAGTGTGTTGTTTTATAAGTGACCAACATTTTATAACTTTAATCACGAAATTTTACTCTTATAATATATATTTGGGGAAAGAACACAATATTGATATTTCAAAATCAACAACGTTAAGCCATCTCCATAAACTTGCGTTTCAGTCTCGTGTACTAATGACGAAGTCTTTTATGATTGCTAAGCATAAATGGACCAGAATACAACGGTGCAAAAGAAGACTTATGCTGCCTCGATGACTGGATGAAGGCATTATTCAGTGATGAGAGTGTTTTGTGTATGGTGTCCAAGGCATTCATGTTTGGCTAATAAAACATGAAGGATTTGACAAAGAATGTATGAAATTTTCCGTGAAATTTGTAGTCAATGTAAAAGATAAATTCAGTAAAAGATGGAGTGTGAAATGCATCAATAATTTCTTGAACATTTTATGGCTACAGCGTCCGAAGATTTATTTGAGGAGGGTTATTTCTTTCAACAGGACTTAGTTTTGCCATACTTCACAAGCAACGAATAACTGGCTCAAACAGAGGCAAATCAACAAACTTCAATAATCATCAAAATCATCGGATTTAAACCCTGATTGAGAACTTAAGGAGGATAGTAAATAGACCCCAAGAAATTGTGCCACAAACGAAAAAGATCTTGTGTCCAATTATAAAATTCATATTAGCGTTCTAGCCAGTAAAGACTGTGAGCAGCTTGAAGCTAACATGCCTGATTGATTGTGAGCTGTAATTAAAGTTCATGCTGCTAAATACTAAAAAATATTTTCTTAATTTTGGACAAATATTTGTATGGGAAGATTGTATAATTTTGGTGGAATTGTATGGAAGATTGTATAATTTTGAACCAGGTAAAATTTAACTCCAATTTTTATTTTCTTCAAATGTCAGTCGTCAATTTAATTTATTCACTTTCATAACTTTTATAAAAAATATTGTACAAACTCTTTAGATTTAAATAGCATAAGTTTTAAGTTATGTAAATTTTTGTATAGCCAATACATCAAAAAGCATTTAATGCAAAGTTGATTTCTTCGATTATTCTAATATTTTGACTTAGATCTATATAAGGAGAAATGAAATACGTGTGAAACGAAACCTGTGACATCAAAATGAATTCAACTCGGGTTTGAACCATTAAACCTCATCTAAAAGGTCAGTGTTCAAATTAATGGTTATATCTATTATTGCATGGAATATATTACCCCTGTTTATCGTATATTCATACCAATTCGTGTAGAGTACTCAAATTAAATAATTGATTTTCTGATTCAGGTATTTAGCCACGAGACACCAACAATCTTTAAGGAAATACTGACAGAAAAGCCACGTGAACTTAATCTCACGTGAGATTAACACTATACATCCGACTCTCCTTAACCCAACGGCTCTTAAAATATTTAATTTTGCTCACATTATAGAGGCTTTGTGCTTTTTAAATGCTATTGAAATCTCCACGTGAGCGTAATCTCACGTGAGTGGAATCTCACGTGAGATTAACACTACATGCCCCACACTCCTAATACTTAACGAACTCTATATATTTGTCTTTACTACCATTATAAAAGTTTTTGTACTCTTCAAAATGCTATTGGACAGCTAATATATTGTTATGATAAGGCTCTGCTTTAATATCAAGAAGTATTTTAAGATAGTTTTTAGGCGGGTAACTGCTCTATCTAGTGGTTAATTTTTTTTTATATCAATGAAAGTTTTTATGTGCTTCATAGTATTATCAAAGTTAATGAACCATGCATGCGTCAAGCCTGCATCATGCTTTTGAATTGGGTTAATTCGAGTCTAAAGGATTGTTTTATAGATACGGGCTCATGCTGGTAACGTAAGACTTTAAGCAGGCTCCTTAGTTTCCCTTCAGGGGACAGTAGACACTTTCAAAACCATCAAAATCAATCGAAAAATAGATTTTTTAACTTTAATGTTAAAAATTAATTGACATCCAATTCTGCGGATAGTAAAAAGAATTTTTGAGTTATAATCACTTTTTACAGAGATACATATGCAGCAACATTAAAGATATAGTATCAAAGATAAGTTATTAAGCACCTATAAATGTTATTAATGTTGCAAAACTAAATGCTAAACTTAGTTTAATCTTTTAAATAAGCTGGAAGTTTGTAAAGCCTAAAAGTAGAAAAATCATGGACAAGTCTGAAAATATTTCAAACATATTTGCAAACGAAATGATCATTTCGTATTATATCAATTTGATCGGTCACTAAAACAAGCGAATAGTCCATATGTTGCTAGGGGTGTGTCCGAATGGAAAAAGTTTGGCAAGAATGTCTTGCCTTGGAAAGGCCACATGACTCGAGTCCTCCTTGAAATATTTTCAATGTTAAGAAACAATAAAATGCACATTGAAGCTAATTTAATAAGTTTCGTTTATCACTCATGTAAATGCGTAGATGTCTGAAAACAGTCTTAAAATCTTAGAAAGTAATGTTCAAAGGGGAGAAGATTAGGACCCACTTCGAAATTATTTTATGGAAACGTACCCGATTGTTACACGAATCATAATTAAAATTTCATGTAATGCTCAAAATATTCATTCATTTGAAAACATCAGAAAAAAAACATAATTTTCATCCTTGAGGATATCTGCATTCCTTTCTTCAATGATAATGAGAGAACAGACAAGACTATTAGCTACAGACTGAATTCAATTTCACGTGTTGTTTGTAGTTATATGTGATTTGCATCTTAATATCTTTCCGGTTTCTTTTCACACCCGTGATTTGTTCGATTTATAAAAGAGGAGAGATCCGAAATTATTGTTTTTTCGTGTTTGTTGGTTTTTTTCACCTGGATATGCTCAGGTTTGTAGATCAGGTCTAATTTTATCTAGAAAGCGAGATAGATAGTCGCGCTGAGGCGGAGAAACTAGAGGAAGGGGGAAAAAGAACAATATAGCTACGACTTTCGCAGAAATTTCTCAGCCTGACGCGATCGAGTTCAACATATCGTCCTACTTAACACTGATTTCTAATGCGAGACTCATTAATAGTAGAAACTCGGGCATCTTCTTTGCGTCTAACAACAGTAAAAATGACAGATAAAAAAAAAGTAATGCGAGTTTCTAAATCGTTCCATTTCAGACTGCGTACATAAGACATAAAAATTGAATCAGTCTGTGAAATAGAATACCTATGCTAATGATGATGAACTAAATTATTTATGAAGTGCATTTAGGGAATAGCGTACTTTTAAAATCACCAAAATCTATTTTTTTTATTTTAGCGTTAAAAGATAATTGATATAAAATTCTGTGGATAGAAAAAATAATTTTTCAGTTACGATCATTTTTGAAGTAGTTACATACACATCAACATCAAAGATATAGTCGATAAGTATATTAAATCTATACAAAAACTTCGATTACGATTTTTTGACATTCGTCTGATTTCAAAATGTTCCCTGCGCGTATGGTTTTAATTGATTTACTTGAAAAATGTTTTGTATAATCCTTGAAATCTGTTGTATATCTAAGTACCAGTGATAAATTCATCATGCTTCCAAATTTTGGTTTAAAATATTGCTTAGCATGTACATTTTTGCAAAATTTTAAGTGTTTTAAAACAAAATGTTTTTTGCCTTACAATTGAGCGATGTACTTACCAAATGGAGTTAATTTGATTTATATATGTAGAAACTATTATCCATATTAAAATGTTGATAATACATGGATAATTAATACTTATGTGACCTATAAATGTTTGCCAATTAATCAAAATTTTTGACCACGTTTTATGAAACAACTTCCAGACTTACTATTTTTAAATCAAACTTTATGTAAGGACTTTTTTATAGGAAGCAAACAGTCTGTGCAAATTTCATAACAATAGTATAATAACTGCAAAAATTTGTTTTGAAAGTCTACTTAAAACAAAGCATTTTTTCTTATTTTAGGAAATTTTCTTTATTTTATATTAAAAAGAGAATAGTTTTAAATTACTTCTATGAATTTATCACCATTCCAATAAAATTATACACATTATAATAACTTCAGAATGTAATATGGCAAAAGTAAATAATACAAAAATTACTTTGACAAGCAAAATCATAATATATCAATAGCGTAACCAGGACTTTATTTCGGAGGGGTCTAAAGTTAAACATGACATTTTTGACAAAGTTAAGATCTTTTAACAAAATTTTACAAAGGGGAGGGGAGAAACGGCACTGTCGTCAATAGTTATAAACAATTCAACTTTTGCACACATGCTATGGCGCAGGTCTGCTGGCTCATAAAAATAGCCATAAAGTTTATGAACAGTTGCACAAGGTTCTGGATTTCTTTATTTCAAATTTTTTATAGGTTGGAGTTATTTAGAAATTCATCAATAAAGATATTTAGAAACGAATTATAAGAAACAAAAAACAATTTTAAATCAATGGC
Organism: Meta bourneti; assembly: GCA_933210815.1. Classification (NCBI taxonomy): domain Eukaryota; kingdom Metazoa; phylum Arthropoda; class Arachnida; order Araneae; family Tetragnathidae; genus Meta; species Meta bourneti. The sequence goes on along the minus strand of OW119924.1, from coordinate 23,299,397 downwards.
ATGGCATTTCTAAAAAATAGCTGTAAAAAGTGAAGTATTTGCAATCTAGGTTTGACACAATAATAGTGAGTCTAATAAACTTTTTGATAAATTTTTATGAAATACTATATTTCTAATATAAATTCCCAATATACAATTTAAATAAAGAATAAAATTTGTCTGAATTACAAATTGCTTTATATATATTACTCAATTGTTTCTAAAATTTTAATTTTTTAATTACATTTTAAACTCCATAAGTAGTTTGGAAAGATTTTAAAATAATAGTTTTAAAATTTTTTATTGTAATCTGAATTTTAAAAGCATGCATTGATATGTTTATAGATTCCTGGGAAAAAACGTGAATCAATTCCATTCAATACACATAAAGATATGTGTATTGAATGTAAATTTAAACTTTTAACAGATTCACAAACAAAAATATCACATTGCATATTTTTGAATATAAATACAGTGAACCAAAGTGAAAATCGGACAGACTACAACTCGGAATTTTTTCCAATTAAACAATGTATATTTTTTAATGCATAAATATTTGAATAAATAGCATTTGTTTTAAAAACTACTTAAAAATGATTTAAATAATTTTCATTTTTAAAATAAAACAACTACTGGTCATTCCAACAATCTCGAAATGAAAACAAGACAGTTTGTCGACTCCTTTAAAATTTTAGCTATTTAGGATTGGCTGGTTGTAGCAAAGATTTACAGCACAAAAGTTGAATTTTATTAGATTATTTTGTTTTAGTATTTAAAAGTATTTTAAGACCCTCTAATCTTACCAGTATTTATTAGTCAGTTCATTATATTTTGGTATTAATCTGAAAAAATGTTCGAAACATAAATTGACCTTCTGCATTTGAAAATATAGCACAATGTAGAGGTTCTGAGTTTGCAAATTATATTAACTAATTTTACTCTGTTGTTCGATTTTCATTTTGACTCTATGAACATGCAAAATTATGAGGAAATAGCATATCTAAATAATAAAACACAAAAGCTTATCGACTGAATAAAAATTTAAAAAATTCGAAATTTAAGATATTTAAAATTTGAAATTGAGTTGCCAGTATACTATACTATTAACATTGACAGTATTGGCTTAATTATATATTATTTATTGTTTGTAAAAACATAGTTCAGAAATTAGGTTTACAGTGAGTAAAAAAAGTCTCCGTATGCATTTACTATTTGAAATAAAGGGCTTTATTATTTGAAGAATATAAATATTGAAGAAATAAAAATGGTAAAACAGATTAGCATAATTGCATAGAAAGTTTCTATCGCATTTAAACAAAAATATTAATATAATTTAACCCATAATTCACAATAAAACGACAATGTGGCAAATATAAAGCAAAAACAGTCTCCGTACGGTGAAAAATATTTCATTAAATGTTATTTCCCCCTCCCCATGTTTCATCATTTAATGATCAGTTGAACCTGCTTTTGCTTTAATGGCCCTCTCAGAAGTTTAGGCATGACTCCCGCAAGTTTTTTTTGTTGTTTCTGGAATAATTTTGTTACAGACGTCCAGAATGGTACTTTTCAAGTTACTTTTGCTGCTGGTATCATAATTTTTCAGTTCACGACCAATTTCTTCCTATAAGTGTTCCATGGGGATTAAATCGGGAGACTGGTGGTGTGTGTAGTTGCTGCGACATATTGTAAAGACATAATTTTTTACAGAACGTTGCAGTGTGTTTTGAATCGTTATTCTGTTGGAAAATAAATGGTCTTCCAAGAGACAGTTTCGTAGCACTAGCAAGTACTTTATTTCAAAATGTCTAGCTATCCATGTTACCTTCAACAAAACATAAACTATACACACCAGAACTCATGCAACCCCATGTCTTTACATTTATTCCGACATGTTTTACAGCTCTACCTAAGTTTTTTGTTTTCTTTTGATTTTTGGGTTTTCTCCATGCCATAACTCGTCCATCTGAACCATAGAGACAAAATTTTGATTCATCCCTGAAAAGTACAGAATCCAGAAAGTTAAGGGCTTACATGCTTTTTTGCAAACTCCAGACGTTTTCTTCTGTTAAGTTTGCTAATGAATGGCTTCTTACGTGCAACATGCCCATTGTAGCCCTCTTTTTTACTACTTTTCTTGGATTGAGGTTATATTTAAAGGTTGTAATCAATTTTAAACAAGGATGAAAGTTGTGGTGCACTAGTTCGTGGATTACTGCAAACCTTTTGCAGAATATTCCTCGTGTATACGGCTCAATTTCTGAGGTATTCCGGATCGATTCCTATTTCCCAGTTCCTACCTAATTATATCTTTCAATGATTTTTACAGTAGATTTCTATTTGTTTGCGATTTCGCCAGTATTTTACTCATTGATAAACAGTCATTTCTCAACTTTATGACCAACACGCGAAGTTTCCGGAATACCCATTTTAGTGATCCCCACTGGTATAAAATCGTTTGAAATGATTACTTACACTAATACTGAAGTTCTTTTTCATTATATAATTATGATAATTGAATACGGGACAGCTAGACTGTACGTTCTAATCAATTTGCATAGTGCGAACATAAACTTTTTTTGCCTTTCATTTTGTATGATTTCCTCAAAGTTTTAACTAATTACTTTTTTGTGAAAATTAAGGAATTTTTGTTGCGAACACATTCTCTAGTATGAAATAAGTTTCTTGTGCAGCTTCTGAATCTTTGGTGACATTTCTTTAGAAGTTATAATAATTTATAGCCGTTTTGGTTTCCGGACGGAAACTTTTTTTACCCACTGTATATTTGACAAATTCTATTCCCTATAATTTCTGAGTCATTGCGTATTCGACAATTTGGAAAAAATCAATTAAGCTCGATAATGATATGATGAAAACAGAACTGTGAGTGTTATTTTATAATAATGATTGTACTTACAAAATATGTTCGCACAAAAATTCTTGAATCGAGTAATCAGCTTGATATTTTTCGTCCTCAGAAATACTAATAAAAATAATTATTTTAGAATAAATGTTTTCAGGAATTGCCGTCGAGGATAATAAAAATTCAGTTATTGAAACAACTTTTGAAAGTAAAACAAAATCATCTGTCATTCAAATGAAGGAGAGTTTTAACTAAAAGAATCGAATTTATGGGCATGCAACACAGAGTACTTAGCTATTTACTGTATGCAATACTATTATTTTTTGTAGAGGAACTTATTTTAATATTCTACAGGGATTAGTGATTTAATTTTTTAAAGGCTTATCCTTCATTAATGAGAGATTTTGATTGCAAGAAAAGCCGACGGAAAACGGAGATTTTACTTCCTGTTATCTAAATGCTTTGTCATGATACTTTTTTCGCCGTTTGGGTCGACTTTTAGAGTTAAATCTAATTGGCGTTAACCAGTCAACTATCATTTATCAATTCGGAATTCATTCTTTGTAATTTTTATTGACATGCTGAAATCTTATTCGAAAAGCAAGCCAGTTGACGTCACGTCCAGAATACGTACAGGAAGCGCGTTCCGCCGAAAAAACACTACTGCCATCTACATTTGTTTGACAGAAAAGGTCTCTCATACATTGTTTATTTCTAGGGCTACCAGCATTGTAAAAATGAAGGAAAATGCCTGTATTAACTATTAAAATCACATTAGAATTTTGAATAAAAAAATTATAAGTTTTTTACTAGGAATGACAGAAGTGCGAGTAATTTCGTCAAATAATATATGTATCTCATATTCTTGAATATGAACAGATCGAGTCAAAAAAATTTTTGTTCCAGAACATTCCTATCGTAGCATTCTTGTATATTCTCAATTCGTCTTATTCGTTCATAGAAAAATTAGACTAGCATTCTGATTTGAAGAATATTCTTATATTCGATTATTCTCACAAAACAAGAATTCAAAGTGTTAAAATAAAAAACAAAGACGATAAAGCCGAGACCACATATTACGTGCATTTTGTGCAAACGAACTTAAAGTGAATTTTAAGTCAGCTTCCAGCACCAGAGACATAAATGTGAGCAATAAATAATTGATTCCTTATGGGTTTTATGGGTCACCCATACGAAGTGTTCATCGTAAATAAGTGATAACTTTCTTGAGAGATTATTTGGTTTTAAATTTCGGTTCGATTCCTTCTTGGGTGTATTTTTCTTTTCTTAGTAAAGCTTTCTTTGAGTGTGTATGTTCAAAGTACTAGATGTTCTTTGGCGCAGCTTAGTCAAATATAGCCCTTGCGCCATAAAATTCAACCAACTATCATTTTGTACCTCTCAGTATCTAATTTTCTATTTCTGAAAAGGAGTCCATTACATGGGCATCAAAGCACATTAACCCTATGAGCATCACTAGAGATTTCCGAGTAGTACTGCTTTTCCCCCACAACACACACATAACGGCTAAATAACCACATTTATTGGATGAAAGAATTCTGGGAAATTTTATTGATCAAGAAGATCAAACCTGGTTAAAAGTCATGCAGGGAAGATTGAAGGGTGCAGAACGGGCATATGCGTATGAACTTTTCCAAGAAATTTGAAATTTAAAAACTTATCGGAATATTTATCGCACTGAATCAAAACCCTAAAAAAGGCTAAGAACTTGCATAGTTTATCTTCCATCAGATCTTCATGCTTTTCGATAGATTAATCAGACTTTTAAAATTTTTGTCTCGTTTCATTAACAGTCCAGGGCAACGGCTACTTTCGATTCATATTTGTTCGATGCTTTCGAAACGTTTCCTGCAAGAAACAACACCCACGGTGTTTTCCGGTCACGAATGTTCTACCATCAGAACAGATTTCAATTCCTAGTAACCCGTTATCTTTGATATTCTTATCGAATACCGACACAGAAAGTTTAATTGACACATTTAAATTAAAAAAGGTCATTATGCAATTTCGTCGCTCACAGCTCCTGGACACCCTTAATGGAATCTAAGACGCTCCCAGTAACCCACTTTGGTCTAAAAGCATGGACCAGAGCATCATCTAACATTTTGCCCAACCAATTTTTCAAAGTTCACGGTCAAGCTAGTCTTAAAGTGCCCATCAACGACCTCGACTTTCACAAGGTCAAAAAAATTGAATACTGGAGAGTTTGCGCTGAACGTTCCGAGCACTCGGGACCATCCCAAAATTTAAAATAGGAAAAAAAATTGCGAGAACTACTTTATCGGACGGGATAGGGGTTACGCCCTATGGCGCCACTTCTCGGCTTCTGTGTGAGCCTTATCCCCCGGGGTGGCGATCAGACTAAAAACACGGAAGCCGCAATTATTACAGGCGTTGCATCACCGGCAGAACATTTTTTCTCCTACTGATCTAGTGAGCTGATTCTACACGTGCCGAACCTTTTTCTGAATCTAGATCTGAATGCCGCGTTGCTATGCACACCTTGAGATTCTATTAGGGTCAATGTTGAAGTCGCGCGCCCATTCATTTCTCTCTGTCATCCCACCAACATCATAGTACTCCCGCCTCTTTATCCTCAAACAGCCTTTCAGTAAAGCCACCAGACTTCTGTATCGCTACATCTTTCTTCCTCTTCGTAGCCTTTCTCTCTCGTTCCAGATTCGAACTTAGTGGTGTATTTGGATTTACACGATGCATGCACATGTCTGTGCCTCGGGGATCGCTTACAATGGTAACTGTTTGTCATCCTGAATATTCACTTTCCAGTCAGTTAAACTCCTGAGGTGGTTGCTTTGGTGTCTTCTAGAACCGTTCAGAAGGGGTATACACATGAGACATTTTCTGTCAAGCTAAATATAGGTCGTGGTAGTGTTTCTGCGGCGATACTTATTTCCTGTATGTAATCTTGATATTGTCTATCTTGTGTCTGGCGCATCATGGTCAAAGAGGCCCTTGAATCATAAAACTCAACCCTTTGTATGTATTCTGAACGTGTCGTCACTTGGCTTGTTTTTCGAATACGATTTCAGCACTTTGCCAATAAAATTTCTAAAGAATGAATTCCGAATGTGATAGCTCACTGGACTACGGATGCCTCCTTCAGAAGGCCTCCGTGACAAAGAGATAGGATTTTAAGGACAACACCACTTAAATTAAACGCCAAAACGGCGATGAACTACATTTTAAGATATGTTCGATGTGCATCACGCTGGAGCACTTGGACAGAAGTAAAATCTTCGCAGACCGTCTAGTTTACACTGAAAATCCCACTTTTTGAGTAAACTTATATTCTGACTAGTATGCTTGATCTCCAGGATCCGCGAATAAGCCGTCTTCAAATGTTGATATACACACAAGAAAAGTTTTATTGACACAGAAGAGATAAAAGCACCGAGGGTAAGTTACAGCAATCGAATCTGCATCTCCTACAGCGCTGCTAGTGTAGTAGATAAACTCACTGGACCACGGATGCCTCCCGTGACAAAGAGCTAGGCGAAGGGAAGGTCGGGAAGTTGAAGTCTGATGACTAGGATAATTTTGAATGGAGGGTTGATCTTAAAGGTAAACCTTCTCTTATGTACACAACCAAACCCCCGAGAAGCCAAACGTATTACGAGCACCTGGTGAGAACATTAGTTACGAGACATGATGTATCCCAACACCGTGCAAAGATAGATAGGTAGTTGAGTTGAAGCACCACAATGGGCTATTGGTGACGATCCGAGATCAATCCCGAAGGAAAGATCAGAGGACAAAACCTCCTCATTTTGAACCATGGTCAGATAACGAGGTCAACACCTGAACTGGTTCCCCACTCTTCAAACTTCGCCACCATGTCAATGTGGGAACTTTTGAGGCCACAACAGATCTAACATGTACTCACACGTACACTATATTAGGTTGGATCGAGTTTCGAATCCACAATCCTCCGGTTGTTAATTCGTGACTCAACCAACTGGGCTGCAAAGGCCCTCATTGTGAAATTAATTGAATTGAGAAAAAAATTGGGTAATTGCAAGTGTGGATGAGAAGAAATTTCTGTTTTAAAATCTCGTCATCTGACAGCGGTTCAATATTACGAGTTGACCTCAAATCTTTCCCTTCGGAATTCATCCGGACCGTAACTAATATACCGTTGTGTTGCTCTAGCGTGACGTAAATTAAACTACCTACGTACTTCCTATCGAGGTGATCCCTATTTTCACACTAGAGTAATTAGTGCAAATGAGGTGAGGCTTTAAACTGTTATTGCGTAAGTAGCTATTTATTCTTCCACATGCCATCTTTTTTGTACTCAGCACAGAGCTGGTCACCAGGAGCCACATGTGCCTCTGGGTTGATCATCTCCGGTCGAATGGGTTTAGTTTTCGTAACGCTCCTATTTCATCCAAGTGTGCTACGGACATAAACGTTATTCACGTCAAAACAATGGGCTACTCAGGAGAAGGTTGCTAATCGGTTTTAGCACCCCAAAGCAATAGAAAAAATGTAAATCGATTACGATAGTTTGTGGTGGAATAAAATCTACCTCAGTATAAGGTATTGTTACAATTTTCAACTGGTTATTTACAGAACGCGATTGAAAGCAGCATGGAATTTATTTCTCCTTATGAAATCAGTTTCGAGGATTGAATGCTGTTAATTTGCATCTGTAGGTAATTTTTTTCGCGAGTTCAAGTTATATTTCAGCCACCTAACTGGTATAGTGGTTATACACTACCTGACATTGAAAATGCAACACCAAGAAGGAGTTGGCAGAAAGTGATGAAATTTGTCAAACAGAGAGAGACAGCAACGAGCAATAAGTGATCTTTATTGCAACATTATACACCTTGCCACTGAGCAGCAAGACGTCTGATCACCGCGAGCGGCGATACAGGCAGCAGCACGTCTAGGTACAGACGCAATGAGCGTGCGGATGGTGTCCTGAGGGATGGCTGCCCATTCCCTGTCAACCATTTGCCAGAGTTCGTCTTCTGACGGTGCCGGTGGCAACGCATGCAAGCGACGTCCAATGACGTCCCAGAAATCTTCGATAGGTGAGAGATCAGGGGAGACAGCTGGCCAGGGAAGCACCTGGGTACCTTGCAGGGCATGTTGGCTGATGTGCCGTGTGCGGCCGGGCGTTATCCTGCTGGAAAACGGCATTGGGCACCCCCTGAAGGAAAGGTAGTGTCACCGGCTGCAGCACGTCATCCACGTATCGTTGGGCCGTCATAGTGAACTGAATACGGACCAGAGGTGACCTGCTATCGTAGGCGATGGCGCCCCAAACCATTATACCGCGTTGTCTCGCGGTATGGCGTTCCACAGATGCGGCCGGATTGGCCCTGTCACCACGTCGGCGCCAGACTCGTACACGGCGACTGTCATTGCTAAAACAGAAGCGTGACTCGTCTGAGAACACCACCCTGTGCCATTCCGTCGTCCACGTGGCTCTATCCCGACACCATTGCAAACGGAGACGTCTGTGCTGTTGGGTCAATGGTAGTCGTCTCAACGGGTGCCATGAGTGTAGGCCGCCAGCGATCAATCGGCGAATAATGGTCCTGGACGATATGGGAGCATCAAGGGTGTCTTGCACATGCTGCAAAAGGGCGACAGACGTGGCTTGCGGGGCCGCCGATGCTTGCAGGCAGATGCGTCGGTCCACGCGTGCTGACGTCACTGGCTGCACCGGAACCCCTCAAACGTGCCACATTCTCTTGGTCCAACCATCTGTGCCACAACCGGTGCACCGTGGACGCGTGTAGGTGGGTATCTGCTGAGATTTGACGTATGAACCAACCTGCTCTTCTGAGGCCTATCACCATACCCCTCGTGAAGTCGTCTGTTTGCTGGAACTGTCTTGATTGGCGGCGTCCTGGCATTCTCCGCTACTAGACGTTTCCTCTGAGACACGAAAACAAATTGCAACTTGATTTACCTGGCAAACAGAGCGGCGCGAAACTGACCACTTTTGCAGGTTCCTTCCCTGGTTTTTCACTCGCTGTGCGCGGGACAGCTGCGCAGTTTGCATCATTTACATATCTCGGTGAGCTGCGTCTACTCTGTAAATTTCATCCAGTTCTGCGCACTCCTTCTGGGTGTTGCATTTTCAATGTCAGGTAGTGTACATTCGCTTGTCACCCGGTAGGTCACGGGTTCGAGTCCCGATTTGTAAGCTCATGAATGTCGATGATTGCGCTGTATGGCACACCCACTGCTTGCTCCTTCACAAATAGCCATCAGTTCACCTTTTGTATTGCCGAAGGTCAAAGAGGTCAGTGGGTGGGCATTAGAGATAATAATAGAAGTAGTTTGATAGTTAGTTGAATTAACGTCGCACTGGAGCAACACGACGGGCTATTGGCGACGATCAGGGATCAATTCAGAAGATCCAAGAACACCTCGTAATTGTGAATCACGGTCAGATGACGAGGCCTGAGCTGGAATCCCACTCTCCAAACTTCACATCATGCCAACCTGAGGACATTTGAAGCAATGTCAGATTTAACGTGCACCAGCCTCCGCGAGACGACGGTTTTTGGGTGGACCGAGTTTCAAACTCACAACCCTCCGATTGCCAATCCGTTACTATTCCAACTAGGCTATGGTGACCCTAAAATAGTTAGGCTTCTCAACTATAATTTTGTTCAAGTCAATTTTTTACATAAATTTCCTATACAGTTATAAATTTTTTTCAAATTTTCATAACTTACCCATATGGGAGGAGTATTGAATTAGATCAATTGTGACTTCTCGGTAAAATATTCTCCCCAAAAATTACTATATTAGTACCGTCACCCCTTTCTCAGTCAGTTTCCCACTCAAAGAAAAGTTCTGAATGAGCACCTGTGTACCACAAAACTATTCTTACAAAATTGACACAAATTTCCTTCACATTTTTTTCATTATATTCAATCGACCCTGAAATATACTGGCCCTTGTGAAATTTTCCTCATCTTTCACATAGCCAATCTGCCTGCCCTTGGTAAAAAATTAAACAATGCATTTAAAGATGAAAGGAAGGTGTAAAGTATACAAATTGGAGAAATAAAAGTGGCAGGTAAATTTTATTTCAGAGGATTTTCAAGGACTGGAAGATTAATAGTTATTTCCAACCTTTTTACAACCCCAAATTAAAAATAGAATTCAAGTAATTTCTAAGGACCAAACATGCATCAATACAGCTAGCCTTAGCATCAGCGGGTTGAACTTTATCAATAACAATTCTTCTATAACAGGTTGCCGAATGTACGAACCAAAAAATGCGCCGCAAGCGACTTTTACTAAGAGGTGCGGTTTAGTTCAAGGATGAGATTCCCTGTGTAGAAAGTGATCAGGCTGAAAATTAGAGCTTTGGAGAGTTATAAATAATGGCAGACTGCTTGTTGAGTCGAATGAGGGGCGCACGGAAGATTTCACGACCTTGGGCTGGGGTACGACTTGGCTGACCTTGACCTTCAAGTTCTGGTTCTAAAATTTTTTTAAGCTTTCGCAGAAAGATTCCCACCCAGATTCCAAACCATTAAATGAATGAATTTCTGAGAACGCGATTAGAATCTTGTGACCCGGACACCGTTATTAGAATTTTGTAAATTCTTTCATTTTAATCCTCTGAGGGTACGAGATTTCCGAGTAGTGTAGTTTAGCTTTTACCCGACACTTAATGACTAAATAGCCACATCTTTCTAAAGAACCCACGGATTCTTCCAATCTTTAGAAAGATTTTATTAGTTCTCTCCTAAGAATAGAATCTGTCTTTGAAACGATTCTATTGTCCCATTATGTAGAATATAATTCTTTAGAATGATTCTATTGGCCCATTCTGAGGAATAGAATCCACTGGAAAGATTCTCTATCGCTCCTTTCCTTAGAGTAGAATCCTTTGGAAAGATTTTATTTCTTAGAATAGAATCCTTTCGAAAGATTTCATTGCTCATTTCCTTAAAATAGAATCCCTCGGAGAGATTTTATTGAATATTTAGAATGGAATTTTGAAGACTGAACGGTCACACAAGTCGTTTACCAAAATGATCAGTACATTGTTTAATAAAACATTTCAACATTAATATTCTTTTCTGAAAATTTCTACATTACTTATTGGCCCATTCAATGCTTTTAAGTGACACACTAGGCTGACCTTCCATCACGGTGATTGTTTTATTTCATGCAATACTTTTTTGTGCTCCAATCTACGTTTTTCGTTTAAAAAAACGAAGACCTTCTCAATCATTATCCTGCAACCTTCTTTTTTCGATAGTAAATCGAAGAAAATTAAAACGAAACGAAGAAACTTTCATTCGTTCGAAACGTTTTTGTTGAAATCGATTGGTATCGGCAACGATACCTAATGATGCTCTATTACTGAAAAATATGCGTCACACAAGATCACGCGCTCTCAAAACCTACCCTACTCAGTAACAGCGGTCTCGATAGACATCAAATTTATTTTCCCACTTCATTTAAGGCAAGTGATTAGTTACGATTCATAAGGTGGAATTCAAACACAAATGGAAGTAAAGTGGGAAACGGAACTTATCATTTGGACGGCCGATGCCATCATGATACCTGTAGAGGATAGAAAATGACTATAAGGTGCCTATTTCATAGAGATTTTGTTCGTGGATACATTATTAGTGATAGGCATATAATAGTGTAGCGTATAATAGGTGTTAGTGAATAAGGCACATGCCTTATCTATTAGAACTGTAAAACAGCACTTTTGAAATACTACAAATATATTAGTACCAATTATTCACTAATAAACGAAGTTGAATCCACAACCAAATGTTCATATTAAATCAAATATAACTCTATTCTGTTAACATACACTGGTATTCAAAATTAAGAGAAGTTTCACTTTCAATTGTAGGACTTGCAAAGCAATGCTACATACTGATATTATTAATGCCTTATGCTTTAGTCCTAATCGCTACTGGCTCTATGTTGCAACTGGTCCCAGTATTAAGATTTGGTTAAGTTACAGTTCTCATTTAAAAATTTTCATATTTCCTAAATGGTTTGTACACTGATGTTCAAAATTAAGAGAATTCACTTTTGGGCGATTATCTTCAGAACTACTGGACATATTTTAATGAAATTAGTTATGTACATAGGTTGAAATAATACATAATAAAAAATAACCATACAAGTCATGGTGCACACGAATGATCGTGCGTAAGACTCATCAGCGCAGGAAGGTCTAAAACAAAGGTTACAATATCGACATAAAAAATGGGTTAATAGGGGTATGGTTTCCTCTTACAGTCATACAGCTCTCACAACGTGAATTTATACTGGAAATGAGGCAGTTTGAGTCCCTGTGGCAGTCGCTCCCACTCCTCCAGCAACGCTGTTTTCAGGTCCTGGATGTTTCTGGGAGGGGAAGGCGAGTTGCAGTTGCCCTTCTAAGAGCGTCCCAGATATGCTCTATAGGGTTTAGGTCTGAAGATCTGGCTGGACAATCCATCCGACGAATATCCTCACTTTCTAGATATCCGTCGACCAGACGAGCCCTATGTGGACGAGCGTTGTTGTCCATAAAAATGGAATCAGGACCAACTGCACCCCTGAAGAGGCGAACATAGGGATCATTTCTATACCTCACAGCAGTCACAGAGCCTTTGTCAAAGACATGGAGATCTGTGCACCCATCCAACATGCCTACCCCGACCATCAAACATCCGCTGCCATAGTGGTCGGATGTTGGAGGACAGGTAGCGGGTTCCTGGTTCTCTCCAGATGTACGTACGTAGAGAATCAGTGGTGAGGCTGAACAGGGACTCATCAGTGAATAGAAAGGTCCCCCACTAATCCCTGGTCCAAAGTCAATGTTCTCTACACCATGCTCCTGTGCGCAGAAGTGAGCGGGACGAAATAGCATGTCTTGCAAACAGACCTCTCATATAGCCTTCTGGAAACAGCAACCCTTGAAACTCGGCTTCCTGTGGCCAATTAAAGGTCACGAGAGAGCTGAGAAGCTGTTGCACTCCTGTTACGTCTCGCTGTAATGGACAAATATCGATCTTCATTGCCCATCGGGGCTTTTGGACGACATAGCACAGGCTTTCTTTCTACGGTTCCGGTGTCCTTAAACCGTTTCCACAAGTTGGACATGACGCTGGGCGTTACATTCAAGTCTAGCAATCTGCACTTGAGACTGCCCTGCTTCCAGTGTCCCGATGATTCGCCACCTAATTCCATCCTCCAAACGTTGGTGGTTACTCATTTTAACTGTTTGCTTTTGAATTTCACTGAATGTTGCAGAAAAAAACCATGAAATTCGCCGAGGTGTGCGAGCGAACGAAGCACGGAAATTGTCACGTATGCTTAGAGCCTGACCCTCTAAATGCACCACCCAAGCGCACGTGTGCGTTTACGTATTCGACACTAAAGATTTGCATCTTTGTTTGGAGAAACATTAGTCTTACCTTTCGTTCAGTACTTTTGAGATTCGACAAAATATGCAAATTCTCTTAATTTCGAACATCAGTGTATATACAGGGTAAGTCTAAACTAATCACACAAAGTTCAGAGGTGATAGAACTCAACGAAATACTTTTCCCCATAGAATGTATGGTCGCAAGTGCAGCGGTTGACCGCTAGAGAGCGCAATCAAACGCTTGTATAAAAACGGAGGTTTTCGCACCCAATGTCTGAGACCCCCATTGAGGAGGATCATGAAGATCTTGTTGCCAGGCTTCCAGTAGCTGCGGCAGAAGTGCCTGGTATTTTCCAGACCACACGGGAACCCTTACGTCGGCGATGCGAGGCCTGCATCAGGTGGTGTGGTGGTCGACATTTTGAACAGCTTCTGTAATTGTTCATTTGAGTTGTACTTACCGACTGATGTTTGTACATGTCGTTTCATTTCAATGTGAAAAGTTTCTCATGTTTTGTACATGTCATTTCTTTCTTACCCGTTGTTCCTTGTACTTATCTTTAATTTATGCAAATCTAATTGTATTATTTCGTTTTGTCAAGCAGTTATTGATGTTTATTTGACATTAAAGTGTTGTTTCCATATTTCATGCCTCATCTTTCCAACTTGCATCGGACCGTGTGTTTGTGCCGAAATGGAAAGCGCTCTCTAGCGGCCAACCGCTGCACTTGCGAACATACATTCTATGGTGAAAAGTGTTTGTTTCGTTGTGTTCTATCACCCCCTGAAGTTTGTATTATTAGTTTAGACTCACCCTGTATAGTACAGTGGAACATTTTTGGAAGATGTGACTATGTATAAAATTCTTACTATTCTGGTAAAATTCAAAGGCTTAACTAGAGCTGATGCTAAAATCAATTACACGAAACTAAAAATCAGATTTGACTCAGCTGTTATTTTACCCTCCATATAATCACTAAAAAGGCTATTTTTCTTATTTCTAGTACTATAAATACTACTCTAGTATACTTTTGGAACTGGTTTGTACAGTGTAGTAAAATTTATATGCACTTGTGTGGTATAACCTAACATACCCATTTTTGAAATTTCGAAATTCAATATATATTATTACTATCAAAATAGAAACTTTTCTCATATTTTCCAACAATAACCTCACAACTTAAAAACTTGATACCATTTAAAGCTCTTGTTTAATTATAGCTATTTTAATATTCTGGTTCATCATTTTAAGAAATTTTAATGTCAAAAGACAAGTAAATTTTAGAACTAGAAGTCAACGAAGATCAGAGATGATTAGGAATTTAAAAGGATAAAAATGAAATGAAACAATTGTACGTTTTGGGATATGAACAGTAAAGATCTAAGAAACATTGGATGGAAGAAATTTGATCTTTAAGTTTCTTTTTTTCTAAAGTACTTCACTGATTGAAACATTAGAAAATTTAAGATAGTAACACAAACTCATCAATCTAGCAATGTCATCAGCAAAGAAAACAGAGTTACGTGTACAAAACCATTCAAGACTACACATCTAAACTATAATGGTGTCACTCTCCTTAGGTAAGATTAGTAAATTTATTGTCATTACCACTTACTTTCTACTCTAAGCTCAAACAGAAACCTGCTTCAATCAATAGACAAAAGAATCACAATTATTTATACTAAAATGCTCACAAGGAAAACAAATAACATTTTTATTAAAAACTCCAAGAATATCAATACTTAGTTTTACAAGTCATATTTCCATAAAAATTTCACAGAATAAATAAATAGCACATTAGAAGTAATAAATTCCTCTAACAAAAATGTCCCTATGTACATTTATACATTCCTTTACAAATACATACAAGAGTTGTTACATCCATAATGTCTCAAAACAAATGTAATTCAGCATGTATTTTCGTCTAATAACCACAGTATAAGGTTTTTAGTCGTATTTTAGCTTCGTTTTCATGCACAATAGAATACCAAACATTTTTTTTTGTATTTAACTCTATTAAGTAGATTACTCACATTCAACTGTCTCAAGGTACATCTAAGATCAGTTGATCCCAAAGAAATTCATTCAGTTAGGGGCTGTTTATTGTATTGGACAAACACACTATTCATTGTGAACATGACTATTGAGTATAAAGATCACAGGAATGTAATCAAAGGGGAAGCCCAAGGGACCCCATCCTATCAACCCCAAAATGTTAGACTTTATAAAATAAATATTCTGAAGTTAGTCAAATTTATGTAAATCGAAATATTGGTAACATAAGAAGAAAAACATACAGGTCTGCAGTCAAAAATATCTGCAATATGCTCATTCAGCAATTCAACTTCTTTGAATATGTACGGATACTAAGACAAGAGTAATAGCTTCATGTGTGTCCATTTGCCTAAATGCAGTGATATATTCAAAAGAAATGCCTGTAGGGCTCATCAAAATATATTAAAAAAAGTGTAAAATACAAGCTGAAATTAATTATGCTCAATAATTAATTTCATTATTAACTCAGAGTAAATCGAATTTAAGTTAATCACACAAGTAAAACATATTTAGATACGATAATCATACAACCAAAACATATGCCGATACATTAATCATACAAGTGAAACATACTGTGGGAGAGACTGGGCCACAGCGAAATTATTTTCTGAATGAGCCAGGAAAATCACAAAGCAATGAAGGCATGAATGAAAATCCTATCCATGATTTCATTGTGAGCCAAGTAACATTTGTCGGGTTTCAAGTTTTGATTTTTCTTTTACCTGTGATTTGGCACTCAAAGGAAACATTCTGAACAGCAAAACATAAAACATTATTGACACGACCTAAACAAATATTCAGTCCATCTACAATGGTTCTTCAAGTCCCCCAAGATATTCAGATTTCCCTGCTGAGATCACAAATATTTTGTCTAGTGAAATCACTTGTTTGTCAACTCAATAATTGACTTTTCATGTCAAAAACCTTCCAGTGGTCTCTTTCTCTAAAATACAAGTGTCTATTGTTCAAAATATGAGTAGTAAATTTAGTGATAATGTGCACAAAAATATCATATATGTCTGAGTTGCAGAGTAAAATCCATTTTACTATGAGGCTGTAACATTTCTCTAAAATATGACACCTCACCAAGTGAATGGAGCTTTTTCCCTCAATATCTTGACATTATACTTTGACCACTCTTTCTGTTTTATCCATAGTTCCTGTGCAGTGTCTAAGCAGCTCATAAGTGCTGCTCCTTTCCAAACGGTCACACGAGGATCCATATCCTGAGAAATAAGAATATCTTTAAAAATTAAGTACTAAACTTCAATGCCATAACCAACAGTTTACTAAAAATATTACAAATGGCTTTTAGTACAAAATCCAAAACAAATCAAACATGCATTCACTTTAATATGAAATGTCTCAACATATCTTTAGTAGGATTTGATTGAATTGTAACCACTTAATGGGTCATACTTTGATACATAGAGAAAAAATTTTAGAATAGAAATCTATTTCACCGATTCAAATATCTTTATATTTTACTAATGTACATGGCACATGTGCAAGTGATCAGAGAAGATGCGAGACTGCTACTTTTGTATTTATACATATTATTATATTTCTTATGCACATGTAAAAGATGCTATTATGAATATTTTTAATTATGCAAGCACAAACTAACCATGATATGGAATGTGATAAAAATTATGAATTCAGAATTGGAAGGCAGAGTGAAAAAGAGAGTTGATTACTATTCTTTCTAATTTTGTATCATCTTTCATTTTCTTAACATTTCATTTTTTATAAGCATTTGTCTTCATGAATGCAACCAAAAAGCTTATCTACAACTATGTGTTCTGATCATCCAAAAAAAGTGAATGGAGTGAGGTTTCATACATTAAACTCAGATCACCGGGCAATGTCCCGAGAGCACAGAAATCAGCATTATTTTTATATTGGTGCATGGCACAATTATCTATACACAAGTAAAATCACCATTACAAGAATTATTATCAATTTTGTAGCTTCGTTCAAATATGAATTGAGTTATGGAAGAAAATATTATTAAAACACAGATCTTGTCATTCTAATGAAACTCTGAGCACTCTGGTGGAAGAAGGGCAATGACAAATTCAAGAATAAGATAGAGATCAGAACAGAAAATTTAAGGGAATGAAAAATTCACCACATTTCAAAACTTTGAAACCAGTAAATAGTCTAAAAATTCGAAAGTGATGAAATTTAAGTGGACAATCCAAGAGCATAATTGTAAAAATATGATTGTTATGAACATTTTATCATGCTTCATAAGAAAAAATTGCTAAAAATGTCCGTCTGTTTTCTATTTTTGATAAATTTATTTCATTAAAAGATACGAAATGCAGAATAAAAACAATGTATAGATTTAAATTATTTCTTTTAATGCTTATTTTATCTACTATTTGAGCTTACTTTGTCATTTTCCATGAGGTTTACACAACTACTCATCCAATGGTGTTTCATCATTTTAATGTCAGTACTTTGTCCACAATTTAAAGCTCATTCATCATGAAAATTGTTTTCAAAAGTTTTACTAACATAATAAAAAAAAATGACAAGCACACATAAGTGCCGGATTTTCCATTTCTCTTGAAACTAAATCCCAAACTAGCTTATTTAAGAGATAAAATGTGTATAATATGCAAGCAATAGATCCTTCAGTGCAGATGCTCTGTGTGGATTGACTAGCTATCTCTTGTATCTTTTATTCAATAATCATGGTATATAATGGTTATAATTAGAATCATATTCTGTAAAATAACACAACTTTTCCTAGAGCATAAAACTTGTAAATATGTTTTCTAGAAACAAAGAAATCTGCATTCATGGTTTGGGTGTGATGTTGACAGTGTTTGAAAGTGTTATGCCCTCATATAGCAATGCAATGAGCAATTTAGAAACAGCATGAATTATTCATGCTG
This sequence comes from Meta bourneti, assembly GCA_933210815.1. Classification (NCBI taxonomy): domain Eukaryota; kingdom Metazoa; phylum Arthropoda; class Arachnida; order Araneae; family Tetragnathidae; genus Meta; species Meta bourneti. The sequence goes on along the minus strand of OW119924.1, from coordinate 23,281,185 downwards.
TTTCCTAATCTCCAGAAAAAGTTTATTTTTCAAATATACACCATTTTAATAATGAACTGCTATATACTTGATGGGTTAAATACATGTTTTTCAAAAAATGCATGAAACTCTATATAGAGCTATGCAATTTTTAGACCTTTAACAGTAAATTGTTAAAATATTACTTAATAATACACTAGGTAAAATGGTACAAAGTTAAAATGCTACACAAAACAAAGAGTAATGAACATAATGATAACAAGTAAGAAATTAAACATACAAATTCATTTTTTTAATCTAATTTAAATTGTTTCCAGTACTGCACTATAAGAAAAGGTAGTGTGTACACAAAACAATTACTCACTTTAGGTTTTGTTATAATTTCAAACTGCTCATTTCTAAACATTATGGGAATTTGGACTTGCAACCTGTTTCGTAGCCAAGTGTGAATTCCATTGAACATCATGCCTCCACCAACTAGCAATATACAGCTGTACATTTTCATTTTCAAATCATCGCAATCTGGAAATATGCAATCAAATAATGCATACTTTTAAATAAAATATAAGAATTCAACATATTTCCTTTTGATGCAAAATTTGGTTAAGGATTAATTCAAACACCTAACAATCATCTAATTTCCAAAAATTCTACATTCTTTTCAATATACATACACGAGACAAGTATGAAAATAATCAAAAATCTGAGCAGGACATATATAATTTATTAGACTTTATTTATATTTTACTTTTTCATAAAATTAATATTCATTATGCACCAATAAAATTTATTTTTTATATCTTCCAAACAGGGTATGCTGATTTAAATCAAGTGATTTTTATTAAAAAATCATTGATTTAAATCAAAATTTTAAATTTCATTTTTCTTTCTGTTATGTTTCATGATATTGAGAATGAAATACTCAACAAGATGCAGGTTATTTTATTCAAATAAGTTAAGAAGTTTGCTCGTACTGAGTTCACCCCAAAATTATATTGAAAATCATCCTCCATTTGAAGACACTAAATAACAGTATTGGGATCATAATTAGCAGATAAGTATTTTCATATTGGGCCATTGAACAATACGTGTGACTTACAAGCCTACACATCAGTGTTGGTTTTATTTTAAACATTCCAAGTGACTATAAATCGCGCATGGTCAATTTTAAACCATTCACCATGTGATGGTTGATTTGGGTTTTATGGTGCAAGATCCAAAAGAGAATAAGCTGTGCCAAACACAAGACAATAAAATAAGAAAATAGGTTTAAGATTCAATAACCAGACCAGCATTAAAAAGAGAAATGAATTGGATAAAAAACCAAATTAGTTACATAAAAATTTGATATAAAAGTAAAATTTTTAATCAAACGAGAAATGCAATAAAAAATTAATCTTTTAAATGATAACTAAGATGGGGTATTCCCATCTTAGATGCTAAAGCTCATGAAATTCAATTTAAAATCTCAATCATAAATGTGGTAAAAATACTGAATGATAAAGGAAGGTAAAAAGCGATTGATGGGGAGGTTGACATATGTTGAGTGAAGATGCTCGAAATATATTCAATCAAATCATTAAAATTGTGGTAACATGCTTTCTTTTTAAGATGTTCTCGTTATTTATTTAGTATTGTAGTCTATTCATAAAAATATAAAGACACTTACTCACAACAAAAAGATTTTCTGCAGTATCACAAAAGCATTCCAATTTTGCACATAAATCTTTATAATTGGCAATTTTAATAGTTTCATTTTGTTTTGTGTAAGATATTAGTTCATTTTTATTTCAATTTATTGGGAAATTTTATGCATTGATCTCTTAGAATTCTTTATCCTCCTAGAATAACTATTCAATACTTATGGAATTAAAATTTGGAATGTAAAAGTTAATTCATTCATTTGATAATTGAGTGAGTATGTTGAGAAAAGATTATGGGTTGAAGCAGAAAGCTATTCGAATTCGTAAATTTTTTATTGCAAGCTCAAAATTCCACTGAATTGGCACTATCTGGGGGATGATATTACACTTGTTCCATGCTGCTCAGAGAAAAGCTTAATTTTTTGTTTTATAAACAAACCCTTTTTGTGTGATTTGAATATACCTAAGAAATACTTGTCAATGCTCAAATAATTCAGAAAATAGACATTTGATTTCAAATTTATGTATTTTCATGTCTAACTTTTTTACTGAACTTACAAAAAATAACAATTTTTTCACTAATAAATTATTTTTGCAAGCTAAAAATTAATGAGAAGTAGGATTTTTTTCAAGATGCAAGTTCATTTTATTTTATTTTCTATTGGTGACATGATTTTTTCTCAAAAGCAGGTCTTGAACCAATTAATTATTTTATATAAAAATAATTGAAGTAATTCAAAGTATTTTATTCATATACGATAAATATATAATGCAAAAAAATTCTGAAAAATGTATAATTGAAAAAAATTCATAATATAGTGTATGTGGGTAGGCATGGTAGGTATTTTTAATTAACGTCACACTGGAGCAACACAACACGCTATTATAGTGTACGTGGGATCTGGCAACCTTATTTATCTGCATTCAAAAAATTCATGTCACTGGTTATGGGTTAAACTCAAAGTAATCTAAACTGCTTGAGAACCAGATGAAAAAACATTGCTCATCTTGGCATTTGGGGTCTATTTACTCATGTGATTTGCTTTGCTAATTCCTATGTCGCGTTTTAATCTTTCAAAAATTTACTTGACTATATTTCTTAACACATTAATGTTTTACATAAAAATATTAATGTTTAAATAAATCAAAACTGTCTAGAAACCACACTAATTTGCATGTCTCATGTCCAGCAAATTTAAACTTGTACAGGCAAGGAAGTAATTAAAATAATAAAAATCCGATTTAAATCAAAAACGTCTGATTTAAATCAAATAAATCTGATGTTTTTGATTTTTTTAAAGAAATCATGATTTTTTCCATACCCTGCTTCCAAACAGTTGGATAAATCCTGTAGAGAAGTTTCAGAACTTGTGTCAAACCATGAGCAAGAGAACTTTTTTATCTCATCAGGCTTTATTTTATTAGTGTTACCATTCAAAGAAGCTGATAAACATTATATAATGGCTAAACTTCTTAAAAGAGTTTGGAAGAACACACACACACACATCTAATTCTGATCATTACAGTGACAATAAGCTTTACTTCATTACATGAACCAAATTTGATAGGTTTTAAATATTAACGTTTGTTCTTGAGCAAAAAGGTTTAAGCTTAAGCACTTAAAACAGGGTGACACATTTCTAACTAGAGTGAAATTTTATGGTCAGCAGCATTGTTCATTAGAACTCTAAGTTTGTTTCAAGACTTTCATTCATAGTCGATATTAAATGTGATATGTAATTTAAAAAACTCACTCTCCATTCCCTGGTGAAGCACATCATATTTGTATAATTGGGACACACAGTTAAGAATTGTTTGGTCTGGTTAGGCATTCTGCAAAATCTAAATTCCAGATAATTAAGATTCAAACCTCCAAGCATTAAGTTTCAGTTAATGGTTTTAAAGCTAAATTAAAAAAATTGCAGAGGAACAAATTATTTAGGAATTAACACTGAATTGATTTGGTTGTTTTGGGGTTTTATGGCACAAGGGCCATGTTTGGCTACAGGAAATACACCCATGGAGGAATGAAACCTGAACTACCTACCATGCATAGGTTGCTAGCAGTTGAATACCAATTGAGCCATAATGGCCCAATACTGAATTGGGACTGACATTTTTTGCATCAATTCCTAACAATGTTGAACATATTAGTATACTGTCGATACCATGTAAACAAATTCCATCAACCAGGTCTGAGTGACATTTTTGTTGCAGACTTTATGGTGGAAGGAGTTCTAGGGATAAACAGATGGTACATATAGGATTCTTTCTTAAAATATGAATCATATGTATGCTTGTAGATGAGAACCATCCCAAGTAACATGAGACGTGTTTTATCAATATTCATATTTGCTCAAATTTAAAAGAGGAATAGAGACATACTTTATAGGACAATCACTCACTTTTGTACTCATAAAATCTGCCCTTTTCTACAGTGCTTTATGAATCTCAATGTTTACAGTTCAATTGTTGCTAGTAATCTATAATTTGGATCTAGTTTTCTTTAAAGATTTCAAACTAAAATAAAAATAGCTTATACATTTAACAAAGAAACAAAAAGATAGATTTTATTAACATTTTGATAATTTCAAATAATTATTATTAGAAATTGAATCTTAATTAAAGGAATCATATTTGATTTAACTCTGAATATGAAATTAAAATATCTTTATAAAGAGAAAGAACAGAAATGAAATTAATTTTAATAATTAAAGCATTTCATGGTCATTGAGACATACTGTCTGTCTACAACGATGACTGCTCCAGATGCAGTCTGCCTCAACCTGTTGTCATAGAAACGGACCTTATCCTATTTATAATAGGGGATACTTACAGAAATGTATTCAAGTTTGTTGCATTGACACACTTAATGACAATTTGGAAATATATTTGTTGATTTTTACTTGTCACCGAGAAGATGAAGACCTATACTATTAAACTACCTCCTTTTTGTGCCAATATTCGCAAAAAAAAATGCAATTATGTCATCCCTGAGAACCACCCCTACTCAAAATGAAAAAGCTCTGCTTCTATATCAACTGCCACTACCAGACTTGGTATCAGGAGCAGTTCTTGAAGCATACAGACTGTTTCTAAGAATCATAAATAAAAAATGATTCATTAGCAGTTGGCAGATCTGTTTTATGATAATAGAAATAACAATTGAGGAAGAACTTTAATTTCATACAGAGTAATTTTGTTATAAAATTGAAGTAGTTTGAAATTCTATCAAATTTTAATGATTATAAAGATGCAAATTAATCTTGTGAACTTACCACATTGCTGTATACTTTGGACAATGGCCTGATCAATTCCAAAAAGTTGATCACAATTCAAATCCTGTTCCACTTCTCTCATAGAAATATTGGCAGGAGGATCAGTTGAATCTAAATCATCATCTAAAACACTTGCATTTAGATGGGAATCATCTGCACTGAACCACTGCTCAGATGGGCCCTCAGATGTGTCTTTAATGCCTCTTCTCTAATGAAAAAATAAGACTTGTAAAACAGGAACACACTGTTATTACTTTATAATAGGCATTCTTACCAAGCCAGTAATCACAGTAACATCAAACGCACTTCTATTTTATACTTATGTAGTTGATACTAAAAATTGATAATATGTTGACTTCAAATAGTTATCTTAATCAAAAATAGCAAAAAAGAATTGGGTGTTTGAAGCATGGAGATGAGAACTGATTTTTGTGACATGTTGATTCTAAAGTAAAAGACAATATGTGCCACAATGTTTATAAATTACAAAATTTTCCAGAATATGTACACTTTTAAAAGTAAGTAATAGACGGTTTGATTTAATTATCTGAGGGGTTCACACACATAATTTGACCTGCGAACCTGTAGCCTTCCCTGCCTGACATTTAAAAAGTTCTAATTTTCTTGACCAATAGAATCTTTCCAATGGATTCTATTGTAATGAGAGGACCAATACAATCTTTTCAATGGATTCTATTGTAATGAGAGGACCAATACAATCTTTTCAACGAATTCTATTCTAAGGAAAAGACCAATATCGTCTTTCAAAAGAAATCGATTCAACGAAAAGGAGTAATAGAATGGTTCCACAAGATTCTATTCTAAGGAAAAGACTGATAGAATATTTTCAAAGAATTCTATTCTAACGAAAGTAGTAGAAAGGAGTAATAGAATGCTGTCCAAATGATTTTATTATAAGGAAAGGACCAAAAACATTTTTCTAAAGGTTGAAAGAATCAATGCATTTCTTCAACCAATAAATGTGGTTATTTAGTCATATGTGTAGTGGGGAAAAAGCAATACTACACTTAGAAATCTTAAGATGCTTAGATGGTTAATGTATTTTTGAAAATGCTAAGCACCAACACTTCCAATAGAATTATTAAATACATTTTTTCTAAGCTTACAATTTTATTGAAAATTATAAACACTGCTTTAAAAGAATTATTTACAGTTTTTGTGGCGAAAAATTAAATGGGATAGATTCTTAAACTCATTTGTTGGATGGCACGCAATAGAAAAAGATGAAATTGAAACCAATATGCATTAATTTGAATTTACATCAGTAATAAGTAGAACATATGCTGACCTTGGAGTAAGAATATCGATTTAAGAATTTGTTTTACACTTTTTAAGTATATTGTTTAACCTATGACAACAGTAAATGCTACTGTAAATGAATCTAAATGAGCATTACATGCAAAATAACAAAATAATTATAATTTACTAATTTGTAATTCAGGTTGATCAACTTCACATTATTTGAAATGCATTTAAATGGATTCATAAATACTGTAAACAAAAATCTACCAGCACATGCATTCTAGTATTAATAATCTCAAATTTTAATGCATCGAGGTTAAATTTAAACAAACTTCACAAACAATTCATGTACATCACTAAACAAGAGTCAATTATGAGTGTGTGTTACATTGCATATTAGAGAAACTTTTACGGCATATTGTGCCATGGTAGAAATAAACAATGTTTATATAATCTTTGCTTTAGGCACTTAAGCAATTTATACCTAAATGTGAAAAGATATTTATCTTTATTGGTAACCTTACTACTTCTTTTGCATGTAACTAATTTCTTCCAATTAATACTGTTAAATATTAATTCATTAGTAAGAATAAGATACTATGATGATAACGTTAGGAAAAAGGATACATCATTCGAAACTAAGGCTAGTAATCAACAAATAGATGCCAAAAGCCTAAACGGAAGATATTAGTTAAAAATACCAAAACAAAAACATTTTGAAAATCTAGGAAACTAAACTGTATAAGAGATTATGTCAAAAAGTCTTTTTTAAATTACATTACAAAAGTAGAAAACTATATTTTAATTTGCACTTCAAGAAACTGACTTGTTTTTCTAAAAGTAATACTAACTAACACCAACACACATTCCCGTGCCTAGTGTCATGAGACATTGTACCAGTTTAAATAAATGTGGTTGGGATGAATACAGCATGCCACCGAGGTGACATGTCTATCCATAATTTAGAGCACATTACTTTTATACATTATTACATCTATACAGTAATTACATCTATATTACCATACTAAGTTATACTATATATATATATATATATACAACATAAGAAAATAAGTAGGTTTTTCAGTCTCTTTCGATAATCAAGTCCTGATGATTCTCAATGAATCTCACCATGTTAATGAATTTGGATCCTCGAGCCCTTGGTATTAGCAATGTTCCTGGCCATGCGATTTGAAGGTGGTCGGCATGCGTCCTCATATGCCATGATGCTGTAAGGGGGCAGACTGTGATGTAATGTAGAGGTGTGCCGATTTCACCACAGGATCAATTTTCTGAATTATTTTTTAAACGTTAGGTAGGATGGAAACGGACCATGTCCTGTGAAGAAGAGTGTCTCTTCCCTGGTCCAACTTGCCAATTTTAGTGACACTCTTGGCAACACATCATGTACCATCCTACCTGTTTCTCCTTCATCCCATTCTTTCTGCCATGCACCAAGTAGCCAGCTAGTGGTATTCCTCCTGCAATGACTTCTGGGCCATTTCATCCCTTCATCAATGCACTCCATTGTGGTTGCCTCTTTTGCTAACCTATCTGCTTCTTCGTTTCCTTCATGACCCACATGGGCTTTAATCCAGCCTAGATAAATTTCCTTGTTGTTATTTAATAAATATTGTATTCTTCATGCCAGTGGGCTTGGTGTTTTAGGATTTCTAAGTACCAGGAGACCAGCTCGGTTGCCTGACCAGATCTTTACATTTTTATCTGCTCTTGCTTCTGATGCTTTAATGGCTGCTAAAATCACATACAGCTCTGCCTGGAAAACGGAGTTGGTGTCCTGCATTCTCGTGAACCATTGCTGGGTTATATGCCCCTTCTTGCATAGAACAAAAAGCACTTCCCACTCTATTTTCCATTTTGGAGCCATCGATGAAGTAACTTATACCGGAGTTGAGGTACTCCCACTGCTGAGTTTATTCTGTCATATGAAAGAGTTTTAGCTGGATGTACAGACCAACCTACTGCCCTTTCCTTGTAGTCATTTTTGTCATAATTTGGATTTTCAAGCATTGTACTTATTCTCATTTTCATTTTGATGCACACTGCTTCTTTTTGAAGTGAAAGATGTAGTGGTGGAATTCCAGCAATTGTTTGAAGGGCCAAAGTGGGTGCTGTTCTGTAACTGCCTGTAATTGAGAACAGAAATTTTCGTTGTATCCCATTAAGCTTTCTTATAGTTCATTGAGTTGGGTTATGACACCAGACCACTGCATCATGACTCAACATTCTTTCTGTCACTGTTTTGTACAGCAGCTTTCGAAATTTCTGTCCTCTAAAAGTAATACAAAATGTAAGAAGATTGGTTAGAATAAAACAAAATCTTATAATACTTGAGTTTGTATCAGATACAATTCATCGTGGGGATCATCAGGCATTCCTTCATTCCTAGGCTGAGTCCGATTTTGTTTAGGACCTGTAATTCCTAGCAATTCTGGATGAAAAAATGCCAAAGGAGCAATTAGGCATTCATCTCCAACCTAAAAAGGCAAAAATATTGGTTATCAACTGGAAAACAACATAGTTCATAAGATTTAGTAGAAAAGGAACAGAAGTTTCTGTGAAAGCATAAAAAGTGTACACTTGAATGACATAACACATTCATCTCAGGATTTTCAGTCTGTACTATATTTGAGAGAAACTCTATGGTTGGTTGTATAGGGGTTTTATTGTTCAAGGGCCATACTTGGCCAAGCCGCACCCAATGCAAGACAGACAATTTCAAGCAATTGTGAAAAGAAAGGAAAAGGGGAGGAGAGAAGAAAGATCACTTGGGCATCCTGGGGTCATGACCCCCATGTTTACCAGAGACAGTAAACCCCCATGGGAAAAGAATAGATCACTAGGGTATCTTGGCTTCATAAGAAACTCTATGGGAACACTTTGACATACAAAAGTTTAATTGTCTCATATTTTATAGAGCAGCTGGTACTAACTATTGAAAATTGTAAACTCCATGAACATTGTACCTAACTGGTACAATGGTCATGGAGTTTGTGAACCCAGTAGGTCCTGGGTTCAAATCCTGGTTTGTAAGCACATAGATGTTGGTGATTGCTTCTGTTAGGAGTAATGGCGCCTACCGCTGGGTGAACGTTCATAAATAAAAATATTTTATACAGCTTATGCAAATTATGCAATGAAAAATAACCAAATAAGGTAGAATATTATATGATTATATGAGACATCAAATTACAACTCTGAATCTTATGGATTATGTACTACAGAGGTCTTATACATTTTTCAAAACAGTGATAATTTTTTCAATGCAAGTTTTATACCTCTTTAAATAGGTTATATGCCTTTTTTGGAATCTCGATTTGCCACATTCATGAGGTCTTGAATTTGCTTTATTAAGAATACAAATAAATAATATTTAAAAATATTACAACCCAGAATAATAATTACTATAAGCTCCATTCAAAAAAATTTGTTTAATGAAAACATATAAACACAATATAATAATTAATACAATTATGAATTTTTAGGCTAGAATTATGAATAATACATAAAGACCCAGAGTGATCTATTGAGCATTTTTAAAACTGAATTCAGAAATTATTTGGTTATTTACTTATGCAATGTCCAGATCGAAAAAGTGACCTAAAAAATTCTCATTAGAAGATGGTCATCATTCAGTTACACCAATTAAGTAAAATTATGCCAATAAAAATTAGATGATTAAATAAAACAATAACCAATTTATCATTGATATTCCAAAATACATTTACTCAAAATTTTTTGTCATGCTCAATCTCTCTGTTACTACTTTTTACTTGATTGAATTTTTGTACCCAGTGAATCACTCCATCTTTTACTGATTTATTTTCAATTAATGAATCAGAAAACCTCCGTTGTAAATGGAAATTGTGAAGTAAATTAAAGCTAAGGCATAGGTACTTTCCATTATGCAGGCAAGAACCATGTACTGGTAGCAATTTTTTTAATTCATTTTAAATTAGATTGCATATTATTTTATTTGTCGGATACAACCAAAGCAGTGAATTCATAGTTCACTTTTATTCTGGGCAACTGTTTCAATGATCAATGAGGTAACACAGCCTTTAGAGGGTGCTTGACACGAGCACTCATTTTAAACTCTTAAGAAATACCCACATATAGAAACAATATCTATTTGGCTAAAATTATTCCTTAGTTGTAGTACCGAAATTCATGAGTCGCAATCAGATATCTGTTGATTGATAATCATTCAGTTGTATTTTAGATAGCAGACTGCAATCATTGTTATAGTGTGACCCCAAGAAAAGAAACTTGGCCCCTCCTTCATCACCGATTCGATTACTATACTCTAGGCAAGAATCAATTGAGCTCTAGTGCAATAGAATGCTCCATTAAATCTTTTTTTATCAACTTACATAGTCATTAATAAAGCATGACTGTTAACATAAATGGGTCTAGCAAAAAGCAAATGCTGGTGAAGGTCTCTCATTTGCAATCCTAGAGGGGTGTCTATGCGAAATGAACTCTCCCTTTGAAAAAGCATGCCAAAGTGTCTTGTGATGGTCGGACATAGCTGATTGAAATCATTCAGTAATTAGGAAGGAAATTATTCAGGAAATTAGAGATCAAACGGAAAGAAGCAGCAAAGTGATATACCTTTATGACATATCGTATGACTGGCTGATTAGGTCGCTTTATCATGAAACTTCTATCTTGAACCCCGCATACATCCTATGAACAGAATAAATTAGTTACATTACAAGACAAATTAACCAACAAATTTACTATGGGATTAGGTTATACATACTAGGAGTAGAATAAATTGGTTACAGTACTACACAAATTATATTTTTTAATGCTATAAAATTTTCATTTTACTATATACATGTATTCATAAAATTAACATTATAATTAAGAATGTTACTACTTTGAACATAAAATGAAACTGACAGAAATTAGCAGAAGTTGATAGTTAATAGTAAGCACTTTTGAAATCCTGAAACAGATAATTTCAAAGATTTTCTTGAAATCTAATTTGATTTTATAAACTATTAAATCTTGTGCTAGGATTTGGAATATAGGGTAAAAAAATCACTGAAAAGTCCACTTCAGCTTCAGATTTTATATTACTTTATTTTTATATCATTAACTATCAATGGTTAATATCAATCCCTAATTTTAAAAAGGTTAAACTTTGCAGAAGCAAAATGAGTCTTTACTTTGTTGAACGTGTTTGCTTCATTAAATTGTGGTTTTATATCACCTGTTTAATCAATACTGGTAGCTCAGTTTTAAAAATATAATTCTAAAAGAAAATATATAATTTTGGAAAAACATAAAAATAACTTTCATTGGCGGCATGCAACAAAAACACCATCAATGTGATCTTGAATAAAAAACTAAAAAAATGGGCAAGTAAGGAGAAATAGAATCGATTATTTTATTATTTAGTTGCATTTGTTAAGCAGCAATAGAACTATTGAGGTTATACTTGAGCTGATGTGAGCATAATCAGTTACGGGATAGCATGGTAAAAAAGGTAGTTCAGATATGAAGAAAAACTAAAATAAATTATTGTAAAAGCTAAAAAAATTAAAACAAATTAATGAATAAAAAATTATAAATATTTGGCAAAAAATAAGGAAGTCACTTAAATCAGTAAAGTTTTATATAAAACACATTTTCATTGATTAATGATTCCAAAGAAAAAAAGACAAAATTAAATTCATAGCACTAATCTTATCAAAACATCTGTCATAGTCATGCAGCAAAATTAAAACAAAAATGGCAAAATACCAAATTGACATGACATAGCTTTTCCTTCAGTTCTTGCATCATTAAAGCATCAAGAGGGAGTTCTGGAGAACAGGGGTATGGAAAACTTAACTTTCCCTGAAGCCAATGGAAAAGTCGTGTAACATCGTTGCCACCATAATTAATAGTTAATCTGCAAACAGACAATAAATTATGTATCTTTAAAACATGAGTTGACGAACAAGAATTAAAATATAGTTCATAAAGTAATATTTTTGACCAAACATTTTTTTGTCTGTAAATTCCTAAATATTTGTTAACACCAGAAAGACGGAAGGGGCCTTTTTGGCCCCTAGCGTTGTTCCCCAACCTGTTATTCCTTTGCCCATGGATTGAATAAGTTGATATTTCATGACTTTTAATTATTTAACTCATAATTAATATGTATTTAATCAATTTGGCTGGTCATAGAAGCAGGGATAATGAATAGTATACCTAGAAAAACAGAAAGGGGCCAAAATGGCCCCTATTGTATTTCAGTGAAAGCAAATTTTTTCTGATTGATGGCTATAATTACCTTGTAAGGACATTGAAAGTAGTTTTATTCTGTTTTCCACCTCTACATCCTATTTACAAAATTGAAACCCTCCCCAGCTGTGAGCAAAGATTAGTAACACAATGAATGTGATTTAGTAGTGATTAGTGACATACTGTCCGCAGGGCGACAATTTTTAGACTAAATTACAATGCCTAATGCTTTGCTCGATGGCATATTGAATAGGAACATAGGATTAGTTGCTCTTTTGATTGAGAAAGAAGATGGCTCAAAGACGTGGGCTCATGTAAAAAGAGATTTCGAGAGAATTGCAAAGATTAGATGAAATAGTGAAACTAGCAGTTATGAAAACGAAGAACATTTTCAGTCTAATAAAGCTAGAAAAATAGCAGTTCTAATGATGAAGCTGAAACTAGTTCTTAGTCCCTTCCAAAAACAAAAAAATCCACAATGGTGTGGATGCAGTACAGAAGTAACCAGCATAAAATATTGTAAACAAATTCGCAAATCAGCTCAGAATGTAGTGCCCAATTCATTGCCAAAAGAAAACGAAATATGCAATGAAAGTAACAGTCTCCATGATGATAATTCTGAAACAAATCCACAGCCTTCTACATCTAGAACTAATCTGCAAGGGCAAAGAGAGGAAGTACCACCGATATGTTCAACAGCCATGAACACAAATGTTGTCGTAAATCCTCTATTATTGTACTTCCTGATCCACTGCCTGTGGAATTCAAAGAAATTTATGTAGGAAATACAATTTGGGAAGTGCATAATCACGGAATCCAAAATGTGTTTCGGAAATGCAGTAATCGACTTCATATGCTAAAAGAAGCATTTGCGAAGACAGTATATTTAGCGCTGGTGTCTGATCTTTATTAATACAATGATACTTCATATACAGCAATGCACAGAAGCTGAAGCTCATCATCGTTTAGGCAAAAAAACCTGATCAGTGTCTTTGGAGGAACTCCTTGCTTCATTTTCAATAATATATGTGAGAGAAGTGTATGGGGCTAAGAACACCCCCTAAATACTTTATGGTCAACTGTTTGGGATCCAACCTTTTCTCAGACAATGCCTATCATGGAAACAACACCACTTATTTCAAACCTGAAGCAAATCTCACAGTAGATGTGAATTTGTTGCCAACTAAAGCAAGATGTCCTTTCATTCAATATACACCAAGCAAACTGGACAAATTTGCCATTAAATTTTGGTTGCTTGTTTGTGTGGAAACCAAATATATCCTTGCACTGAAGCAGATAACAATTGGCCTGTAGATCAAGTTGTGCATGAAAATGTCATCATGCATCTAATTGAAAGTTATTTGGGAAAAGAGAGAAGCATAACCACACACAGATAACTATTTTACATCCTTAAAATTGTGTGAACAATTGAAATAAAAATGCACAAGCCTTGTAGGAGCACTGAGAAAAAATAGCAGAGTCACCAACAGCAAAGTTGGGAAAACAACTTCTTCATTCTATGATATTGTTCAGAAGAGGCTCAGACATAACACTTACTGCTTATCAGGGAAAGATGAACAAAAATGTTCTGTTATTAAGTTCTCTTCATCCTACTGTTACCATTGATAATGAGAAGATACCAGAAACTGTACATTTTCATAACCAGACTAAGTACAGCATCAATATTGTAGACCAAATGGTATGCCTGTACATTACAAAATTTGAATATCATCGCTGGCCTATGCCAGTATTTTTAATATTTTAGACATGTCTGCAGTAAATGCTTGAGTTTTATATTAAGTGACGGGAAAGCAGAAACTTAACAAGAGAAATTTCATCCTGCAGCTTTGTGAAGAGCTTCATACTCAATACGTGGCAACTAAAATTAATGCAGCAAATACTTAGATATTGTCACCGGTAGTTATAAAAGACATAACCAATAAAAATTGAAATGGCAGAGTGCTAATATTTTGCATGGAAAACCACACAAAAAATTGCTGGGTGAATTGCAAAATGCAGCTTGTGGGAAATGCTCTTCAAAAGAAGTAAAATGTGCTGATTGCTGAAAGAATAGAACAAAATAAAATTATATACAAAGCAGATCAGTTTGATAAATTTTAAAACTAGTATATATTCTATTACTTATTATCTATCATTTGAAACCTAAAATAAGCTGTATAATATAATCTATCACTCAATAAGAGCCAGGGGCCAAAATTGGCACCTTCCGTCTTTCTATGTATAAGGCAACTTCCTGTCTTTCTGGTGTTAATTTTGGTAATGTTTGCCACTTTATATTAATAACTGCATATGTGTGCATTTAATACATGGTGTGAAGTTCACCAGAGCAATAGAAATAAACTGTTTTGTAACTGAAATATTATGAATTTACACACATAAATCTGTGGCATTACCTAAAGAGTAAAAAGGACATATCAAAGTTGCTAAAGAAACTTAGAAAACATTTACTTTTTATTGGAAAATGACAATATATTGGAGAAACAAAATTGTTGATTGAAAGATCATGATTTATGATAAAAATTTAAGGATGATAAAAATTTAAGGTATGTAGTTGAATTTACGTCGCACTGGAGCAACCCATCAGGCTATTGGCAGTTGCCCAGGAACAATTTTGAAGGGAAAGATTCTAGAATATCTTGCAATTTTGAACCACGATCAGATTGATGAGATCAATACCTGAGCTGGAATCCCACTCTCCACATCACGCCAATGTGAGGACAATTGAGGCCACCAGATTTAATGTGCACCAGCCCTTACATACATGATCTTTGGTTGGATCAAGAATTTCGAAATCGAAACATTTCGGTTAAAAATATGAAGGAAATTAAATTTGTAGTTTTAATTTTCTGCTTGAAGAACAAGATTATGCATTGACACGTAATCAAATCTAATAAATTTTACTTAGAAGTGACAGACTCAAAAAAAGGAAAACTAAATTAAAATTTAAAACAAAAATTAAAAGTGATAGCAGTTAATATTTTACATAGGAATTTTTTCATAATTACAACCCAATTAATGGTTACAAGGAAAAATAACAATTGTTAAGAATTATTAATTGATTGTTGCTGCAGATTTTCTTAAATAAAATTTAGAAATAAATTTGCAATATATGACCTGGTTTTACGATGAGAAATGCCATCTTCTACACAGGACACTGTTGTTTTTTGATCGCCAACATCAACTACACATGCATAGTTAACACCAGCTCCAAATGTTGCACAAACAGATTCCTAAAATGGTTTAATTAGCATACCTTTTAATCACTGCAGAATTAAATTGTAAGTTTTCAACATTAAATAAAAATATTAGATAATTTTGTTGAACAAATATATCATTTCAGGAAACTGGATAAAATTATTATTCTAGAAGGTTTTTCACCAAAATATAAAGTATGTGTAAACTCACAGAATAGTGAATTAAATCAAAATTAGAGCAATGATTTGTTTTATTAAAGACTGAATATCAGATTAGATTACAACCTTTTCTATAAAAATGTGGCATGTAAGAAAAGAACTTTGGTGTATTAATTCAACATTACTAACTATTGCAAGTGCTTTTAAAATCTTCAATAAAAAAAAATTTCAGTGTATATTTGTCTTTAATGCATACCACTCATTATATAAATTTAATAATTTAGAAACATTGCAATTGAAAACATTTCACAAAAAAATGAAATTTAATAGTAGATTTCGATTCCAGTACCTGTCCAAATTTTACTTAACTCGGATGTCAGATAAAAAAATTAAGTCAAATTTAAAAAAAATTATGTTAACTAAAGGTTAAAATTCAATTAAAAATATATTTAAATTAAAGGAACTATACAATTTAAATATATAGTATTTAAATTGTTATATTTATTATATAATTTATATTATTATATTAATATTGAGACTACTTCATTTTAATGTTAGAAAATAAGATTGGATTATAGCAGAATCTGAATAAAATGACAGTTCTTTACCAGATGGACAAAGCAACTCATGAAGCCCAAGCGGTTTAGTAGTAAATTGACCATCTCCTTAACATGTTCACGTTTATAAACATCAGATATCACTAAAACTGCTCTGTAGGACTTAAAAAAGGAATTAAAACATTAACAAGCAAATCATGAAAGAAATTATCCATATTTAGAAAAACAGTACACACAAAAATGACTTAAAATAGTTATAAACTTGAAAAAATTATGTCTATGAATATTGCACAATATCCTGAATATTCAAATTATCAGCTGGCAAAGTATGTATAGTTAGTTAATAGTTAAGAAGTTATTTTAAGTGCCTTAAGGTTGGTTGGCTGTTTTGGGTTTTATGGACCAAGGGCCAT
Organism: Meta bourneti; assembly: GCA_933210815.1. Classification (NCBI taxonomy): domain Eukaryota; kingdom Metazoa; phylum Arthropoda; class Arachnida; order Araneae; family Tetragnathidae; genus Meta; species Meta bourneti. Next base: position 23,264,420 of record OW119924.1, on the reverse strand, counting down.
ATTTAGCCAAACTGCGCAAAACACAGGACAGACGACGTCAAGTAATCAACAAGGGAGGAAAAAAGCAAAAAGTAGGGTAGGTGAGGGTAAAAACAAGGAAGACAGATCACTAGGGTACCTTGGGGTTATGATACCCATTTGTACTTAAAGAAAGTAAACTGCTGAGAGTTAATTTCTTTAGGAAAGTTTTACAACAAATTTAAACTCATAATATGAATTGAAAATTGATTTTTTATTATAGTATTAAATCTGTATAATTAACATTTTTTTTTAAAAGAGCCCAACTCATCAGTAAATTATAATTCAATTTTTAAGACATTCTGACAGTACTTTGTTTATTTTGTTGAATACACTCCTATTATTAATCTTCACTGATGATAAACATTGACAACAAATTATAAAGCTTGACCTATTATAAATTTCACAACAGCAAATAGTCCTTAAAACTAGACAGGTAGATAAATTGTTAGCTATACTGAATACAATATCTATTCCTATATGGAAACACTACTTCTTATTGTATAATTAAAATATATTTCAGAGTTTCTTCAAATCAAATCTATCTACAATATTTCTTGGAACATATTTGCAAAACTACTACAGAACTTAGTCACATTTCCTATTGAATAAAAAGTAGTGCTTTTTAGATATGCATATTGAGTAGATGCACAAGAAATAAATATATTTAAAATACATTAATAAAATAAATATTTAAGTTAAAGAAATAAGCTGATTTCTAGAATCGAAAGTACTTTTAAATCACTAGGATTAATATCCAAATATTTCTTAATGGCTGTACTCCATATTGCTTCCAGGTCTGATAAAACTGATGTTATGGAACCTCCAACTCCTGGGTGTGTATTTAATTGTCCTCTCCTGATTGGCCAATGAACATTGAAATTTGATTTTGGATTCAGGTACAACACCTAAAAATACAAAAGAAAACATTAAATTTTGAAATTTATGTTATTGTGTCCACTTGGAATTGACATCTTACAGTGAACATATAAAATATGCACTAAACAAACAATTTGTATCTCCATCATTTTAAAATTCTAAATCTTTGAAATTTTAAACATTAAGGTTCAAACAAAATATCACTCTTCGTTACTGTGCTTCTTTCAGAGATGTGGTTAGTGATTTTCCCAACTATTATCACTTAATTTATTGAACTGATTATATGAATAGAAATGTGTGAGTAAACAAACAAAATCTTGTCCAGTTCCAAGCATAGCAAAGGCAAGAAATGTAGTAGTATTGAAACATACAGATCAAGATTGATACCAGTCATAGTATTGCAACTCCTCTCTGCATAAGCTGTTACAAGTTTTTAAACCAGTAACAAAAATGAAATAGAGAACTTAGATAATAAATTATGTTATCGTTTTGCTGTCTTAGAAATTTTTGATAAGGAAATACTATTTCTTTAGATCATTTATCTGAATATATGATATGCCAGTGATTAAACGATTTTTATAAACAATTACAAACACTGTTTAAACTATTATTATATTCTAGGTTTTCTTAATTAGTGAAGGTTTATAGGTACTTGATAACCAACATTTAAGTAAAAAGTAATTGACTATAAATTATTTTACGATTATAGATTTTTACAATTTAAGTATGAAAACAAGTTGCAAAATTAACAGTTGTATTTCATCTGAATAATAAAAACAGAAAATGAGCAGTTTGATACGAAAAATGATAGTTTTACAAGTATTGTGAGTGAAATAAACACACTACATAAACGATCTCTGAGGCCAATATTTTTATCTGAGCAGTCAAACATTTTACATTGTAAGCTTTATTAGTAAAACAATACAAATAATTCAATAAGAGTATTAAAGTATTCTGTAACAGTTCCTAGAATTGGTAGAGAAATTTAAAGTTTCTTTAATTCTCTATACAACAATAAGTTATATAAAATGTATGGAAACCCAGTTTTGCAAAGACACAAAATTTTAACAGATACATATCGAAACAGGAGATTGTTGTAGTAGCCTGATTTTTCATTAAAAATAATTTGTTTTTAATTAAAAAATTGATACAATGAAATGAGGTAATATAATTTCCAGTAGATGGCACTACAAATGCCAGATGCGATCAATTGAAGTGATATCACTCAGAACTATCAGCAAAACCAAAAATCGTACCACCATAATACAACAAACATTATCAATGCTCACTTGGAATTGAAAAATGTAAGTAAAAAAGTTTTTATGCATTCAAGTGGTAATCTGTTTTCAGGTAAACTACATGCATTCATTTTACTATATTCTAATAAATTTTTGGTTATAGAAATTATATTATTTTTGCCTTTTAATTAGAGAAATTATACTGTTTTTCAAACTAATACAGGCTTGAGAGTTTTTATTCATGTGTGACTGCCTCAAATAGTACTGGGTACTTTAACTATTGGCTAAAATAACTTAAAAGCTCCATTTTTAGCAATTAATCGAAATCCAAACTATGGTGTACTGTTATCTTTACCTCAACCTGTATGAGCGAATAGTATTTATATAGAGTTTAAAATTCATAGTATAGAATAGTGTAAAATTGTATAAAATACTTTGGGATCAGTGGAAATTTTATTAAAAATTAGAGGTCATTTACCTCATCTCCAATAATGAATTCTTGTTCATCTCCAATATCAGTCCAGGAAACATCACTTTTCCCAGGAACAATCTGTGGTTTAACTGTCTTGTTATGATCTGTAACCTACATATTAGAATAAGCATATTAATCCAAATGGATGTTTCATAAGTATTAAAAACATCAATGTCAATATAGTATATAATCCCATAAAATATTTAATTAAAACAAATTTTAAATGATTATTAATAAATGAACAATAGTAAAATCAAATTTAATTAAATGTAGGTTAATTTCAATGCTTGTCAACATCTCAAATATTTTAAATTAATATTTACAGCACATGGCACCAGCACAAATAATTGTAATATTCCATGAAAACTTAAAAAAAAAATGGAAAGAAACTTTATACTTATATAGTTTTAGAACTAGTGTAAGAACTTTATTTGTTTTTATGTGGTTTAGGAATAATAAAAAATATTCAGATCTATGCAAGCAAGCATAGTAGATTAACAGAAAATATGCAAACCCTTTGTATGTACATGTATAGTATATATATTTGTACATTTGAAATATGCACCTCATTGAAAGCGAACACTATAATGTATTTACTTACATAATAAAAATAAGTGAGGCATAACATAGTTCAGTGAACATTTGTTTAAAATGTAACTCTATGGTAAAAAGAAATTTATATTCTTTAATGTAGTGTTTTTTTACCAAAAATATAGGTTACAGAGTTTTAAAACTTCCAGTCTAATGAACAGAATAATTAATGCACTCTGTGTGTAGGAAAACATATTTTGACATTTGTGTATTTATCTAAAGGAGTATTTGAGTTATTAATTCTTGAAATATGTATATAGGATATCTGCCTACATAACAACATTAAAAGTCCATAAATGTATTCAGAATTCTAACACGTGGAAAACATTTAACATTCCATAACTAAACATAAATTGGAAATACTAATAAAAATTAAAGTCAATATTTTCAGAATTGCTAAAATTAAATACCCCTTCATTCTGTACTGCATGTTCATTTAAAATAATACAGTTCACATATCATTGGATAAAAATATTACAAAATGCAATATTGAAGTTCCATAAAATATATATATATATTTTACAGAAGACAACACAATGTCATGTCCTTTGCAAAAAATAGTTTTAACTTAGATAGTTGATTGCCTTTAGATAATAAACAGAAAAGTAAGTTTTTGATGACTGAAGAATCAGTTTTAATTCTTTCAAATGTTAATATATTTCCTAAGTTAAAACACAGTTTCTATTTACTTTTCTTCTGATGAACGTTTGTATTTGTGAAAGTAGAGGAATTCTCACACACTAGTCTTTCTTTGAAATTGGCAGTTGAAAGTCATTTGCTTAAAGCAGTCATCTTAACCACCCTTTTCCCATAAACTGAACTCTGCCTCTTTCCCCAAGGGCATGAGAAATCCCTCAAGGATACCCATACAAACATTGTCACATTAGACAAGAGGAGGTCAAGGCTAATCTGGACTCCAAAGAAAATCCTAAATGACCTCAATTCCAAACCACTCTTAAGATTATTATGACATCTTGGAGACAAAATTGTGGCATTGTACCCAAAAGAAATTCTGGCAAAAGCGAAAATAAAGGTTATACTTATTGAAGAGACCAGGTATACTATTGGCAGCAACGTGTTCAACTGATCTTCAGGTGTCAGACAAGAAATGAAAACCTTTTTCACATCATTATTCTTTTAAGTTCTATGTCACACAAAAGATCCAGTGTTGCTGTTTGTGTAAATTGGTGAAGGGAAGAACAATGAGTCAAAGTCTGTGAGGATTGGTGTCATCTATAGGAATATTTAAATATATTTGTATTGTTGCGCTTTTTGCTACCAAGTCTGTTTTCTTGTTTCCATAGATGCCAACATGTCCAGGGATTCAACAAAAAATCTTAATAGTTTGCTCTTTTAGTATAAACAATCTCTATAGCATTAAGTATGAGTGCATGGCTTTAAATATTAAAATTTGTCAATGCATCTATGCAGCTCTTAGAGTCAGAGTATATGATCTATTTTTATCATTAGATGTCTTTGTCAAGGCTAAAATTATTGCATATATCTCTGATCTAAAAATATAACAAAAGGTATGCTTCTAGAAATGACTGCATTTTCAAAAACAGTTGCAGCACCAGTATATGTTTTATTCTTTGATTCATATGTATAAACTGAGCTGCAAGATGAAAATCTTTGTCTGTGAAAATAAAATTGCTGTTGATAAATGTAGCCTGGTGAAAATGATTTGGTCCATTGCGTAAAATCATGAATAAAAGTTAAATTTTGATCATTCCCAGGTGGAGGTTCATTTTCTTTATGAAACATATCTAAGTTGTTAACATTTAATGATGCTATTATGTGTCATATACTAAAACCAAAGGAAAATATAAACAAGGATTTTAATAAATAGTAATTTCCCAATTTAGGATTAGTTATTTTCATTAATTAAGTAATGGATGGGCAGGATTAAATTTGGTTCCCCTAGCATGACATAGACATTGGATGGGTGATGTACGAAAGGCTCCAATTGATATTCTGAGACCCTGATGATGAAAAGTGCCCAGAGCCTGAATAGCACACCTAGTGGCAGATCAATATGCAATACAGCCATAATCAAGCTTCAATCAGACAAGTACTTTATATATTTTTAACAGTGAAATCAAGTCAGTTCCCCAAATTGTATTTAATACAATTTAAAAAATATTTAATGCCTGGTTGCATTTTGTTTAAGTAAATTAATATGTGGTTGGAAGGTCAACCTTGTTTCAAAAGTTATGCCTAAAAGCTTTGTGTGCAGAACAGGAATAGCAGTAGTTTGATAAAATTTTTGGGCAGGAACTAAATCGTGCATTCAAGTAAAATGAAAAAACTTTTTGTGAAGAGAAGATGAATCTATTTTTATTTGCCCTTCAACTTATCTTTCTAATAGCTGTTCAATAAATGCTATACTTATTCCCAAATAAAATATCTGGAAATTGTCCACAAATAAGAGTTCCCAGTAGATATGCAGTAGTCCAATAATACCATTTATATATTACCCTTTTTATATCACTCCCCTCGGTATATCCCACTTTTTCTTGTTTCCTAGGAAAAATGATGTGAGAGGTGACTGTTTCTTTAATACTAAAAGAAAATATATTGAGATTAATAAATTTACTAGTTATAAGTGTTGATGATACACCCAAATATGAATATTTTGATTTTTCATCCAAATTTTTTAATATAATTATCTTAAGCATTATGTCATTCATTATCTTAATAACTTCTGTGAAATCAATCGAGTACTTAATATTTGTATTGAATCATTATTTTATGCTATTAAATAATTAGATTTGTCGAATTGTGTTGTCACATTCTGATAAAATAGATGCTTCTTTACCAAGTGAATATCTTAAGGATAATTTAACGTTTTTATTTTTAAAAAGATATTTTTTAAACATCAAACTGAAGATGTAAATATTTTACAAATTCCTATATTCTAGAAACATCAACTAAATTGCAAGTCGCCAATCTTCATAGAACAAAGAATAAGACTATTTGGCCACTTGTTTAAGTTTGCTTACCATTTAACATTTCACAAAAATACCTAAATTCTTTATACCACTTCAGTTTGAAAATCATTAAATAGATATTAAGATATTATCAGCTTTACCAAGTGAATATCTTTGGAAACAAATCACAACTTTTGGAAATTCTAAAATAAAAGGCTGTCTACAGGAATTATCATTAATAGAACACATTAAAGTGAAAACATGAAAAGTCGTTTACTCACAGACAATATTGTTCATCACACTTGCTTTATGGTGCTACCTGCTCATACAATATAACAATAACTGTTTGACTCTTATTAAAAATGAAATTGGTGTTTGATGCAACATCAGAATTTAAAATATAACAGTAAAATAGTCAAAATTAATTTATAGGTAACCCTATTAGTAAACAAAAAAATAATTTTAAAGCACTACATGTCAGACATTTTTTTAAAATTCCATGTGAAAATTAAAAAGAAACCACGTTCTTACAATGTTTGGAGATACTGAATACCTCAGCCTTCCTTCTCTGGTCAAACAAGATGATAAAACAGTGCTAATAGCATTTTGGATTTCATTTAGAGAAGCAACTAATTCAGAAGACTAAAAGAGAACAATAACATCAGAAAAATGTTGATACAATAATCCAGTGAAGTAACAAAGTTTTTGAAATAAAATAATAAAAACATTTTATATATAAAAGGCAACCTTAAATCCTGTTTTCCCTTTGCTATCAAATTAAAGAACTTATGGACTAACCTACTCTTTGTAAAATAGAAAATGAACTTGCAATCACAGGAAACACATCATGGCCAGATAGATGGCAGCATATTTTAACATATACGTACATAATGATAATATTAGATTAGCCTGATCACTGGGATAAACATGAGTAAATCACTCCTCTATTGTAATCAATATACCATGACATGTAGAAACTGGACAATCATAAAAAAGAATACTCTCTAACACAATATTCATATTTTTCAAAGTGCTAGGTTCTGATGTAAGAAATAAAATCACTTATAAAAATTCAGATATTTTAAATGCATGAAAAATTTTACATAGAAGGAATAAGATGGTTGGTTACTTTTTTAATGATGTAAAGGACAGATATGGCAAAGCAGTGCTTTTTTTATTGCAAAAGTGGTAGATATATTGAGTTAACATATATTCTGACTTGTTTGCTTGATCTTAAGGATCCACTTATAAACCATTGTCAAATAATGACATACATACATACAAGGAAAGTGTTGTAAATAATTAAGAAGAATCAACTAGCAGTACAAGTCACATGCTGACTAGACTGACACCCAAATGCTTAAAGTTGTAGAATTGTTCATTTTTTCTAAGACAGGGTGAGGTGTTGTATATAATTGAAAAGACAATACTAGTAGTATGAGTCACGAAGCTGCTTTTGAAGCCTATGAGTTATTTAAATTAAAATTGATATTGTGGCGAACTTAGCCACCACTACAAAAATTAACTTACGATACAATAGTATATATAGCAGTGTGACCCAACTCCATCATGAAGTATTTTTGGTAGACAAAGTTGCACTTTTTCACACGAGCTCACTAAATTGATGACTCGGACGTGATTTGAACATGCAAACTTCATAAACTTCGATGGATGGTCCACGATGAGTAGTTGAATTGCCAATGCGATGCTAAACACTTTCAACAATTGTCTGAGTCTCTGTGATAGCAGACACTGCTCATTTTCCTATCACATCTTCACTCCATTTGCTGCTACTCAGCTTTCCCTTCCGAAGGTGACTCACATTCAGCTGCTAAAGGTAACACAGAACAATTAGAATCGCAATCTTAAAATTGCTTGACCACTCATGCGAAAGTACACCCATGATCTTAATACAGTTCTCGCCCTCCCAAGCAAATTGCAATCATTCAACTAGTGGTGGCATCTATTGAATTTGGCTACCACTAAATTTTGGAGGAGTATTGTGGCGAACTTAACCACCACTACAAAAATTAACTTATGATACAATAGTATATATAGCAGTGTAACCCAACTCCACCATGAAGTACTTTTTGGTAGACAAAGTTGCACCATTTCACACGAGCTCACGAACACAGTCCAGCAATTGGATTCTAGGTGTAAATATGGAATTTAATAAATATCTTACTGCTTTTTGAGATTCTGAATCCATTTCTTTGCTTAAATCCCTCAACAGATATCCCAGAAAGTTTAACTGGCACAGAAGAAATAGAGCTGCTTTCAAACAGGAATCGAACCTGCATTGAATATAGCTCACAGGTGGCTAGTGCAGCATGTGAACCCACTGAGCCATGGCAGCCCCAGAACTGAAATGAAAGTAAGTCAACTCTAAAATGTATCATTACCATGCTAATTAGTGGTACTAAGAGTGGATCCTTATGAATTGGTAAAGGACCTAACTTGTTACGTCTTGCAATCACATGAGGAAGAATTCGAGGAAAGGCTTCAGATGCTCTACCAAAACGTAGGTACATTGAACCAGGATGAATTACTATAACTGAAGTTGGCTGAATAGGCTGAAAATAATAGAATAAGATAATGTAATTTTATTAATTAAATTCTGAGCAAATTAAAGTAATAACAAATACCTGAACAAAGCATGAAGATACAAGAAATTTAATCATTGAAACAATTAATTCAAATTAATAGTTTAAAATATAACACAATAATCTATCTAAATAAACACTTCTATACTAACACCATCATTAGAACAGATAGGGCATAGTATATTAAAATATTTTTGACAGATGAAACTTCAAATTACAATTCATATATATAATATGGAAAAAAATTTTTCTTTCATCTTGATCTATTTATATAAATTATGTTGTACCTTTTCAGTTTCCTTTGAAAGAAACACTTCAAAACTATACTAAATATTTTCTTACAGTAAAAATTGTTGATGTACAGGTAACCCCCGTATAACACGGCACTTCTATAGCACGGATTCACTCTAACACGGTTCGAGAATTGGGAACATCCCCGTATAACACGGTGCTTTTATGGAATGATTGGAACAACGATGCAAAAAAGACGGGCATTATGAAAGTTTAATTTAAATGGTGTAGCATGTGAATATTCTAAGATCTACACGCGTGAATATTATCTCGAGATAAATTAAATAGAAAGTAACTTAGCTTAGAAGAGACATGGTGTCTCTTGGGGATCCCCGCTCGTCATCAAAAAGAAAAAATGGTAAGAATGCTTAACGCGTTTCTTCTCACAAAACTGCAAGGTCATTGGACTGAGGTGAAAAAAAAAAAGCGTGTTCTTCCTCTCCACGCTTTTTATCAGTTTTTCAGGGGGTCGCAAATCAGGGGAGATGGTCTTGTCAATCAAGGGAGCTGGACTTCCTGATTCGCTGTTTTTAAACTAGCTCATCTGTAATTTGTAACACGGACACACATGACATGCCATGACGTAACTTTCTGGAATATTTTTAGCATAGTTAATGAGCGTCACTGGAGCGAGGGAGAAAACGGAATTGAGAAATAAAGGACTTAAAAATAAATGGCATCACTGATCTCATAGCTGTCACTGAGAGGATGAGGATATCTTGCCAAAAAGAAAACACCCTCGGTTAATAGTACTTAGTGATGACGAAGAAAACATTGTTTAATTCATATTAATATGTATTACTTAAGAAAATTTTTAAGTATGAAAATATAATAGCATGTTTTTTAATTTTTGGAACCTAACCCCCTTTTCGTACTAGTTCTTTGTTTCGTATAACACGGATTCGCATAACACGGCAATTTTTTGGAACGTAACTCCTGTGTTATACGGGGGTTACCTGTATTTAAATGCAAAACAAAACCAAGCATCTTGTTAGCATTTCCGATTGATATGAATGATAGTGTTTGTCTTTGCTATTTAAAGATTCTTAACATGAATAATTCTTGACTGCATAGTTCAGGAATTGCCATACATAATATGTACAATTTTTATGACAATTGTGACACAGATAAGGAAAGATTATCCATCCATTTGCCTTGAAACTTCAAGTTAGATTTGGCATTTCAGAAAAAATGCAAGAGCATCATTTATTTTTTTAAACATAGGCTTGAGTTGGCATTCTTTTGGATTGGACATAGTTAGTTTTTTATATTTATAAACTTTCTTTTTTTGTTCTGTAGAAAGCTGTCCTATAGCTTCTGCGTCTTTGAATTGAGCGAAGAATAAACTGCAAATTAAGTTCTCCACGAGGGAATGCCAATGGTAAACGACAACTTTGTAGTCAATTAGCTCATTGCAATGTTTCCCAACACTTCATCTATGAACCATAATATAATATTGAAATAAAATATTGAAAATTTTTGAAAATATACTTCTATAGTAGCTTCTGGAAGAACAGGAATAGGAACAACCGGCTTTTTTTGGATGATAGGAGCCATGTTTATTGTTTACAATGTCAACAATTGGTTTATTGCTCTATCATTTCATATGTTTTTCCTACCGCTCTTTACAGTCATTCGCAATATAGCACTCTAATATGACGGAAGGCCATTCACTCTAAAATTGGGCTGTTTTGAACCATTTTCCTCATAAAACCTGAGAAATAATTAATTGAGCTAGAATTTATCATGATTTTATATCAAATCAGAAATAAAGTAATGCTAGATTAGTATGAAACTTTCTTCAAAGAGACTGTTCCGTTATTATTTTTGAAAACAAACCACGAAAGTTATTTTGTTTTGGTTTCATTCAATTCTATACTCTGTAATTAAATTATGATAAAATTTATTGTTAAATATATTTCTATTTTTAGGATAAAAACATTTTCAAATCTTGCAAAAAGAGATAAAATTTGTCAATTCCATCGACAAAAAACAATCAAAACGAAGAAAATATATTGGGCATTTGCATTTCAATGCATTATTTTGAAAATGCATTGTATTGTGTCGCCATCTCTAATGCAGATCTTTTGATGGTACTTGAGGGAAAGTCTTTTTGACACGAATAGAGTCTATGTAACACCGCATGCAAAATTCGGTTTTGATATCGACTTGGTTCCGAGATTACAAATATATGGGCGACAGACATTTTCTGTATGCTGTAGTAGTCTCCGTGAAGTGTTTGTCAAAACAAATCTCAGAATTTTAAGCTGATCTAGTCACAAATTTCATCGAAGAGTAGAAAATTCTTAGCGCAAGTTTCCATAGCATTCTTGGAATACAGGTACCACTTACAGTGTTATTTTTATTCTTAATTTCCGTCGAGCAATATGTGAACGTAGTCGTATAAAATATCGTTGTATTATTTATAATATCTTAGTTTTAAAACACAAGATCTTGTTTTTCAATTATCATATTACATACCCCGATTGTATGAGAAAAGTATTTCCCAGTTGTATTTTAACAGTTTACTGGATCTGGTTTAAGGTGTGCTTGACCTTAAAAACAATAAATAAAACCAGCATTGTTCTAGTTCATCTACTTAAGAAGTTAAGTCAGTAGTGATCTATTTAAAAAAAATATTCAGCTTGATGCTAGAAGAATTTACAGGAAGAATGATGTTATATTAAAACAAAATTCAAGAATACGTTACGTTAATTCCTCGCCAACTGCGATGCAATGCTTAACACAATTATGATTAATTTGTTGTAAGAATTTTTAAAATATTTATCAACTCAGATTTGTTTACTTTGATTAAAGATAAAGAGAAATATTGAGTAAAAGCAGTTATTTTCAGACATTGAATTAATTTTCAATGTGTTACAATGTTTTTGATTGAAACATTTAAAATTGTTCTAGAGTATGTTGGTCTATTCTAAGTAAAATGTATTTTCAATGCTCAATGTATTTAACGCAACGAATAATAATTTAGATATAGTTGAAATTTGTTCAACATTAAACAATATGGAAACAAATGATGTACCTACACAAAAAGATATACAATTAAGTGAAATTTACATTTAAACATTTATTTTACTTTTAAAAGATGACATGTCAAAAAGTAAAATAAGTTCTGAAAACATTTTAACTACATAGCAAAATTAGCTCAAGTGCTTTTTCTACTTGTCAAGTTTTAAGTGTGCAGTAATCAATAATATGTAACTCAGAAAACAATAAAAAGGGAGGGGCTAATGAAATTGAAACTTTGTAAAATGGGAAAGAATTAGCCTTGAATTTCAATATTATACATAAACATTTGTCTAATATAACCTTTAGTATTTAGTTTTTAAATGAAAATTTTAAGTAATTCATTGTTATTAATAATCACATCAGAGTTGTATGAGAACTCAGATATTTTCTTACATCCTTGATATGAGGGATTTTTAATACCCTTTATTATAAAATTCTAGTTAGTGCATTTTTTTATTCAAGAATTAGTTCTGAAGACGGAAACATTTATTAGGAAACATACATAACACTGAATTATAATTTTTTATTCTACTTTAAAAATATCTATTCATTAAGCACCACCTTTTTGACTTGTAACTGTCATAAGTTTTTCATGTTGTCAACTTTACTATAAACTAAGTTGTCACATTCTTTGAAATATTTAACTGCTGATAGTTGAAATTATATCTAGCAGATTTTCTAATGTTTATTCTCTTTGGATGACAGTTAAATGGTTATGGCAAAAAGAAAATATATTGAGCATTCCTTACTGTAACAGTTCTTCAGTTAATATTCTTTTAACATAAGAAATTGAAAAATTATATTTTATTTCTAATGATTCTTTTCCCCGTATGTTTATAAAATAGTACTTGTTTTGTAATATCTGGCGTGAAAGACAATAGAGAATCATTTACATAAATTTGTGACTTTAGCTACATTCTTAAGTTCTTAACCTTTAGACTGAGTGGTACAACAATCGTACCTTATTCGGGTAGCTGAATAAAATCACTAGTGTAAAGGTTAAAGAACCACATGAACAAAATATTTTTCTCATAGCAGATAATAGTTGAGATTCATAATGGGTATACAATAAAATTATTTTATCTTATTAAAAAATTGGTTTTGAACAATAAAAAATTAAATATTAGAATTGTTTTTGCCTAAATTATTCTGAACAGTGTACTTCAACAGTAACTTAATGACGTAGCCTTAAGAAGTATTTTCCTGAGATAATTTTAATCTGTATTCTCTATTGTGACAGTATTACTTTCGATTTTCACTTATAATAGGCATTTCATTATTAAATGACTAGCAGTTTTATATTTAGCTGTTTGTTTTATTTTGTATTATATTTAACTTTTAGAACTAATTTCTGTTGGAGAGCATGATTAACTTACATTAATAGTGCTATCAATTTAGTTATTCAACATCCTATATAATGACTTAATGAAAAAGTAATGTACAAAGCAAACAGTACTGTGCAATTTAACACTTCTAGTGTTTCATTTTCTCGGGAGCTTCATTTCTTTATTTGCTTACACTTGCCAACACAATAATTGCTAAGCAATCTTCATTTGTTTGCTGACTGAACCATACTTACTTCACTTGCTCTCAATGGGCTCTAGTATAAAACATTTAACAAATACTTCGTTAAATAAAAATTATCAATTTCAGAAATATAATGAAATAATAAAGCTAGAAACTTAACATTTAGGACTTAAAATATACTGATTGTTTACCTAGAAATTGGTATGACCTGATCGTAAGAGAAACTTATGGAGGTAAAAGGCATAGAAACTTTCCATTCCCTGATGTTTTGTTGATAACTTTTTGTTAATTGTTACCTATATCTTAAATTTATTAAAACATCAGTTATTTCGGAAATAATTAAATTTCTATGATCTTATTTTTACATTTCACAGCTTTCCTTTAGGGATACATTTCCTAGTTTTCCAAGTTTACTATGGCTTTGTTAATTATGAATTATTTAAAATATGAATTTGAAACTGCTTATCTCATTTGTTTTAAAATCTGGGGAAAGTTTGTTTTCCTCTTTGGCAGATTTAATTCGCGAGCATGTTCTGTGATACTTGATCTTTATATAACAAATACACACAACAGGCCTTTTCTTCACCATGTAAGAGAAAAATAAGTTAATATTATCCAACTATGCTTTTAATTTATTTTAAGTTTGCTGACCATGTAAGCTTGGTACATTTTGAGAAAATTCACTTCACATGAGTGTTTGAATTTGTAAAAGATTTGAGATGATATGATGAACATTTCAATTGAATGCTCTAATTTTCTGTTTTCTGCAAAATAATTATTTAAACCCTACCTTGACAAGCATCTACATCTACACATTAGAACATTGACTACATTTCACATCTATAAGATTTCTGTTAGAAACTATTTTGTGAGGTTTCATTTACTACTCCATTTTGTTTGTCATTTTTCTCCCAGTTGCTATTCTTAACTTCATACTTCAATTGATTAAAACTTGGCTTTTTGGTATTTCTATGAATACTAATATAAAACTGGATGAGTTTCTCTTGGTATGCTAGCATAATGGGCTACACACATGTATGCATAAGGCAGACTCACATACAAATATATATACAGGGTGAGTCTAAATTGTTTTTACAAAATAAGAGGGGTGATAGTACCCATCCAGACAAGCAATAATTGCCATGGAACATAGGGTCGCATTACACTCTGAGAGGCAGAAAACAGTAAAGTCGAAACGCGTCGAGCATGAACAAGTCATCGCCTCTGACGTCGTTTTGTACCTGCCTACATAGCACATCTCCTAAGCAAGATGGCCACATATCCCGCATGATGGATCAGACATGGCGGACCTGTGGCTTGGCCTCCTCGCTCACCAGACCTCAACCCACTGGACTTTTTCTTCTGGGGGCACATGAAATCTTTAGTGTACCAGGCACCTGTGGACTCGGCTGAAGATCTCGTAGCAAGAATTGGTGTTGCCGCAGACAAAATTAACACAACACCAGGAATCTTCGACAGGGTACGCCAGTCATTCCTTAGCCGGTGTGAAGTGTGCAACGACACGCGTGGCCGCCACTTTGAGCACTTGCTGTGAGTTTTTCTCTGATCAATGAATCAGATTGTGCAACTTTTGGTATCGTTCATTCGCTTTCCCAACACTGTTGTAAGTTCATGTTGAAATTCTAATTTTACTCTTTTCTTCCTCAGAGTGGAATGCGACCCTATATTCCATGGTAATTATTGCTCGTCTGGATGGGTACTATCACCCCTCTTATTTTGTAAACACAATTTAGACTCACCCTGTATATACAAATGATAGATTACACTTTTTACAGTGTGTGCTCTTGATCTCAAGGATTCACTTATAAATTGTAATTAAGTAATGGACATACAAGAAATTTTTGCTGACACGGAAGAAAGAAGTGCACCCAGAGAAAGTTACGAGACTTGAACTTCCACCTACAGTGTGCAGGCTGCTAACTTAGTGAGTCACTGAGGACTCGGCATGTAAATATATGTACAAATATATACAGAGCATACATATAAATGATCCTAATAAATACACACAAATGTACATGTTTTGGGATACAAACATAAACATCGTATAAACACATGCACATGCATCTCTTAAGCACATGCATAAACATTTCATGAATACATATTATGAAATACTTTAGTTCTTTAAAGAATAAGAAATGCTTTGAGGTCTATGATTGTAAGGTTTTCTTAATTTTGTTTAAATGATACATTTTTTGAAAATGTGAAATCTACTTGAATACATATGCGAATATTCTAATGCGATTGATGGACATGAACACACCTTATAAATTCAATTGTGGAGTCTCCCATATAACCAACCCAAAGGCTTTAGATTTTAAAACCCTCACTATATATAGAATTATGAAAATATTTTTAGAAGATACTGATATGAAAATTTCTCGTAACTTTAATTGAGCTTTCTGCTTTTTAAAGTTGTCCTTATATATAAAAATAAAAGTGCATGCAATATTTAAGATCAGATATTTATATTTGTAAAGATAAAATAAGAGTACTACGTACTGAAAC
This sequence comes from Meta bourneti, assembly GCA_933210815.1. Taxonomy (NCBI): domain Eukaryota; kingdom Metazoa; phylum Arthropoda; class Arachnida; order Araneae; family Tetragnathidae; genus Meta; species Meta bourneti. The sequence goes on along the minus strand of OW119924.1, from coordinate 23,248,318 downwards.
ACAGAATACTTGTAATAAAGTTACATGCTATGTAACTTTATGTTACAAATGTTGGTGACATTCCCATCCAATTGACAAGAAATTAGATTTTAGGATATTAAATAAAATACTAATTTCTGTGTAATTTTGTTTGCAAACTGCTATACGAAATACTAAATTTGGATGCAATTTTTTCTTTAAACTTTTATCAACTTCTAATTTTTTAAAACCATGATTGACATTTTCTTTTGGACACATGGTTAGAGTGTGGTAATAAATTAATGTTCACAATACCAATGAATTACTGATGAAAATTTTGAATACAGGTTCTTTAAGTTTACATTATCTTTTGTGGAAAGACACTGACAACATGGTTCTAGGAATAACGTATGGTACTAGTTCTATACTGCTACTACACTATGTGTAATAAAAATTTCAAAACATGCAAGAGTAATGTTATAAATACTGTAAAATAATATACCAATAGTTAGTTTATAGTTATTTAATTAATTTTTGGGGCTTCTTGAAATTATAAAATAAAGCATATGCAGACTTACATAAGACCATTACGCTCTTCATTTTTAATCTTGATTTTGGGAATAAAATATTTTGATATATGGTACATAGGTTATAAAACATTAAAACTTCATGATAAGTTCTGAAACAGTAAAACCACAGTTCTAAAATAAATAAACAGTAAATATTTTACACTTTTATTAATCAAAATAGATTAAAATAAAAAAGCTGTTAAGTTGCAAAATTATAATATTAATGACATGAAGCTATACTTTAATCTTAATGTGAACAATGGAGCTGCTGTTTAGTAATTAGCAATGTTTGGTTTAATGTCTGGTAATTTCAATATTAAATCATTCTCAACTTCAAGTCTATTTCTAATCAATAAATACTGCAATCTCATGCTAATTATTTTAGGTTTTAGAACATAAAAGAATGTGAGAAAATGATGGAATATTTAATTTTTTCTTGGAAGTTCTATTTTGGCTTGTGTAATATTGCATGTTTTAACAGACCCCCTGAAACCTTGTCGCAGACCTCTGGGGGTCAGTGGAAAACCACTACAGTAGACTTGATGTTCTACCTTCCTTAGGTGGGACTGATGAACCTCAATCTCCCTAGTTTCCTTCACACAAACGGAATCCAGGTGAATCCATATAAATTCGAATCCCACCGAATTGGACTGACGTCTTCATACATTTCACGCCAACAGAAATCCTGGTCAATCTGCATCAACACTTATTCTTCAGTTGCACGTTAGGAAGCTTAGAAGTTGTGATTAACCCTCCCGGTGGTTGTCTTGAGGAGGTATCTCATCATTAGCAGATCATGATGGACGAGATATCTCGTCATTAGAAAAACTGACCAGATCTTGTTCTTGTCATCAACAAAACCCAGCAATATCTTAATGATATTTCTTGTCATTAGCAAAATTTGTCAGATCTTGATGGACGAGATATCTTGTCTAAACCACTTGGAGGGTTAATACATTATTTAAAGAATGCTGAACATGAAAATGTGAATAGGATATATCGACGGCATCCGTGAAGAAGTAGGTAAGTCACCAAGATACAAATTCGACTTACCTACTTTACGGTTGCCATCGATATGTTCATTAAATTAATCGTAGAGACTGGATGACAGAATACACTCTTGAAACATTTTTATAACATCTGATTTTTAAAATATGGGAATTCTTTTTGTATTTGAATGGGCAGAAGCTAAAACATGTTTTGTGGGAAGGAATTCTGTTCTTTAAAGAGAATAGACTCCAACGATGCACCATTTTAGAACCTCTCTTATTTCTACTGTAAACCCCAGTACCATGTTAGAAAATGGTTCTCAATACTTGATTATATTCCATCATGAAACCAATTTGTATGTTAAGTTTCTACTTTTAATAAAATTGTTCTTTTTTAATAAAATTGTTGTATAATGAAACCAATATGGTGTAGTATAATAAACTTTTGATTTAATTAAATGAAGTCAAATTTATTTTTGATTTATTTAAATGATATCAAACTGCATTTTGCTATTTCTAGATTTCTATGTTGTTTTATATTCAAGTATGCAAGAGCCATTTTTCATGTCATCTTGAATTTCACGTTTATTCATTTACAAATTTATACACTCCTTTTGATTCACATCTTTTTTTAATTGATTTTCTGCTGGCATTGTATTAAGACATAAACATAATGTGAAATTCGAAATCTTGGCACAGCTTGTCCACTTTTGAACCTTGTGCCATAAAACCCTAACATCCAATCGAAATCTCCTATGTTCATGTCCACAGCAGCTGCCCTCTGCTTATTCTAAAAAGAGAAAACAGCACTTGATATAAATCGGTAGGTTAAAACTACTTGATTTTCTTGTTTCCGATTTTAATGTTTTTCGGTCATCCGATTTTAATGTTTTTCTGTCATCCGATTTTAATGTTTTTTGGTCATCCGATTTTATCACCAGAAAAATCATCGGATTTCATCAGTCAAGAAATATAAAATCCTTTGCTTGAGATTATTTTAAAACTAACAACTTTTGTTCACAAAATTGGTGTTATTTCTTGAAATCATTGTCAGAAAAATCTTCAGAGGATCTTTGAAAAACTGAAGATGACTTTAGTAGACAGAGGACTGATATATTTCGATTTGTAGGTAACTAATTTAACACTTGGACTCCCGAATTTAACATGCTCAATCCTGGAAAGCTGACCAGATAAATGACTTGAAACTTGATATAGTTTCAAAATGCTGCATCAAAGTCCTGTGTTGCTGTTGGGGAATTTTAGTTTTTTTTTTGACAATTTGATATGAAGATGTCCTTTTAAGAACATGAATGTATAGCAGTTATTCCCTGTCGAATGGAATAACCCATTGTGTTGCTCCAGTGCGACGTTAATTTAATTACATAATAGCAAAATAAGCTATGAAAGAAGATGCGATGTTCTGGTTCGCGCGATATTCTGGTTCACCCCAGTGAAAGAGCGAACGGTAGAATATGAAAATAAAAACCAGCGATAAGAATAAACATTCCGATTCTTCACATTAAAGTGAAAACAAAATAGGTACATAATGATATTTTAAAAGAATGACCATTTTTTTGTACGTGTGTGTATCTTCGTTTTCCCGTTGGAATACAAGCTTTTTACATAAAAGTTGTAGTTCCATTTTATTCTTCACCAAATGACTACGCTAGCTACCCTTGGCCAGACCCAAATCTGTCTCCCATTGAGCATGTCTGGAATATGCTAGGCCGTCAATTGCATCCCCCCGAAATATAAGGGATCTGGAGCAACAGCTGCAGCAAATGCTGAATTCACTTAATTTGTCACAAGATAGCTTAAGGACTTCATTTCAGACTCCTTGCTACGTCGTATGTCGGCATGTACCACCGCCAGAGGAGCTTTAGAACTTACCTAAAATTCTACAATAACCGATTTTTTTTGTCAGTGTAGTTCATTCGATTATCAGTTGAAATGAACTAATGCATTTCAAATATTGAATTATGTGGCGTAAACTTACTCTTTTACAGTCTATCTTTGCATTTATTGAACCAAAAGAGTAATGATGCATTGAATTATATTTAAAGCCATGTGAAATTATCTATTGATCAAAATTCATATGTACATCTTTAATCACATGCAAACACAAGTTGACTCTTAATCGACAAAAATGAAAAAGTCAAAAGACAATCCAACTTTGTGGAAGGTACAACCGTTTCCTTTAATTCTTTGATCTTAGTGTTTAGAATTGAATAGAAATCAAAAGAAAATTGTTACAGCAATGAATTTATGACTTGAATTATATTGACGCGACCTCATCCTTTATGTAAAACTAGAATTCCTTCTCACACGGGGAAAATAGATAACTCAATTCTATCCAATTCATTCAAAATTACTGAAAGAATTATTTACTTTATTAACAAGATTTTTCTACGAGTCTCGCACAGAACCATACCAACCTGTGTCATGTATTTCATTATAAGATGATTCAGATGCTGGGCCTATATATAGAGTTGCAGCAGAGAAAATGGAATCCTTCTAATTTACAATCTAATCGTATTAAATCACGAATCACCTGCATAAATTCCGCCGCTATAAATATTCATAGGGGGAAATTTGCAAGTAAATAGTTTGTAGTTTGCGGTCGAATGGGTTAGATTGTGAGGGAATAATTATTCCCTCAAGATGTTCGCCAGCGTTGTGGGTTTATTTCAACGCTCTCTTTCTCTCGCAGACACAAAACTCAACTCCGAAGTGTAGTATCGCATCCTTTCATTTCCATAATTATTGTTATTTGCTCTCCGCGGTCGGTTTTATCGGCACCACTTGACGCTCACTTCGCATGCCCTTTTAAGTTTACGAGGCATCCGAAACTTCCACTACACAGTTCCGCACTTTAGTAGATCTTTTATCTCCGCCTTTGTCTCCATGCGCGGACTGATTAGAGGACGTAGCCGATGGGTCTTCTAAATGTCCACGAGCGAGATTTTAGGGAGACGCGTGTTTTCTCAACGAGCGACTCTTTTGAAACTGTTTCTTGACGAAGGTCAGGACCCTCCCCCCACATGTACACTCCGGGTACTGGCATCTGATTTGATGACGGACCCCATTACTAGGTTGAGATGACGGACCCCTCATGAACAACCAATATATCCCGTTTACTCCTTGTTAGCATTGCATCTAGTATTCGCTGTGGATCCCCAAAGCCATTGCAGAATCCCTGGAAAGAAATGAGCGCGCTGACAAACCAACTGGAGAAAGAGGACAGTAACATGCGCCAGGATTAGAAAAACCTGTAGCTTACCAACAAATTAAAGATGGAGTTGTTCACTCTACATTTAAATCAAATACATTGAATATCAGTCAAAAGCTGCAGGAAAATCTTGGAAGCAACTAGCTGATGAGTCAAATTCCAAGAAGAAATTTTGCAGCAAATTTTACATTGATGACAGGGCACGATTATTTGCAGGTGTTTCTAAATTAAATCGGAATAAAGGGCACTGCATCCTATCTGTTCTGCTACTCCAATGCAGTTATGAAGACTGATGGCAGAAACTGACTGAAAGGCAGAAACTCTGCTATTGCTAAGACCATCTTTCCTGCTAAATGGAGTGTAAACTCGCACCTTTACTGGACAACTAGATAAATGGATAACCTTCTATCATAGGATAAAAGTATTTGCGTTTGTTAGCTGTTTGTATCTAGGATTTGCTGTTATTATAAATTCATTGTATCTAGTATTCACTGTTTAACTCTTTAGGTGTGTACGAGTTTTACAAACCCGAGGTACCCTTGTGATCTGTTCTTTCCCCATGGGCATACTGTCTTTGGCAAACACGAAAGTCGAGCTCCCATGGACATCCAAGCGATCTGTTTCCCCACCTCCGTCGGGGCAGCTGTATGTTAAATCTGTCGTGGCTTCGAATGTCCTTACGTTGGCATAATGTGGAAATTTGGAGAATAGGGTGCAAGCTTTGGTGTTGACCTCGTCATCTGAACGTGGTTCAATATTACGAGATGTTCTCGGATCTTTCCCTTTGGGATGGATCCTGTACCGTCGCCTGTAGCCCGTTGTGTTCCAGTGCAACATAAATTCAACTACCAACCTACTTTTTGTTGAGATAGAATGTCGTTCTCTGAACTGTTAAGGAATTTCTTCCCGTCCAAATTTGGCGGTTCAATTCAATGCACCTTCTCTTTCGATGTCCGATTATGTACTGCAACACCGTGCGTATGAGGAAAACTGCCCCGACTTTGCGATTGGTTTTAAAGGAGAATACGATCAGCAATTATTTCGATTTCCGGAATGACTTTTGAAGTTTCTATATATTTTAACTTCAACAGCTGTCTTGTAAAAAAGACTTGAAAAACGTTGTCCGAATGTATGAGACCGAACTTCGATGTGTTGGCGAATGTCCAGCAATCTGATGCCATTAGATCACTGGCTGGCCAGTACTTTAGCCTCTAAGTGCAGCGCATACGTCCAGATGTTCAGCGTTGAAAACAATTTGTCTGGAGTCACATCAGAAAAGGGTAGGGCCTGTCTGGCCAATATGATAGAGAATGGCTGACAGAATCATGATCTGTTAAAAGTCTGAATGGGTCTACTGCCTCAAAAGATCCAGAACGAGATTTCCTTCTAGGGCGACGAGTGGTCCCTCTGTTTCATCTGCGACTGGAGAAATTTTAGATTTCGCCCCTAGTTTGAAAATCCTGTCGATAATTTGGCCAAACGAAAGACAAAGGTCTAGAAGGTTTTTAGAAGACAAGGTTTCCTTTTTGCCAAAGCTCTCAGAGACACATCTCCTTTAGGTGTCTACAGGCTTCACAGACCCGAAGTACTCAAGTGATCTTTTCTTTTCCCATTTGGTTTACTGTCTTTATAGTAAACACGGGATCGTTCTCCCGGGATACACCCAAGCGATCTATTTCTGCTTTCATCCCACTTCTCTATTCCCAATCCCTCTTTTTTCCCCTTTCATGACATTTTTTGTTTGAAGTTGTTTGGTGCAGCTTGGCAAAATATGGCCCTTGCGTCATAAAACGCCAAAAGAACCAACCAACCCTTTTACCAAAAGTCTGCCATTTCTGCAATTGGCGGAAATCTACTGCAAAGCAACTTGGTTAACTAGGAATCTCTTGGTTCTCTATAGTCCAGGATGCAAATGCAGTTCGTTGCATTGTTATTTGTCAGGGATTGAAAGGGGAACGTTGAATCGGAGAGGATCGCAGCCTTTTTAAAGTTATAACTTTCGACTGTGAAGATGCTGGAGAGCAACGAAGATAGCTTCCACTTCTCCGAAGCTTCGATGTAAAACTTGAGTTATAAAATAAATAATTTGCTTTAAATACTAAACTCTAAAGGCATCATTCTCATTTAAACGTTTTGGAGTTACTAAATTACCGAAAAGGAAAGCATTTTGTTTCGGTTTACTTTTTCCGCTGATCCTCCCATTACTTAAGGAACAGCGGTGGTTGGTATTTCACCTTCTTGTCTAGTGGACAATTCAATTTCCTTTCATAATGAAATAATGCCATTTCGGGGGCCATCTTCAGCTTTAAGAGCTCTGTCGCATGCAGATTTGTTGACGACGACATAAGTACAGTGTGAGTTTTACGCGAATTTTAGCTTCCGGCGCCAAGAGCCTCTTTAGTTTCCTTTAAGACATGGAACAAGTATTTTGCGTCTTTTTGCTCAAGAGGAAAAGATGAGGTGAAACAAAAGACCGTCCCAGCCACGTCGCTCATAATTATCATCGCACTTAACGATATTCTCTTGCGCGTTTCGCTAATTAACCTTTTTTGCCTTCGCTCTGCCTCTTTACAACTGTTTTACCATTTTTCTAGCTTCTTGAGTCTCGACCTCCGAATTTCAATTTCCTACTTTTTCATTCCATTGTCTCGTCTATCGATTTTGTTCTGTAATTCGGAGAAAGACACTTTGTGCGGCTCAGTTCTAATGCGTTTTAATGGGAAAATGGTATCGATGGTTTCGAAGAATTTTTGTATTATTTCATTTTTGACTTTGGGTCGAAACATTGTTATGCTCATTTTTTGCTCTCTTGGAAATAATTTCATTTTAGTGCATTATAAGGAGAGAACGACTCTCGTGAGCTTGTTTTCTATTTATTCGATAGTCATATTTTTTAAAATCATTTTTGATATAGATAGTGAAAGCAACTGAAGGTTTAAATATTTTATTAGATCATATTATATAACTTATTTATAGCTGAAAATCACTATTTTGTTCAGATAAATATTGAAAATTGACATATAAGGGGGCACCCCTTTCCCGAGGGACTTGTGGGAAGCTGGCCCACATTTACATGTCTTGAAGAAACCAGAAAACTTCAAGCAACCAACCCGACTTTGGCATATACAAGATTCGAACTTGTAACCAAGCGTTTCAATATGCCAGCTTCTTAGTCCTCCTGGTGGTTGTCTTGACGAGGTATCTCGACATTAGTGAAACTATTAGGAGATCTCGATGGACGAGATATCTCGTCCAAACTACTTGGAGGGTTAAGAGCGACGCCTTAAGCCGTTCGACCACAGGTGGGGCTACAAGAAGAAATATTAGAATAAAATATGAATTGTGTATGTCTGCGATTTGCTTATTCATGTAACTAATAAAATAACATTTGTCATCATTCCATAATTTCATTTATTCATAGATAAATCCTTTGCGTTGAATAAACTTGAAGCAAATTATATTTATTTGATCTAAACAGTCGATATTCGTTTCCACGTGGAGTATTTGAAAAGTGGCCCCAAGCTATTCCTAACTCTTGAGTTTCGAAATAAATTTGAGAGTTTGGTTCGCTGGATGGACAAAAGTCCATAGAAGTGCTGATCCCCCGCATTTTTAAACGAAATTCCATTCTTTGGATTTCACCTTAGGGGTTAAAGTATGTCTCGAAAGGCATTCAGCGCGTCTTAGGGTGGCACTAGATTGTTCTGCTTTCGTGATCAAATCATGCACAAAATTCAGAAGTTTCAACTATCAGACTCGTTCCAAATTTAAGTCCCTAGCAGCTCATGCATAAATTAAATTCGTGTCAGTGGGAGGAATTGGGCTCTGCTTGTCTAATTGAACGGAATTTTAAACTGAAGTTGTTTTCACTCTAAATATTTAACGGTTCAACCCTAAACAATGAATTTCTGATTCTATCGGTTACAATAATGTTTTCCTACAATAATTATCTCTTGACAGAAACAGGGCTGCCCCAGGTGACTAAAAGTCGATTTTTGCTACTATTTTTCAACCTTGATGTCTGGGAGTATCTTTTTAAGCAAAGTCCTCTGAAAAGCTTCTATTTTCAAAATTTTGGCGACTTTTCGAAAATTCACCAAAGGTCAACGAAAATTTAGTCCACCTTTTGTAACTTATAGCGAATGGAAAATTATTTTTCGAGCTTTTCTGTTGGGAGAAAATTTTCCTTGATGCCAATTTCGAAGTTTCGGGGCCAAGTCGTGGTAACCGTGAAAGAAAAACATCGGAATCTGTGGTTGCTTGATTGTCAGGATAATCTTACTAAGAAAATATTTAGCTTTTTAATTTTAAAATTTAAATTTCTTGGCGAGATCTTCAACGTCTGTGTTTCATACTTAATTAGTGCATTTTGTGTTAACGGTTCATTTTGTATCTGAACAACTAAAATTGCTACTAAAATAGGGTTTAAAAGGAGACTGCTTTACTTTAAAAATTTTGTGCTACTAATACTATTGCAGAAGTGCTTTTGATTGACGGCCCTGCAGAAATGAATCTATATTAAGATATATGTATTTCACTCTTCCAAAATATGTCTTTCTTATCTATATCTAACTCCAACGGTGACAATGATAGGGACAGTTCAGATATAGAAACCGACTGAAGCATTTCGAATAATTCATTTTATATTAAATCTTTTAGCACTTAGAAAAGGTTTATTATTGGAGTTCCGCTGGGATTCCGTTGATTATTCCAAGCAGTGGTAATATTTAATGTATCTTGTCAATCTCGTCAAGGGGTTAAGAGAACGCTGTAAATAGTAATGAGAACCTTCACAAAAGCTTCAGGCCAGTATCCTTCTGTGAATCGATCTTATTGATTCCATTAGGTGACATTGTCGTACATTTTCTCCTTTTTTAAAATATCGTAATCATTTCTCTCACGCTACCATTTCTTAAACCTAAGACTCGTTTTGATGCCGCTTCCTTCGAATATCTTTTATTCCAGCAGTGTAAAAAACGCGTCATAATTTATAATTTTCTCCCCAAGAGACAAAAATCTCGAGAAAAATAGATGTCTCGGATAGAAACCGTCCAAAGATTAATGCTCTCAATGTGTGCTTGTACCTTTTTGTTTTTTACCTGCTTCCGATTGCTATTTGAAAACAGATCATTTGAAATACTATGTAATATATTTCGGCACGCAATACCTATTTCGCATTCTCTCTCTTTCCTCATTATTCTTGTTTCGCATCTTTCACTGTGTTGGCTGGGCAGAGGACAGTGTATTTATAATTTTGAAATGGATGGGATTTGATGGTCTATCGATCAACTAACTCTTCAATCGCTGTTGATAGGCAACCATAGAAAACCTCTAGTACATTTCAGTGCTAACCATAAAAAATGAGCGCGATTATTTATCTGGAAACTAGTTCCTTCATATACATGGACAATGCAGGGAGGAACTTACAACTTCATACAACTTACTTATGGGTCTACCGTTGGGATTGTTTTTGTTACAAACCTATATTTTTAGAAAGGATCTTTTAAAACTACTACCAAAAGAATCGAAGCCAATTTTCTTTCGGAAGGAAGCAACATGTGTGATGTAGATGAGTTAAAAATTAGCACAACACCAAATCTAATACCCTTTATTATTGTAGCATGGCAAATTATGCCAAGCATTCAGCACCTGCTTCAAATGCTTGGCCGTTGTATTGAAACTCTTTCTTAACCCGAGAGATGCCTAGATCTGTCTCCCATTGAGCATGTTAGGCCGTCAATTGCACCACCCCTGAACCTAAGGGATCTGTAGCAGCAGCGGCAGAATGCTTGATATAATTTGCCACAGGATAGCATAAGGACTTCATTTCAGACTCCTTGCCACGCCGTATATCGACATGTATCGCTGTCAGAGGGGCTTTGCAACGTATGACCTTTCTGATGTAAGATTCACTTAAATTCAATCTCTTGCCTTTAAAACCCTCACAGTGATATCTTTTAAGAGCAACACCTGCATGTGCATTTAATAATTTACAATTTCTGCTTTGCATTACAAAAAAATTTTAATCCTCGTCCACATCTAATCATCTTGCATATTAGAAATTTTTTTACCGTAAACCCTTTGTAGGGTGGTATCCTATAATGAAATTGAGTTGACGTTGTCTTATGTTTGGCGCAGCTCGGCCAAATATGGCCCTTGTTCCACAAAACGCCAAAACAACCAACCATAAAATAATCTGCTATAAAATCGATATTGAAATGAAAAACAGCACGGGACAATCATTCCCAATTTAATATAATAGTTCTTTCGCATTCAAACTTAATTTTTTATGTAATTTGAACTGGCTCATTTAGGGCAGATTAAATTGCGTCTTTCTGGATTAAGGCGTATCATAAGACTTAGCAGGTAAAAATTGTCTTAACGAAGTCTCATTAGAAAGCGTTCAGCTCGTTAACATTTCGTTCAGCTAAGCACCATCCGATTAAGAGGCCTGTTTCCAAAAAGAAGTTTTTAATGATTTCTTCGTAGCATATTTGCACCCCAAATTGTATTTTCTCTCCCCTTTTCATTTTTTTCAACCACGTTTAAAACTGCTGGATAAAATTGAAACACAAATTGGGAGATTATGTCATTTCAAATGAATGGGCTCGTGAACAAGTTTTACTCCTTGCGCCTTTCGTAATGGTGGGATCGAGAAATTGTTTTTTTTTTAAATAGCGGCGTCTGAAATTTTGTGATTTTACTTTCTTTTGAGCTGGTAAAATGCGGCGTTATCGTATTTCCGTCTTGCTTACTTTCACCCTTTTCTGAAAAGAAATATCCCTATATTGCTTTAAGCTTTTAATTTTACATTTAAAATACCCATCTTATGTCTTCAGTCCTTTAGGTATACTTGGACCACGGTAGCCCAGTTGAAAGAGTCGCGGATTAGCAACCAGAGGGTTCGAAACTCGAAGCAAACAAAGATGTACGTGGGACTGGTGCACGTTCAATCTGTCGTTGCCTCAAATGTCCTCACGTTGGTGTGGTGTGGAAGTTTGGAAAGTGTGGTGCCAGCTCAGAGGTGTTTACCTCGTCATGTGACCGTTGTTCAAAATGTCGAGGCGTTGTCCTGGGGTCTTTCCCTTTGAGATTGATCCGTGACCATCACCAATTGCCCGTTGTGTTCCTCGAGTACGATGTAAATTCACCTGCCTACCTTTAGGTATACGTTTGCGTTTGAAATAATTTTTTTAAATATCAGAAAAGATTTTTGAAATATTAGTAACAATTACATTTGGAAACAATCAATAAAAATAGATGTACATTTTTTGAATGGGGAAAACTTAAAAGTTTTAATTTTTTTTCATGTTATAACCGAATTTTAAAAGTGGTAATGTTTTTTCACGATATGTTTGTGTTGTTACCCTATAATTAATTTTTAATGAATGAATTAAACAATTTTTTAAAATTTGGTGATGAGGCTAAAGACCCGAATTTTGGTCCACATAACTTTTTTTCCTCTTTTATATTAGAAATAAAAGACTAGCTTATAATGGGCCCCAATTGGCGGTAAATCCATATATATTGTCTTACGCCGCTCCAAAAAAGGGCTCACTTCTATGTTTATTGGTAACGATTTCATAAAGTGTCACGTGAATCAAATCTGTTAATGGAAAGTAAACAAGCTTTTTCTTGGAATTTTAATAAAAAAAATGCGATCAGTGCTTTTTAAATCTTTATTTCAAAAATAAAATAATGTTGTGTTGGCAAGCATTATAAAAAAAGTATGAAGAACGGTGGCGTAATCAATGAGCAAATGCATACTTAGACGAAAGCTGTGATAGGGAAATGGAAACGAAAGATGTTTTTTTTATGTAACGCAAAGACCAGATCTGCTCAAGCAATGAAAACAGAAAGTAGTTATCTTGAAAGGTAAAACGTCTAGGTTAGGCAATTGATGAAAAATGTTGACGTCAAAAAATATTTATTGAAGTTTGTAGCGTGAATAGGAAGAAAGGAATTTTTCTGAATTACATGAAGTGCTGCGATCATGGAAAAGTTTTTCAAAATTACCAGATTTTCTTAATGTTTTAATGCATACATTTAATTAAAAAAAATGATCAGCAAGATGTTATGAAGTATTTTTGCTGCTTTTACTCCCTGTTCCGAAAACGAGGCACCTCCCAGGATCAGGAAATGCTGTTTTTGGATAAATGATTAAATCCAAAGCCAGCGGTTGTATCTTCAAAGAAGTCCTTATTGATAAGTGTTTATACGTATTAAACTAGACTCATTGAATTTATATTTTTACTAAAGAAAATAATTTTCAACGGTTTTTGATGATAGGAATCAGACAGCATTCTAGCGAGCATGGCTTGTGTAGCTAACCAAATGAAATTTTATAGACAATTTGGGGGTTAGCAAGTGATAACGAGCATAGGGCGTATCTCCCTAATTAAAAAAATTGTACACAGCTCTATTGTCAAATAATTGTTACATAATATTAAAGATAGTTTTGGTTACAATTGCTTACATTTGTCAAAACATCTTTACTTCAACACTAGGCTCGATAGCCCGTTGTGTTGCTCCAGTGCGATGTTAATTCATCTACCATCAACACTAGGCTCTTACAATTTTGACCATAATTCATAATCTCCATTGTAAAAGCTAACCATGAAAAACCAAGATAACTAAAGAGTATTGCATAATTGAACCGCCGCACTCAAAAGCCAACATCGAAGTCTTAACACTTCAATTTTCACCCAATCGCTAATTTAAAGCCTACACTATCTAATTACATGAGCACCGAGCAAAATTCTTCAGTTATCAAATAAAGTAATGATTAGTTTGTCAGTTTTGTTATTTATGTAGAAAAGTAACGTACTATTTGTTTCTGTCAAGTTTTTTAAGATTTCCACTTTTATTAGATTCGTTCAATTTTAATCAAGCTCTCATAATACACGTTCCTTTAAACGTACATTTATACATGACTTTGTTCTCTCATAATATATGCCTCCAAAGACTAACTTCTAAAGTAACAAATATTTTTAGATAATTGTTTTATGGAGTGAATAATGCAATGAATGGTTCATGTATATGGAGAATTTTTGTTTCTTGTTCTCTATTTGTGTGTCGTAAGGGATTTTACGATGTTTTATTTTTTTATTTTGCATCTTATTCAATTCCACAATTATGGAATTGAAAGTCAAACGCAGGAAATTATTTGACGACAATTTATAGCGTCGCGCACCACTTTAATTGCTTAAATGATCATGAAATTTTGAGAATAATTATATAGCTGCGAGGAGTCCTTTTTTGCTGAGTGCAATCATATCTTGAGCCGTCCTTAGTACAGTTGGGGAAGATCATTGAACATAACGAAACAGATTAAAAAATTGGATGATAAATAATAGATGCACTCGAGCGACAAACTGGATATATAATTTTATTAACAATGCACCATAAAATAAATAATAAAATTCCATAAACGATTATTTGTTGAAGTTCTTTTTGTAACGATTTCTGTTGAGTTCTAATGATACTGCAATTTATTTGTCAGAACTGGAAAGAGTGAGAAAAACACAGCCGAAACGCGCCTCTTAAATTGGATTAAAAATATATTCCTGCAGGGAGGAAGATTTGGGAATTTTCGCAGGTATTTGGGAGTTTTGTTATTTTATACATTTATTTATATTTAGATATTTGGGTTTATTAGCATGGGGAATTATAACAGTTCGCAATCAATTTATTTTATATTCTAAAAGAACTTTCTATAAGACTTAACGAGCTTTATATTTTAATTGGTCGATGATAAACTTTTGGCTATTTATTTAAAATTATTTTCTCAAAGTGCTTAATTATTTTTCGTCATTTGAAACGGGACTTACAAAAATACACAAAACAATAATTTTATAACTAATGGTAACTGCTTAGTCTACTGCGTATTCTAATTGTACAAATATTTTTTCAAGATATTTTTAACATTTGCGTAAAAAATCAATTGAAAGGTAATAGTTTAAGTCATTTTTTCCTATGCTGTTTATTATACTCGTTTTTAATCTTGAAAATATAAATTGCAGAATATAAAACCATTTGCCAAATTTATAGTTCCCGAATGAGTTCAATATTTTGGTAGTGATGAATATTGAAATGCAATCAGGCGGTGCTATGCATAAATATGCATCTAAGAGCAGAGTTTACTTACAAATTTGTGTGAACTTTTCGAAACGGTGGAACATTTGAAGTAGTTTTGACTTGCGAGACGAGCTCAAGGAAGACGAATACTTAAAAAACAATGTGACTAACGTTCTGGGTATAATCTCTAAAGTCTATCCGCTTATATGCAGGATGAATTTTCCCATGTTTTATATCCAAAAAGATTTATTTTTATGAAGATTTGTTTCAAAATCTTACACCTCATTTAATTTAAATCTTAAACTTCGTAGTAGAGAGATACGATTCAAAATTATTTATTTTTTACAATTGATTTATTTAAAGAAATCTTATCTTTTGTATCTTTTCTGATTTATTTTAAATCCTAAACGTCATAGTAAGCACGCTTCAAAATATTAATTTTTTTAGATTTATTTTAAAAATCTTATTTATTTTAAATTAGCAGACTCGCTCATGGCATTGCTTATATCTATTGATTGTAGTGACGTTACTCACATTTCATACCTTATTTAAATCTATTCATAATGAATGTAAGTATCGATACGCACATTTCATACTTCCAAATGAAATCAAATTAAGTCAAAAATATATAACTGTATTTTTACATTATTCAAAATGTGCTCTTACTAATGTTAATTCAGTTATTTCCAATAAAGTGCATGATAAAATGTTCACACCTTAATCATGTTACTACAGTTTCTGAACGTCCACTTCAATTGCATTTCATTCACTTGTTCAAAGATGATATTCGATGTTTTTTTTACCTCTAAACCTATTAACTCGGATTTTCTTTTCTGCGCTAATTCCTATCTTCCAGATTTCCCATTGCCCTCTGTATCAGACCGCGGAAAAATTTTCATTGGAGCGGAGAGCTCTTCCGCACAGTTCAAGTAATATTATGCAGCTTCATCTAAAAAAATTAAGCATTAAACTTGACTGCAAAATGGCGAATTAATCTCGTAGCTGTTGATTTTAAATTGTTTATATCCGTTATTTGCCATTTGCCACTACAAGTAACGCCGATTTCTGTGCCACTTTACTGAAATATCTTAAATGTCGCATAGTAATTTTTTTATAAAGATTTATTTTTAAATCGCATCTCTTTTACTTACCTTCTAAATTCTTATTTATTCCAAATCTTATAACTCATCACAATTTCTTGACATTGTCTTGCGTTTGGCGCAGCTTGGCTAAATATGGCCCTTGCACCATAAAACCCCAAACCAACCAACTTACAACCTAAAACAGCCAATGAATGCGGCTTAATCCAATGCCTCGTCGTTGTGTTGCTCCAGTGCGACATTAATTCCAATACCTACCAACCCACATGTCGCTTCAGGACGGCGTCATGGCACATGCACAGTTAAAAGCAGCACCGTTTTGAAACAGCCGAGGTCTTCGCCCCGCCTGGTGATGTTTGGCGAGACGAGGGGAACTTTCTAAAATTAGGTAGCAGCTCTGAGTGGCCAGTAGCCGCGGGAGTATGTCCGTCGCCGAAGGTATTGATCCTGGTAGTAAATACGCGAGAGAACTTGGCGGGGTGTGGCCTCACTCAACAGTTAGCTACGAATCGGATACAATGTCCTCTTTCTGTTACTTTGAAGCAAGACTTATTGGGTTAACTGTCTAGCTGCTTGTTATGAAATGAAATTACCACCTGTTATGCGTGATTTATAAAAATGTTCCCATGTCATTTTAAGTTCAGTGATTCCAGGGTTCGCGGTCATTTGTCGCATTTTGCACTAGCTCGTGGAACGCAGCAAGGTGAAAATCGTCTGGCTTCGAGTGGTTGAAAAATTTCCTTTGTATCGAGCCCTCAGGTGTACATTTATTTTAGGTGTGTACGGGCTTCACGGACCTGAGGTAATCTAGACGAGGTACTTTTCACATGAGGTTTGCTGTCTTTAGTAAACATGGGTGTCGCGCTCCCGGGATACCCATGCTATCCTTTTACTTTCATCCCGTTATTCTATTCCCCAATCCCTCTTTTTCCCATTCCACGACCTTTTTTTTACTTGAAGTTGCCTTGTGTTTGGCGCAGCTTGACGAAATATGAATCTTGCGCCATAAAACCTCCAAACCACCCAGCCTGTTGTATCGAATGAGAATACTCCTGAGCAATGGTTTCTCACAAACCTTGAATCGCCAAAGCATAAAGCCTTTTTTAAAAAGAAATTCATTTGCCACCCGCAAAGCATGACTGAAGTGAAGCATACGGAAGAATACAGATAGCAGATGAAATTTAAAAAAGTTCTATGGCTTTGCAGTTCAAGGTTGGCAAGCTAGCGGTTGGTGAAAAATCATTGCATAGGGCCCTTCTCATTCCATACAATAGGAAATTACTTAACCACTCACGAAGGCCAGACGATTTTCACCTTGCACCTGAGAATTCTTAAAAGCCTCCCCTATTTGGGGTCTTAGGCATTGAAGAGTATACGATAAGAAATCAACTTACTGTGTTTAGTCTGCAAGTCGCAAATAGGAATGAACGTAGAAAAATGCAACACAACGTGTAATTCTCTAACTTTTATTGAATATGACCCTTACGCCATAAAACCGTCATAGAATTACATAGAGGAACTATTGTACACATTTTGGCGAAGTGCGATACAGCGACTGATGTCTTGTGTATAATAATCTAATTCCGTCTTTGTGAAATTCCACTTCCCTACTACTGAAATTGTGTACATTAGAGCAAAATGCTGTTAACTAACAAGGTTAACTGGTACAAAAATATCGTCATGTGGGGGTTGTAGAGGAAGAATGACCAAACATCAACACTATTGCCGTGGCTTCAAACTTTTTGTTTCCCTTTGTGTTTTAGAAAATCTCGTTCTTTTTTCTTCGTAAGTTCCAAACTAGGTTAATTGTATTTTTCTTTGTTCTGGCGTCGGACATCTGTTTCCTCGTTAGATTGTTTGGCTTGATTTGTCCCTCCATAGTCATATTTTGTTACACAAGGCTAGTTATACCAGTGTTAGAAGGTGACATTACAAGTACATGCCTCGCTGAAAACTATCCTGTTAGAAAGCCAGAGACACTTTAGAATTTCGTTCTCGAGTGGTCACACAAAACAACGTGGTACGAATGCGTAATTTGTGTATTAAGTCAGCAGACCCAAAATTCGGTCAAGAATATCCGAATATATTCATTTCCCCAAAGAGAACTGGGTGTTTCAGCTTGTAACTACATATAAGGGTATGGAGTTATTTTCAAGAACAAGTATATAGTTCGAGTTTGGCGAATTGGCATTTGAATCACGTGGTTTTGAACGAATCTACTTAAATTAGGGAGTTAAATTGCTCTAAACCTCACGGTGAGTAGGTAGGAGGTGGGTCTACTACTACTACGTCGAATGCCATACATGATTTTTCGTGTATCACCGTAACCTTTCGTAAACCTTTTAACTTTCTACTAATGAACTTTCCCGAGGTCAACCTCATCTCGCCACTATTCTGTCTTCCTAGTCCGGAAGGCAGCATCTCCAAGTAGGGTTATTTGCATTTAGCGATAATCTGGGTTCATAAGTATGCCATACCTGGAGCCGCTTCACACCAACAGGGACCGCCGTGGCTCAGTGGGGTTTGCCCTATGCGCTAGTAACTCGAGAATTTTATGCAGCGCAGGTTCGATTCCTGTCAGGTTCGTTTCCTCCCTTGGTGTATTTCTTCTGAGTCAGTAAAACTTTCCTTGTGGGTGTATGTCGAAAACTTGACGTTGTCTCGTGTTTGGCGCAGCTTGGTCAGATATTGCCCTTGCGCCATAAAACTCAACTCAACCATTACACCAACTGAATCCTGATCAATCTGAAGATTCGGATTGAAGATTGCATCAGGAATTCATCTGGAAACAAAGTCTAGACTGTGGTATGGAGTTAATCATTTAGTCCCACGACTATTAGTCCCATGATATGTCACCCCAAACCATATAGGAACCTCCACTGTGCTTGACAGTGGGTTTAAGGCAGTCAATTTGTAGGCTTGACGCAATGATCTTCAGACTTCCGCACGATTTGAGGGAAATAAAGCAAAACTTGACTCATCAGACCGTATCACATGTTTCGATGCCTTCGGTGTCCATTTTTGTAGTAATTGCACCATTGAGCACGCTGTTTGATGTTTTGGGAGATGACGAAAACGTTTGGCAATAACAGCATTGCCATGTATATTATCTTTATGCTGTGCTCGCCTGACGATTTTCACGGATATTTGTACCCTTACTTGTGCATTCAATTCTTCAGTAAATTGCGACGCCGTTGTTTTGTTTCCTCGTCTCGATTCGACGAATTATTCTTTTTTCCTTGGCATCCAGCTTTGCCTTTCGACCATAGCTGTTTCTATCTGAAGATCTGCCGATCTTTGCGTGCTGAGATTCGATACACCCATCAACTCGGTTCATAGGCAGCCACCAACATTCATGCCTCTGGAAGTCTATTAGGTCAGACACATCACACCACACACTAAAGAACTTTCTTTGAACAGAAAGAGTACTGGCGTTTATCGACAGCGATCTAAGCTACGCAACTGACAACAAAAGGAGGCGTTAATGTTCATAGCTCATGTGCCAGGAACAGTTTAAATTAACTGTTTAAGACTAGTGGTGTTGGAATTTTATCCAACCACTGTATTTTTAGGGGGCGTGACTCCGTGGGTTCGCCCACCGCGCTAGAAACCCGCGAGTTGTAGGCGGTGCAGGTTTTATTCCTCTTAGTGTGTTTCTCTCTTCTGTGTAAGTAAAACTTTCTCTCTGCATGTTCATTACTTGACGTTGTCTGTCTTGTGTTTGGCGCAGTATGGTCAGATGACCCTTGCGAAGTAAAAAAAACTCAGCCAAGTAAATGAACAGACACACAAAGAAAGCCTTACTGATACAGATGAGAGAAATACACACAGGAAGAAATCGAACCTGAGCAGCGTACAACTTGCAAATTGCTAGCGTAGTGGGCAAACCCACTGAGCCACGCGAGCCCGTTTTATTTTAGGACTTTTCTCAGCTTTATGCCGGTCTAGCACGCTGAAGCCACGAGTGATGGTCATACGGAAGTCAGGAAAAGTGGCTGGGTAATATACCCCAGCTCCAATTTCCAGATCAGTCAAATGCATTTTCTTCAACGTCTGGTCCTCTCTTTCTTCTCCGACCGTACTAAGTGGGGAATCACTTTACTTCGGGTACACACACCTAAACACTGCGGCGGGCTGCTGGCCGACAGAGGAGCTCCTTTTCTTTAGAAAAGAAAGTTTTCCTTTCTTTTCCCTCGTCTCCTGCGTGGAGGGGGCTTCGGACGGAGCCTACTCAGCTAATTCAACAAAAGGATGAGAGGAGATTAAAGAGCAAACAATACCAAACTCGGATTGTAAAAGTGGGGACGTCTCATCAGGAAAAAGAGAAGTTACAGGCCGTTGATAAAAAAGAAGGGAATGAGACAAAAGAAAGGGAACAGTATCTTTCTCTCAAACTTGCTGATTACCTGTGCATTAGGCTTGCTTCCCGCGTAGCTGTGGCGAGGGGTAATTGTCATTGAATGCGGTGTAAAAGGAGCTTTGTCAGAAAAGCGAAGTTAGCAGTTGTTGAAATGGAGCCTTTTAACTGAGGACCTTGATTTGAATTCGGTTTAGGGCTGAGCTTGTGCGGTGTTTTATTGGAAGTGCGTGACTGGTTGAACACTTGGTATAAATTTTTTCTGTTGGTTGCAGTTTTTTCGGCTTAATTAACTGACTTAAAACCAGTATTTGTGTGATCCTTCGATTTATTTTATGCTATGTAATCAGAAAAAACTGCTACTCTACATCGACCAAAAAGACCACCCAATTACGATCGGGTAGACGGCAAGTGCCCTAACTATTCACTCTTTTATGGAGGATGAGTTCTGAGTCTATACCCAGACTTATTTTAAAGTGCTGTGATGGAAATTATGCAGGATTGTTACTCAAAAAGAACTGATACTTTTTATTAGTTAGCGTTATAGACTGCTCATTTGAATTCCTTACCAGCTCTTTATGTTCACTGACGAAAAAAGATTATACTTTTTCATTGGTAGTGATGCAGACTGCTAATTTAAGGTATGTGCCTACGTTCGGAGCTTCAGTTTTTTGAAAATTTTCGAATTTTTTTTTATTATTTTATATTAAAGCCCAGACTTTTAGGATTCTAAAAATGGTTTACTTTTGTTTCTACGGTAATTAGAAGCAAATTTATAGACCAAATTATAAACCGGAAGTGAAGTTTTCGAAACCGAAACTAAGCCATAGAAATGTAAACAATGCATCTAAACAGCTGTTTCATTGCTCTAAAACATTGTGAATGCACAATTTGCTTTTTAAATATAGAATTAAGTATTTATTATAGTTTTTGGAGTATCTGGCAACAGTTTTTTTACTTAATTTTGATTTACAGATTGGCAATACTTTGATTAGGCTCACGTTGTTTACGTTCTACATGTGATCACGTTCGTTTTGATTCTCTGCTATTTTTCTTATAATTTTCAACTTGATTTTGAGTTTTCAAAAGTAATTGAAGCTTATTTCGTTTTAAATTGTTCAAAGATGGTAAAAGCAAGGTCCAAGAAAGGTAAAAAGCGTCGGTTTTACGGAAACCAACATTCTTCTAAGCCAATGGATATCAACGTTTCCACAGCAAGTTCTTCAAAGTTGAGTATTTTGGATGGTGCTGATGTGGATATTCAGAAAAAAAGATTCGAAGAGATTAAAGGTAACAGAATAATCGATATTGGAACTTTGATGAATATCTTTTCAATTCTCTGTTGCCCAAAATGTTTCTCATCAGGACTGAAGTTGACAGAGGATTCAAGATTTGGTCTATGCTCAAACTTTGCTGTGGTATGTGATTGTGGGTTTGTAACTGCAATTACTTCAACTCCTAAGACAATAAAAGCCCACAGCTTAAACGTTTTATTAGTATTAGGATTGAGATTAATTGGTAGAGGTTTTAATGCAGGTAAAAAGTTATTAACAACTTTAAATCTGCCCTATGTATCCAAGGCAACTTTTAGGAGACATGAACTAAAACTACATGAAGCTGTAGAATTTGCATATGAAGAAAATATGAAATTGTCATCCGAAGAAGTGAGAAATTTAAAAGGAAATGGAATTTGTGGTGTGTCAGTGGACGGTACGTGGCAGAAGCGTGGACACATGTCACTAAATGGGTGTGTTTCAGCTATCTCCATTGATTCGGGGAAAGTCTTGGATGTGGAAGTGATCTCCCAATATTGTAAAATGTGTCGAACCAAGAGTAAAGAAAAGCATATGTGCTCTAATTACAAAGGGTCATCTGGAAACATGGAAGCAGTTGGAGCCTATCGAATTTTCGAAAGATCAGTTGAAAAACGAGACCTCCAATACACAGAATATTACGGCGATGGAGATTCGAAGGCTTTCTTACAAGTTAAAGATATTTATGGTGAAGATACTGTCACGAAATTGGAATGTATCGGCCATATCCAAAAGCGAGTAGGGTCTCGTTTAAGAAAATTAAAGAAGAAAACAAAAGGACTTGGTGGGAAAGGTAAACTGACAGATAATTTTATCGACAAGCTGCAGAATTATTACGGGATTGCCATTCGCACTAACGTCGGGAATCTGAAAAATATGCAGTCAGCCGTAATAGCCGCTTTTTTTCATTGCTGTTCCAGTAATCAAAAGCCAATGCATGGACAGTGTCCCGACGGTCCCGAAAGCTGGTGCAAGTATAAGCGAGCATTGCACAATGGTAAGAAGGTATCCGAAAAATCACCAGGACTTCCAGATGACATCATAAAGAAAATAAAACCAATATATTTACAACTTTGTGACCAAGAACTACTAAGCAAGTGTTTGCATGGCATGACACAGAATAACAATGAGTCTTTCAATAATGTTCTGTGGAATATTATTCCGAAAGAAAATTTTGTTCAACTGCGAACACTGTTATTAGGTTCTAAGATAGCAGTTTTGCTGTTCAACTCAGGCTACATGGGGCTGATACCTGTATTTAACTATCTCAATATAACACTTGAACCAGAAATGGTAAAAAACTACAAAGAAATTGATGTTGAAAGAATTAAGAAATCAAGGCGACAAGTACAGCCCAAAGCAAAATTATCCAGAAAAATATTAAAAGCTAAAAGAAAATCAAAATTAATTAAAAATGAAGTCAAGGAAGGCTTGACTTACAAGTATGGTGAATTTTAAGGTGTTACAACATGTATATAATTTTTAGTGGAACTTTAAAATCTTTATTTGCGTTTTATGGAAAACTGCTATTTTCATTTTTTTGGATTACGAAAAATCTCATTTCTCATAAAGTTTTAAATATTTTCAAATAAAATTTTACCACAGTATTCTATACACCTCTAGGTATGTTCTGAACCTCAAATATAGCTTGTAAGTATTGATTAATTTATTTTAGAGCTATAGTTATTTGAAAAAGTGATATATTTTTTTGTAAAATCCTGTTGTGTTTACAAAATTTGACATATCTCAGTAACTTTTAAGAGGTACTGCAAATATTCTGGTTCACAACACAGGTAAATGTGTAACAAATATATTATTGAAAGAAAAAGTTAAATATATTTATTAGAATTTGTTATAGGAGCTTTGGCGTAATGGTCAAATTTCACTAAATTTTGACCAAATATAGCCAAACTTTCTAAAATAAAAAAAAAAATTCATTAAAATAGCATTTGAATTAACAGTTTTATATACTTTTTAACCAAAAACATAAGTGTTGTAAAAAAATTTCCTTTTCTTAAAAAAAAAGCTCCGAACTTAGGCACATACCTTAAGTAGTTGGTTTTCCAACAGAATCTTTTTATGTTCTGATTCTGCTTTCTACCTATTTTAATTGGTTGGAGTGGTTTCGTAGTGGTCAGGTGGTCCCTCAGAAGCTACCCGTGAAAAAAAGTTTGTTTTTCTAAAATGTAGCAGTTGACGGTTATCAGACCAGAGACTGCTGTTGTAGCCGAGTTGTAAGAGCACTCAATTGGACAGCGTTTGGTGGAGGCTGGTTGGATTTTATGGCACAAGGGTCATATTTGGCCTGCACGTTTAGTTGTGAGTTCGATCCTCTCATATTCCAAGTGTAGTTTCTTGGTTTCTCAAAGAAATGTAAATGCGGTCCACCTTCTCTAAAAACCACCGGGAAAGTATTTGAACCCCCTGTTTCGAAACCAAAGCTGACCCTTTCCAATATGCTACAGATGCCTCGCTCAAGGGAGCCCTTCCACCTACACACCCCCAGGATCATCCTGCCCCCACCAGGATGGCTTTAGCTTGGTCATTGACAATAAACAGTGCAAGGCCACAAATTGATGGACACAATGGCAACTCGAGATCGAAACGTATCTCAACTGTAGTCTTGGGGACCAACCTTCGGAACATATCCAAGATCACATTGATAACTGGCCAGGCTTTCCTTAGTGAGAACTTGTAATGCCTTGTGAGATCCCTGTTAATCTTGCTTTGCCAGGGATTTGTTTTCTTTTAATCTCTAATTAACGGGTCGTAGCAGACTTTCCCAGGAAAGCCTACCAAATCGGTGGATCATCTTACGGATAGGGGATTGAACTCTCGTATTGGCTGTCTGAGCTATGTTTCGGAAACGATTGACCCTCTACTATATAGAAGTACTTCCAATTTGGCCAATCTACAAAACTAATAATTGAGTTGATGTCGAATTGGGAGATATTAATCTGGATTAGACGCGTCTTACCCACCTATTCAAACGGTTGAATCTCAATACTTGTTTGAGAGTGCTGGTATTTGGGTATGGATGATTTGTAAAAATTGCATTCGGTTATATCAAATAAATTTATCTCAGATATTTTTGTTTTCCGACAAATATCAATCAGAAAGAAAACCCGATTCAGACTAACCCACAACGCCAACTTCGGTAAGCAGACTTGGCACTCTTATATGGGTAAACGTCATCTGACTGAAATTACGAGGTCTTGTCCTTGAATCTTTCCCTTCGGGGTTGATCGTCACCAATAGCCTGTTGTGCTACTCCAGTGCGACACAAATTCAAGTACCTAACATGTTGTAAGAGTGGGGTGCCCGCTCAAGTGTTGGCCTCGCCATCTAGTCGTGGTTCAAAATTGCGAGGTGTTCTCAAATCTTTCCTTTTGGAGCTGATCCCGGACCATCGTCAATAGCCCGTTATCTTGCCTCACTGCGACGTTAATTCAACTGCGTACCTACACGAATAAAATTTATCTTTTTGACTATCGATTCCCCTGGTCAAATGGATTCGACGTTGTGATCTGTGGCCATTTTTTACTCAAAAACTAAGGTACAGTGACCTAAAATCTACTGATTTATGAATGACCCGATCCGTCCGCAATGTTGAAACTGATCGAAGTCAGCTGGACACGGGGTTCAAGTCACTTTTTTACTTTAATGTGTTGAACTTTTAAAAATTTACTACGATTATTGGTTAATGAACTGAAAAAGAGGGTGGGAGTAAAATTGCATTTCCGGATCTAAAACATTTGAATTTTCGAGAAGCTAAAACTGCTTGACATTCGTGCGCTCTCATACATTGCAGATTTAACATTGAAGTCCTTTCGAACTTAGTAATCCTTAGTAAGAAATTTCGTGTGTTGTACGTTCAAGTACAATATTCATGCATAGAGCTTAAATATTCATGCACTTTATATACAGATTATTCATGCACTTTATATACAGATTATTCATGCATTTTGATATACAGAATATTCATGCTCCTTTAGTTCGTTAAGTTAGCAGGATGCTTCAAAAATCAATGCCACAAATATTTCTGACAATCTTTATTTGAAGGAAGCATGACGTAGGCGCTGCAGTAATAAACCTGTCCTATTTTCCCTTCCATTACGAAATCGATCCAGAAAATGTCTTGAAATGGTTTAAATCGCGAGGATTCGCCCCCCTGCGACAAAAGCAAAAACAACTTCCCCGCTCAAGCAATTATATCCATAAATTAGTTCATTCCGTCGTAATTTCCTATTAATGAAGTTAAATCGGGAGAAGAAACAAATGCCTGCATTTTTCTCGAGCCCTTCGGTAATAATCAATAACGATATTGAATATTTCATTCCCCACCTGCGTGACTAATGGAATCAATTGTGACAATTAAAGAGGAAAAAAAGTAACTGCTTCTCGCAGGGACGTTGGCTATTGAGTTATATTCAATTTATTACTCCTACGGAAAGGCCGTATAATTCTAATTTCGGATTCAGGTGGAAAGAAAAGCTGTTTGGAAGGGACAAAGGAATTCGAAATCGTCGCTGTCAACCATTACCCAGTACCATTATCATTGTTACCTTGGCTGAAAGAATCGATCTGGAACCATTACCTTGTTGACTCAGGAATCGATTCTATCAAGCGCGCTTCAACCAGACTGTAGGAGGTGCCGAACGACTTGTGGTTAGTGTGCTGTGTCAATCGTTATTGTGTCTGGATGCCGGTAGTAAAGTATATGCACACTGATGGGGTGAGATGGAGTCCTGTTATGCTATTGCTTCCGGAGAAATGGAAAACAACTAGAGTTCTCCTGTCATGAATTGTCCTGGGAAAAATATGTACGTAGGGCAAAGTGGTGAGCCCGATCTTAAAAGATCGATAAAAGAATTTTTTTTAATGAACTTAACGCCAAAACTAAGATTCATATGTGAATAGATTATTTATCAAACAAAAAACTTTCATTCCCTCCCGAAAAACTGAAAAAAGTCAGAATTGCCCATTTGAAAAAATGGTATCTTATTTGGAACACTTAATCTCGTGTATTTGTGACAATTTTTTTTATCTTACATGTATATTTGATACTAAAGGGGGAAACTACATTTCATTATTTATATTGTTCTTTAATTACATCAAACTTTACATTAGAAATTCTTTAAAAGGCATTCATTCTTCCTCCTCAAACCAAAAACCTCTTGTACATATTGCTATATTCAACCAGTTTTAGTTCTAAAATATCAGGCTATGTAGATTTCCTACCTAATATAATGCATTTTCCGATGTTTAATCAGAATCCCTTTTTAAAACCTGGGAACATAGCATTTAGATTCTTCTATACAGTCCAACCATCACGAGAAAACACTTCAATACACCTCTTAGGGAGAGTTCATTTCACTATAGGTAGAGACAGCTCTCTAATTGCCAGGTCATTCTTTATTCGGAACTAAATAAGACAATAAAAAGGCCTTTAAAGATTGGATAGGTTTTTCTGTTCTTAAGTTTCGTTGACACTTGTGAAGTTACTCGAATCGTTTGGCACCACGTGACGTAGGAGTGGCTAAGTAGTCTCTTCTCGTGGTGGTCGAACTATGCATACCACAGGAGGAAATTCAAGTGAAAGAATCAAGGAGATTGAGATTATATTTTACACCTCGAGAAAAGCGATACGAATGAAAAATTAAATTTTAATTTTTTACTAAACAGACGAGCTGATTGAAACCAATGTTAAAATTTTCTTAATAACGATATGACATAATTTTACAATTTTCAATTTCAGAAGTAAAACAATTAAGTATTTCAAATCTCAGCGGAAATTTAATTTTGAGTTGTCACATTTCTTTAGAAGGTGTAATGGAATATTTTTCTGCGAACAAATCTTCAAACAAGTTCTGCCAACAAATCTAGCTAAAGTTTGGATCTTCATGGAAGAAAGGGGTACCTCTTATTTGTGAAGACAAATTCTAATTTCTTTATCAGCACCTTTGCAATCTCAAACTACCATTCTCTTTGCTATGATTTTGCTTTAGGTTTATATTTATCTGCGTTATTAATGTTAAAATAATATAATGAGGATCAATTTCTCGCAAATTCCTTTTTATTACCTCCTTTTTGTTTTCCTTGTTTTTAACCAAAATTACCGACTTGTGTTTATAACGGAATGTTTGGGTTGGTTGTTTTAGCGTTTTATGGCGCAAGCGCCGTACTTGGCCAAGCTGCGCCAAACACGAGAACGTCAAGTAAAAAATGTCGCGGAAAGGAAAAAATAGGGATTGGGAACAGAGTAGTGGCATGAAAGCAATAAAAGATTGTTTGGGTATCCCGGGAGTGCGACACCCTTGTTTACTAAAGACAGTAAACCCCATACGAAAGGAAAAGATCACCGGGATGTTTGGAGACAAAATGCTTCTCTTAGTTTTATGCCGCATAATAGCTTTGTGCTTGCTTTGAAGAATTTTCCTTTAGCTCAGTTATCATTGACTATTAAGAAATAGTATATTATTTTGTATTGTAATCTCACCAGTATAAAAATAAAATACATTTATTTTTTTAAACGTAAAATACGTCCAGCAAGATTTCAAAAGATACATATTAACCCTCCGTACCATGCAAAAGATGCATGTTATATTCCGAGCGTCACGAGATTTCCGAGTAGTGTTCTATTGCTTTTACTCCACAACATACATAATGACTAAATAACCGCATCGACTGGTTAAAAGAAGCCTAGAAAGCAATCAAGAAGTCTAAACCTGGCATACAGGATACATGGTGGTATAATGCGTGCATGACCCTCTGTGCTAAGCATAGCAGATACGGAAACATTTTAACTTAATTTTGTTATATTTTTCCAGTTGCCTAAAATTTTAGCAACTTCTCGTCAATCATTTCTTTCATTTTTTACAAAAAGCATACTGATCTGCTATAAAAATATAAATGAAACGAGCTATAAAAGCTCATCGCACATCAAATGTAAAATTTGCATACACATCCTTATTTATTATGCGGCATTTCGCTTTCGCCTCGTACCATTCTGTCTCACGTAACATGTCCTTCGTTACCCACCACTCATCTCTCCACATCTTAATCATATTTCACTCATCGAATGAAGCAGAAAAAAAAATTAAGAACCCCATCCGTTATATTATATTTTGTGCTTCGCAGAAAAGCCCATCGGAATGAAAGAAAGAATGGGAAAAGTCCCTTAATTTTGGAGGGAAGCACTCTCCATTGCCGGCACACCTTCCATTATGACACTTAGTCAGTAAATTGACGGGAAGGACGGATAATAAAATTTGAGCAACCTATTTTCTCGTATATGTGTCAGGGGACATGTTTTTGCACTTTCCCTTCGCTGGGATCAATAATGATCGTGATGATAACGGAAGTGGGTTTTTTCTCGTTGTCACGTGTGTGTTGACGGGTATCGTAAGAGGAAGTCTATCAACTATCGCTTAAAGCTTCAAGAAAGTGGTAAAAAATCTATTGTGTACGGAAACGGCGAGATTTAAAAAATAAATAGAATTTTTAAGAAATGTTCCTCTTTTTGAATTTTTATCTGAAATTTTGATTTTTAGCTCACGCTAAGTGATGGTTTTAAATGGTTGAATTTTAAGATGATATCTTTAAGTGTGTTCACGATTGTAGTGATTGAATTTCCAGAGATGTGCTTTCGATGAGATGGTGACTTTTAAGTGTGTCCACGTTTGGAGTGACTGAATTTCCAGAGATGATTTGTGATTTTTTTTTATGTTTAAAGATGTTTATGTTCTGGAAAGTAGTCGTAATCTAGTGTTTAAAAAATTTGATGGTTAATTAAAAAAATGTTTGGCTTTTGATAGAAAAAAAGAGTTGAATTTTAAATGAATCCTCAAATTGTACTTTTATTTTTATAGAGGCCTATTCCAATTTTAAACGAAAGATGTGTGTACTGTTTAAAAGAAATAGCATTTGTATTTTTCCAAACTCATCATGGGGTCCATGGCTCAGTGCGTTTGCCCACTGCGCTATCAACCAGCTAGTTGTAATAGGCACATGTTTGATTCCTCCCTGGGTGTATTTCGCTCTTCCGTGTCAGTGTAACTTCCTTTGTCTCCATTTACATTTGGCGCTGCTTGTCCAAATATGTTCTTGCGCCTATTAAAACCTAATACAACCAACTAACCAAACTTATCAGTATTTCAAAAACACGGGACGTGTAATTTTCATCAGCTGTGTCATAATTATTGCCAATTTTTTCTTAATAAACAGCAATAAAATTTTATTTTTTTAGTCCATCAGATAGAATATTATTTTTCTGTATCCTTCGTCTCAAAACGAATCTTAATGCATTCTTATTTTTTGTAATTAAAAACTAAATATAAATATAAGATAAATAAACACTCGTTACATGTCTAAAATCTCTGATTTGTAGACAAATTTTAGTTTTAATTGTAAGATTCATAAGCGCAATTGTGCTTTGAGGCAACTTATGTTAACTGCTCGATACATGATAAATAATTCATTATTTATCTACTTTAGGTGTGTACGGGCAACACAACCCCGAGGTAGCGAGTGAGCTTTCCTCCCTTCTGTTTTACCCTCGTCTCACCTGTTTTTATTTCCCCCTCCCTCACAGTTTTGACTTGAATTTCTGCATTGAGGGATTGTTTTAATTTTATTGAATAGTGTTTATGAGAAGTTGTTTTTGATTTATGACGAGTTTGGCACACACTTACCACACAGTCTCAAGAGGACTCATGCCATAAAAATATAGCCAATCCAATCCATTAAGTGCTTTTTCTAATGCGATTTTTTTCCTGGAACCCTCAATTTAGATGATACAAGTAACCTTCCATTTTAAATGAACCAGATATATTTTTGCTTTAAATATATTCTATTTTCATTTTATGAATAAATTCAGGAAGAAATTAGTTTTGTTCCGATGGGTCATGATGCGGAGAAACGCAGGTATACTTCGTATTCAAAATGTACATTTTCGATTTACAATTCTACATATTTGATATTTTGCAATCGCTCGATCCGGTCGATAAGTAACGTTCTGTAAAACTCGTTTCACTGCAAGGGCACTCACGGCAATGGAAAGAGGACTGATAGGATCGTTTCCTATCGACTATTTGAGCATTTCGATTTTCATCTTAAATTGTGGCGTGGAAATTTTAACAACTTTCTCCCGATTCATTTGGATTTCCAGACAACGAATACAACGTATGATTTTACATTAGCTGTATTGAAACATTTACATAATTATTGAAGATTTTCGATTAAAGTTCGTAAGCGAGGTAACTTATAATTTTTTAAAGTTGAAACGCTTCAGACAGTTTAAAGGTTTGATCCATATGCCTTAACACTTTGATAACAATGTCTAAAAACTTTGCAAAAGTCAAAGTACTGTTTTAAGCATTTCTTTAATAAATTATATTTCTGATGAAATTAATTCTTATTCCAGGTTCAAAACTTACAAACGTAGTCGACGCATCCACGAGATTTGAAAAGAACACGGGAGCTAATGTAAGTTCCATTTTAAGTGTTTTTGAAACTTTCCGCTTGTAAAAAGTTACTCTTACAAGTAAATCTTACGAACGGATTTGATCATGCGTGAAAATGCTTTTTACTCACATATTAATACATGTGTACAATTTTTGAGAAGAATAATTATTTGCAATTTAATAGTTTTACAAAGAAATTTGTTGAAACTAAAATTAATTAGAATATGAGAAAAGAAAACGAATAGGTTCCCTATTAAAAATGAGAGGCCGTAGATTCCAATCGTTTATCCTTGCTGTCAACTGCTGCACAATCTAATGTTTCCATACAGGACCTTGGATGTTATGAATAGAAAAACATCTTAATTATCGCTAACAATTATTTCTAATCTCTCATATCCGTTGTATTACCTTTCATTTAGTCAGCACAAATCTGATTAAAGTTCTTTTTTTTTTCTGGGACCAGTAAAATCAGAATATTTTAATTGATTTTAAGAATTTTTTTAGTGGAGAAAAACCGTTTGCCTTGCAAAAAGAAAATTGTCGGCTTAAGATCTGTGTATAGGAATAATATTTTGTTATAGAAGTTTCGTCAGAAATTTCATGTACTTTTTTAATCTAGATAAGCGTTTTCTATCTTTTATCTCAGCATACGTAAACTAATTACTGCAATTCTGCTGCATATCAAAAATTGTTTTTTTTTGCCGGTCTGAGGGGAAAAAGGCATAATTTTGATTGATTTACAAAAAAAATAATTAAAAATAGTAAAAGTAAACAATTACCCATTTGGCTCCCAACTGGCTTTTTTTTTTTTTAAATCTTTTTGAGAAACATTTTTTTGATTCTTTAATGTAAAAGAATACTTCAAATTATACGGACTTGAAATATTTTTGAACACACTTGTCAAAAGTTCAACAACTAAGCAGTTGAAATGATTACGCAATTTAAGCTGCTTAATTTAATCTTACTCAATTTAAGCTGCTTCATCATCTCAGTAGGGTAAAAATGGGGGTTCTACGCCAGGGGATACGGAAGTGACATCATGACAGGAGGTGACTCACATCGAAAGGTGAGTTGAGTTGTTTGCTGGAAGTGGCGTCATCCGTGACGTCAACTCGGATAATCAAGGTTCTACAGTAAGTGATAAATTACTTCCGAACAAAATAATATACATAGCATTATGATCAGATAATCAGGTGACAGGTAGTTTCGACCTATGACCACTTGTAAGGCGAGATTGTAGAAACTAAGTACGGATGGTAGGTAGATATTTAATTAACGTCGCACTGGAGCAACACAACGGGCTATTGGCGACTAAGTATGGATGGAATTAGGTAGTATAAATTGATCCCAGAAGTTCACACACACATTACATAACGCAAATAAGAGACTGAAAAGGTAATGAAATGTAATAAATAACTAAGAAAATCGGTAATTGTTTCGCAGACGGTAATTCTCACCAATCTCTACAAGTTGTAACTGATATTTCATTTCCGGTTTTTAAATCCTAGTCACAGTAGTATCTCCAGAACAGGTCGTATTAACGTAACTTCTAAGTAATTTTTTTAACTTGGGGAAGTGTTACCTAGATCAGCGATTTTAAACGGGTCTGCCGCACGAATGGCAATGTGCACTACAGATGAGTAGGGTAAAAATGGGGGTTCTACGCCAGGGGATACGGAAGTGACGTCACAACCGGAAGGTGAGTTTATTTGTTTGCCGGAAGTGGCGTCATAACAGGAAGTTGGGTTTAGTTCCTATTCCTTTTGCTACCGGAAGTGACGTTTTAACTAGTTTAGTTGCCTCCGCCTACCTGTTGAGTTGTATACTTCCTGTGATACGAAATGAGGAGATACGGAAGTGAAGTCGCCAGGAGTTTTGCTGTTTACCACTTACTGTTGAGTTGTATATCTCCTACTTGTTTATGTTTTGGACTTGTGTGTTTCATCATGTTGAGTTATTTTGGTCTGCTCTTGGAGTGCCTTCTAGTGGTGAAAGGAGAAACCATATTTTCCTAAATTAAAAAGGATTTACTGGGATTCGAACCCCCTGTCTACTGCGTGGTAATCAGGGACGCTACCAATCACGCCACCGATTATCTGCCAGTTGACAGTGATTTGGCGTATTGTTACTTTTCTCCTCCATTGTAGATAAAGAACCTATCTGGAAGATTAGGACTTGTACTTTTTCATGATTGCTAAGCACAGTGAATCGTATTTGTGGTGAAATGACTGATACCGCGATCTAGTGATGGAATGAATTATAATTTGTTTATAAACATAATATTCTTTAATTTAGCTTTTTAGTATGGCGTGAGGATATGTCTGAAAACTATGCCCACAAATAAATAGTTCAATTTGCTGATGTAATTCTACAAAAATAAAATTGCAGAATCAAAAGAATTCAGTACACTTTAAAGAAAGTAAATATAAGTTTCTCACTATATATATATATATATATATATATGAATATATATATATATATTCATATATATATATATATATATATATTGAGAATTTCTCTCGTTTACTTACCGGTATATATATATATTGAGAATTTCTTTCGTTTACTTACCGGTATATATATATATATTGAAAATTTCTCTCTGTAATTTATCGGTATATATATTGAGAATGTCACTATGCAAACGCTGTGACCTTTTCGCTATCTGCTATCAACAAAGAGTAAACCGTGAAAAAAAATCCAATCTCCATATATTTCGTGCCCTCAGTGGAATCTTCAATCTCATACCGGTTTCGGCTCAGACCTTTCTCCCCCACTGTGAGCATAAGGATTTATTGTTGGTGGCCGAGTACGGATAGTTTCCTTATCCAGTAACTTTTAATCCTCTCGCATCGCACCTGGACTGACTTTTCTTCTCCGGACTAGTGGGGGAAGTGATAAGGATATAATTAATTTGCTCCTAGACTTGATTTGTCTCTAGGCCCGTTTCAATATTTGCTCGCCCACTCTTTGTTTCTTCGACCCTCTCCCCCTCCTAATGCGTAATTAAACTCGACCTGTCGCACGAAATTACGCTCGCGATTGTTGAACGTGTTAGTCCATAAAATTTGGGAGAGGTTGGGGAAGATATTTCATTACATCGTCGGTTTCCGCGTGTTTTAATATGGGGTGTGCCGGAGACACGTTTTCCTTTGTGTTTCTGAAGGCAGGTCTTACACTTCGGAGGCACTTAAGAGCAATTAGAAGAGGTGGGGATGATTATTTTCGAGATTTGCAGCGGTAACGTTGGTGCAAGCTGGTTGTGGATATTAACCCGAAGATTTATTTATGGTGGGGAAGTTTTGACGATGGTTATTGCTAATTTATTTTTGTGTGTGTGGCGATGATTTTTTTTGTAGGTTATGTTCTTTAAATATTGATGAAGTTTCGGATTTGGTGATGTTATTTAAGCATGGCGTGACCAATATATTTTTGAATTGCAGAAGCTCTTCCGTTGTAATGTCATTAAAATGCCGAGAAGATAGGTGGAAACGATTAAAATGGAATTTTCACCTAACCAATAGACCTTTTATAAAGTGAATCATTCTCAGATGAAATTACAAAATTGTCTCACCTCTGAATTTATCTAACGGATTGCTTGCTCTAACTGGTTTTGCTAATACCCTGACAATTGGAACTTTAGGCAGGGAACCCCCGGGACACCACGGGGATGGGTTCACGATACATTTCATATATATCCACGCAATCCAGGCACAATCCATTTATAGAAAGGCCACACATTCACTCCAGATGGAGAAACATCCATACCTTCACTACGGAATCAAGCCAGGAACCTTTTGATCCAGAAGCCAGCACCCTAACCACCAGACCGATTATTCAGCTGCTTGCTAGAACTACACCTTGACTTTTGATTTTAATTAAGTTACAAAAAAGAATTCTCACTTTCCTGAAAGTTTAGTGACTTTCTCAGTTGATACGTGCTTAAGGTAAAGATGGTCGTTTCAACGTTTTCACCTTTCCTTTAAAACCAAAATTCGTGATAAATGAACTTACTTGTGAGTTTTAAAGTTTTTTTGCAAAGTTTGATATTTTGAAAATGACTCCAGACAAAGGTAAACAATGGAAAGGCTACTTAGTGATCTAGACAAAGTAAATATCAGCTTACAGCAGAAACTCATTTACTGACAAAGAATTTTTCACTGTACATCTGTTTAAAAGCTAAAGCACTAGTTTGTATTCAAAAATTAAAAATTATAAGCATTTTGATAGTGTTATATATCTTTTAAACAAGTTACAATATGTTTAGATACTTCTCAGCATCGTGAAATAAGAATTTAGTCTTCGAAAGAATGTCAGTTAATCAGTTTCTGCTCTAAACCGACGATATGTATAAATTTATAACACGAAGAGACTTTTCAGTTTATTAGTCCGTTTTGTCTGCTTTGAGTGAGCCTTGCCGAATCTGACAGTGCCTATTCGATGAATATGTTTCATGTACGATTTTACTCCAGTCCTTTCATAAATGTTTTTTTTAGTTGGTAAAAGGAAAAGGTTTACAAGTGCATAATGTTGACGACAAACGATGTTACGGTTAACTCTGTAAAGGTAGTTTCCTCGCAAGGATACTATTCGCGGGGTGGAAAGACTACGAGCAGGTTTCAAATTGAGTTGTCTAATGAATAGTATGTGTATGAAATCGTTGGGTTCGCGGTTTACGAAAGTCGCCTGATGGCAATTGCTTTAACTGCCTTCAATTGGATTACATGGTGGTTGTGTTTCCATCCTCATTTATATTTTTGTACTCACTTTTGCTATTATAATTTCCATCTATATTTTGTGGGAGATGGTGAAATCAAAATAGAAAAGAATCGTATTACCAGCCTACGTCCCGACGTCTTTTAAAAAAATTCAATGCATACTTTTGAATGAGACCGTTTGGTAAACAACGGCAGATCTGGTCGTCATTCACCAGTCAGCTATTGGCTAAGGGAATCGCTCTTTTGGTGTTGACGTCATTATTGTACCACCTTCCTCGGGCAAATCTCCTTTAGGTGTGTACGGGCTTCACGGGCCCGAGTTGCTCGAGTGATCTTTTCTTTCCCCAAAGGGTTTATTGTCTAGTAAACACAGGTGTCGCGCACTAGGGATACTTAAGTGATTGAGTGATCTTTTTCTGCTTTCATCCTATTGTTCTATTCAACAATCCCTCTTTTTTCCCGTTCAGTTTTCCCTTGAAGTTGTCTGTCTTGTGTGTGGCGTAGCTTGGCCCAATATGTCTCTTGCGCCATAAAACCTCAACCAACCTTCCATTAGTGATCAAACCAGAAACGTGTGTATAAAGGATAGAAAAATACATTTGCGGTGATAGCGAAGAGCGAATAAGAAACTTAAGTAAGAAACGGTAAACATTGATTTTATATTCAATTTAATATAATACTGTAGGGTTCAAACGAAAACTGCTTTCAAAGGCATGCTCCCCCTAAGAACTAAACCGGAATTTTTCTGTTTTTCAAAGAAAAATGTTTTCAAAGAAGTTGCTTTAAAAGTTTCTTCCAACGAGATTTCCCCCGAAATATTCCTGCAGGGTTTTCCGGGAATCGTCGGACTCTTTCCCGTCCAGATGGTGTTGGTTCCCACGGTTCGGAATAAGATCGAATCACGGTTAACATCGTTCGAGCTTGGTGTTCGGTGGAAAAGATTGGGCATTTAAATAGATTTAAGAAGCTATTCTCGTAATATATGAACTCTGGGAATATTTTATTTCTTGGTCGAGCCAGTTCTAAGAAATAAGTCTTATTTTGTTCCATGGCGTTTATAATTTCTTCCGTTCTTTGCGCTTTTCCGTATGCTGCTATTG
This sequence comes from Meta bourneti, assembly GCA_933210815.1. Taxonomy (NCBI): domain Eukaryota; kingdom Metazoa; phylum Arthropoda; class Arachnida; order Araneae; family Tetragnathidae; genus Meta; species Meta bourneti. The sequence goes on along the minus strand of OW119924.1, from coordinate 23,211,444 downwards.
TATAGTCGCGGAAGAAAACGAACCACCCCTCCTTATTCGAGCAATTTTAACAGTAGAGAAAATTCAAAGAGGGCGTTTGACAGGAACTAACGTCTGTAAATTCAAGTGCATAAAATTTGCATAAGGGGTAAATTCAAGTGCATAAAATTTGCGTCTTCATATTAAATTGAGCACCAATTTCATAATTTCTAATGAAAACCCCCTATTTTGACGCACAATTTCGAATCTATATCAAAATTTAACTTCAGATACCCAAAGTTATGAGTACAGAAAAATTGGAGCTCCTAATTTTAAATCAGTTTCTTACACTTTTATGGATATTTCCTATATATTTCTATGGCACGGATATTTTCCCCCCTGTTACTGTTAAACAACCCAAACAAAATCCACCTGATACTTTATTTTAAAATAGTTTTTAAGTATGTAATAATAATTATTAAATTAATGTTTGAAAAAATTATGAATTGGATCCTTACTATATTTTGATGGGAATCGATTCAGAAGGACTAATATGACCATGCAAAATTTCAGCTCATTCCAATGGTTAGTTTTTGCGTTACCTTAAATTTTCCTCATTATGGCGATTTTAGGGACAACCATAAGTTCTGATAATAATTCAAACCTCTGATAATTCTTGGATCATTTGCACTTGCATGATAAATATAATAATTCTCGGATCTTTTTCACTAGCATAATTTATAATTCTCAGATCGTTTGACGCGCTGACAAATACCTTTCAAATAGTAATCAAATTTGATATTCGGGTAGCTATAACTAAAATTAATCTCGATCTGCAAATAGCGATTTTCATTGTGGAGATGATCCCGGAAATTGACAACAAGTTTAACATTGAATATCTCTTGATATAAAGATAGTAAAGTCATGAAATTTCATATTTAGACTAATTTAACGATGCGGAATCTGATTAAGGCATCAAAACATGGGGTTTTTCATTATAATTTTTTTATTTGGGCGAAATTTGATATGAAGATCACCCCTAATGCAATTTTTGAATTTGTGAAGGACGTTATTACCTATTTATTGAATGATATCTTTGAATTTGCTCTATGAATAGTGCTCGAAATAAAGGGGGTTGTTCTTTTTCATTTCCGTGACTCTACCTGTCTCTTTCGCTGAGCTCCGTTGATCACTTTACACGTAATGGTTTCTGAATGAGGCACTACTAATGCATGATGTGTAGTTTTAAATGTATTAGTTTGTGCCATTACGTAGATTGTTAACTATATAATTTACTACCCTTGGTGCAGTTTCGTCTTTAAAAATGTTCTGTGGTGGTGGTTAACGGCGCTTCACGCCATCTTTTGTTTTTGTATGATTTTCTATTTAAAACTCTTGGCCCCTAAGAATTCCATAATTCATTACTTTTCTCGCTTGTCGTATTTGAGAAATTACGAGCATGGTTAAACTTGAGGTGAACACTTGAGTCTAATAATGAAATCAACTGCTCACTCATACAAAAACGAATTTATCTAGCAGTATTTTTAAAAAAGCAAGCCAAGTTGATAGTTGAACGGTTAGCGTCTTGGCCCTTTTCAACAGGCTCTGGATTCGTTTTTAATCCACTTTTAAAAAAAGCCGTTGGTCCGTATAACCATAGTGTAGGGAAAAATGTTAGTGGGACAAAAAAACATATATGAATACTATAATATATATTTTTATTATGCTATTCATATATGCAGCAAGGCCAGGGGAGCAAGGCCAGGTTTTCACTTGAAAATGCGATGCTTTGAGTTTTTTCTGTACTTATGTGAGGCCAGGCCGAAGAGATCAACAATGCGGCAACTTTCGGTAAGGTATTACTTTGGCTGTCCTTTTGATTCCTAACCTTGGTAACAGGTATTATTTTTATTATTTTTTTCTCTCTGGTAGTACTTTGAGTTTTCGGGGGGTAACTTATGTTGATCTCTTCGGCCTGGCCTTACATAAGTACAGAAAAAACTCAAAGCAACGCATTTTCAAGTGAAAACCTGGCCTTGCTCCCCTTGAAAAAGTAGGCAGGCTCACTTAATATTTACATATTTTATTTCATCTTGTTTCTCGGGGAAATTTATTCTATTCTTAGGGTAGTTTAACTTTATATATACACTGCTGGCCACCGTAAATGCAACACCCTGAAGGAAGCATGCAAATAATATGAAATTTACAACATGCATTAGCGGAGGTGAGATATGCAAATGATTAGAATTTCAGCGCAGACGCACATCACGCGCGCCTGTGACGCCACTTCAAAGCGCTATTTAAGGCTTGGAGATTTCGACGATTTCAAGTACGGCAATTGTGTTTTTCTTGTGGTTTTTTCAAGAAAACGATCAATTATGCCTCGTAGAAAACAGCGATCATCTTTTGATCAAGTATCCGAGTTCGACAGAGGAAGGATAGTGGCCTACCGAGATTGTGGATTATCTTTCAGGGAAATCGGTAGTCGTGTTGGACGAAACCAAACAACTGTAATGCGGATATGTAATCGTTGGATGCAGGAGGGTACGACGGACCGACGTGTTCGATCGCATCCACCTCAGTGCACCACTTCACGTGATGACAGGCATATTGTGCGTATGGCAGTGACGGATCGCTCAGCCACATCACGAACCATAGCACAGCATATTCAGTCTGTACCGCATCATCCAGTGTCTGCGCGTACCATTCGACGCCGTTTACAGCAGAGTGGTCTGTCCGCAAGACGTCCATTGCTTCGTCTACCCTTGACGCAGAACCACAGACGTTTCCGCCGCCAATGGTGCGATGAAAGAAGGATGTGGACGGCAGAATGGAATGAAATTGTCTTTACTGACGAGTCACGCTTCTGTCTGCAACACCACGATGGTCGGATTCGAGCCTGGAGACACCGTGGAGAGAGGATGCTGAACAGCTGCGTTATGCACCGTCACACTGGTCCTGCACCGGGTATTATGGTATGGGGCGATATTGGATATCCCTCTCGCACTCCTCTAGTACGCATTGCCGGTACTTTAAACAGCCAGCGCTACATCTCCGAGGTGTTGGAGCCAGTTGTCCTTCCTTACCTTCAGGGCTTGCCCACAGACATATTTCAACAGGATAATGCGCGACCACACGTGGCACGCATTGTCCAAGGGTTCTTCGTCAATCGCCAGATTGAATTGCTTCCCTGGGCAGCTCGCTCTCCGGATCTTTCGCCGATAGAAAACATGTGGTCCATGGTTGCTCAACGATTGACCCAGAATACACCCCCAGCTGCCACACCAGATCAACTTTGGCAACGTGTGGAAGCTGCTTGGTCTGCTGTACCCCAAGAACACATCCAAAGTCTCTTTGAATCAATGCCGAGGCGTGTGGCAGCGGTGATCTCCAACAATGGCGGCTACTCTGGCTACTGATTTTGGCAGGAACCACACTTCACAGAAGTCTATAAATTTAATCATTTGATACTTGGTCAACATGTTATCTACAAAATAAATTTTGTTGTGATATCTCTTGTCTTTCTTGGTGTTGCAATTTGGGTGGCCAGCAGTGTATATATATATATATATATATATATATATATATATATATATATATATATATATATATATATATATATATATAAACGCACGGATCCGAGTTACTCGTGTGATCTTTTCTTTTCTCATGGGATTTACTGTCCTTCGTAAACACGGGGCGCGCACGCGTGATAACCAAGAGATCTTTTTCTGCTTTCACCCGATTATTCTACTCCCAGCCCTCTTTCCCCCTTTCTCAACATTTTTTACTTAAAGTTGTCGTGTTCAGCGCAACTTGGCCAAATATGGCCCTTGCGCCATAACCTTTTGAAAATTTATAAGTAAAAGTTGATTGAAGGATTCTCAATCAGGTGACAACGTTAGATAATTTTTAGGCTGTTTTGTCGTGCCCATTATTTTATAACGGTTTAGAAAAATTTTCATGGACAAAATTCGTCCTTTGGAAATAAATTTTGTTGCTTGAGCAGCATTTCCAATATTAAACTTTGTTTATACATACCGAAAATCAGATTCCCATAATCCTTAAAAAGCCGTAATATTTTCTGGAAGTACTTTGAAAGTTTTAAAAAAGTCTTAATTTTTACAAGAACACTGCATATATTATTTCAATTACATTTAGAAACCGAAGTCAATAATACTTGTTCATGGTCAAGTATCATTAACAATTGAATGCATAATATTTATAATTTAGCTAAAAATTGCTGTTTTTAAAACTGGGTTCGTGAGACCGAAACAGCACTCGGGAAAGGTTTTTCATGTTCTCACTGGTTAATGTATTGCGATCTATGTGAAATGTTGGCTCAAAATGATGCGGAATAGCTTTTGAAAGGCCTCAAAAAGACCCCAATGTTTTTTGCTTGAAGAGTTGCAAACGTAGAGTTGTGCAAACTTTCAAAATTTAGTGTTGCCATAAACAAAATGAAGCTTTTATCTGTTTACTTAACCCTCCAAGTGTTTCGACGAGATATCTCATCCAAGATCTGGTCAATTTTACTAACGACGAACTATCTCGTAGAGACGAAACTCCAAGGGAGAATAAAGATCCAAGAAGGAAAAACAAATTGTCCCTTGCCCAAAACTGGTAACGGACAGTACAGGTCAATTTTGGACGCGAAGGTAAACCACCAGGAGGGGTATTTGACTTGTATTGAGGTCTTATTGCATTTGAAACGGGAGAGGGATATGTGAAGTCAGTTAAATCATTAAGCTTTTTCCGAAAACTCTAAATTTTTTAACTAGTGGTAAGTTATTGATAGTGTTCAAAGAGTTGACAGGGTATTACCAATTTTAACTCTAACAAAGATTGTGCCGCGGTAACCCGGTTGGTAGATTAGCGGATTAGCAATCGGGGGGTTGCTAGTTTGAAACTCGATCCAACCAAACCGTCGTGTATGTGAGGACTGGTGCACGTTAAATCTATCGTGGTAAATGTCCTCACTTTGGCGTGTTGTCGAAGTTTAGAGATGGGTGCCAGCTCAGGCGTGATCTCGTCATCTAACCATTGTTCAGAATAACAAAGTGCTGTCCTGGGATCTTTCCCTTCCCTGACCGTCGCGAATAGCCCATGTGTTGCTCTGGTGCGAAGTTAACTACCTATCTACCTCGTTAAAGATTAAAATATTTCATGCCTGCATTCATGTAACGTTAGTTTAACTGACCCGTACATCTGGCTTGTTTAAGATTACTCAAGTTCTCGTGATTCTTCGTTTAAACCACTCTCTCATCAGAGTTCGAGATATATAAAATCTGCCATTCAGCGACGAATGCGTGTGGGGTTGAAATTGTTGAGCTTTTAATTGGAGCAGCGCACACACGTGTGGAAGTGTCATTAGCGAAATTAAGAGTACCGACTATGGAAATTAAGTTTAGTTAGCGACATTACAACGCTTCTATTTCGTGTCGTCAACCCTTACTCGTAAAAGCGAAATAATTTAACCCGGCATTTGGCACCTAATTCCGATTTTGGTGTTTTAGCTGTTCCTACGCGCGGGAACTAGCAGGTCTTTTTAATGGCACATGTTGTGGGGCCATTTATTTTAATATGGACTTTTCGTGGCGCGTTCGCCTCAATTAATCTCGCCATAAAATTAGCCCCGTCTGTAATGGTCGTCGTTGTGTCGGGGAAAAGTCGCGTAGTGGGAGAGGTTGCAGGGATTTCAATTTCGGAATTCCCATGCTCGCAGTTTCCAAGGGTTGATGAGGGAAGAAATTTCGGATGGTTTGTCGGTTTTTTTACGTCGCCTGAATTAATGTTCTCGGTGAATTTCTTTTACCTGTTCAGGACTGAGGTGGGTCGTTTTTTTTTTGTATTTCTTTCTTTCCGATCGTCTTTATGCTAATGAAGAGAAACGACGTGTGTTTGCGTGTATTAAGAAACTCGACTTTCCTTATTGGTGGCAGAAATAATCTAAGGTAAGGCATCCTTTCTAATTATGAGTCGACACCTTTGAGAAGGGGGATTTAGGCTCGCGTGGAAGTGATAACGAATTGCAGTTACCAAAACGAGTTCACACAAGAAGTAAGCGCGATCCTACTTTCGTTGAGATCGTGGTAGGTTTCCTTGTCAATTAGTTCGTCTTGATACATGTCTTACGATTTGTTAATTATTCTGTGCTCTGTAGGAAGTTTGCAAGCTGTTCTTAATTAACACTTTTTGAATGGCCTCTATGCTAACTATTACAGTTAGCTTAGTTAACTATTAACTTCATTGTTGTCTCGTACATTTTCTCTTAGATTTCTCGAGCGAATCGGTTGTTTTCTCTTCTATACACACATGAGGAAGTTCAATTGGGTTGGTTGTTTTCGTTGTTTTTTTTTGGCGCAAGAGCCATATTTGGCCGAACCAAACACAAGTCCGACAACTTCAAGTAAAAAATGTTGTGAAAGGGGGAAAGAAGGGATTGGGGAATTGAATAAAGGGATGAAAGCAAATAAAGTTGGCTTGGGTATCCCGGGAGTGCGACCCCGTGTTTACTAAAAATAGTAAACTCCGTGGGAAAAGGTAAGATCACTCGAGTACCCCTGGTTTGTGAAGCCCGTAAGCATCTAAAGGAGATGTGGTCCTGAAAGCGAAGTTCAATTAGGTGCGTTTTTCCTAGTCAACACACTTTTTGTTCATAATGGCGTGAGCTTGGCGTGCTTCGAAGTAAGGCATGTCCACAAGAAAACATTAAACAAATTATGATATGGCTTACACGCATCTAGCGCTACCAGTGCAAACAGACTAGCTGCTCAAAGTTTGCACTCCGAATAAACAAGTGCCGAATCGTTTGAACCGCAGGCTGGGTGAATCCGGTACATTTCGTGTCAGGAGACATGATGCGGGTCGGCCAAGAAATTCGAGCACTCGGGAAATTGAAGGCATTCTACACTAGGTTGAAACAAATCTGGGCACAAGGACGAGTGCTTAAAGAGTGTTGCATTTCTGGAGAACTCGTACTTCTATAAACTCTGGCTCAGAATCAAAGATGAATTATTAAAGACCAGCAGGACTTTTGGCCCGAATATTAACTTTTTCGTTTCTTATTTCATTTTTTCCTATGGTAATATTTAAGTTCACACCTCAAAGTTGTCTCAAAGCTACAAAGTATTAGTTTGAATATATAATTCAAAATGTTTTAAGGAAGATTAAAACAAAATTGTTAAATTGTTTTCAAATAACACAGGAAAACTGTATTAAATAAGTATGTACGAAGAACCAATTATTTTAGTTTAATGATGTGTAACTTGTGTTAACTGCTTGTCTTTAAGTGTTTTAAGCTTTTATATCTGAATTTGTAATTACAAATATTGCATGAAAAGTAATCAATTGCAAATAAGAAAACCTAAGTAAACAAGCGTAATGCCTATTTTTTATATTATCGTTGAAATAGTAGTTTAGTCTCTTCTCCTCGCCAACTATAAAACATAAAACAATGTTTGTTATAAAACAATTTCCTTCGCATGCTCGGATCTTTCCCTTCGGGATCGATCCCAGACCAGGGCCAATAGCCCGTTGTGTTACTCTAGTGCTACGTTCATTCGATAATCTACCCTCCTCGCATGATTTACATGTGCGAAAAAGTGAAATAGTTTCTTTCCCTTATTTTCTTGGCAAGTTTTGGTTACAGCTTTTATAGGTTCTTAGGTCCTTTTGTGTTTATAATTATTGGTTTTTGTAATGTTTCTACTTTTAGCTTGGTCAACAAGTTGATATTCGCTCTTTTTTAACTATGTGTAGGTTTTTCTGTGAAGTTAAATATTTAGTGTTTCAACCGTACTTCATGTGCAAACTTTGAAGTGAGGGTGGAGAACACAAAATTAAATCTAGTTCACATAGAGAGTATGTCTACAGGCGTCTGCAATTTACCGCTAGGGAGTGTTAGGTGCAGCATGTCCGTGAATGACATTTTTATTAGCCCTAATTTTTCAGATTGTTAGTAGTTGTACACTCAGTTTTACTGTAGGGACCCAAAGTTGAGACCGCCGACAGAATTTCATGCCTGAAAACTCAAATTTGACAAGAAGCTGTTTGATTTTCTCAATTCTAAAAAAAGTAGCTGTCTGGACTGCTGACAAATACAGTGAAAGGTAGCCATGAAGTTTGTCAGAATACAAATAGGACGGTCATTCAAGGAGATAGCGCATTAAAGCAGCATTAATTGCCAGCAGCACTGCGTTAAGACTTGAACATGAAGCTGCCGTTGCTCCCTATCATTAGAATTCTTATCTCAACGCACCATTCCAATTTTCGGTATACGGTCCATCGAGTGCCGACAGATGGCGCTACATGTCCAGTCTCGCCAGCCCACGGGATGTTGAGGCGGATTTCGGGGAATCGAATCGCAGAAAGCTGTTCAGTTGCGTAAAGGCGGCAGCTGCTAGCGGGCGCCCCGTGCGCCCCATGATGATTTGCACGTTAGTCACCAATAGTTTATACTTGCTAATCAGTCTTCCACAAACAGTGGGGCGCCGCTCCAGTACGGCAGGAGGCACACTTCCTTTTTCTTATTGAATTTCTAATGGAGTACTTGCGCATTCGGAGTATGTGTGTGAGACCTTGTGGCTAATGCTCCAAAGCCGAGCTTATGCGTCTTCCGGAGGCTTGGGTGGGGTGGTACTTTTCATGCAAACTGTCCTTTGATCGGGCGAAAGTTTTTGTGGACTCGACTGCTTTCTGGAAATGGGATATGAATTCATATCCCTATGGCGACGTAACGTTCTTCGGCGTTTGTAATACGAGCTTTCCCCCTCTTGTTCAATACATCTCTAGAGTGTTTTATGTTCTCTGACTTTGCTCATTGGAACGGTTTTCTATCCGAAGTGGTGCCAATAAATTACTAGAAACTTTTCCTCCTCAGAAGAAGTGACGTCATTGATACTTTTGGAGACATATTCTGAACGTGGAGTTGGATACGAATAACATATTTTGCTAATTTCGGATTTAAACTATACCCCGAAACTTGTTGATGTAATGGATTTTGTGGAGGGTCTACAATTAGAAACAACATTGACTGGAGCTGTTTAGATAGCTTAATTGTGGTAAAGTGCCTTAGAATTGGCTGTTTATTAGGGATCTATAAATAGTTTTCAAATCGTTGTTTTAGTGTTTTATAACACCGGAGCACAATTTTAGGTACCGAGTTTTGAATGTAGTAACCCGACAAAAGAATATATTTTCAAGTGGCTCCTCGCATTTGTGAAGTAAAAAAACGTGTTTGGTGCGACACATAAAAAATTTGTGGATCAATAAGGCAATTTCACATCTTGTGCCTTAGATGTTAAATTTAACTGGAAGGAAAGGAGAAGAAAATCTATTGAGATAAAAATAGAATATCTCCTACCTTTTGTGAATTTTCAAGTAGTTTGGATTCAAATATTGTATGAATTTTCCCTCTATTTTGTTGCCATCCGTTGTAAGAACCATCAAGAAAATACCTCTGGATACAAAATTTTCGTACTTTTATTTCTTTGTCAGCTGCATTCTTAATCGGTAAGCATACCGTATTTCTTATTTGTAGAATTGGATCTTAAATTACTTAGTTGTATTTTATAAATTTGTTTCCAAAATTTAAAGATCGCATGGAAGAAGTGAAAAAATAATTAAAAAAGGAAAAATGCATGTTGGAGTTGAACTGTACTTGCGTTATTTGTAAGCGGTTACTTCCATAAATAACATGAAATTTCCAAATAACTTTTAATCAAAATGCATGCGCATATCTTATTGAATTCACGTATTAATTTTATTTGAACAGCTTAAATTTTGTAAAAATGATTCTTTACAACGGGGATTAGATATGTTCAGGTGATTATTTTTGTACAGACGATTCTCCATGCATGGTTTTTTAGTCTAGTACTTAATGTTAATCATTTAAGCGGATATTCAGGAAATTTTGAATTATAATGTTTGGAAAACGGGAGTTTCATTTTTCCTTGTTTACTATATACATAAATTTTCATTTGTAAAAACAGCTCTCTTGAGCTGTTAGGATTAAAACGAGCAAGCATTTGAAGCACTACTTTCAATTCTGGCTGCTCTATCATAATTTTTTGAAGGATCGTTTTGTGTCAATAAACAGATGAAACCTTAGACAAACTTGTAGTAAAAATGTAAAACTTCGAAATATGACTAACAAAGATTTATGTGACGTTTCACAGGTCTTAAATCATGTTTTGAAGTTTAGCATTTTTAATGCATTAAGTAAAGTACATATTTCAGTATTTATATTGTTTTTATATTCATATTTTAAGAGATGACTTCCCGTAGCTAACTCGTTTCTCTACGCAGCATAATTTTCTCTAACTGGAAAAATATAATGGTATTTCTTAATTTATAAGAACTTATCGATTTATTAAGGAGTGCAAAATCCAAATGAAATGTGTTATATCAAGGGGCATTAATTCATTTTTAATAACTTCCTTTTATAAACCGTCCTCTTATTCTCTGCTTGTATTGGCAAGCTATTAAAAAAATTTTACACCAGCCTATTCTTAAAATAATAATCAAAATACTAGTCCATACTATGTTTTAGAAGCATTTGTATACATTAAAGTATTCAATACAAATTTCCTTTTCTCTACATGTGATTCATCTCCTCTTACTTTCTCCGATTACATACAATTTATCCCTGCGTTCTTCCTTTACGTTATAGGAACTTAATACTTTATAAAAATACGTTATAGGAACTTAAATTTTCTGCTGGAGAACCCCTGTACCTTAAAACGAAAAATTAAATTGATTATAAAATTCATCCAATCTTCTATCAAATAATAGGGACCGTACATTTCTTATCAATCGTTTACTAAGAGAACTTTTGTTATGAAACGGAAAATGAAGTTTCTTCCAAGGATTTAAAAATGCAAATGGACACAGAAAACACGTGGAAACAATTTCTGTGACCCAGATCGTTACAGAAGTAGATCGTTTTCCATATGCTGAGAAAATTAGGATAATTGAAAATAAGTCCGTGAAGAATCATCTTTTCTGCATCATTTGTATGAAATATGTTAAGTTATTTAGCATGCAAGCTGATATTGAATTGAATGCCCATTTATGAGAATTGTATTGAAAATAAATGCTTGAAAAAAAATCTTTTCTGCACCATTTGTATGAACTATCTTATTTGGCATGAAAGCTGAGATTAAATTGAACGCCCTCCTATTATGAGAGTTGTGTTGAAAATAAGTACGTGAAGAATCATCTTTTCTGCACCAGTTGTATGAAATGTCTTAGGTTATTTCTTCCGTGTCATGTCAAAAGGGATGAAGTCGAAATGGCTACGCGGAATTTTAAGTTGAATATTTCACTCTTTCTTACAAATATTCAGAAAGAAAAGAAGCATGCCATGATACAAAATAATTGTAATTTTGACTCTTAGATTAATTTAGTTTCGATTTAAGCATATTATTTTCAAATTAATGACGCACTCGTCTCCTTTGAACCCATCAAAAGTCAGACTTCACCCCTTTTGCTCTGACACGGAAGATTTAGCATACAAGTGAGATTTAATTGAACGCCCACGTATACGAGTTGTGTTGCTTATGTTGATGTAAGAGTACTCGTATCAATGCGTATGAATGATTTCTTCCACTTAGCTAAAACGTGTACCTAATGACCTTCAACACCCTTTCTGAAATCCACTCCCCCTTTTAAAAGCCTTAAACTATCAGAAAACAGTAATTTCTCCCTCTCGGTGAAACAAACTGTCTCAGTTTTGTGTACACCCTCTTTCTCGAAGGATTAATGGAGTGTGCTCCCACATAATCAGTACTGATGCCATTAACGGAAAGGGTGAACAAACTTTTGCAGACTTCCCCCGCGGCTAATGACGGATATTTCGCGAGAAATTGGATTTCCTTTGACAATGCGCCACAGATGCCTCCGTCGCTTTGATCTCTGTCATTAAGTTTCAACCCTTTTATGCGACCGAAGTCATCGAGTCTAGACGGGGCCGGCCTGTGCGTTCACCGAGCGGAAAAATGTCACGCTGTTTTTAAGAGGGGGACTTCTGTCCCACTTATGAATTTTTTTGTTTTAATGCGTGAAGTGAATTGTTGCCGAGATTATGTTGATTGGTGTTTTTGTTGCTTTGCACGTGCTGGTGGAAGAACTGGTGATATGCAATTGGCGGCTTCAAATTGTTTAAATTTTTCTCTTGATGGTTTTGATCATATTTCTTTTCTGACATTTGTCGTACTTAAGAGTCCCCATCTCTTAAATATTAAAAAAAAATGCAAAATATATTTTGGGTTGAGTAGTTTCTACAGGGTTTGTACACCTGGAAAACCTTAAAAAATTACTGGAAAACTGCACAAGTTTATTTCAGACTCTTAAAGAATTAAAATATGTTCCTGGAATTTTTTAGAATTTCAGTTTTGATTATTTCTTGCAGAAAAATAATGTTTTTTAAATTTCCAAATTGGATTTTAAACTTATCCGAAAGGGAGGCGTACTAAAAAAAAGGAAAATTAGTTCAAAGTGAACTTCTAGATGGCGCCATGAAATTAAAAAAATGAAAATCGGTGCTACTCGGTGAAAAGGAAATCCGCTTATTCATTCTGTAAATAACTGAATTAAAAAATGTGGTGAATGGGATACCTTGGTCCGTTACGAAAAGTATTGATTTCACCGGTAACAAGAAGGCCCTTACGAATTTTTGTGGTACTGCGTACAGTGCGTCCTTCCTTTCCTCCTTGGTCGCCAATAACGCATTACAGTGCGACGTTTATTCAACTACCTACCTTTCCTCCTTTGCTATATTACCGCAAATATTGAAATTACGGAAAATCTCATGTGTTGGTACAACGGTGCAATTTGTCAAGTTGGAGACAAGCCGTCTTTACAAACGCTCGCCAAGCTGACGCCTTATTACAATCTTGCTAGTGTTTTATTCACGTAACAATAAAGCGTTCTTTTCGAATCCTTATCATTTAGTAGAGGCATGGGGACAAAAAAAATTAAATTTTACCTAGGTCGAAACTAGAATTTTATTAAAATTCAAGTTTAAAGAAAGGAAAAACTTCGCCCACAACGGTAAATGCGCTAAAAAAGCACACGACCCCGATCGTAAGAAACGAATAGTGTTCAAATGAAAAATAGATACTGAAACTGCCACAATTTCAACTCGAAACATTTCCTTCACAATCTTTATGCATTCTTCATGCAAATGAATTTTTAGCTACTATATTTCATGTATCTAAAAGCAAAAGGTTGTCTTATTTTTTATTATTTCTGGATCTTAAAATGTAATGATTTTTTTTGCAGTCAAAGCAGCCAGTTAAGGCAATTTTTTGCATTTCCTCTATTAAAATATTTGTGGCTGCATGAAATATATTTGTCATTTAGAGTGTCATTTGAATACAAATTATATTGATGTTAGTTTTTGTATTAACTTAAGGGACATGTCTTTAAAACCTGCTTTTAAAAAATCCTGCAGCAGCGAAAGAATATTGAAATATTATTAGATAATCTTTAAATTATTTTACAAGAATAATTCTATAATTGAGAAAATGCATCTATGAAATGAACAAACTAAAAGTATAGTTACGTGTATTTTCTAGTTGCCTTGTACCCTTAATCTTTGAAATGTGTTATTTATAAAAGAATTAACACCACAACGTTACTGAAAATCATGGATTCTTAAGCATCAAGTCGGAAGTGAGCATCTTTACATTGTGTTTTTTCATATTGATTACGGCTAGACACCAGGCAGCTTACATAAGCACGGATGATTGAAACTATTGTGTTTGTCAATTTTACATATGAATCATGTAAATACTAAATATTTTGTATTGTAATGTAAAACACAAAGATTGATGGCAAAATTTTTGTTGAATGAATACAATATTTCTGTCACCTATATTTGATCACCACAATGTCTAAAAGCTTAATTCGAATTACATTTTAACTATGTCTAAACGTAATCAACTGAAATTCTGCGCATGATTACTGGAACTTTTCTAAAAATCACTCTTATTCCTGACATGGTCAACCGAAGATTGGCAAAAAATATTCTGGTATAATTGATGCCGTTCAATTAAATTTCAATGCTTCCTGGAAAACTTAAAAACTCCTGGAATTCATTTTTCCAAAACTGTATAAACCTTGTTACTCATACCTCTTCGATTATTTTTTTGCTTGGTCTACATTGTTCACTTTAACACTCCTTGTGGTTGACTAACCTCTGGTGCAAAAAAATGTTCCAAACTCACTTGTTCTGAGCAAAGGATAATGTGTTTTTCCTACTGAGATTACCCAGATCTTGGAGAGATATCTTGTCGTAACGCTTGGAGAGTTAATTGGTTTTAATTTGAAAAGTAAATAAGTTTGCAATCACATGATTTTCTCAGTGTTAATTGAGAAAATCATGAACTGGAAATCTAATCGTTTGGCGAATGTAAAATTAATTTATTGTATCATTTTTAACTTTAAGTGAATATAATAAGTTTATTTAAAAGCCAACTTATATTTCTGATATTTACTTAAGACTTCCATCAAAGAAAGCGTTTAACGTTATATGAACTCTTCTATTTAAGTTCGTATCTAGGCATTCATTTGGAGCACTAAGGAATTGTTACTCATAATTAGCGACGTGTTCTCACTAATGAATATAATAATACCCCATCGTTCTGTTAATGGATGTGAGCAAATATTGAAATGTTTACTAATTTGCATAACGACTAATTTACTGACATCCCATATCTGTGAAAACTAATTTCCTCAGTATTTTGCAGAATCCTATCGAAAATGAATTTTACTTAAAAGTATTATTTAGTTAATAGGGTAAAAAACATAAAATGGTATTTATCTACTGAAATTAGGTCATAATTTAGACCACCTATTACTTCTGATGAGGTATCATTGGCATTTTAATGCATTCACATTTCTATAAAAAGGATATTTTGTGTTTTCAACTTGCTTAAGTACATCGGATATAAAATAAATCTTTATTACTATTTCTTACTAGGCACGAAGAAGGGTCTTATTTGCATTTGTTTGGCAACGATTAGATCAGGCATCTCATTATTCCGCTAACAAATCAAATCTGCTGTCGGAAAAGGAGCTTTTTCACCGGATTTTAAATCCAAGTAAATGCAGATTGGGCGAAAATTCATATTTTAAAAGAATGAATTTAAGTTGTGCTGTCAAATACTCCATTCACAACAAATTAATGCGCAATCAAGTAGCAAATGGATCCTTGGAAATGCAGAGCTGCCACATGCTACTAGTAATTTTCAACCTTAGCGACTTGCGCTATCCTTTTAAGCACGGCCGTCATCTGGTCGGGGTTTAAAATTATGAAGTGTCCTCGGTTCTTTCCTTTCGGGATTGATCTCGGACCATCGCCAATAGCCTGTTGTGTTGGTCCAGTGCGACGTTAATTAACTACCAACCTACATTTTAGTAGAGTCTCATTTGCTACTTTGGAACTAGATCAAACATCATACAATTTCGATTTCTTTCAATCAAATGTGCCGACGAAAAATACTTCCTGCCCGGTTGTAAGAGTAGCGGATTAGCAAATGGAGGATTGCGAGTTCAAAACTCAATGCAAAGACTGCGCGTTAAATCTATCGTGGCCGGCCTCAAATGTCTTCACGTTGGCGTGGTGTAGAAGTTTGGAGAGTTGGGTACCAGCTCTAATATTGGCCTCATCATCTTAGCGTGGTTCAAAATTGCGAGGTGTTGTGCTCGTACCTTTTCCATTGGGATTGATCTTGGGCGGTCTCGAATATCCCGTTCTATTGCTCCGGTGCTACGTTAATTCAACTACCAACCTACCTCTTAGTGGAGCCTCGTTTGGAACAAGATCAATCACCATACAATTTCGATTTCTTTCAATCAAATTTTTCCCACGGAAGACTTCCACCGGAACTAGAGTAAAATAAACGCCCTGGGTGATACTAAATCCTTATTGTAAAAGCCCACAAGGGAACATCTTTAGATGTGTACGAGCATTCCAACCTCGAGGTAATCCAGTGATCTGTGTTTTACGGGGCCGTTGTGGCTCAGTGGGTATGCCAACTGCGCTAGCAACCTTCGAATTAAAGGCGGCGCAAATTCGATTCCTGTCAGGTGCATT
Organism: Meta bourneti; assembly: GCA_933210815.1. Lineage (NCBI taxonomy): Eukaryota > Metazoa > Arthropoda > Arachnida > Araneae > Tetragnathidae > Meta > Meta bourneti. The sequence goes on along the minus strand of OW119924.1, from coordinate 23,195,384 downwards.
CCTCCCTGGGTGTATTTCTCTCTTCTGTGTCAGTAAAACTTTCATTGTGTGTCTATTGCTTGATGTTGTGTCTTGTGTCTGGCACAGCATGGCCAAATATGGCTCATGCGCCATAAAACCGTAACAAACCAAATCTTCTATTTTACCCTCGCCTACCTTTCTGCTCCTTGCTTTGTTTTTCTCCTTCGTTGATGTCTTGTTTTTGGTGTAGCTTGGCCAAATATAGCCCTTAAGCCATAAAACTCAAAACTAACCAACCTTGTTTTGGAAATGATTTTTTAACTGTTTTAAGTGTTGTTAAGTTTTACTACCATGATGCTTTGTAAATGGACTGCCCGCGATCTCCATTTAGATTGTAACGATTGATCTACGATCCATTTTGGACTCAAACACTTCGTCTTGATTAGTAGTTTTCTTCGCCTTCTCATCCAAAGTTTCTGGGACAAATTTTTTCCTGCTTTGCATTCGCGCGTTGTGCGGGGAAAAAACCACTCCAATGTTATCGAAGTTTCCTTTCTTTCCGAAAACTACCCCTTCCATCCTTTTCCTCGAGTGCCCCTTGTAGTTATTTACTCACCCAATCACTGAGAAGTGGGCGAAGGCGCATGGACTCTTCAAGTTTTAATGCGTTTCCCTTGTACTGGTGGATGCGCAGCTGGGCCGTTTCGTCATGCTCGATTTCGTCATCCCAGCGCCTGTTTCGGAGTTTCTCTGCTCTTTTTATTATTATTTCCTTCCTTTGTTATTCTTTATTCCGGAGGTCTTTATTCTCCCGATATTCATTACCCGCTCCTCTGATTATCTATCGAGTTGATCGGATGGAGGTGGGGGTGAAGTTTTCGATTACTTCGCAAACACGCACTCAAAGTTTTGCATGTTGTGCCCTGCTATCTTTCCGCTCGAGTTGCGAGTGCGGCTCTGGCTTGGAGAATGGGAATGTACCAGTCTCGTTTGTCAAAACCTTGATAGAGTTCGTATTAATTTGTGAATGGGTTTGGTTTGGGGTTGTGTTTTCTGTTTTGCATTCGGAAATCAGGCGAAGGAAATGCAATTTCTGTTTCATTAGCGTCGGTGTTGTGTTGATTGCAATTGCTGCGTGTTTCAGACACTTCGAATTGGTTTGTTAGTCCGATAGTAAATTTGCTTTCTTTATGGTACTCCCGATGACCGCGGTAGTCCGGTTGGAAGAGAAGCGAATTAGCAACCGAAGGTTTACGAGTTCGAAACTCGATCCTTCGTGTGTGTGTCCATTACTTGATGTATTTGGCGCAGCATGGTCAAATTTGGCCATAAAACCCCAAAACAACCAATCGAAACTCGATCCAAGGATCGTCGTTTACGTGGGGGCTAGTGCTAAATCTGCTGTTGCCTCAAAGGACCTCACGTTGGCATGGTGTGGAAGTTTGGAGAATGGAGTTCCAGTTCAGGCTTTGACCTCGTCATCTGACCCTGATTCTAAATTATGAGGTGTTTTCGGGTCTTTCCCTTCGGGATGGATCCAGTAACCCGTTGTGTTGCTCTAGTTCGACGTTAATGTCACTACCTGTGGTTCCCCGATGTTAATTTTTAAATATGAGCTGTTACTTTACCTGAGTATTAACATTCTTTTGAGATTAATGCATTTGGAAGAAACAGTCGTGATTGAAATGGATTGAGTATAAATAGCTGGTTTTGAGGTGAACTTCTTGACCACCACAGCAGTACGTAACTTACAATAATAGCAGTGTAACATATGTCCACCATTAAGTTATTTTGGGTATACTCGGTTGCACTGTCTGTTTAACGTCTTGCTAAATTGGTGACTGGCGGACGTTATTATGGGCACGAGCACTTTCAAAACAAGCTTTATGGCACCTTTGAGTCAAATATTAGATGGCGCTCCCAATAATCGGCACGCATTTCGCCACAGTGAGTTCAGTTGTCCCCAATGCGATGCTTATCAATTCTAGCAACTGTCTGAAGCCCTGTCATAACAGACACTGCTTCTATTCCTATCACGGTTTCACTCTTCTTTGCCACTCAGCCTTCTCTTCACACGAATCCCTACCACAGATATCGGCGTTATTTGAAAATGTCGACTGACAACTATAACGAACATGAACGATATAAAATCAACCTCTTCTAGATAAATTCACCAATTTTTCCGCGAAATTTAACTAGACTTAATTTGAGCTAGGTGCTGCATAATATTCTAGAAGTGCTCGGAAGAGCTGTCACCGCTCTAATGAAGATTTTCAGCAGTCTAATTGCAAAAGGCAATGAGGAATATGGAAGATAGAAATTCGCGCTGAAAAGAAAATCCGAGCCAACACGAAAATGTGTTGAGGTCAAAGGCTTTTAGAGGCTTTGAATAAATGGATGAGGATACAGTTGAAGTGGACGTTCAGAAGCTAATTGGGGTAACGTGAGTGCAGTGTGAACTTTTTAAACTAAATGGCATTTTATACTTTTGACTAATTTTGTTTCGTTTGGACGTATGAAATGTTATCGATGCTTGTATTTACTACAAATGGATTTAAATAAGGTATGAAATGGGAGTAACTGCTATGCCGTCAATAGATATTAGCAATTAACTCTTTGGGGTTAGGTGGATTAAAAACTGTCCCACCTTTTGCTTAGCTTTTTATGCATGGTGGAATATTTTTAACCCACCTCAAAAAGTTGAAATTACTCAGTCATACAGTTTACTATTTTATTTAAAGTTTTTCATTGAGTTGGCAATGCTATGAACTAATGCTAATGTGTATATAACTGAAAACAAAAATTTACACTTGTCAAAACGCATTAGTAAGTCGTTGACGCTGCTGTGATTAAGGTTGGCGAATTGTGTGGTGCAGTGAATTTTTGTCTTTCATAACGGTAAATGTTTTGTTTCGTAAAAATTTATTATGAGTGAATAAATCGTTTTATAATAAAAAAACGTTATTTGATGTTTTATACTAATTTTGAAGCTGAATAAGTGAATAAACAATTCTGTGCAACTTGGGGTGGGTTTTTTCTTTAAAATCGTGTGCCTCAAATAGTCAAGAAACCTAGGCAGATCTGCTAGATCAATAATTTTCTTTAACCATCCTGGTGGTTGTCTCGACGACGTATCTCATCATTAGAAGAAAACTGACTAGATCTTGATGGACGAGATGGGGCCGTCGTGGCTAAGTGGGTATATCCACTGCGCTAGCAACCTTCGAGTTGTAGGCGGCGCAGATTTGATTCCTGTCAGGTGTGTTATGTTATGATCTTCGATGTATGAGCCGAACTTGGGGATGTCCGCTGGATGGTGAGAGTCGAGGCGAAAGGGGGTGGCGAATGGGGGTGCTGTTCCCCTGAATGACTTGCCAGAGCGGAAGAGAGGAGGAGAGGTAGAGAGTGCGAAGGACTGCAAATCGGTGAGGTCGCAAGAATAAGACTCGGGGGACAAAACCGAAAACTCCGGACGCGAGCCAGCGTCCATGCCGAGACAGTCTGATAGAAGTCCAACAGAATCCCGGCGAGTCGTCTCCTCTCCTTATCCGGCCTGCCCCGGCCTCTCACCATATTCAGGTATCCGGATCCCCAAGGTAAAGCCGATTTGTTTTTAAACTGGACCCCACCAATAAATGAATATCAAGAAAAGGAGTTGATTATTTTACAAGTGCTAACCACTACACGACAAATGGTGCCGTGACCAGGATCGGCTTTTGCTGAGTGAAAGTCTTAAGTCTTCATGGACATAACTTGCGATCTCAGAGATTTTATTAATTTAATAAGGATTTAAATGCCGAATGATCAGATTAAGTGGGTGTCCAGCCTTTTTTTGTGTATTTATATTACTTGCGTGAATTAGTTTATTAATTGATATGTGTATTTCTTGTGTAGCATTAATATTGCTTCCCTAAATTAGCTTGTGATTTATGTGTGTATTATTCGGAAGCTTTGCTCCCTTTTAGATTGCTTTTATTATGCATGCTTGCTTATGATTGGTATTATAAATTTGTTGAAGTGGTATTCTTATGTGAGATGATAAAGGGTATCTATGTTATACAAGTGAATGTTATTAGGCTATTTATAAATTGTTTGTTTAAAAGAAGCAAGAGCATCTTATAATAAAAAAAAAGGAAAAATGGCAAGTCCTCAAAATGGTGTGCCTGAGGGAATTGCAACCAACGCTACGGGGTTGCCGCAATTGCGATCGGAGGTTGGCGCGAGGGGGACCTTTTTCCCTTACAGTTTTTCCCCCGAGAGTCTGGGGTTAATACCCACTTTCACGGGGCAAAGAGGATCATATGATGTGCTAGAATTTTTCGAAAGGATCGAGGAGGTAGCTAAATTTGCGAATTGGACTCAGGACGAGTTGTACTTTGCCTGCAAGTGCAAGTTAGGGGGAGAAGCTGCGTCGTATTTTAGGGACATCCGTCACAGCATCGGGGGGTTTAAGGAGTTAAAAGATGCATTGCTGGAGCGGTTCGAAATAAAAACCGATACCTCCAGTTCCGTTCGAGAATTGTTGGAATTTCGTCAACCCTCGGACATGACTGTAGCCGAATTTTTCACGAAGGCCTCTGCATTGTCATACAGAGCTTGTTGTTCTGGGGAACTTTCAAATGAGATGGAGGAGGCCTATAGAAAAAAAATGTTGAAAGCCGTCCTATTGTCAAACTTATATCCTCAAATCAGGAGGGGCGTTGTTGCCAGGAATCCCTCCACAATAGAGGAAATTAAGCAGTTTGCTTTAGCCGAGGAGCGGGCTTGGAGGGATTGTAAGGGGGATGATCAAATTTTGGAACAGGCACAAATGTTTGCTGTGGTAAGGCGGGACGCTGAATTAGATGAATTAAGGCTTGCAAACAAATCTGTGACCGACACCTGCTCAAAACTTGCAGAGCAAATTCAAAAGTTAACCGAGCGAATTGAATTCATGAACACCGAGCATGCCCCTCATGGGTTTCAATTGGGAAGACGGAACAATCAGACAGATATCGAATGTTTTAATTGCGGAAGAAGGGGACACATAGCGCGATTTTGCAGAGAGAGACCTAGGAAGCAAAACAGTAATAACATGCGACCAAATCAGAGACAACCAAGAGGAGAAACTAGTGAAGGAAATTCTTTTTACACAAGAAATTATAGGGGGTCTTTAAACTAAAAGAGGGTCCGATCAACATACCTGTAGTTGATCCGATTGAACCCAATGTGCAGGTGGAAAGAAACTATGCGATGGAGGAAAGGGCAACAGATCTGCCAATCATCCAATGCATTATAGGGGGTAATAGTGTAAGAGCATTGTTGGATTCGGGGGCATCTCTCAATCTAATTCACAGGAGTGCGATACCGAAGGGTTGGAATTTGGAGGAAAATTGTAACGTTTCTTTGCGCACAATTAGAGATTCCGATTTGAATATTAAGCACAAAACATATTTAACTGTAAACATTGAAGGCCACGAATTTAAAGAGGAATTTTTCATAACCAAGGAGAATATTTCACCGAATTTTCAGGTAATTTTAGGAAATTCTTTCCTATTAAATCAAAATTGCAATCTAAACTTTCAGACTAAAACAGTTTGTGGTGAAAATTTTTTAATTAAATGGTCGGTTGACCCATGTATAAATGAAACGAAGAGGAGTTCGAATAACTGCTCATCGGTCCATAACTTAACACCCGCTGAACAAGATGATCGGATGAGAATTCGTAATTCCTTTTCCAGACCTTTCGCGTATCTGAATAGAAAAGAAACGATTCCTCCTTTTAGCCAGAAAGTTGTACATGCTAATGTAAGGGGAGAGATAGTGTCTGAAATGTTTTTGGCCGAATCGGCAAAACTTAAAAATATTGCCATTTGTCGTACTATTCATTGGAATAATAGCAAAACCAATATTCCGATCATGATTTTAAACACTTCTAACCAAAGTTTAAAGTTAAATAAAGGACTGAAGTTGGTACACCTTGAGCCCCTACAAAATGCGTCCGTGGAAGAGATAAATTATTTGCAGGAAGACTTGGTCAATACAAATTGGGGAGCTTGTGATGAAGCTGATTTAGAGTGGGAAGCAAACTTTAATTTTGATCACATTGAAGACAGCATTAAGCAAAAATTAATTAATTTTTTGAGGGAAAATAAGGATGTTTTTGCCAAATCGGTATTGGATCTGGGAGGATGTAGTGCCCTTCCACATAGGATCAATCTATCAGACCAGGTACCAGTTAGAAAAAAGGCCTATCGCGTTCCATATAATCTCCGAGATGAAATGGATAAGCAAATAAACGTGCTATTGGAAGCGGGGATTTTGCAGGAATCATCCTCCCCTTTTGCTGCTCCCGTTCTTCTGATAAGGAAAGCATCTGGAGAATTTAGATTTGTGACAGATTTTAGAGCGTTAAATGCTAAAGTTATACCCGATTCATACCCAATACCCAACATTAATGAAGCTATTGATTCTTTGGCTGGGGCTGAATACTTTTCAAGCTTGGATTTAACAAGCGGTTTCTTTCAACAAACCATCCATCCTGAAGACATTCACAAAACTGCTATCATTACTCACAGAGGCCTTTTCGAATTCACCAGGACACCCTTTGGTTTGTCAACCAGTGCTCCTTCTTTCCAAAGATTAATGTCGATCGTATTATCCGGTTTGCAGCCTTTGAATATTTCTTGCTATATTGATGATATTATAATATCCTCAAGAGATGTTGAATCTCACTGGAACAAACTTCAGTTGGTTTTCAACCGTTTGAGAATATTTAACTTAAAACTAAAACCTTCAAAATGTGTGTTCCTGAAGCAAGCGATACGGTACTTAGGTTTTTTAATTGAAAAAGGAGAGGTTAAACCTGACCCAAAAAATGTTGAAGCTATAGAAAATGCTAGGATACCTCAGAGTAGAAAGGACGTACGCCGGTTTTTGGGGTGCATTAATTATTACAGAAAATTCATCCCTGATTTTACTCAGCGCTCTTTAAATTTAACGAAGCTTACAAGGGAAAAGGAAAAGTTTTGTTGGGGTACGGAAGCTCAAAGAGAATTTGAAGATTTAAAGTCGAGCCTAACTAAATTCCCATGTCTTTCATTGCCAGATATGAGTAAGGATTTTTATTTATATACTGATGCTTCACAAGAAGCGCTGGGATGTGTTTTGGCTCAATTGGATGAAAAAGGCTTTCCTAGGCCTGTGGCTTATGCCAGCAGGAAACTTAAAGACGCTGAAACCAGGTATTCAACCACTGAGCGTGAAGTTTTGGCCATAGTCTTTGCCACTGGTTACTTCAAACATTACTTAATTGGAAGAAAATTTCAAATTTTCTCTGATCACGCCGCGTTAACTCATGTTCTGAAGCTGCGTGATCCAATGAACCGCATAGCTAGGTGGATTATGGCTCTTTCGCATTTTGACTTCGATATTAAATTCATAGCAGGAAAATGCAACAAGGTGGCAGATTTTTTGTCAAGAGGAGTTGCTTACCCACCCGATAATACTAATATTGGTCATGATCACCAATTGCTGATGGGAGAAAGAAGGAATAAAACGCGCACTGAAGTATCCTTGTTAAGTTGCTTACAGGACGATATTATAAAACATCAAGAAAGGGATTCTAAATGTCAAAGCATTAGAAAATTATTACGTAGTAACAGGGAAGTTAAGCCTCAATTTTTGAGTTTTTTTGTGCAAAATGAAGTTTTGAAATGCAAATATAAAGTACCGAGAAATTGGGATAGAGAGAACGTTGCAAAATTGGTAGTTCCTGCGATTATGGTGCCAGAAATACTTCGACAATCGCATGATTCCCCAATGGCGTGTCACCAGGGTTTACAAAAGACGTTAATCCGAATCAAAAGAAATTATTATTGGCCTGGAATATTCTCAGATGTACGGAATTGGATTCAATCTTGCACAAAATGTTTGCAGAAGCGAGCACATAAGCCAAAAAAGCTGGCTCCTTTGCAAAGAATGCCAATTCCGGAATTCCCCTATCAGAGAGTGGCAATAGATGTTTTGGGACCTTTTCCGATTTCAATGGATGGCAATAGATATATTGTAACTATGACCGATTACTTCACACGATGGGGCGAAGCATATCCAGTGAGATCCATCAAAAGTGAAGACATATCAAGGGTGTTATTGCAGTTTGTAGCCCGATTTGGTTGCCCAGAACATTTAGTGTCCGACAGAGGGTCCAATTTTTATTAGCGAGGTTATAGTTAAACTTTACGAAATGTTGGGTATTCAAAAACATACGACTACAGCTTTTCACCCGCAGTCCGATGGTGTCTTAGAACGTTGGCATTCAACGTTAGCAAATGCCCTTTCTCATGTAGTGAATGAGAATCATAACGACTGGGATAGATGTCTAGAATTTGCTCTTTTGGCTTACAGAACTACTGTCCACTCAAGCACTATGGAAACTCCAGCATTTCTGACTTATGGGCGTGAGTTCAGGCTCCCCTATCAATTTCTGTTGAATCCTCCTCCTCGATCCTATTCGGAACCAGAAGATTACACTATCTCGCTATTGGGTCGTCTAAATACTGTATTTTCTAAAGTAAGAAAGAATTTATTAGCCGCAGCTGAAAGTCAGGAGAGGAATAGAAATAGAATAGCGGTAAACAAAGATATACAAGTGGGAGATTTTGTTTTTCTATATGATCCTTCAATAAAACAAGGATTATCAAAAAAATTATCTAAACCAAATAAAGGTCCGTACAGGGTCTTAAAGAAGTTAACCCCCGTGAATTTCCAGATATGCCCTGTTGACAGCCCAGGAAGGAATCAATCTGTACATGTTGATAGACTCACAAAAATGGTTGAAAGAAAAAGTTTTCCCGAATATGAAATCGGTTTATCACCCTCGTTTAAACCTGCTGATAGTGAAACCGATGGGCCAGTTTGTCCTGACAACTTCTCGTTGGGGGAAGAAACTTTTAGAGGACGAGCAGGGGTAAAGGGGTGGTTTCTTCCAGATCAAAAGATCCCTCCAAGAGATAACGGTCAGTTTACTGCTTTAGAAAGCGCTCAAAGTTCTCTGCCTGCCCAGCAGAATACCAGGAGTGTACAATATAATCTCCGTCCCAGGAGGCGCGGATTTGTGATTAGGGATTAAGAGAGATAGAATTTGTGACGTTTTTTTTTTTTCAAACAATTCATGCGATTAAAAATATAGAGTACATTTCTATTATATTGTATTTTTAATGTAGTTCGGTGGTATTTGATGTTTGTATATATGTACAATTCTTGTATATTTAAATGATATCGTATAAATGTTATTCTGTGGTATCCAATGTTTTAATATACGTCCAGTAGGTAATTCAGAAGATTAAAATTGAATGCATTTTAGTTATTTTATGTAACAAATATGATTTGTGATTTAATGTGAAATTGGGCAGAGCAACCTAAGCGAGTTAAATACATAAGAAATTGACTTTTTTTAATTCAAGGCTGGATATCTTTCATGTGTGATCATTCAAACTGTTATATTGATGTGAAGAAAAAAAAAATTTCTGTGAAATTTTTCTTCGTAGGAGGGGGATATTTATGTTATGTTATGATCTTCGATGTATGAGCCGAACTTGGGGATGTCCGCTGGATGGTGAGAGTCGAGGCGAAAGGGGGTGGCGAATGGGGGTGCTGTTCCCCTGAATGACTTGCCAGAGCGGAAGAGAGGAGGAGAGGTAGAGAGTGCGAAGGACTGCAAATCGGTGAGGTCGCAAGAATAAGACTCGGGGGACAAAACCGAAAACTCCGGACGCGAGCCAGCGTCCATGCCGAGACAGTCTGATAGAAGTCCAACAGAATCCCGGCGAGTCGTCTCCTCTCCTTATCCGGCCTGCCCCGGCCTCTCACCATATTCAGGTATCCGGATCCCCAAGGTAAAGCCGATTTGTTTTTAAACTGGACCCCACCAATAAATGAATATCAAGAAAAGGAGTTGATTATTTTACAAGTGCTAACCACTACACGACAGGTGCATTCCTCCCTGGATGTATTTCTCTCTTCTATCATTGTGCGTGTCTATTACTTGATGTTTTATGTCTTGTGTCTGGCGCAATATGGACAAATATGGCTCTTGCGCCATCAAACCAACCATCTTGATGCACGAGATATCTCATCATTATGAGAAAACTGACCAGATCTTGATCACGTCACGAAAAATTGGCAATATCTTGATGACCCGATATCTCGTCGAAACCACTTGGAGGATTAATATAGCTTTTTTACTTATTTTAAATTTCCGAATTTAGTTTTGTCTGAGGCACGAACAACTTGCTATTAATGATTATTTAGTTGTAAAACTGGCCCAAATGACTCGTACTTTTCTTCAGCAGTGATCGCCTTTTAAGTATATGAACGCAAAGAACATAAACAACGCTCCCTCGGCGATGCTCTTAATATGTTACTTGACACTCAACACAAATCTTAATTCCTGCTCGGGAGTTTCTACTTGCAATGATACTCTCAGAGCATTGCGTGCCGAGAGAAATCTAGCGAGGTCAGACCTTTAATGTGTGTAACAAAGTCACACACATATTAAGTGCGTTCGTCTTTTCCGTTCCCCATGCTGTTAGTGTTCCCTCGCTGGCAATGGAGAGAGCCCAGCGGTCGTAATTGCTGCTGGGGGTTTCGAGGGGCAGCGGCATTCCGTAGAGAAGACGGGGTGTATGTCGTACTAAATTAAAACTGCATCATGCGCTAGTATGTAGCAGGAATATTGATAAGTTCGCGTATGCCGAAGTCAAACTCGTCGTGAGAGAGTAGCCTGTTTTCCCCTTTTTGTCTTGTTTGCTCAGCCTGGTGTATATGTTGAAGGAAATGCGGAATTAGTTGTCATTTTTTGTAGGTGAAGTGCGGTGTGATAATATATTTTTACCCGAACTTGGTTTTGCAATTTTCAGAAGCATAATCGATTACGAGTTCATAAAATGGTTTTAGGATATATACTTTTGTGCAATCACTATCACGATTACATTATATTTTCCGATGTAATATAATGTAGGATGTAACGTAACATTTTCTGGATAGACATGCCACATTGGTGGCATATTCTGTTCATTCCAGACACCCATTTTAAACTGAAGTGTCTCACGTCACTGGAGAGTGCGCTGGTGTTCATTGAGTCCCAATGCTTTGTGTGTTTGCGCTTGTTATTCCCTTCTTGCCCACTGCGCTAGCAACTGGCGAATTATAGCCGGCGCAGGTTTGATTCCTCCTTGGATGCATTTCTTTCTCCTGTGTTAGTAAAACTGTCCTTGTATGTATATGTCCATTACTGTTTTCTACAAAAAGCCGATATATAAAGTTTGGTCCAAAAATATTAAGTAATTCGGAAGTTATTACATAAAGCGTGGTCAAAAGTTTTGATAATTATCAAACATTGATAGGTCACATGCACATTAATTTTCCATGTATTGTAGACATTTTATTTCGTATTATAGTTTGTACATATAAATCAAATTAACTCTACTTCGTAAGTGTTTCACTCAATTGTAAAGCAAAAAAAAATGTACTGAAACCTCAAATGATGCCAAAAAAAGCATAGGTTAAAACAACATTTTGTACAAAAATTTCAAAATTGATGAATTTCTCATTTACACTTAGATATATACGACAAATTCTAAGAATTATCCAAAAAATTTTCTAATCAATCGAAAACCAAATATTCAGGGAACGTTTTAAAATCAGAATGTCAAAAAATCTCAATCGGAGAAACCTTTTTGTAGTACACACTATTTCTACGATATCTTGTATGTTGTGGTATATATGTAACTCTGTCAAAAGTTATCATAATTGAAAAATTCTGTGTGCTATCTACAGAGTTTAATAGCAATTAATTTTTAACGCGAAAAAATGGATTTTTCAATCAATTTTGGTGTTATGTTATTTTTAAAGTCCACTGTCCCCTTTATGAACCCGGTTTTTGTGCAATTTTTCACTGTATCCCACATGGAAAAGCATACTGTCCAGGTTTCTAGAACAATATTTCAAACTAGAATGTGAAATAGACTGATGCTTCGGATATTTAAAAACTATTTTAAAGTTTCACGCTTAATCATCTTCCTACGTCCGTTTCATTTTGTGTAAGAGAATCTGTCAGTGGGTGACCTCTTTTTATGCTACCCGATTTGGCTGCAGTCATTTTTCAAAGTGAACCGCTTATTCTCAGTAAAATATTGAGCTCAGATTGCCAAAATTATCCACAGATAAGCCAGCAGAGCCGTCGTAATCTTTTTTTGAATGAGTGAATAGGTTGAGTGTAGGGTGTTCGTTATGATTAAGAATAAACAGTTTTTTCGGTGCTTAATTCAACTTTATAAGATTCGTAAAACTGAAAGAAAATTTTGTATTAGCTAGGGAAATATCAGTTAGATGTGCCGTACCCATTTTAAGCTTTTTTTCCCAAGTTGGACCACTCGGTCTTCGGCATTACTAGGAGCTTAATGATGGCTAATTGTGAGGGAGCATAAAATGAGTGATCCGCCGATACTCCTAATAAAGAGAATCACTAACAGTCATGCTCTTACAAACCTGGATTCGAACGCGCGACCTTCCGCTATAACAACTATACCAGTTAAGCGGATACACAATTTTAGAAGTGTGTAACATAACTTTAAACGGTGAAAATTATTTTTTTATTAAAGAAAGCAAAGAAATCTTTAATCATTTATGTAAATGTAATCATTTTAAGTGACATTTGGTTTAGTAAATTTTCTCTTAATTTTTACTCCAATGTAAACTGTCCGTTGATAAGACTCCAAATGATTAAACATATTGGATTATTTTCATTCGTAGTTATGATGCTTAGTGTCAGATGAAAAAGGTCTCCAGAATGAATACATTTATTGAGACAGTTCGCGAGGACATTACAATGACATGACACGCACAATTAAGTATTTACATGAAATGAACATGAAAGTATAAAATGACAGCAGGGGACACAGCATATATCCACCCCTCCTCGAGCTTTCACATGAGGTACCCCTATCCTTCGCACTCTTTTCTTCCCCTACCCCACTGCAGCCTTGCAGTTAGGCGTGGTGATCTCGCACATGGAAATCGGGAAATGATTATTCTCTTTTCTCATTCCTTCTCTATTTTTAAGCCTACGTTTGTCATATCCTGATCCCGTCGTATTTTCTAATGTAACGTGTGCATTGCGGTATATTTGTGGAGCACCGATAGCACGGCTCCGGCGGTGGCTCAGTGGATTTGCTCACTGTGCTAGCAACGTGCGAGTTGTAGGCGGAGTAGATTCGATTCCTCCCTGAGTCTCCTGGGTCAGTAAAACTTTCCTTGTGTCTGTCCATTTTCTTGTTTGGCGCAGCTTCGCCAAATATGGCCAAGCGGCCAGAATTAAGTAATAACAAATTGAGTAATAACGTGTTTAAATTAATTTTAAATTGTAATTAGTAAACGTGGATAGAGTTGAGTACTTTTAAGAATTGAATACTTGATATTCGAGTACTTTCAGTAACGCAGAAGTGTTCGAATACATAACACAAAAAACGATTATTAGATATTATGAATCAGCCAACTACAATGCAAGATAAAATGCTATTATATAATTGGTATTCGAATACTTGGGAATTATATCTTGTATTCGATGTATATCTTGGGGTGAATGCTTTGGTATTCGAATACTTCGGACGAGTACTACTGCATTCGAATACAAGGAAGAATCGAGTACACGAGTACCTTTGTATTCGAAAGCTCTCATCTAGCGTAATTTGCTCTAATAGGATGGCAATTGCAAAACGTAACAATCACCAATAGAATGACTATATGCATAACATCCCGCTCTTGTAAATGTATTTACGATTTTTCGAAATGGTGGCCTTGGGAAATAGGTGATGGGCATTCGATGCACTGCTAGTAGTAAATCCGTTACCTGTTCTAATTTTTCAATAAAGATTTATGGAAATGGATCAAATGCACTTGTTTATTGTCATAGTGTAGATTGGGAATGCGGGTGTAAATTTATTGACAGGGCCACCTGTTGACTTTGACATACATTTGAAATGTTTTCGATCTCTTCTACTTGTCATTACATGTCTTCCCCAAGTTCTGCTAGAAAAGTCCTTTTCAGGATACGATTTCGCGTAGTTTGGAAAGGATAAAATATACATTACTCTACTTATTTCTTTTATGCTTCTAACTGGAAACTACAGGTATGATAATTGCTTTCAGAAAACAACTTATATTACTCTTTTAATATCACTTTTCTTGTTTTAATATTATAATCACTACCTATAAGCTGACCTGATGTATCTGTAAAATATATTAATATTACGTTAATGTTCTTTCTGAAATAAAGATATTGTTTTTCTACTATACCCCAATATTTTATTTTAAATTTCAGAAAGATTTTAAAAGTGGCTTATCACAGCCCAAGTTGCTCACAGCTTAGTTAATCCCTTAAAAATCAAACCATCCCGTCCGAGCCTGAAATATAAAGAAATTGCTTTCCAACATTATCGTAAAATATGACGATACATTTGCAAATGCTTTATGTGTAAATGTTATTTAGTACTGATATTGTAACCAGTTCTCATTGAATGGAGCCGCGGTAGCCCAGTTGAAAGAGCAACGGATTAGCAACCGGAGGGTTACCAGTTCCAAACTAGGTTCAACCAAAGACCGGCGTGTACACGGGACTGGTGCACGTTAAATCTGTCGTGTCAAATGTTCTCACATTGGCGTGGTGTGGAAATTTGTAGAGTGGGTGCCAGCTCAGGTTTATGCCATAGGCAACAAATTGCTTTGAAGTCAAAGTGCAAAAAAAATTATTGAAAGCCAAAAACGTGTTGTGTAAGATGACGTAGATTGTGAACATGATTGATCTGTTTTAGCAAGCTCTATATAATAACTCTAACTATTTATGCACTTTCATGTAATCTTACTGTTAGGTGCTAGATTTTGTTAAAAACAATAGAATTCTGCCTGCCATGTTGTAATCGTACGTCTGTTATATCAGGAGACAGGTGCCAAGTTTTGGAAGCTCTATCCTCGTTCCTCTCAAAAAAATGAACTTAAGGGGTAAATGTTACAAATATGCCTATAGTAGTGATAATGATCTTTACACCAAACCAATTCAAAATATTTCATAAATCGTGATGCTTTAAGGAAAATGCTTTAAAGCTGCTCCAAATTGTCAGAATAACTAACGAAATGTCGAATCATACCTTATATAACAGCAGTGCCATAAAGACCGGCGAATTTTACTTTTCAAAATAAGAACCATCCTAATCTATGTGCTAAGGATGTGTCCGAAGAGCCTTCTAAAAATTCAATCTTAATTTGTAAGTTTACTTCTGATTAATTTGTACCCTGATAACAGATACAAATTAATCGGAATGCTAGCATCTGTATCGAAGGGTTCCTGGTTCGAATCCTGGATATGACATGGATGTTTGTTCGTCTGAATGAATGTGTGTTGTGCTCAGAATGTGACATGTATGTGAGGTGTAACATGAACCCAACCCTCTATGGTGCACCAGGGTAACGCCAAGTGATTCACGATTCCGACCTTGTGCCATAATGAGTAAGATTCAAACTGGCCGGGCATTCGAAAAAATGTTTATTTAGCATATGCGGCCTTTCGATTGGAGTGGAAAACCGGGAGAGAAGATCAACTCCCTACGAAATTATTTTCTGAATTCGTGCCTGGTCGCTTGAAATGTTTGATTAGTTCTCTCCCTCAAAAAAAGTGTCAAGCAATATGATGTGCAAACAGCGTTCTTCGCTCTTCTGTGCCATTTTATTAAATCCAGCGATTAGCTCACCCGTTAGCAATCTCCCGATATGCTTCTGTCGAATGTTTTCAATCCCCATCGGCTTGTTTTGATACCCTCGGGTGCCTACTTCCCACCAGCAAGACCCTCCCTTAACCCCTTGCATTCAATCCTCCTGCGTCGCACAAAAATCGACCCCTTGCTTCTAAGTGAAGTGAGTCACGAAAATGAAATCTTCTCCCCATGGCTCTTCTTCGGCTCCCCCATCTCATAAAGTGAGTCACGGGAGCGTGCGAGCACCTATCTCACGACCCTCGACTCGGGTGAGAGGGGAGCCTTGGAGTGAGGTGATCGGAATGAGTAATAACTCCGAGGAGAGGTTATTGTGACGATGAATACGTTTCAGTGATACATTGCCCGATTTCGCTCGTCTTCGGTGATGCTACTTAGTGTCCTTCATGTGGTTGGGGATGGTTGAAGGTAGGTTTTTCTTTGATTTGTAGCTTTCTTTTTTTAGCTTTGGGTTCATGCATGTGTGTGTCTTCGGCTGTGTATTTGTGAAGACTGATATTTAGAATGCAGTGTAAGAAATCCGCCAGCAAAAATGAGTCGTCTCTTGTATAAACCAGAAAAGTTATGGTTTTCCTTCGGCAATGAGATCGCTGCAAATTTAAAGATTTGACATTTCCAGCGATGGAGTAGCAATTTCCTAATCTATCGATGGATTCGTCGTCTCAATCATTACATTGTCATCCTTTGTTTATTTTCGATGATGCAATATGGTGCTCAAAGTGGTTGTGGATGGTTGAGGATATCTGGGTTTTTTTATTCCCTTTTATCGAAACTTTGTTGGGAGGGGAATCCATGAATGGTCTTCGGTTGTGTATTTGTGAAGACAAAGATTGGTGTGAGAAATCCGCGAACAAAAATGAGTTTTCTCTTGTACTAAACCAGCAAAAAGAATTCGTTTTCCTTCGGCAATGAGATCGCTAGAATTTCAAGGACTTTAAAGTTTCCAGCGATTGGGTAGCAATTACTAACCTATCGGTAGATACGTCTCAGTCATTAATTACACTGCCCTCTTTTGGTTTGTCTTCGGTGATGCTACATGGTGCATGCCACTGCCTTATGTTTTATCACATTCCAGTGGAAAAATTGTCAGTTTTAAGTTGAGTTGAGAAACGATTCTCTTAAAAACTCAGTTGAGAACCTTTTTTTACCTGAGTTTTGAATTAAAAAATTTTATTAGCCCAATAAATTGTCTTAATACATACTTAGCTGTTGGAAAAGTCAATTACCAATACAACATTTCAAGTTTCAACGAACTCGTGGCAAAAGGAAGCTCATGTGGTTGGGAATGATTGGAGGTATATAATATTTTCTTTCTCTTTTGTTAGTGCTTTGTGTGGGAATCGATAGTTGTATTCGGTTGTGTGTTCTGCTGTTTATATTTATAAAGATTAAAATTTAGAATACAGTGCGGAAGCTCTACGGAAATTAAAAATGTTCGTCTGGTACGTATTCGTTTGAAGGAAGTAATATTTCTATTAGTGCCCTTTTGGTAAGAGTTCTTTGAAACTCGATATGCTGTATTAGGATTTTACTTTACCAGTTGCTTAGTATATATTCAGACTGAATTTATTTAGCTATTAAAATTTCTTAAACCGAAATTCAGAGAAGAAAAAGTTCTCAACTGAGTTTTGAACTGAATCGTTTCTCAACTGAACTTAAAATTGCAATCTGACCTCCGAATATGTGATGAATAAAAGAAAAATAATAAAATCCTTGAAATATATATTATCCGTAACAAAATAAGTTAACAGCTTACGATCGTATGTGCTTTGTGATGAAACAAATTTAAATGACTTATACAGTGTTTGTAAGATTCAATGTGCAGCATTAGCTAGTTTCGTAATCTTGGAACGTAAATCGTTTGTGAACACAGCGGTATCGTACGTTAGCTCCCTTCACACCAACAGAATCCAAATAAATCTGAATCCGTTAGAAACTGACTAACGAAGATTCGGGTGCATTGAAGCGGAACTCTATTCCCGCAGTGTGAAAGATTTTAAGACAAACAAGCTATTAGTTATTTAAACGGCTTTTCCAAATCTTCGTTACTCAATTTTTACTGGATTCAGATTGATTTGGATTGACCCGGTTGGTGTGAAGGGAGCCCACTTACGATACTGATGTGAGTATCAATTGGAACCCATCCGAATACATTTAATGCAAATCTATTGACTTGACCACTGAACAAAGAAACAATGCAAGATTAACATTGCAATAGAAAAACAGTTCTAAGGGATAAAAAACTTGGCCCTTGCGTCACAAAACTGATATTAATGTAGTCTAAAACTTTTTTACTTGATATTCAAAACACCCTGTTATAAACACAACTATTGCTCTTTGAAGACTCATAGCTGCTCTTATTTTGAAAGCTAGTTTCCACACATCTGTTTTAGATGTGTACGAACTTCACGGACTTGAGGTACCCTAGTGATCTTTTCCTTTCCCATGGGGTATTTGGTAAACACGGAGTTCGCTCTCCCAAGATACCTAAGCGTTCTTTCTCTACCTTAATCCTACTATCCTGTTTTCCCATTTAACGTCTGTTGGTCTGGTTCTATTCTGATGTCTTTTCAATCTATTTTTTGAATTTTATTATCTTGCTTTTGGCGCAGTTTATGCATTTCTGGATGTTGCACCACAAAATCATGAACTTCGCGGTACTTTAATATTTTCAATTGAATCGTTTATTTTCACAAGATAACTAGTCTGGAACTTCGAATAAATTAAAATTTTCGCTGGTTACAAGAAACGTATTACCATTAAAACATGTAGTTATTAAAATTTAGAATAATTATGCGTTAGAGAGTAGATTTTTGACAAAATTCTTACTTTTTATAAAAAATGTTGACAAAATTAATATTTTAAGAAAATTTAAATGAGACAAATGAAGGACTAAAATGGAGTTGTCAGGTTTTGGAAGTATGGATATTTCTTGAAAATGAACGATTCAATTATCTATAAGTGCAGAATAATTATCCTTCGTATCGTATAATATTTGTTGTGTATCTAAAAATAAAATTGTTCGTAACATAATGCATTTTATCACGATATGAAATTCAAAGTTCAACTAACATTAATTTAATTGCATTAAAAAGTGGCTTTTAGTAAGTATTTATAGATGAAAAGCACAGAACACTAAAAAAATTCTAAAAATAAATTCAAGTAAAGGCGAGTACTATAACTTTTCTTATCTCATTTTCATTCTCGTATTTTCTCCTTACAATGTTGCGAAACTTCTGAACTCTTGGCGAATTCTAGAAGTTCGCTTTTATAGAGACCAGAGTATTGAATGTGGAACGAGTTTTGCTTCATAAATATTCTACGGCACTTTTTCCTCGGCGAAAAAGTAAAAACTCCGTTTAAAAAAGTTAAGAATTCAGCTATTGATTATTTAAAATGCACTTTACTCAATTTTATACTGAAAAAACTCCCGATGTAAATTACTTATTCGCTTGCCTTATTTATTATTCTGTTGGCAGAAAAGCATTATTTTTTTTCGAACGAATTTAAAAAAAAAGAATTCGAGAAAACAGCTGATCTTTACTCTTATTTATCTTTAGTAAACTCATCTGGGATTAGTATTTCAAAATATTTTTTTCTGTAAACTGTAGATTACATTTGGTTTAATTGTTTTACTGAGAATGCTGAAAAAGTTTTAGTACAAGGTTATCCCTGTTATTGTGTATGCCTTAGCATAACTATTTCTGCATATACATGTCTCTGTTATATTTCTTTCCTACTACTAATTTTAATTTTTTCGCAAGCGGTTAAAAAATAACCCTTGAAATTTTCCATTTTTATGTACCAATATCTACCAACTGTTTGCAATGGTTTAAGTTTCTATGGTTCTTAGCAGTCGACGAAAAATCATTACTTGACTACTAATTGGTTCGTTTTGGTTTGACATAAAAGTCATTACTCTCAATAAATTCCTCATTGTTATTAAATTATAAAATTGTAGTCCCATCTCAGCAGATGCTTTATTGTGATTGAGAATGCATGTTACACCAATTATGGAAAAATATTTGTTTACTGGATTTATTTAAATTTCAAGAATTCTATTTTGTACAATACTTACTCATTTACTTTACCTGTGGAATATATAATTGGTGTTTTTCACTGGCTGCACAAATAAATTCCAAATGTTTACCCAAAGGGGAAACTTTAATCATTTCAATTTTCCATTATTTGACCGTATCGTGTATAAGACGTTACAAGGAATGAAATTAAATTTTACATTATATCATCGGCTTACAAGTGAAACACAAAATCAAAATTTTCGAGATATGAGTTTTTTAGCTTTTCGTGACCGGGATGGGGGTGATCTTTAGGCTAGTGAAGTCAACTAAGTCGTCTCTTTCTTTGCATGACGGTAAGATTTCTTGAGAAACGCACTTAGTGAATTTAGCTTAGTGAGTAGAATATTTCCCTCTTCGTTTTCTCTGAACTATTTTTTTCGTAATGTATTTCACTTGTAAGCAGACGATATTTTGTATTTATATATTTAGTATGTGTCTTACACTGTTCCAAATAGTAACAACGTAAAAAGTACACTCTTGTGGAAGTTCAGCTTAATTTAATCTATTGTTTATCGCATTAGTTTATATGATCATTTCTGTTCTTAATTCTGCACCTTGCAGAGGGCCAATGTTCATTTTGCAGGTTTTTAATAACACCTGATTTAGTATTTTTAAAATTTTTTAATAAAGCGTACAAAAAGTACTTTCCAATGTTGATTATTTCATAATGTATTGACTGAACACAACATTAACATAACATATATAAGATTGGCACTTTTTTTTATTAAATTTTATCACTTTTAAGTGGTTTGTAGAAATGACTCAAAGCAGCGAATTTGGACATTGACCTTTTCTCTACCAAAGTACAGAATTGTAAAGGAGTTTTTTTCTTGCACTGTGATTTCTCTTTTCTAATCATGTTCATTTTCTGTGTTTTCTAGACCACCGATGCTGTGAGTTCGTCTTTGTAATGTCTTCGCCATGGCTAAAGTTATGGACCAACCTTTGTCGGAAGAAGCGGGCAGCGACAACGAAGAAATCAACAAACTCTTTCCCCGGTGTCGGCCACGCAGCGTCGTTCCCAGCAGTGACTTCAATCAGAACAGCGTTAATATCAATAATAACCTCAAGGACCACAGAAAGCTGTCGACTGCGAGCAGTGACAGTACAATGAGTAGCAGTATTATGGACAAAGCCAACGACAACTATCTACCCCACAACAACCAGGACCTCCAGGAAGCAGTGGGTCACCCTGGTTCGGACATGAGCGAAACGTCTTCCTGTTGTGGAGGGGACCAGCAGCAGTCCCTGCCACCCCCTCCACCGGCCGAAGTGACTGAGGACCACTCGGTGATAAGCGCCTATGATTACTGTGATTACGATAGTGGTTTGCTGTGCACGACCGCCAACAACAAGGAGGAGGTTCGCAGCAACTCCACCTCTTCCATCGCCTGCGAGCGACGTGACTTTGGCGAGGAGGTCGCGTACGACCCCGAGCTCGACGTCGGGTACCACATGGACCCTGGTTTCTGCCTTCGCGAGAGCCGCATCGAGATCGCCGGTGGACGGGAGATCTTCTCGAAGAGCCGGAGCAAGCCCTCGAAGAAGCGGCACAGCGACGAGACGACGTTCCTCCACCAGAGAGTGTCCCACGACCACGGTCAGGTCGGCTGCAACAACAATAGCAGCGGCGGCGGCACCCCCAAGTCACAGGACTTCAAGCGATTCAGCGCCGACGTCATGTACGACGACAAACTGCGTCGTTACATGTATAATATGTGTTCAGGTTCCGTCGACAAGCTTCACACGTGTTCGAAGTACCGGATGGAATCGTCGTCCTACATCGTAGAGGAGAAAAGCCCGGAACATTTGCCTAGGATGAATGGTCGTTTGTGCCTAAGGAAAAGTTCTTCGGTTCGTGGTTTGCAGGACTTGACGTCTTCGGACTCCAAACAGCACTCGGGACATTTGGTGTACGAAGCTCCCGTCAGCAATGCGGAGATCGTGTACGACGACATCGGTGAGCTCATGGACCAAAGGAAGGTTGAGAACGGCTCTTTTAGAAGCAACGGCAGCCGTAATGGACTGCATGTTAAAACGGCGGCTTGCGAATCCGATTACTCGACGTATCCCGGAGAGATTCTAGAATCGCCCAACAGTGATACTGACCAATCTTTCCGCATCATGCATAAACCACACATAGGCGCTTTGGACGTTAGTTCTCCCATTTCCCATTACGGCCCTGGTCTTTGGAATGTAGATGGACTCCAGGAGCGTATAGACAGTGTAACTAATTTAAGTCAGGAAGAAGAAATGGACACGGACTCTGAACCAACTTCTCCTGTCAAGCAAGGAATCGCGCGTCTCATTGGCAATGTTCCTATTGCGGAGTATGAAGGTTCACCACGGCGATACGGCCCGCGGCCCGGATATCCCCACCGCGTGGCCTCGGAGTGCACCGTGGAATCGAATGGTGAAAAAACGCATCCTTCAACCTGCGAAGAACTTCTTCAAGTTATAGCGGGGAACAAATCTATCCCCAATGACATTGGTAGGAATAATTCTCAGTGCAATAACGCGGACGATTATTTGGACTGCAACAGCCTAGAGCCAGATGTTAATAATGTTTTAAAGGAATTTTCTATTTCGAACCATTGTAAAAACGAGAATACGGACTCTTCTAACACTTTAGTCGCCAGTGCTCAGGATTCTGACTTCAGCGAATTAGATTACCGACTTTATCGTGTTAATACTGGTAGTTCCTATGTGGGCCGTCGTCTTGCTCAGTCGTCAGGAGGCGATAATCAGGATAGCCCCAAACGAAATGAAGTGATTAAATTAGTGAACGGCGACGTGCCTCACGTCGTCAAGACTCCCGTTTCTAGTTCTGATTGCTTATCTCCATCACGTGATAACACCCCTCCTACTGGTATAAACGACATAAGCAATGGCTCTGCAAACGCGGCAGCTAACGTCTTCTTGCCCAACGAGCAGGAACTGATGCTGCTGCACGAGAGTGTCCACCAGCACACGCTGCAGGTCGAGATGGTCGACCAAGATCTGGAATCCATCAGCACGTACCCGGGTACGGAGGACCTCGGCGAAACCGAGATCGGCGAGCAAGTGGATCACACCCGGAACTTTACCCTATCTCCAGAAACAACCGACTGTGATAGCAACGACGTGGAGAGTGTGGTCTCCCTCGAAGGGAGTATGAACTCTGGTGGCAGGCTGATGAGCAGCATGCCTGTCCTGGAGGACGGACTGTCGAGTGGTCACAGCAGCGAGCCGGAAACTAGTGAAGATGAGGCTTCGGAGGGTGGTTGGTCGGAGAATAGGAAACGCTCGTCCGAGGACTTCGATAAGTCCACCCTCGCCTTGATAAACAAACAAATTAGTAAAATAGAACAAGACTTCTGCAAGCGACCGACAGCTAACAATGTACCTCCGGACATGAATCACCACGAAGTTGCCGAATACCTTTGGCGGTATTCTTGCAATTCCCAGCATCTCAATCTACAGGATGTCGATCTTAGCTACTTTGACGTTCTGAGTAAGTTTATTTTAAGAAATTTTATTAGTCTGCATATATGTGGGACACAATGACCATAATTCAGCTAATAAAGAGGGATTTAAATTAAGATGCTTTAATATGAACTATATACTGGCTATTTAATGAGATGGGATGATAGCAATGTGGGCCGTCTTATGCTCGAATAATTTAAGTTTGTTCACATCTTAGCAAACGTCTGCCGCGATTCCTCATTCAATCGTCAGTTGTGTTCGGGTTCTTTTTTGCCGATTTGGCGGAAAGTTCCACCATTACTAGGTGAGTCACTCTTAGGTGTCTCGAACTGACAGGCGTCTTTTTTTTCATCTTTCTCGATAACATCTGCGTTCATTGGGCGACGAGATATTCCGGGCATTTCACATATCTACTCTTTATATATAGTTCTTTCTTAACTCGGTATTTTTAAATTTGAATTTTTAAGTACAATTGCCTTTTCTGAAGGTATTCCATTTTTCGATATGATCGATTCACCAATAATTTTAACTTCTTACTACTAGTTAGTTTCGGCTGTGGAACTCACAATTTGTTTTCTAAAATCTTACAGAAAGTAATCCAGAAGCAATTTTAATTTTTACCACAAATTTCTATAAGTATTAATCATAGATGGAAAGCAATAGTCCGAGAGTCAGTTCGAGTCAAATGTGTTTCTATAAGCTGATGGCCAGCTTATAGCATTATTTATTTTCAATGATCTCACCATGCAAAATAATTAGGGCTATGGATTTTGAACAAAATTATGAATAAGGTAATCAATTATTTTCTTTGCTTTTGTTACACTTAAATCTTTCTCAGAAGTTTCTACCTTTTTGTAAAAGATGAGTTGAACTGCTTATACAGGTGAAGCAAAATTTCTTTGCTGAACTTTAAAGGATGATAGGGAGCATAAAACCATGTTTTTATCAAAGAATGTATTCAGCAACTACTGTTCGTAAGTGCTAGAAGGCGTTGTATGTTGCGTTTGCAAATCGCTGTTTTTAAACTTGGTCATTCGTAATTCCGAAATAGCTGACATGCGTTTCACGAGTGGGGCTGCCAATGGAAATGGAAGTGCTGCTCAAAGATTGTTCCGTGAACGCTTCCTCATTTGCCGAGTGCAGAATCGCCAAACATTTTAGCGTTTGTACAGCCAGCTATGTGAAACTGGAACATTTGATGTCAGCGGACGTAAAGATCGGCCGAGAAGCTCAAGTAAACCAGAATTATCCTCTGCGCATTAAATTCATTAGTTTCCACAGCGCTGAGCATTAGTCAGACTTTCCAGCAAACGTGATCTTCACTGATGAAGCCTTTTTACACGTGAGGTAGTGTTTAATGTGCACAATGCTGATGTTTGTGGTTTCGATACGATGGGGCGCCATCACATTTCAGTTGCGATATTCCGTAATCATGTTAACGCCACTTTTAGTGGGGCAATGGATTGGTCGGTGTGGACCTGTCGCTTGACCACCACGATCCCCAATTTAACGTTCTCCTTGACGTTTTTCTTCCTATGAGGATACTCGACGAGTCGTCTCCTCATTAACTCCAATGAGAACCGCATCGCAAGTTTCTGGCGCTGATGCCCAAGTGTTCGCGAAATACCTGCTTTCTTTAAAAATGTACGGCAATCTGCGTCAACGTTATCAGGCATTCATTACTGTTGGGTTACTCCTGGGAGCAACTACTGTAAAATGCAGGGCGCTTCTAAACTAGATTGACTAAAAGGCGACTTTTTGCTTCTATTTTTCAACCTTGGGGTGAATAAGGGGATCTTTCTAAGCAGAATCGTCTTAAAAGGTCCTAGTTTCAAAGTTATGGCGACTTTTTGAAAATTTGGCCTCCGTATTTTAACCAATAGCATGGATCCTTGTTTAGTCATGCCTGCTTCGTTGGGGAAAATATTTTTATGAATTTCACCTGTTCTCCAATGATTAAAAACATTAGGTAAATATAAACATTCTGATCTCTTGAACGAGGTATCCGTGTAACAGATCATATAGTATTTTCCTGCTAAAAGTGTGAACTGTTTACTTAGTGCCAAGCTAGGAATAGAAGGAAGCCAAAAGCTTATTTTTATTTCTTCACTCAGTTTTTTAAAGACCCTGAGACAAGGATGTACTTACTGCTGAGGGCAAATAAAACTGCTACTAAAATATGCTTGAAGACTAATTTTGCTACTATTGTTAAGAATTTATGCTACTGAAGCTACTATTTCACAAGTGCTTTGGCTGTGGGAGCCCTGAAAATGAAGTAAATAAAATTGTGCTACCCTTTCTGCCAAATTCCTGTATCAGCGCCTTTGTACAATTGCAGGTTATTTGGCAAACAATTTTATGCATCCTACCACCATTTACTGTTTGGTCAGGGGATTTCAACTCATCCTGTATTTTTCCTTTCATCACTAAAATTTTATTTGTTTTCTTGCCTAAAATGGCTACATTTTTTAAAAATCTCATTGTTCCTTTCCAAAACTACTCATGTTCAATGCATATTTGGATTCTCAAAGAATAGATAAAATGTTGTATATAAAATTTCTGATCCAAGATCTTCAATCCCGTACAAACGTAAAAATGCAGTGAAACAAATATATTTATGGGACAACTTTATTTAATCCAACAATACCCTCTTATTCCTTTTTCACGTAGTCGCTTTAAAATTTGTGCATTTCTTTGTCTTGACCGTGTCCACCTTTTACATTATCTTTATTGGATTTTTTACGATGAACTGGGACTTTCGTGAAGACTAAGCCCAGGCAGCCATTCGAGTTTTTCCTGCGTTTCCCTAAACACTTTAATACATTGAATATTTTATTTCTGAGCATGTGTGTGTGCGTGTTTTTCTCAGGTGCTATAAATTCTTCATCGTGTATGCCTTAAGGATTAGTTCAGTGAAATCAACAAAATACCAGTGTTCTAGCTTTTTTAAACTATTACAGAACAAACAAGTTCGTCATACCTAATTTCATTTTTTATTCATTTTGGGGCTAGCCAGGAAGTCGTAAGAAAGTTGAAAGAATTTAAAACTTGCTTTGACTTTTGATTTGACTGAAATATTTGACTTTCAAAAACATTTCAATGCTTCCAAAGCATTTTAATTGATGGAGTATTTTTAATCATTACATGCCAGTCTGAACTTAATTTCCTTTTTTAATTTTTTGGGGGCCGCCATGACTTAGTGGGTTTGCCCACTGCGCCAAAACCCTGCGAGTTATAGATGGCGCAAGTTCGATTCCTTTAACTTACCCTAGGTGTATTTCTTTCTTCCGTGTCAGTAAGACTTTTTTCTGTGTGTATGTCCATTGACTTGACATTAAGTGTCATGTTTGGCGCCAAATATGAACCCAACAACCTTTATTAATTTTTACATCATTAGCTCATAAAAGCTCATGTTTACGTATCTCATAATCCTAATCACATTAAGGTACTTAAACTAGATTTCTGGTCAGATCTGACGTAAAATTATAATTGATTTTAAACTGATTTTTCTTGTTTCCCCGTCACATTTTCTGACTAATCTTCAGCAAACCTATTCTAAAAAGAATGGTGTGATCTGTGTGCATTCAAGGTTTAGTAATGACGTCACCGTCATATGGGTGACTAAATATGACAGACGAAGTGTTTTTGTGTTAGATGCCTTTTTTGTGCTCAACCCACTCGTGTATTGACATTCTCACGCACTTGCAAAGGGTACGCCCCAATTTGGAAACCCTCCAGGGGAAGAGATGAATCTCCTCGTTTATTCATGTCATGTATAAGTGCAACAGAGATGATATCTGCAGCTTTATGCTCCGTTAATATTTGAATTTGGCTGACATTGTATTCTTTGGATGGTTACGCAGCATGATTATGGAAAGAAAAGACTACTCTAGTTCATGTTGTGAACGTTATCTAAAACGCCTGTGGAAGCAGGTTGACAAGACGTTTCGACTCTTGCTTTGAATTTATTTTGCTCACTCCGCAAAGCTAGATAAGATATTTACTGTATGTCTATCACGAGAATTGCTCACGCCACGAAATCTACACCTGTCTGTTTCCGTAGAAACGAACCTTTTCCCATAGGAATTGATTGAAGAAATATATTAAAGTTTGTCCAATTGTCGTAATTTGTGATAAATTAGCTACATATTTGCCTTGATTTGTTCTTGTTACCGAGATCTTTACAGGTAAACTAACTACCTTGCCAAAAATAAAAGAATTGAGACATCCACCAGAATCACCGCTAGTCAAATTGAACAAGCCTTGTTGCTATAGTAAGCACCGCCTCTCAGACTTAATGGCGGAAGCAGTTCTTGTGGTAGTCTAGTTACAAATGGAATTGGGATACTCATATACATCTCATTTGTTTACTTACACATCTTTGGAATTTATCTTCAACATATTTGTTGCGCAGAAGCATCGAACTTAGTAAATAATCAAGATCACAATTTGAGATTAAAAAATCACCCTTTCTCACAAATTGTGAAAAAATGTCATTATTAACACTCCTATAGTTTGTTTCATTGCTGAAAAATGGGTTGCAAAATATTTTGTGTCCCCTTTCAATTCAGTAACTATTGCCGTATACGAATATACTAATTTTTCGGTTCTAGTATGTATATAATGGTGATCAAGCACTATTTATCAACAATAGCAACGTAATTTGACAACCAAGATCAGCTTTCAATGTATAGGAGTCTGACACAATGAACAGAAAATGTGTAATATATTTCAAAATATTGGTTCTGTGGCAACAATAACAGCAAAACTTAACTTAATTATGGTCAGTAAACATGGACAAAGACATAAGGGTTACACGAAGCATAGTTATAGATGTAGATTCAGTTCATTACATTTTTTATTGTAGAATTTCATTTACTTTTTCATTTAACCAACGTTACGAGTATTACTTATGAGAAGTACTTTTAGATTGTTTTAAAATAATTTTTAGTTTTTTCGTATGATTTTGATTTCGTTGATATTGATTTCGTTCAGATATAATGTCTAGCAAAAAGTGAATTACATACTGAATTCTGTTTTCTCTTCTCTTATTGGACTTCAACCATGTTTTTCAAATCTGTATGCCATTCAACAATATGCAAATTGTATAAACTTATACTTCCAGAAATTATTTTTATATTATAAGATGAACACAATAGTAAATTTTTATTCAACGGTGATTGCAATATTTTTAAGATTATTTCCCATCAATATCAAAATTACTAATCACAAAATTATGCCTATTAATTTACCCATTCCGAAATAACACGTAGACGCACTAGACCACTCAGGTATGATTAACAATGGAATTTATTCCTTCAATATTTTTATTCTTTGTTGCCTACTTAAATCAACAGGTCCTTTACTCTTGAATTTTTAACTTTCAGCTCAAAAACCAAGTGATACCAGTCCAAGATTACAAAACGACAATGGGCTTAACGAAGAGTGTACGAACGGAAAGCAGGGTTCAGCTACTGTGTCGGATGCTATTAAGGAGATTAAGCAAGCTATCCAGATGAGCAAAAACGTTCAGCTCAAAAGTACTCATTCTGGAAACAATTGCGAAGGTCCCAACCAGCCAGTCTGGGTTCCCAGGTAAGCGACTAACCTACTTCATATTTTCTTACCTTAAAGTTATTAATTTTCCACAATAGAAAAAACTCAAACAAAGAAAAATGGTACTTTAGTTTGAGAACTTGTATGAAAATCACAGGATCCTATAGAAACCACGCTATAGCTTTTATTGGATATTTTTTATTGAATATCAAGATTTATTGGCAAAGTTAATAAAGCTTATACACGTTTCTGCAGTGTACTTATACTTTCATTTGACGCTGAATGTTCTCTTATAGGTTTTGTGATTGATCACTTGCGTTATGGCTTTGCTTATGTGAATTTGTAAAAAGAAAAAGGCTTGTCACAACTACAACTGACCATTTAACGTGCTTTTGGGTTATTTCCTTCCGATTAGACTTCTGTGGACCAATTAACTGTACAGAGCTTGATTGTTAAGGGGTATGGTATTGCAAACATGCCATTTTCCCAGGTACCAAATACTTCGTTTTCCTGTCTTCAGAAACGAAAAATTATTTTTCGGATTTATGTTTTGGGAGATAATTTTCTTATGACGCCTATTATTGGAGTAAGTGATTGTCGTAAAAAATTTCTTTGGCACTAATTTTCAAACGACAAGTATACAAAAAACACTCAAGAAAATGTTTAACTGCTCATTTTTTTAAATATTTGTTTTCAGTTTCATAATAGAATGATACCAAAGTGCACAACATTTCAAAATACTG
Source organism: Meta bourneti (assembly GCA_933210815.1). Taxonomy (NCBI): domain Eukaryota; kingdom Metazoa; phylum Arthropoda; class Arachnida; order Araneae; family Tetragnathidae; genus Meta; species Meta bourneti. The sequence continues at coordinate 23,165,777 of OW119924.1, read as the reverse complement.
ATCTAATTTTGTCAAAAATATCAAGAAATTATCGTTCCACAGAAGTGTAGTTGTTTGGTTACCTTACCTTAAAAAACTGAATGTTTTGTTTTTCAAACGTTTCAATTTCTCAAATGATAATTTCACGTTGGCGGGGTGTAGAGTGGAGTGCCAGCTCAGATGCTGTCTTCTTTTTCTTCCCTTCTTTCTTTCCCTTCTGGATTGATCCCCATTGTCTCCAATAGCCTGTTGTGTTGCTCCAGTGCGATGTTACTTCAACTACCTACCTCTAATGATAATTTTATAAATATATTATAATTAGTTGAATTTGCATTTCTTTTTTCAAAGATAGTTTGGTTTCCTTAGAAATAGAAGTTTTGAGGTTTTTATTTCCTTTTACATTGTTGCACCCTCTTTATGACCATCCTGCCTTGTGTAAAGGTGCGAAAACCCGAAATCGAAACGAAGCCAAGCTCCTGAGCCAAAGAACAACGAGAAAATAATTTGAATTAAATACATTTAATATATCTATTTACATAAAATAATATACCGTTTGAATCTGGACCCTTCTAGAGCCTTCCAGCGACTTCAAAACATTCGACCGAAAACATCGACCTTCAAAATCCCTTCTGGTTTTTTTTACCCTCCTCTGAAATCATAACACAGGCGACCTCTTGCTACTTTTTTTAACCTTAGCGACTGGGGGTATCTTTTTAAGCAAAATCGATTCAATAGCTCCTGTTTTCAAAATTTTTGCGACTTCTCGAAAATTTTGCGACTTTTTTGAAAATTTAACAAAGGTCTACGAAAATTTACTCCCTTTTCTTAAACTAGCAGCGGAAGGAAACAATATTTTTCATTAGGGTGACATTTTTCAAAGTGATATCAATTTCAAAGTTTTGGCGCCAAGCCATGGCAACCATGACAGAAAACATTGGAATCTGGTCACTAGATTGTCATGAAAACCTTATTAAGAAAATATGTAGCTTTTAGATTACAAAATTTAAATTTCGTGGCGAGATCTCCAACGTTTGTTTCTTACATTATTAGCACATTTTGTGCTTTAGCTATTCATTTCGTATCGGAGCTAATGAAATTTCTACTATAATAGTGTTTAAGGGGAGATTTTTTGCTACTATATTTTAAAATTTTTATGCTACTATTTTTAAATTAGTATGCTACTATTTTTATATTTGTATGCTACTATTTTTATATTTGTATGCTACTATCTCACGATGTCTGTCGAGAGAGATCAGTGAGCAGCGCCACCCTCCCCTTGCGGTCCTACAACATGCGTGATCCGCAGTTTGAGAACCGTTGTCCGGTATTCTGTTCAATTACGATCGAAGATTATTGCAAGGGTTTCTAATAAGTTTTATCCGCCACCCCCTTAAAATGCTTTGGATTGTTCCTCTGCTTTGGTCCCCTTTCTGCAAGGAATTGTACGGTCCTGTATATTGAATATCCGAAGAAGAAATTTGGATGAATTCCAAGGTGGTGTAAAGCTTTTAAGGCGTTACGTTCCAGTCACGAAGTTTTAAACAGAAGGTCACCAAGAAACACGGCTTTTCTTAATTTTTTCCCTAGTTTTCTTTGTTCCTTGCAGAGGTTAATTTCTTTAAAGATAAAGTTATGCTTTTAAAATGACGCTAAACCTGTCCTTAGAGGGACAAACTAAACCTGATTGGGCCGCAGTATCTTTTAAGTGACTTATGTGATTCCAGTCAAATACACGGCACTTAAGCGGATAATATACTTTAAAAATTTACTTTTTTAGTTATTCGATTGTTATCAAATTTGCAGACTTTGTTTTCTAAAAAGCCTATATACAAAGTTTGGTGCAAAAATTGTGGTGAAATTATTACATGATACGTGGTCAAAAATATTGATAAATTAGCTAAAGTTGATAGGTCTCATGCTCATTAATTTTCACTATATTGTCAATATTTTAATTCACACAATAGCTTGTCCATAAAAAAATCAAGTTAACTCCATTTAATAAATGCATTACTCAGCTGTAAAGCAAAAGAAAATTTTGCAACACAAAGTATAGGTTAAGCAACATTTCAAATCAAAATTTCGAAACATGATGAAGATTGATCATTCCCATTTGTATAGACGCAACAGATTATAAAGGATTATTCGAAAAATATTTCAAGGAAATCCAGATGCTCAGGGAAGGTTTTGAAATCAGAGAGAGAGAAGAATGTCCAAGTGTCTCATTCGGAGAACGCCTTTTTTAGTACACTTACTATACGTATGTACTATATCATGTATTCATGTAACTCCGTCAAAAATGATCAAAATTATAAAGTTCGTGCTATGTTTGATGTAAATTCATTTTTAAAGCTAAAATTTAAAAAAAAATCTATTTTTCGATCGATTTTGTTGATTTTAAAAGTTTATTGTTCCCTTAAAGATTAATGGAGTTGTACAAAAGTACTGGACAGCCCTGATCGATACAGCCACACGCTTTTCATTTACTGATACATAATTCAAACGACATCCAGTTACTCGGCAGGCAAGTTGTAGGTGGCGCAGGTTCGATTCCTGTAGCTTAACCTGAGGGTATTTCTCTCTTCCGTGTCAGTAAAACTTTCCTTGTATGTGTCCATTTACTTGTCGTTGTCTTGTGCAGCTTGTCCAAATAGTGCCCTTGCGCCATAAGATTCCAACCAACCAGTTATGTTACTCAGCGATATTTGGTCGATTTCTTAAATGTCACGACCCCAGATCTTTAGATATAAGATCGGATCTAAAAATACCGGGTCGTAAATCAAATAAGTGGAAAGGGCTGATCCAGTACCTCGAATTCGCGAGGTTTGCATGAAGAATTGCATTGAATTTCTGCATAATCAGTTTAAAGGGAGATTGAAATGGACAGGCCCAATAAATTGATTGCACGCAATACGTATAAATCGCATTAAGGGTTCGCCTGAGGGAAATGGAGTCGGGATTTTTACGGCGCTCTGATTTCTCTGAAATGGTGTTTGCCTTTCATTACTTACAGGGCAGTTTCCAAGAAAACGAAATAAAGTTCTGTTTCTTTTCATGCACTATTATGGATATCGAACCGTTAATTTTATTCTCGGAAGTCTTCCGTGTGAAACCTGTGATATTTAATATTGTATTAAGCATTGCTATGTTTTATGACTTTTGACTGGGAATTATCGAATAAGCTTATATTTTTCGTTCATTAATGGAATTACCATTCATATTTCATTATCGATTGAGTTAATCCACAAAATATCTCGTATTAATTCACTAATATCTCTTCTAAAATATTGTGTAGTATTTCTGTTTTTTTATCTTTGGCTTGAACTTTTGATCAACTGTTGAATTGTCTAGAATTGAAAGTTGTGAGATTTTGTTATGTGCATTTTTTGCTATTTTCTAGTATGTTTAGTGTAATTTTTGACACTGGGATAAGAAAGAAGAGTGTTTATTCGTTCTAGCCGTTTTAGAATAGAATTTCTTATATATTTCTATAGTTTTCGCCATTTTCTAGAAAAGTTTCTATTCGTTCCAATCGTAAAGGGTGTTTTTAAAATAATTTATGAACCTATTAGCTACCTCGTTTCGGATAAAAATTGTTAGGTGATCTTTATTTTTATGTCTATATAAATGGTAAAAGATTTAATTTGTTTCAAGAAAAGTCATTTTCTTATTTGGTATCAAAGCCATTTTCGAATTTATTCATAGATCTTGACAAATTCTCTAGCGATTGAAACACATTAAGCGTTAATTCGAAAATGGCTTATGATACCAAATAAGAAAAAGACTTTTCTTGAAACAAATTAAATCTTTTACCATTTATATAGACATAAAAATAAAGATAATCTAACAATTTTATCCGAAACGAGGTAGCTAATAGGTTCTTACCGGAATCCACAGTAAGAACACTCATTAAAGACAATGAAAGAATGCTCGATGTTGTGAAAAATGCTCAATCCTTGAACTCAAGCCATAATTCGTAAACCTCATGGTATTATTGCTGAGATGGAAACAATGCTGAAATTATGGTGTGATAATCAAGTAAAAGTGAAGAATTGTCCAGTTGATCAGAACACTGTTATCAAGCTAAGCTGATTTTTGAGAGGTTGAAAGAAGCTGGTGGGCAGGCGAGATGAAAACTTTGTAGCAAAGTTGGTTCAACCTATTTGGAAGTCAATGGTGATGATGTCTACGAGCTGTTGGATTCGCATTGTCAGGAGCTGACAATTGATGAGCTCATAGATATGCGTGAGCAAAACGTCACTGAAGTATCCGATACTTCAAACCCAATTCCACCAGAAAAGCACATGACAATTGCAAACTTGACAGGTCTCAGCTCAATTGATAAGGGCTTAAAAATTTTAGAAAACATAAACTCCAACGAAGAACGCGTTATAGCTACAAAGCAAGAAATAAAAAAAAATATTAGCTTGCTACGAAGAAATTCTGCGTGAAAAAAGAAGGCATTGTGTCGTCAGACAAATTTGTTAGATTTTATGAAGCCATCAACATCGAAATAACTTTTTTACGTAATTCATTTATTTTTTAATATGTTGTATTAATATGTATAAAAAATTGCAATTTTATTAAATATTTTTCTTCTAAACTAGTGTTTTTGTTAGTCCTTGGTCCCAATTAAACAAAATTTATATGCAAAGTTGTACCCCGACTTACGCGAATTCGACTTAAGCGATTTTCGTCGGACCCACCTATCGCGTAACTTCGGGGTATTACTGTATTGTTTTTGAGTGAACCTTTTGCTTTTGTAAACGTGTGCGAAACATTCTTTTGACTTGCTCTATAAAGTAAGAAGCACATTTTTACTGTACACGTGTTTCTCTCAGTAAGTTATCGCTGTTGAGCCATTTTCTGTTATGGAATCGTGGTTAGAGTTATGCGAGCGGTAATGATTTCTCTTTTTAATATAAACAATGACAAAAGACATTTCCTGCCAAAAACATGTTAAGATATTTGGAATTGAAAGTATTCTGTCTTAATCACAAATGTTACGAAGATAGGAAAACTTTTCAAGAGTACAGAAATTCCAGCCAATATCAGTACCACTCTTTCGCAAGATTTTAGTACGAGGTTTGCTTTTTATTTGTCTTATCGATGGAAAATAAACCTAATCGAGCTATTCTAAACCTATTGTATTATACAAATATTTTTTAATTGCATTTTTTATCGCCCATAAAGAGACAGTTATCAAGTTTCGAATTAGCAACACTCACCTTCCAAAGCACCTAACAGCATTTTAATTATGCCTTTCTGTTAATTCTTTTTCATTGTTCATTGAGCTTTCTGTGCTGAATTATTGGTAATTTAAACTGAGGCGTTAAAAAAAGCGCGATGTTAATTTTTAAGCGTTACATCACTGATGACGGGATATTTGACTTCGATCCATCGATTTTGTCAATCCTAATTTTGCAGAAACGTAATCTCTTAATAGGTTCTCGGTCTTTTATAGTCTTATAGTGTTTGACAGTTAGGTCATTAATTTAACAGCTCTCAGAATGTTGATAACAGTATTTGACTGCTTAAATTCTGTGGAGTGTTATAAATTAGAGTTCAGCGGAGGTAACTTCGAACCCCGATCAATCGAATTTGATTTTCTTCATCCAAGCTTGACAGTTACGAAGTAACTCGAATTTTTACAGTTAATGGATATAGTTGTGCGGAAAATATGCCATTTACTATTTTGGAATAGTATTCATGGATTTTTTTATGTACTAAAATAAAATACTGCATTGCAGCAGTCTTCTAAATTATTAATTCGAAATATTTAAGTAAAGAATATTCTTTTTATGTGATTTATTTTTCTATTAAGATTTTTTATATAGAAAATTAGAATTTAGAAGAGGTGACTTCGATGCCAGATTAATAGATTTTAATTTTATTCATCCAAGCTTGAGAGTTACGAAGTAGTTCAGAGTTTTTACAGTAGTAGGACATAGTTGAGGTGGAAAATATGCCATTTACGGTTTTGGAATAGTAATCATAGATTTTTTTAAAACTAAAATAAAACTGCATTGCAGCAGTCTAAATGGTTAATTCAAATATTTAAATAAATATTCTTTCTATTTTATTTTAATTTCACATAGGCTTATTTTTCCATTATACCGATTTTTTTTTATGTTTTTCGTCATCAAATACTCCTCAGAGCATCAGTATTTCGGAAGCGTCGATCTTGGTTTCGGACTTTACTTTTTAACCATTTTTTCCTTCAAGGCTCTCTCCTTTCCCCATTGTTTCTGGGGCAGCAGCGAGCAAAATTGATCGCCTCCGCCTTTTTATTGAAGTGGCGCAAGCTCATTATCGTAATTACTGGTGATGCATTCTTTACCTTCGCGCTTTTTGGAGACTAGTCTCCAAAAATATGTTGTGCTGTTGCATCTGCTATTATGAAGCAAATGGTACTTACTAACTACCTTTATGTTGTTTCTGCATACCAATGAGTTCTCCCCTCTTTCCCAAAAGAGATATTACAGCACAGCCACACTTTTAGAGATGGTCTCCCTGTTGCTTCTTGTGTACTTTTTGTTAATATGTGGAATTTCCTTCTGCGGGGCCTTTAACTTATTTACTCTTTGAAGCCAGGGCTTTAAAATTATGTTTAGTATTTCTAAATGTACTTTTGTCTTGTGGTTGGTTTTCCTTTCTTGAAGAGAAAATACATCGCTCAACTTAAGTAACCGATAGTTTGTTTTGTAAAATGTGTACAGTCGGCTGGTATTCATACAATTTTAAGCCTAGTTTCTTAAGGTTCGAACCCTGATGTACCTGAGCGATTTCCTCAGTTTCATTTTTTATCGTCGCCTACCTTTATGCTTTTTTTTTTTGCTTTTTCTTCCTCCGTCATTGTGTTTGGCGCAGCTTGGCTCTTGCGCCATAAAACCCTGAAAACAACCAACCGACCTTTAGGTTCTAATCGAGTTTGTGATATAATGAGAAAATGTGCTTATCATTGAATATTTTTTTTGTTTGGTGTTCTTTATTATAAATTAATATTGTCCTATAAAAAGTTACTAACATCAATTTTGTGTCTTGCTTCATTCATTCATATAAATGCACTAAATGTATTTTTTCATCTCTAGGCTATCACATCCGAGTAAATCAAAAGATGGGTGCCATCCTGAAGGCCACAATGAAAAGAATCCAGATGAAGGTGAGTGCTCTACCTTTTTTCTTTCCTGATGGAAGAATAATAAATATTTGAAAGTTTTAGGTTAAAAGTACCTTATAGATTATGAAAAGTTGTTTGAACATAAATGGTACTTTGTTTTATTAGGACTCGTATTCCAAACAAAGTATGCACTGTCACAAATATTGTAAATTACCTGCTAATAGTGCGAAAGGTTTTCTCCTTAGATTTTATCAATAAGTGTTGTATTGTATATTGTGATCATTAGTCTTACTTGGAAAATGTGGCATTTCTAACCCCGAGTTTTCTCTTTATTGTCTTATCTTGCATTTGGTGCAGCTTGTCCGTCTTTGGACCTTGCTTCAAAACACCCCAACCAAACAATCTGATCCTGAATTATCCCATTCACGAGCTTGCTATAAATTTAGACTTGATGAGGCTTCTGTATTTTAGTTAAATTTGTGGAGGCATCAAAATTTTCACTCTTACATTGAAGTATTGATATTTCAACGGAAATATTTCGATTATCTTGGTGCTTTAAATTAGGAGTATAATTTTTTCATTCTGGTGCGATCTTTGAAAAATTTAGTAAGCATTATCTTAGAAGCCTAAAACAAAATGTGTTATTAATTTCGTATCATCGATTATTTGTTTTTCCATACACTAGAATTATTCAACAGGACAGTTTGGATATTCGCCCTTCATATTCTTTCCATTTAAAATAATACATAATGCAAAATGTTTATCTGTGTGAAGATTTTCATGGTATGTGGTAAATTACTTTCTGCTCGTATGCTTTAAAAAGAATGGGAGCAACTTCAGGTTATAAACTACTTTTCTTTACTCTTAAGGAAAATTGATTCGATATGATCAGAATATAAAACCAAAAAAGTTACATAATTTATTTTTGTTATTGGCTACTGTGGCATTTCATCAATTACAAGGCTTCATTATACCTTCCTTATCCACCTCTGATTACAGAAGAAATGTAAATTGTACTAGACAGTGCTTAAAAATGTACTACAACTAGGCAGGTAAATTTCCAAAGGTTTTACCTGTCTGCACAGATCTGATCTAATTTACAGCTGTAATAATATGTACTGCATTGTCTTATACAGGTAAGCTTGTATCACAATGTAGTACGTACGTTCGTTGCGTCTGGGTTTAGGTGTGACCTGGATAACAGACCCGGTATACTCTAGTGATCTTTACTTTTCCCATGGGTTTTTCTGTCTTTAGTACACGCGGAGGAGCACTCCCGGGATACCCAAACGATCTTTTTCTGCTTTCATCCCACTACTCTATGCCCCGATCCTTCTTTTTTCCCTTTTGCGACATTTTTAACTTGATGTTGTCCAAATATGGCCCTTGCGCCATAAAACCCCAAAACAAACTTGTGCTTTGACCCTCAGGGGCACATCTTTAGATGTGTACGGGCCTCACGGACCCTAGATACTCTGCAGATATTTTCTTTTCACATGGGTTTTACTATATTTAGTAAACATGGGGCTCGCGCTCTAGGGATACCCAAGATATCTCTTTTCTACCTTATCTCACTACTCTTCCCCCAATCCCTCTTTTTATCCTTTCACGACATTTTTTACTTGACGGTGTCTTGTGTTGGGCGCAGCTTGGCCAAATATGGTCATCGCGCCTTAAAACGCCAAAACAAACAACCTTGTTGTCTTGAACAGGAACCCGTGGCCCATACAGAGGGTATTACGCATTCTAATCAACAGCAAATTCGTTTTCCGCGAACCTGAAAATCGGTTTTACGACACTGCGCCCATGAAGAAAAGGATGCTTTATCTTATCAGGTATGCAAAATACCAGATATCAACCTCAGCATCAATGCAAAGGCTGAAGGCCGATAAGATGAGCATTAATTCTTCGTTACTCGTCAGCTGCTGATATTCCTATGTTAATGTGCTTATGTTTGTTGTGAGCACCATGACTTAGGACTATCTATCACTCAGCTACGTAGGTTTGATGTTCTTGTATTGAATGTTCAGTCACAGATAATGGCTGAGAGCATTCGAACGCACTTTTCAAAGATTGTTCGTAGTTGTGGATGTGCTCCAAGTGAGCCCTTTTCATTGAAGTCTCTTGTTCCTGCAGTTCAATGGCGATGCACTTGGAAGAATGACCATGGTTGAAGAGAAAGGTAAAATTTCCTGTATTGTATTCCACTTAAATTCGTGGTAATGTTGAGTGAAGATTTTGCATGTGTGACTTTCTCCTCCTTGATAGCCTGTTTGATCAGCCCCTCAAGGGCACATCTTTAGGTGTGTGCGGGCTTTACAAAGCCGAGGTACCCTAGTGATCTATTCTTTTCCCATGGGTTTTACTGCCTGTGGTAAACATGGGATTCGCGAGCCCATGATGCCCAAGCGATCTTCCTCTACATTCTTCTCTCCATTTGGGGCCGTTGTGGCTCAGTGGATATGCCATTGCCCTAGTAACCTGCGAATTGTAGGCGACGCAGGTTTGATTCCTGTCAGATTCGATTCTCCCCTCGCTTCTGTGTGAGTAAAATGAGTGTATGCCCATTACTTGATATTGTATGTCTTGTGTCTGGCGCAGCATGGTCAAATATGGCCTTTGCGCCATAAAACCAAAATCCTGTTTGATCGGAATTGCTTGTGTTGGAATACAAGCCTTTGTAATCTTTATGTACTTTGTCTGTTTTTAAAAGTTGTGTTTGGATCAAAAATAATTTTGTCTAAAAAAAATTTCATATTAGATTCCATTGGGTCCGCTGCCAAATTGGTGTAGTGTATATAGAGTTCCTCTATCACCCAATAGATCCTGGGTTCGAAACCCGATTTGGATCCCTGTATATTGATGATTGTTCTTGTTAAATGTAACAGCGGCTTGCCCATTTGGTGCTCCTTCAGAAATAGCTGCCAGCTTGCTATATGTAGTGCCAAAAGCCGAATAGGTCAATGACCGGGCATTAGAAATAAAAAAAATCGTATTGGATTGAACATGTGAATGATAGTTTTCTTGGCTCCAATCAAGGTTCGTGTCGTCACAGAATTCGTACCTCAAACATCTTTCCTCAATTTGCTAAAATATGAATCTCCCTATACCAATATACTGGACAGTGTCCGCATACGGCAATCCAGTATATTGGTATATGATTATTATTTCTGTAGTTACCTTTGTTACTATGGATTGCCATTACCGTAGGTATAATAGGTTTCGTGTTGTTTGTTAGGTAATCATGTTTTTTTTTGTCCAAATGTAACTAGTGTGTGGTTTTTATGCAATATTGCATTGATATTAAGATCATTTTGCTGTTAGATTCAATTCCTGTTGGGTTCGATTTCTTCCTGTGTGTATTTCTCCTCTGTTAGTAAAACTGTGTGTGTATGTCCATTACTTGAAGTTGTCTGTTTTGTGTTTGATGCAGCATGGCCAAATATGACCCTTGCGCCTTGAAACCCAATCCAACCAATCAACCATTATTGCTACAGTTATTAAATTATTGAAAATAATTCATTTTTTCCTATATCATTTGAAGCAATTTTGTACCTTGGTAGAAAAAGGGCCTATGTCCAGATTTGAATATTTTGAGTTATGTCCACAAATCACTTCGAGGTAATGTATGTTATTACAGAAAAAGTGCCAATTTACTCCTACCAATTAATTATGGAAGAATCAAAACATTGGAAAGTATTTTTTGCGCTATATTAAAAATAAAAATTATATACTGTAATTAAGTCTTATCAAAACCTTGCAAAATGGATTTTTGCCTTTTCTCTACCATGGTACAGAATTAAGCTACACATTTTGACGTTTTGAGGCCATCCTTTTGATTGGGTCACTAAATTGGAGTCAAGTGGTATTTTTTTTAAATAATGAAACCAGACAGGGTATGAATGAATGGATTGCCTTAATTTGCATTTTTTTAATTAGGAGTCGTGATTGGAAGTAGTTTACGCTCCATCGCGCTAGAGTTATTGCCTGACATACCTTCCCGTTTCCCAACTTGGAAAAGAAAAAAGTGACGGATCTCTTATACTCTTTATCGAGAAAGTATCGACTCCTCTCTGCGTGTTCTAAAAGGATTAACGTGCTTGGAAGACCGAAGAACTGGAAAAAAACTTCTGCAATGAGAAAGATAAACTCATTAGGCGTAAAATATCCTGAAGTACTTTTCGGGGACTATCGGCGGTGATTCCCAAAGTAATTTTTTCATAACCGATTCTGGCTGAAAGAAGTTTGTATTTATCAAAAGTATCGATTAGTTATTAGCCGCTTTTACCATTGTGTGCCAGGCACAAGCCTTTTTCGCTGGGCTATTTTTAGCCCCTTTGAATGAAGGCGAGAAATCCCTGCAGCTCTCTTTCCTGTCTTTGTGCTTGCTTTCTCACAAGACGAACCTTTGCAGCGCAGCACAGATTTTTGTGTCTTCATTGTTAGTGTAGTGCCTCTGTCTCTTTTTATTTTGCACTCTTTATTTTTCCAGCCTCTTTCTTTATACTTCTGTCACTCCCTGCAGGAAGAATAGAAGTCGTTTCTATTTGCTTGTTAAGAGATAGGAAAGGACCGTCGAAAGAAAAGAAATGTTGATGGTACAATTTTTTTTCGTCGTCTCCTCGCTCGAATCCCCTTTCCCTGAATCTATTAGTTTCTTCACGTGTGTGCAGATAAAATGAAGAAAACGTAACTTATTTTTTAAATTATAGAGCTCCAAAGAAATGTGATATTTTTATTGTGCTGTTACGATCTTAAGTTGAGGGGAAATATGTCATTTTTGTTTTAAACCCTTCAGTTTCTCAAAACTGGTCATTAAATTTCCAGGTTTTCAGTCACATTGTCTTCGTAATGAGGGTAATTTCAGAATGTTTGCTACTGATATACCTAGTTGCAATTTTTAAGGCGACATATAAGTTCAGTTCCTACGTTTAGCTGTCTAGATTTTCAGCAAAACACGAAGCTCGGTACAAAAAGATTCTTGTTTCGGTTTTCAAGTGACTTACAAAGTACTCATTTCACGATCTTTTTGTATTTGTTATATCTTTATTCTTTAAATTCCCCTAGTTAGCATTTGGAGTCTGTAATAAGATGTCCAGTTGACCATCAACTGGCTCGTATTAGGCTTTTTATTGCACTTAATGTTTTATTAATCAAATCATTCAGAACCCTTTTTATTTTAATTTTTCATTTTAAAGCTGTTTTTCCATTGTTCTTGCCCATGTCTTATGAAACGCGTCTGTTTAAAAATGTGATAGTGATGTGACTAGCAAGACATGCATTACATTAGAGTATTAAAGGTATATCTATACTCCATAGCTTAGAAATCAAATTTTGTTGCTATAGCTTTTTTCAGACACATAGTTTACACCAATAAAGTATGGATTCAATTGCAAGTTGCATTATCTCAATTGACAGGTGACTAAAATAACTTTCCATTTTCTCTTAGAAGGTATTGTTTTCAAACACAATTTAATCTGCTGTGATCTTATCGTTTTGTTTTGACAGCATGTTTTACTTATCTTTCGTTAGCGTCACTTCGCAGAATAAAACGTATTTATCGTTGTTCGATACCTCTTAAAACCGCCTATTTTACAGAATTTTTTAGTATAAGGATCCCATATCAGGAGATTGTTTCTCTAAGAAAGATGAATTTGTATCATTGTAAAATTTAATTTGGAGATGGCAAAATTGATTCAAATTTGTTTTTGGTGATCTCGTCTAGAAATAGCAAGTTAAAATTAATAATTATTGACAGAAAACAGTGTGATGTAATAGTAAAGTATTTAATATCTGCTTCCTGAAAGTTACCATTTTCGACGTACCAGTTACTTTCTAAAGTTACTATTTCGGGGCATGAAGTGCTTGCTGAGAGGTATAGCCTATCTTTCTAACTAGACTACCATAATAGTAAACTAGATGTTTGCTGGAAATATAGTTTTTATTACTTCCTTTTGGTGTCTCGCGTCTCCGGTCTAACAACAACTGCATTTCCTTTTCTCTCTACTATGGAGTGTACACGTGAAGCCAATGATGATTGAATTGTGTTACAAGCATTTCCCTGTGTGCTCTAAACACAATTCAGTTCAGGCTTTGCCCAAGCACATCGTCTCGGCTGTCCCTCAAGCCAGATTATTCACCATCATGAGCTGGTTCTTGAGGGCCGTCGTGGCTCACTGCGCTGGCAACCTGCGAGTTGTAGGTGGCGCATATTCTATTCCTTCTTGGGTGTAATTCTTTCTTCTGTGTTGGCAAACCTTTCCTGGTGTGTATGTCCACTACTTGATGTCTGTATTGTTTTTAGCCAGATATGGCCTTTGTGTCATAAAACCCCAATCCAATCAATCTTGAGGGTCTCAAGTCTCATGGGTGGTGTTATTTATTTATGCCAAGTGAGATAAGTAAGAAAATAATTCTTACTGAGACCTCGCGCGATAATTTTTTTATATAAAAGCATAAATTTAGTATATACACAATTTTACAGTCCTTTGATTTCTGTCAGGTTGGTTGTTTTGGCGTTTTATTGCGCAAGGGCCGTATTTGGCCAAGCTGCGACGGGCACAAGACAACGTCAAGTAACACATTTCGTGAAAGGGGATTGGGGAACAGAGTGGGATGAGAGCATTAAAACGTCGCTTGGATATCCCGGAAGCGTGATCCCCGTGTTCACTAAAGACAATAAATCCCATACGAAAAGAAGAAATCACTTGTGTACCTCGGGGTTGTGTTGTCCATGTACAACTGAAGAAAATGTGCCCCTGAGGGCACTCGCAACTAAGGAACTCTTAGGAAAAATAGGCTACACTTCGGATCATGCTAGAGAGGTAACTTGCAGATGGAAAGCAGTAGTAAGTACAGAAAGATCAGTGCTGCTGAATCAGCGTGCTTCTGAAACAGCAGGAGGAATAACGCAAGGCAACGCCATCACATGATCATCCTCACTGGCTCTAGAATGGGCCAAGTATATTTGTAGAGATTGATTCATGATAAGCAAGAAATTTGCATACCCGGGATGTCTTTGCTTGAGGATTAAAGTGCTACCACAAGAATGAAAAATTAGAACAAAATTTTTAATCAGTTACCCTAATAAATCTTAGGTTGAAAGTTGTATCACAAGCTGATGAATAAAGTAGACTTAATTATGCTTTTAAAGTAAACTGTTGGCGATCAAGTAGCATATATGTGAACAAGGTGCCTGAGGCTAAAAGTTTAATCTTTGGAATATCCACAAAAAAATGCCTTCGTACGAAATCTCTGAGGGCGAGTCTAAAAGATTGGCGGATCGCGTGTCTGACATCTCTAATCTAGATGGCTCTAGTTTCCTAAATCCAGTTAAGCTCAAGATTTCTTCATCGAAAGGAAGGGTAGGTCCGAGCCAATTAGTTTCAGTACTATTGTTCAGAAATATATAGCCTGTCTTTGTCTTAAGGCGTTACCTGTATTGGACTGGTTGTTCGACTTAAATGTATGTATTTGACAGTTAGGGGAAATAAGAAAAACCCGTGAAATGTGATTCCATTTTGGATTTCTTTTATTTATGTGGTACGGCAAAAACAACGTCATAAAACCAACCAACCTGCCCCAATAAGAAGTATGAGATAGGTGGAAGAGTGTCTGGGAGGTACCAATTGCGCATGGACAAACGCGATTTACCTATCATAGTAAGAAACCATTTGAGATTGAAATGATGGGATATCTATATTTCCTGGTTGGTTTCATGCAGTGAAAATTCCGAATGTCAAAATGGAAACTGACTATACATCATCATATTGATAAAAAAATCGTCGTTTTTGCTGAACTTTAACTTTGTCTTAAATTACCCCTGAACATGTCCTTCATTGTCCGGCGCGAACCTTGGTACAAAACATAACTCTCGTAGCACTCTGCACACATTTGCAGCCTACCGTCCCACTTAAGACTCACGACTTTTTTTTATTGTCCAAAGTGTCCCTTATTGGTGGCCCGATTCCATAGACCAATGTGCAAAAGCGGTGTGATCTTGTGGGTACAAAGTGGTTCGCGTCTTATAATACTTTATAAATTACTTTTCGATCACCTCCAATCGTTGCCAGCACGAAATATATTTCAAAGCTAAGCACTGATCGCTGTTGCATGGGCGAAAAGGTCTTATACCAGTCACAGACCATTTGTTTCGTTTTTCTTTTCCGAATTAATCAAACGCTCTCTGCGTGGCCCAATGACAAACACGAATCCTCGCATATACGCGATGCGAAATATATTTCCACCGAAAATAAAATACACATAGTTTAGATCCCAGCAATGTGGGCAGGGTAATTCCGAGACATAAATATGTTCGCAAATAACGCTCGACATTACATACATTGTTCCCGTCCAATCTCGCGAATCCCATTATACAATTCTCTCACCGACTATACATCATCACTGGAAACGAATTGCCCTCCCTTGCTTCATCGCGAATCGAGAAATTTCAACGCTGAATCTATCCACACATACACACACAGTGGGCAATTGCTTTCCAGTCTAATCGTACATTTCCCAAGCTGTTATAGGCCCCCACACCCCCACAGAACAATTCTTCAAAATAAATTCCGGTTTTCAAAACTGGAGAAGGCGCAGTTTGGAATTATGAATGGGCGATGTCGATAAGATTAAATCTCGCTTAACGTTATTTGGCGGAGATGAATGTGTGCTTTTGCTTGTCCTTTTTTCCTTCTCCCCGTTTTATTGGGGCTCTGCGAGTTGGGATAGAAAAAAAAGGACCTCCTCTATCTTTTCCGGTTCTGCTGACTTTTCCTGTCGGTTTTCTGTTCCTTTTTTGTGTGTGCCCATTCTCGTCAAATAATGCTTCTGTTTCGCGTGCTGCTGCTGTTGGTCCAATTGGGATGTGGACGTTTGAGAAGATAGTCTAGTTGCGGAATGGAAACGTTTCGTGTGGAAGATGCGGCAAGACGCTCAAATTAAATGTTGCGGTTTTTGTTGTTTTCGGGTTCCGAGTTTATATGCACGTTTGAGTATCAACAATGGAGGCTCCTGAGACAATTATTAGCCGCTGTGGCTCCATAGGTTTACCCAAAGCACTTGCGAGTTGAAGGCGGAGCAGGTTCGATTCCTGTAACTTATCCTGGGTGTATTTCTCTTGTGTGTCAGTAACTTTCCATTTGTGTAAATCCATTACTTGTCGTCTCCTTTCTTTTAATTGACGCAGCTTGGCCAAAATATGACCATTGAGCCATAAAATACAACTAAAGTTAGGGCTGCGGTAGTCCAGTTCGTAGAATCACGGATTAACGGACCGGAGGGTTGCGAGTTCGAAACTCGATCCAACCAAAGATCGTCGTGGGGATATGTTAAATCTGTCGTGGCCTCAAATGTTGGCGTGTTGTGGAAGTTTGGAGACTGCGGTGCCAGCTCAGATGTTGACCCCGTCATTTGACCGTGATTCAAAATTAGGTGGTGTCCTCGATCTTTCCCTTAGGATTGATACCGGACTGTCTCCAATATTCCGTTGTGTTTCTCCAGTGCGACGTAAATTCAACTACGTACCCAAGCAACTTGATACAATTATAAAATCATTCAATCCTCTAGTAGCTTGAAGGAATACTTTGAGAACACTAGGGGGCTCCACCTCCGTGCCCGCCAACACCCAAAAATTTATTGGATCACTTGCAGTGTGGCCTAGCATCAATGCATTGGACAAAAGTTTTTTAGAAAGCAATATAATTTAATAAATGTAGAAAGAAACTTAAATTTCCATGTAGGATTTTAAGATACTTGCCATGCATCCAGGAAACAGCGGCCCGATCCCAGGTGGTAAAAGAAAGGTTAATGCCAAGATAAAAGGCATCATGGCATTCTACTCCTTGATGTATTACAACTAACTTAAAAACTCCAAATTTTTAACCTTCTGTTGGCTTTTTCTTATAGCATTCATATTTGAAACGGAACAAATAAATGTCAGAATAAAATAATTTATGTAAGGTTGTTTTAGTTAACAACTTAGCCTCGTCTCATGATATTGGGCATTGACGCCAATCTGATCGATTTATATGAATTCAAGCACGGAAAGTGTGTTTGAATTAAATGTAACTGGTCTGGGATTGAAGCACGCCGTCCTTAATGACATCGCGGAAGTCCCCATTTTCAAATTAGTTTATGTACTAACATTCTCCGGGAGGTGTTTAGGCATGAACGAACTTCTGAAAATAATTGAATCAGTTGGATCGGAGAATGTGAGTTGAATCGGAAGCAGATAGGGGACGTTTAGCTCCAGAACCTGCCATTGTTTGTCGAAGTCAGAATTACACGATTAGCTTTAACCCTATGGTGGCCATAACAAGCCAAGCCAGACTGCATTCCATTTGTCTAGGGTCTCGGCGGATGATCAACGGAATGTTAATGAAGATAGGACCTTGGACAGACGTAAACCCTTAACGCTGTTTCTTTTTTCTGCTAAACTTTTATGATCACTTGTTTTGTTCAAGAGATCGCTTAACGTTTAAAGAGCACTACGCTGCACTTTTTTAAGGGATGTAGGACCCCTTATGTGTCATCACCTATTTAGAACACTCCTACACATCAGAATATAAAATGAGAGAATACTGGTGCCCCTGAAGACCAGATGGTTAAGGTACATAGCCTCATGGCTATTAAAGCAAGAGTGGCCTAATCCACCAACATACCCAATGGAGATAAATTCGATTTCTTTCGCACCATTTTTTATATATTTTGATTTATCCACGATAGGATTTGAGGAGGATTTAAATCTATATTGCAAAGGCATTAAGTGCTAAGACTGTAGGTGCCAAAAATAATTATTTTGGCATTTTCGGGTTTTTGCGGATTAGGCCAATCTTGCTCTGATAGCCTCAAATATCCTTTAAGTGTGAAGGGCTTCACGACTCCGAGGTACTCTAATGACCTTTTTCTTGGGATTTATTGTCTTTAGTAATCACGGGGTCGTGCTCCCGGGATACCCAAGCGATCTTTTACGACTTTCATTCACTACTCTGTTCCCTACCCTTTTTCCCGTTCACGTCATTTTTTTTACTGGACGTTGTCTTGTGTTTGGCGCAGCTTGGCCAAATGTGGTCCTTGCGCCTTTAAACGCGTACACAACCAATCTTAACCCTCTGAGGGGCTCAAGCACATATAAACGTTCGGCAACCTGCAATCTTCCTTACGTGATTTGTAACCAATTCTTATTTTCTTGACCAATAGAATGCTTCCTATAATTTTTCCAACCAATGGGGATGTTTATTTAATCATTATGGTGTACGGCTAAACCAATACTTCCCTACTCGTAAATCGCGACGCTCAGGGGGTTAATGGCCTTAATACACCTTGAATTTTTATATACCTTCCTTTAACCTTTTTATGATAGCGAAAATTGGGAAACGGTCACGACTCAATGTAAAATACTCGAAAGAGCAACACTTTTATTCATCCACACTGAGATACGATCTGCTTTTTTTACTATAATAATAATTAAACGACGAGTACTCATTTTATGTGGCGTTTAAAAAATAGTAGATAGTTTTAAAATAATTAGCTTGCTTGAAATTGTTTCTTTTCTGTACATGTAACTTAATTTACTTAATGCGTCGATTGTATTCTAAAATATTCGATACCTGTGAGATCCATATTGTGTATATTCTGCCATTATCGGGGCTTTCGAAACTGATTCGTATACTTCAGTGACATAATCAGATCCCTATTAGTGGAGTCTTGTTCTGCCTTTTAGGTATTTAATTGTTGAATTCAAATTATGTATCCATTTGCATGAAGTTTGTATGTAATAATTGATGCTTTTTGAATTCAATAATTCTCAGTGCCACTCAAAAAAGTTCTTTAATTTTTAAACCAATTTTTACTTTCGTATGTGCCTTTTTTAAAAAGATCTTTATAAGTTTTTACCTAGAAATGTTTTTAACAAAACACCATCTTAACGACTTTCATAATGCATATATGTGGAGGTTGGGTGTTCCGAAGGTCATTTCAAACCAAACGTCGGTAAACACCTGCTCATTAGTTTTGAGTAATTCACAGCTGCAACCATTGACATGCTCTCCATCCAAACTGTCATGCTCCTAAATCAGCCTTTTTCAAGCTGTTTTGATCCTCAGGTAACAAAAATCGTAACGGCTGTATGTTTTTTAAAAAGTTCAATTGTTATTAATTTTATTTTCCTAATTGTGTTAACTTAATAGTTAATTTTAATTTCTTAAAAATCACGTTCTACTTTTTAATTGCATTTTAATGAAATTGCAGTTTTATAACAAACTAGCAGAATTACCCGACGATACTTGGGTTGAATTGGTTAAATGTTGATTCTATTTCATAGAAAAATGCAAGCATTAATTAAGTGAGCAGAAAATATTTTTAACGTCGTTTTAACTTTTTCATAGCTTCTACAATTTACTTCGGACGCAAATATGTGTTCATAATATATCCATCCATATAATCCACTTCATATTCATCACACCCTTGCTGTAAGAGAAACTACAAAAGCTTTTTCTGAGATGACTTCAGAAGTCGATTTTGAGTTTTGGAGTGATTACGAATGCCAATTAAGTTCATTTTCAGTAAAAATGAGGAACTTTCAGCGTATAGTCTTGCACTTAGTTTTCCAATAAATATTTATTATTTGTGGTACTTTTGCATCATGGATTCGATGTTTTCGAATTACATTATCATTGTGAGAGGATGGCAAATTAAACTGTTACGGGCATTCTTGGTTAATTTATTTTGAAGCACACATTTTTTTTTGAAAATTCTATTCAGCCGCACGTGGAATAACGGAGCTTTTTTTTAAAACAAATGTCATCAGTGTAGACAAAGCAAATTCAATCGATTACACTTTTTACAAAATAACTGCTTTCAATGAATGTTTCACAGGTACCTAAGTTGTTGTATACGAACAGTTTCAATTTCAAGTAAGCAACCTCGACCTTCTGCCATTTAAGACAAAAAATAAGAAATAAAAATCAGTTCAAACATAATTAGAATTTTAAATTGTTTAAATATGACGTTTCGGAAAAAAACGTTTTTCGAGCAATACTCGTAAAACAATTAGAAAATTTGATTTTCGATCAATACTGACCGACAAACCGAGTTGCGTACCGCAATCGTTTATGCTCAATGTTTTTCCTATGACAATTTCAAATTGATTTAGCCCCCTCTGCACACCTAGGTGAAAGAGAACTGGGGTTGATATGTAGCTTGCGTTACTCACAGGTTTCCAAAGTTTAAGTCTACCAAATTTGGTGTGGATTGGTCAAACGGTGTAGATTTGTATAGAGAACATACATGCACACACATCCATTTATATATATATAGATGAAAGGCTTCGGGCAACATAATGAAAAGGCGCTCTTCACTTTTTTTCAGAACAATTTTCGAGTTTTAAAAAATTTCAAAATTATAATGGTTTATCTACTATTTAAGATTTCATGTAAACTTAAACTTTCACGTATTGAGCGCTCATTCAAGAAATCAAATTTTTTTTGTTTCTCTTAAATATTTTTTTTATTTCTAATTTTTCTTTTATTCATTACGAAACATGTATTTATGTGGCTTATCATTATGTTATCCGGAGCCCTTTATTTTGAAGATCAAAGAGAAGGAACAGCTTTCTTTGTCAACTTCAAATCAGGGTGCCAGTTTGGAAACTGGGATTCGCATACCTTATTGTATTTGCCTCCGTATTTTCTCAGGCCGCGGTGGCCCGGTTGGAAGAGTAACGGACTAGCAACCGAAGGGTTGCGAGTTCGAATCCAGCCAAACACCGTCGTGTACAAAGGGGGCTGGTGCATGTTAAATCTGTCGTGGCCTCAAATGTCCTCACGTTGGCGTGGTGTGGAAGTTTGGAGAGTGGGATGCCAGCTCAGGTGTTGCCTCGTTATCTGACCGTGGTTCAAAATTACGTGGTGTTGTCCTCGGATCTTTCCCTTTGGGATTGATCCCGGACCGTCACCAATAGCCCGTTGTGTTGCTCCAGTGTGACGTTAATTGAAATACCCCTCCGTATTTTCTCAAAATTTGTCTCATTAAAAATCTATCATCCCACTATCAACTCCAGCCATCTAGCCTCTCAGTTGTTATCTGCCTCGGATTATCCCAACAGTGATCATAACCTACGACATTAGTTTCATAACCAAACGCAGTTCTTTTAATATTATCGCAACTCCAAAAAAATATTCTCCCTCTAGATTCTGTCAAAATATTTAATATCGTACGGATCCCAAGTGGTGTTAAAGGTGTGCCATTTGATTCTCTATTTCTGAATAAATATTTAATAACTGCACATTCTTACTACCTTTGTCTCTTTCAGTTGACTGGGTAGTTGAAATTAATGCTTAGTCCCCAAAATGGCATTTTAAGTAACAATTTTTGTGAAAAATAGCAAGGGCTTAGAAAATGTTCACTTCAAAAATATTAGCTATTTTGTATGACATTCTTTACGGGTCTATTTTATTTGGATGTGTAGTGAAATAAATGTCCGACAGGAAACGTCGCGTCATTCATTTCTTTCATTTATCATGAAATCCGGAAGAATTTCTCTATACCCTTTGCTTTGTTGTAGATAAATGATACTCTGTTCAATCGACAAAACGCTCTTTAGACGTATTGTTAAATATTTAAAAGGTCATAATTGCTACATTTGTGGTAATTGTTATTACTTTTGAAAATAAATTTGGTTCTAAGTGAAATGTGTCTCATGGCTTGGTTCTTTAACTCTGCCCTTTGTTCCAGAAGACTGTGATACTGACCAAGAAACGGACAGGTTGCTTGGAGCCCAAAGAACCGACGATAAAGGCTTCTATGATGACAAAGTGAGTTGATGTCTCTTTATTTGCTCTTTGGAGCATTGCTTCACGAGTTTGCTGATTTTAAAATTGTCTAACGCAACCTTCAACGGAAAATTATATAGATATGCACTATCAAGGACAGTGATCTGTATCACTAGGTTTTTACTAGAAATGTGCAGAATCGAGTACTTTAAGAATATAATACTTGGTATTAGAGTACTTTCAGGTATCGAATAAGTATTCGAATACGTGTACAAAAAACGATTAAGCTATAGTAAGAATCAGTCAACTGCGATATATGAATACTTTTGCATCTGCATACTTATAGGAATAATACTTTTGCATCTACATACTTAGGGATGAATACTTTTGTAACTGAGTACTTTGGTGTCTGAATACTACTGTATTCGAATGCAGCGAGAAAGAAAAAAAATCAAGTATAACGAATGCTTTTAAGAATCCAGTACAGGAGTATTTTTGTATTCGAGAATATTTTATTTATGTATTCGAGAATAATTAATATTTTCATCTCAATTTTTTATTCTCCTTTTATCATTTCCTGTTTTAATTCGATTGCTAAAAAAGCATGAGCTTCCCTTTTCATTTTGATAGGTTTTGTACCCCTAACCTTTTAATTGTAGACCTCCTTGTCTATTGGTGGGTCTCCTGTATCTTGTAAATAGTTTGTGCTTATCAGCATATCGTCACCTGAATGCAAGAACTAGGTAAATCAATTTTTGGTTTGTGAGGTAGAGTCGAGTGGGTGAGTTTTACGGGTGCGAGCTATGTTTGACCAAGCTGCGCCAATCATAAGACAACGTCACACTCAAGGAAAGTTTTACTAATACTTCATAGAAATACGCTTAAGGTAAGTTACATGAATCTAGCCTGCGCCGCCATCAATTAGCAAGTTACTGAGTGCAGTGGGCAAAACCACTGAGCGACGAGCTTTGAGATCAAGGGAATACAGTTTACCTCAAATCCCAGCTTCATATATACTTACATTTTTCGTTAGCCGATTCTGTATAATCATAAAGTTACTAATTTGTTTTACTCAAAATACACCATTTTTCGTGTTACTTAATTCTTACACTCAGATGACTATTTATGCAAATAATGTTTCTCGATTTTTAATTCATTACTTGCTGATTCACCTCTCATTTGGCTGACTTATTCTCCTAACGCAAATTACTAATAAGAGAATAACTAACCTAATCCCACTAACTCTACTTCAAAAAGAAAAAAAATGGATTTTCTAAAGGTATTGCATTGAGGTGACAATGTTTGGGTAACCCTTTTTGGCTAAATGTTTATAAGATTGTTTTAACTGTACACATACCATACTGAACACATGGAAAAAGTATAAGTTTTTTTTTCCTATAAAATGCAAGGAAAACTTAAAAATTTAAAGTATCCATTTTTGAAAGAATCGCCAACCAGAATGTTCTAACTTTTTGTTTATCTTTTTTATGGTCAAATTCTGTTCATAACTAAATACGTTACGATTTATTCTGAAAAGTCATAGCTTCAGAGCTTTGAATGCCCCACGAAAATATTGTTAAAAAAGATAGATTAATAAGGATAATAAACCAAAAAGCAGAGTTAATAAAAGGTAGACTCCCGTTGTGTTGAGTTTAACGTGTTAAGAAAATCGAAACAAGTTTTTTTTGGAGACAACAATCATTCTTACTCAGAATTTTAATCAAGATCTTATTTTAAAAATATCTTTCCAATAGATAACGCCGCAGTGCAAAGAATTTGGGACTCAAGTGAAATAGCTTGTGATTTGCTAAATTGAAAAATCTGTAATTAATCCGAATTTCCTCCCCATCTAAAAACTCGTCCCCAGTTTTGGCGTACTATACATCGTTGTTTTCGCATTGAATTTTTTTGCTCGAAGTAACTTGTCACTAACTGTAAAGAGATCTAAAAGACATTGAAAAATAATGAGTTTGGAACATTTCAATTATAGTGTTAAGTTTCTTACCCTTTGCGAACAAAAAATTCTTAAGTGGACTTCCCACAATCCAGTCTCCCATTTCAATTCAATTTCTCAACTTTTATCATACCGAGCTTTCACCACCTCAAGCTATATGCATAGCTTTTTTTACCTGTGCATACTTTCCTATTCCTGCCTCATCCCATGGCAAATCAAGGTTCTCATATTCCTCTAAACTTTCAACGCCCCTCGCAGTGGCGTAACCGCATTGCGGATGTTAACATGCACTCTCTCGCCACTTCTGGCAGGCATTCCACCCATTTCCATTTCGTGAGAAATTGGATAAGGTCGACTTAAGACCGCTACCCGCGAAATCTCTTCTCCGAGGTGCGTTCCGATTATGCACGGCCCAGCCGGGTTTTATTATTCAATTGTTTTAATGTTGCCGGATTTGATCTTGCGAAGGCCTCCTGGTTTGTGCAAGGTGTTCAGTTTCTGTTATGCTTCCGCTGTTTCCATCATGGGGTGGAGTGGCAAAAAAAGATTCGCAATCGCTCATTTGCATGTATTGATCTGGAATGTGTCGGTGGGGAGTGTCGAATTACTTACGGGATAACTTTTCGAATCAATAAGCATATTTTTAAGCATTCGAGTTTCGCTTTTCATGCGGGAAATTCCTGAAAGGTTGGGGTTTTTTTGTGGCGGAACTTGATTTTGGGCGGACTCGAGTTATATGAAACCGTCCCAAATTTAATTTTGGCTCTCCGGGTAAGTATAATGCTGTTGAAGACATGCTTCATACTGTTTTTCAAGTTCCTTCCAAGAGGCTTTGTATCTTACGTGCCATGCTTGGATTCGAAATTTACCCTCATTCGGATTCGGTGGGCTTCCCTTGTCTAAAGTGAATGGTGTGATAACTTCGTGAAATTCAATTGTGAGGAATGGTAGCATCCTGAAAATATGCGCTAAGTGAAATGTTATTTCTTTTTTTCATGCGAAATAGTCTACTATTGTTTTCTTGCATTAATAAATGAAATAAAAATTTAAATATATCTTTCTAGATTATGACTAACTGAAAATCTGAAATTATGCACGAAATGTACGCAAAATAGCTTAGGCAAAGTTCTTTTTTCGAAAGCATGGAAGGTTACAGAAAATACTATTATTTTGGCTTGAATTTAGTGACTTTTACTCTTCATACCCATATACATTCTCTAAACTGCTGTTTCTTTTAAATTTTGTCAATGTCTTCTGACATTGAAATTTGAAAGCATTCTTAAAGTACTGTATGAGTGTTCGATTTTAAAAATGCAAAATAATTATCGGATTTTTCGTTCATTCAATGCATCGGATAGCTCTTGAACTAGTTACAAACTCCACATACATTTAATACTAGAATTTCACTATCATGAATTATGATGTGATTTTTCTATCGAAGATGAAGTTTCCCTAAATTGTTGAAAAATAATAAAATTATCTTAAGTGGTGTGATAGTAAAAAAAATGATCGAGGATTTCGAAATTCCCAATTTCTATTTTTTCTTCTAGATTCAATGGTTTGTTCTGACTGTGAACACTTTTTAGGGAAAATACTAAATATAATTAATGACTTTCACATTAATTAAAACATTTTGTTGACCATTAAATATAAATTTTCTACCGGCCTTTATTATAATATTTTTCAAGATAAGGCTAAAATACTACGTCTTGGTGTACTTGTTGAATGTCTCCCAGCCTGTGTTGATAAATATTTTTAGGCATTTTTCTCTAGCAAGAAAAATAACAAAAGGTTACTGCTCATAAATTATTTTAATTTTCCACTTTAAAGAAAAATGACGGAGTGAGTTTTGTCATAAATCACGTTAAACGTGCCAACTGATATGGAAGCGCAACATCTGCTGAAATATATAAAATTATGCACCCTCCATTTTTTAATGGCCCTTTGAATTATTTACGACCAGTTTCTTTTGCTTTCGTCTCTTTTTTTTCCCAGCAATATCCGTTAGAACAAAGGGATGCCATTATTTATGATTGGAGCATCTCGTCTTAAAACCATGTTTCATTATATTCCAGTTTCAGAAAATTTATCGTTTCGTCTGTTATATATTTTATGTAGGTTCTGGGTCTGCATGCTGTTATGGTGATCTGCTTCATTCCTGGTGTTTGTTTTTCTGCGATATGGGGAAATAAGTATTGTTTACTGCATTCCAACATTGTCAAAAAGTCTTTTACTTTCACTAAAAGAATTGTTAAAGAAAAACAAAAGCTCACGGCGTATGTATTTTTAACAGGAATGCCATAAATTTTCGAAGTTCTTATGAAAGATTGCTGATTTCTTGTTTGGGGTGAAAAGTCTGCTAACTCATCCTTTGATATACTTCCCTGTGGAATGAAAGATAAATTTATTTTTCTAATCATTAACTTTTTAAGAATTTGTAAATTTCATTAATCATGATGGTCTTCGTATTACGAACAGCACATTATTTTTTTGAATGGTAGCTAAACTGGATGGTTTGTGTGGTTTAATGTTAGTCAAGTTCTATGGTTAAATTGATTATGGAGATGCAATCGACAATTATATGACGGGGATTGTGCTTAATTTGTCCTCGTTTCGAAACTACTGATCACTTGTCCCTTAAGATTGATCTTTGTCAATAAAGCAGAAAAAAGTTTTTCTACTGTTTATACAAAGACGAAAGTGAAGGCAGGACCTAACACACACACAACTTTATGACTTACAAAATATTATACTTAGCAAAGTTACATTTATTTCACTTACACCACCACGAAAATACTCTAAATTTGTCGTAATGAAATTTTGATTCGATAAAAATCAATTCTAATAAAAGTGTTACTGTAATTTTTCGTTCAAGAACTTTCAAAATTGCATACTGGGCTGCCCATACGGAGACACAAATTCATACTGTGACAAATCCAAATATTCTTAATCATTACTCTCTGAATCTTTCATTAGTAGCAGTAACAACATGTAGTACAGCAAATTTATTCTGTGTTTGGTGGCTGATTTGTATTACTATGCCAGTATTGTCCGATTTTGTGGTTATTCGAGTTGACCTCGGTCCACATTATCTTGGATAATTAAGGTCTTATTGTATTTCATTTCGCCTGCAATAATCCATGACATTTGATCTTAGACAAGTAAACATGTATTAATGACTGGACCTTGGATAAGCATCATTACTGTGTCTATGAAATCCGACTATGGCACCTGTGCAAGTTTCTTCACATATACATTCATGGGTTAATCTACTTCAATTTAACCTCCAAGTGGTTTCAACTAGATATCTCGTCCATCAAGATCTGATCATTTTTGTAAAGGACGAGATATCTGGTCCATCAAGATCTGGTTAGTTTTGCTAATGATGAGATACCTCGATGAGACAAATATGCCCTATTACTCCAAGGGAATGAAGATCCAAGTAGAAAAATCAAATTGTCCCTTGCCGAAAACTGATCACAATTTGGAACAGGTTTTTGCCTCAGACACTGGCCACTAACAGGACAGCTTTCGACGCGAACATAAACCACCAGGAGGGTTAAGCTAAATATAGCCTTAAAAATGCGTAAAATAACCTAGGGAAGTGGCGGATTATCCCCTGTTTTTCCTGTATTTGTTTTTTATTAGCCATCCCCTGCCTTTGGCCACCATCCCGACTGACACCCAGATTGTCGGGTACGATTCGTGACTTCGCTCTGATGCAGAGACGGATGATGTTCCTTTTGCTAAAAGTGGAGGACATCTGTTCAGTTTTGTTAGGAAAGTTGCTGTTAGCTGATTATTTTATGTATTAATTCATTTTTATTATATGAATGATTATATCTTTCGTGTCAGGTCAAAATTGGTTAAATCAAAATGGCTACTTAGAATCTTAATTTGAATATCTCCACAAATATTCAGGAAAAAAAGAAACATGCCATGATACAAATAATTGTAATTTAGATTCGTAGATTTATTTAGTTTTGATTTTAAGCATATATTATTTTTGAAATTTTAACGATGAACTTGACTCATCTGAAGCCATCAAAAGTCAGTCTTAACCCCTTTTGCCTTGATACGGAAGATATATTAACTATTTTTAAAAAATTCGTCAAATTCATCATTTCTGCGTTCTATAAAAAAAGTTTCATACTCGATTTTTGTATAGAATATTCATATGAATGATTTTCCAACGGAATAACCAGAGACCTACATAGGCGTACGACTTCCATCTAATCTATTCCATCCCTACAAAATGGATGAGCCTATTTCTTCCTCTTTCGCCCCACGTATTGTTTCTCGAAAACATCTTCAACTTTTCGGAGAACTGCATCGGCCACTACGAGTTTTTCCCGTCCTCGCAAACGCCACGAAAAACAATCCTTTTGTCATAGTCAAGAAGGAGGCAAAATGCATGACCGGATTACACACGAGTATCCATTTCTTTTGATTGACTACCTCCTTCCACGTCAGCAGCAAAGAGATTGGTTTCCTTCCTCTCGTGGGAGCCATTAACTACGGCCGTGTGATGACATTATTATTATTTTATCATCTCGTGTGTCGATATGAGTACGTGTCTTCCCTTTTGTTTGTGGACCAAGGTTGCCTTTGTTGCCGGATCACCCCTTGTTATTTCCTGTATTTGTTTTCTGTAAGCCCTCCCCGACTTTGGTCACCGTCCAGATTGTTGGGCATCGATTCGTGACTTTTCGTCGTCTGACGGATGATAATTTTTATCTCTCGGATGACTACGAAGAATAGTGTTATCAAATTGTTGATGGCTGATGTTTATCTACGTTTGATCTTGCAGAATGCTGCATGCTTGCTACGGAATTTCTGTAGTTTCTGATAGAATCTGCTGAGGGTTGGTTGGCGGTTGAGTTTTTTTATGGCGCACGCGGCCATATTTGGACAAGCTGCGCCTATCGGATGACTACTAACAATAGTGCTATCAAATTGTTCATGACTGATGTTTATCTGCGTTGGATCTTACAGGATGCTGCATTCAAGTGCATGCGTTCTATGAAATTTCTGCAGTTTCTGATAGAATCTGCTAAAGGTTGGTTGGTGGTTGGATTTTTTTTATTGGGCATATTTAGTCAAGCTGCTCCAAACACAAGACAAGCTTCAATAAAAGGACATACACGCTGTAAAATTTTTACTAACACAGAATAGAGAAATACACCCAGGGGAAGTTACAAGAATCGAACCTGCACAGGTTGCTAAGCCCATATACAGAGTTCTGGACTATCCGATGCATATTAGCCGATACTGATACGAAGGGTGAATTCTATTTTGGCTTGCAAAAATTGGCTAATTGAATTGGGAAAACTTGTAGGCCGCTATTCGAATTTCGATTCGTCTATTGACGTCTTTACATACGGATTGTAGTTGAGATGACACCTTGGAACGCTGCATACCGACCCACATTTTGATACTTCAATTTGGCTATGCCAATGCGCATTTTGAGATTGTCAAAGAAATCTGCCGGAATTCTTCTGTTTCCACTGTTTTTATTTAACTCAAATTCTTTTGCATTCTTACAGAGGAAAAAAATTTATTATAAATATTTACACAATTAGCAGCGTAAACAAACTGTTTTATTTTCCTTCAGATGAAGGATGTCCTCATCAACAGAACGCTGCCACTAAAACGGAATATTCTTAGCAAATATTTGCATAATTACCCGATCTTACTCAGTTTGAATTGGTTAACTAGGGATTGGAAAAGTGACTAGGGAATAATCACTTTTCTCTTTCGTGGTGCCAACGAACTGCCAAAAATACCAACATCATTTAAGTGTCAGATAAACAATTCTTAACTGCTTTTCACCATTTTTATAATTTCTTCATTTTACTTTGGAAGTAAATCGTATACCTGTATATTCATCCATGCAATGCATTTCACATGCATCGCACCCCTGTTGTATGACAAAACTACCAAATGTGACTGCTACTAAAGGTTAGGAATGCCCCTTAAGTTTGTTTCTTGTAAAATCTACTGCGAACACTCTAGTCGCCACACACACTCGTAGTTTTTACAAATATTTTTGACTTGTGACATTCTTGCAGCAGGAATGCTATATTTCCGAATATCGCCATCTGTAAGGGAAAGATGACAAAATAATTTGATAAGATATTTATTCATGACTAATTTTTTTAAATTCCTTTTTTTAAATTCATTTGGTGGCAATCATAAAAGAACTTGCTTTAAAATTGAATGTCTTCAGTACAAAGCAAAGTTAATCTAGTATAATTTTTCAAAAAACGGAAGATCGACTTTACAGCGTTTCTAAAAAAAAATCAATGTTTCTGTCACTGACAAAGAATTTTTAATGTATCAAAAGTCCTAGTTCGTATTTCTTTAATATTAGCATTCTTTCAATAACGGAAAAATTCTACTTAAAATTTAGTTTATTCTAACTTACATGCCGCTTTAAATCAAATACTTTGGTGCTGTTGCGTGTGATAGAAAAGAAATACAATTTTTAGTACAATAATAAATATTTAAAACAGAAAACAGCGAAATAAAAAAAAAGTTGGCATGAAAAAGAGTTCTAAAGATATTAATTCGCGATCATTTTTATCTCTTAATCTGGCAGTTACAACAATTACAAATTAGACAAAATTTAAAAATACGAAATTCCGAGCGTAAAAATCAGAAAATATCACTGCACATGGTAAACGAACACGAGTTTCCCTTTCATTACAAAATATCGTCTATCCCAAATATTCGGAAATAATTTATACTACGCAAAGAAAAGTATTAGAATTTAAATTCCCTAAAAATAGTTTTTGGAAAAAATAATTGATTTTTCACTGGTAGTTCTGGTGTAAAACAATACAAGCAATCGCAATGCTCAATATCCCTTCCAGCTACTTCAAAAGTATAAAATTATGATCGATTTAAGTATAACTACTCGGATAGTTTAACATGAAACTTGCCTAAATATGTAAACAAAGAAAATTTAAAGAATGTATTCACTAAACTAAAATATGATGTATAAAATATAGAATATTGGGCATTAAAATATCTATAAATAAGAATGGAGTGTTTGTTTGTACATTTGATATTTTCGACCCATTTCAAGTTTTCTATATGTTTTGGACCCTTCTATGCAAAATCCGTCTCTTGCGCGTTTTGTGTCTGACTGTCCATCTGTGTGTGCCCGTACTACGTCCAAAAGGTTGAATATACGTATTTTCATGAAATTTTGCATACTGTGAGTTCTTACATTCATTTAGTGATTGAACTTGGTTGCGTAAGTCAGTCCGCCTTACGGTTCTATGTTCGATTTTGTGTCTGTACAAGTATCACATAAGATTTATTTAAAACATTTTAATGCAATGTCCTAAATTTGATAAACCATATTTTAGTGTAGTGAATGCATTATTTTAAATTCCTTTGCTTACGTATTTAAGCAAGTTTCACGTTAAAACATCTGAGTAACTTTATTTAAAAATCAACCATAATTTGATAGTTTTGGAGAAGCTGGAATGCATATTGAGCATTGCAATTACTTAAATTGTTTTACCAGTCCTGAAAAATTAATTATTTTTTAAAAACTATTTTTACAGAATTTAAATTCAAATACTTTTTATTTTGAGCCTTATTTACGTATTTCCTTTGCAAAATATAAACTATTTCCGAACATTTGGGACAGACGATATTTTGCAACAAAACGGAAACTCGTGTTCGTTTGTCAGGCGCAGTGATATTTTTTTCGCTCAGAATTAATTTTTAGTTGTAAGTTGTGGCAACTGTACGAGATTAAGAGATAAAAAAGAATCATGAATATATATCTTTTGAACTTTTACCCGCCAAGTTTTATTTTGTTTTAATTGTTTTCTGTTATTTTCTGTTTTAAATATTTATTATTTTAATAAATTGTAATTCCTTTTCATCACACGTAACACCACCGCGAAGTATTCTGTTTAAAGCGGCATGCAAGTTAGAATAAAACAAATTTTAAGTGGATTTTTGCCATTATTGAAAGAACGTTAATGTTAAATATATCCGAACTAGGACTTTTGATGTATTACAAATTCGTTGTCATAGCGACAGATGGCCAAGGTGGTTTATTTTAAGAATCGAAGCTATATTTTTTTAAGCAACTTATATAGGGAAAGTTTGTTTAAAACAATGACTTTCTTTAGAAGAAAAGCTGACAAATTGATTTATCATTTAAAAAAATGGTAATAGGTTACCTTTGCTTTAACACTATTGAAGATATTAAATTTTAAAACAAGTTGAACCCTAATTAAAAAAAACGTATTCGCTTTTAAAACAAACTTAGTGATAAATATCTTATCAAATTAGTCATCTTTTCCTTAATGGTAGCGAAATTCGAAAAGAGTGCCATAAGTAAAAAATATTGGCAAGTAAATTATGTGAGAGTATCTGCCGTAGATTCGTCAATTTTACAAATTGAGTTGAGCAATTTTACAGGAATAGCACTTAAGAAAGGGAATCCTCCCTCAAATCGTATTTTGTAGCAGTTATCAGTGTCTCACCTTTGGCCAATTTGTACCTTTAGCGGATGGATATACATGTATAGGATTTGTATCCAAAGTAGGTTGTAGAAATTATAAAAATGTTGAAAAGGTCTTAAAAAATTATTTTACTCGTACTTAATTGATTTGGCATTTTTCTACGAAAGAGGAAAGTGATTATTTTCTGGTCACTTTTAATATATAGTTAACCAATTCAACCCGGGCAATTTTGCTTGTTGTGGAATAAAAGTTTTTATTATACTTGTACGAACACACAGAAACCAAATCAGACAGAACGGAGAGACGGACAGATAAACTAACGCAACCAAGTTCAGTCACTAAATGAATGTAAGTACTCACAGTATGCAAAGTTTCATGAAAATATATTCAACCATTTGGACGTAGTACGGGCACACACATACAGATGGACAGACCAAACGCGCAAGAAGCTGATTTGGCATCAGAAGGGTCCAAAACGGATAGAAGACTTGAAATGGGTCGAAAATATTCAATGTACAAGCACTCCATTTTTATTTGTATAGATTTATAATTAACTACGTAGAACAACTTCCAACACTATTTTTGGAAAAAATCACAAAATAAAATTCTCTTTGAAAGAATTCATATTTTTAAAAGTTCTGTTTCATCAATTTGTCACAATTCGAAATTTTAAAGATTTTGAGAGGGCAAAAATTAATTGTACGTGCGATTTTAATATTTTTTCTGTGTTACATTTAACGTTCTATAGCTATGAGAAAGAGGAGACGACTAGTCGACCTTCATAATTTATTGACTAAATGCGGCTTTTATCTTTTACTCTGATTTTAACAAAACTTGCATTTAAAAATATAATGGTAATAAGGCATATGTGTAAAGAATTAAACTAATTGTTTCCTTATGGAATATAAAATCATAAAGGCATTATTTTCCTAATTATGGCGTATTAATTGTTGGAGCTTGTGAAAAAACACCCGCAGTGACATTTCTCCCATTAAATTCCCTCACAAATGCAAAAATGAACTGTTGCATTTTCTCGCTTTTTCTCTTTATATTGTACACCTCCCAGTATAGGTATTCATTTAAATCTTCTATTTGCGGGGAGAATTAATTGGTTTTTATTATCCAAATCACGGTGGTCATTAAATTCGGATGCTTTTGATGTCTGGAATGTAACGCAACATAATTAGGGGTTTAATTAAAACCGAACTTTGCTTTGCGATGCGCTTTATCTTGCAGGCACATAAAAGAGGAAATAGTTTCAGCCTGTTTCTTAAATTATCTGCGTTTCTTTTTCAACTATAAGAATTTGATATTTTTATTCTGCTGGTGCGTAAATAAAGGCTGGTTACCTTATTCTTAGAGAGAAATGATGATAAAAATATTTTTAAAAAGTTTGGCGATCAAGCGTAATTAGCTATTCAAATACAAATAAATTTGATTTCTGTAGCTCTGTATAGAAATGTCTTGTTTTTGCGATGTTAATCCGAGTAAAAATATGCTCGAAACGTTGGGATTGTAATCTTTACACATCTGCAAACTACTGCGGAAAGCAATATTGAAACTACTGATAGCGAAAATTTCTCTTATTGCATAGATAGAACTCAATTTTTCGTTTGTTTATTCTGTAAGTTGCCCTAAAAAGAATACTGGCTTCCATTTATGCCCTGCAATACGAGCTATTTCTAGCCTCGCAATTATTTATTTGCCTGCGGTTTCACGTGTTGAATCCATGGCTTGTGAATAGTGCAGTATATGACAGAAAAAAGGAGGTATCTTGGAAAAATATTTTGACACAATAGTATGATTTTCTTTTCATACTCTAGTTACCCAGCATGCGAATTATCCATTTAGTATACTTTTGAGTCGTTTTCTTTCATAGTTATTTATTTCGTTTGGCTGGATATTCTTCAAGATGTGGGTGGTGTTTTATCGTAACGATTGAGTTATTCGGAAGTTATTTTGAATACAAGGTAATCGTACACCTAAAATAAATAATATTTGGGAGCTATTGCTAAAAAGGAGTTTATTCTGACACTTCTGGTAAATAAATTGTATATGCAGTTATGAATCATGTTCATTATAAATATTTCAATTTGTTTGGATACATAAATTGGGTAGTTTTTAGTTTCCTCATTTAAAACAGTGGTTATGAGTTAGCGAAGCAAATAATCACTTACAGCAATCGCACACGCGATTTTGCGTATTGCAGCCTTTTTCCCTGGCGCTCTTTCCGCCTTGTAGAAATGGACTTCATCAAGGTCATCCTGTCTTCTTATCAAAGCTATTTTATGCTCCTTTTTGTTCTTTTTAATCACTAAAATGCAAGGTGCATTTTTTATTCATTCAAAATTCATATATATCATGCATTATCGACTAATACAATATTTACTACTAATATTCTCTTATATTTTACTCACAGAATATTTTAAATCATTCCGTATTCGGAAATTATGTTTTGTTATAAATACTTAATTTTCTGATAAGAAACGATGTGCTGTGGGATATTAACGGATTCATTCCACTAATAACTAATCCCATTAATATTTTTGTTGGGATCGTATTTTCGCTGCCACACAAACCACCTTATTAATATCTTCAAAAGTATATTTCTTTTTGTTACTCTGAACCAGTTTTTTTAGAACATTTTGAATCGTACGGTAAGGATCCTGACATCCGTGAAATAAAATTGCCTTGGAGTTGTATTAAGATTTGGAACTCCCTTTTTATTTTAAATCCGCAGATATTCATTTTTATTAAAGAAACAACTGCGAGTTTGAAAAGCTCATTATAACTGGTGTCACATTCTTAGCAAGTTTATTTTTTACTAGTGTAATGCTTGGTACTGTGTTTTTAATTTTGCTCCTCTTGTAAAGTAAACTAAGCATGAATCTGCACATTACTGCGTTAGCATTTTTACGGTATGATACTATGCTAGTAGACGTGTCTTTGTATAAGCTCCCCACGAAAAAAATAGTTTCTTCAGAAATGAATCCCATTTAATGTGTGTGGTATTGTTAATATGCTTCTGAAACGCCACTAATTTAAAGACCTAATCCCACTTTCTCTAGCATGATTCCGAAGAGTCTATTTCAGTACTTTACATCATTAAAATGGGTAAAGAATATCTAAAACCAAATCTTTTTGCCCGTAATTTCGTTGTCTTACCTCTTGTGTGAAGACTTAAAAGAAAATTATCCCTGTATTCTATGATTTCAATACGTATTTTCTTTTTATTAATGGATGATTACGATTTTCTTACACGTGATGCATATAATTCGAGTTTAATTAAAACGTCTTATTCGCGCGTCATCGAACTGGTTGTGAAATGTTTTGTTCAAAGATCATTGTACAGGAAACAACCTATCTTGTAATTATTTAATCCCCAGATACAGGGGTGGAGAACTTTTTCATGTTGGAAGTCGGCATTAATTTAGCTGTAATCAAAAATAAGGCCGCAGTCAAGAAACCTCATTTAGATAACTTTCTTAGATCTGCTTTTGTTGGAAAGCATTTGAATATTTGATTGCAACATGGAGGTCCGCTTTTTCAGTTAATATTCTACATGGGTATCCGTCATGTGTGATGAGGCCGTCGTGGCTCAGTGGGTATGCCCACTGCGCTAGCAACCTTCGAGTTGTAGGCGGCGCAGGTTCGATTCCTGCTAGGTGCGTTCCTCCCTGGGTGTATTTCTCCTGTGTCAGTAAAGCTTTCACTGTGTGTGTCAGTTACTTGATATTGTATGTTTTGTGTCAATTTATTGTGTCTGGCGCAGCATGGCCAAATATGGCCCTTGCGCCATAAAACCCCAAAACCAACCATCCGTCATATTTGACCTTTAGGGCGTATTGATTTACGTTAGGCAGGAGAATGTAGATCCGCAGCAATAAGTGGTAAAACTAAAAAAGCATTTTTCAGGTATATATTGCCGAAGGTTTGGAGATTGGAATGTATTTTCCCATATTTCAATTGGATTTCTTAGGATCAAACGACGACTTTAAAATGTCTCCTATTGAGAGCTCAATCAATTCCATGTGTAGTTCTTTAAGTGTCTTCATGATATCAACTAGGTGAGACTGAAATGCTGATTTAAATGTGATGTCATGGTTCTCAAAGTCAGTGAATCTTTCATTGTAAGTTATCGGTTTAGAGTTGCATTAGAACTAAATTATGAGCGGATCCGTCGTCAAATTAATCCTTATGGCTTAACTATGTTCTAAATGTACCGATCAATCTGGGAGAATTATTTCGCTCAAACTTGCTAATTCGTAACTCCTCCAATCGGGCCACCTCGGCCCCGATCTATCATCGGATCTACGGATTTTTGAATCCGAAAAATAGGGCAAGATGTTAACTTATAACATAGCAACCACTTCACAACGGTGCACTGTCTTCTCTCTGAGCTAACTCACTGTCTTATCTGAAGACTAGTCCTGCAAACAAAACCAAAAGGTTTTGAGGTTGCATATGACTTCATACGCGGAATGAGTGGTCTTCCAGGTCTTTTAAGTGCGGCCTTTTGACTGAATCCAAATTTTACAAAACAAATCCTTTCGTTTATAGTAATACACTTTAGTTCATCTTTTATACTTATATTTTACTTTTATATAATGAGTATTTAAAATACCAAAGAATAAAAATAACCAGGGGGATTGTGGAAGTTCGAAATTCGATCCAACCAAAGACCGCATACGGGGGGGGGGGGGCGTCGTGGCCTCAACTGACCTCACGTTGGCGTGGTGTGGAACTTTGGAGAGTTGGGTCCTAGCTCAGGTTCAACCTCGTCATCTAACCGTTATTCAAAATGTCCTCGAATCTTTCCCTTCGGGATTGATACCCAACCGCGGTCAATAGCCCTTCGTGGTGCTCCAGTAAGACGTTAATTCAACTACAACCAATGCTGAATCAAAATGGTTTTTTTTTAGGTCTTTAAGAAAGAGTAGATACTCTGCTTATATATCCACGCTGCATCCCCTTGTTGAATCGGGCCGTCATGGCTCTGGGTTCGTCCATTGCGCTAGCAACCTATGTTGTAGGCGGTGCATGTTCGATTCCAGTAACTTTAAAAGTCGCATTTATATAAAGCTCGCATTTGACTGCAATTTTAATGTACAGCATTAATCCTAATTTTAATATATTGATCCTATTTTGGGAAGGGGCCGCCATGACTAGCAGGTTGCAAGTTGTTCGCGGCGCAAGTTCGATTCCCCTTGTGTGTATTTCTCTCTTCGCTGTCAGTACAATTTTCCTTGTATGTGTCCGTTACTAGACGTTGACTTTGTGTTTAGCGCAGATTGCTCAAATTGCGCCATAGAAATCCAACTAGCCCATTCTTGAATCGGGAAGATTAAGGCATTGAGCCTGAGCTGATTGTTAAATTCAACGAGATTTAGTGTTCAAATGTATCTTTTACAGTGCATTGATGTTTCGTACAAATTATAAATAGTCATTTTTCTTTCAAAACTAACTTTTCTTACATTTGGTCTTGTTGGCTCACTTGCCAAAGCACTTAGTCAATCTCATGATCCCATGAAAATGCGAATGCTCTAAATTTTAGGAACCAAGGTTACTAAGTGTTTCTGATGTTTAATAGAGCCCGTATATCGAAAATTTAGTAAGAAATACATTGTTTTACGAGAAGCGGCATACAGTACTGTGTCCCGGCAGATAAGCCAATATATCGATTTTTTTAAGAAGTGACATCCCGTATCGAGCGAATCTTTGATGCGGGAGCATTCCTAAAACTTGCCATTTGTCACCGGGTTGAAGTACGTGCCTTATCGTGAAACGTCGAGCGCGAAATAAATGACTTTGTTGGTAGATCGAGGTGTTGCTGATTTCGGTCCTAGGTTTACAAACTGTTTCGTCCGGGACGCGAAGATGGATGATTGGTCCCCGCAAAGGAATTTAGCCTCATTATATGAAGTTCGCTGTTTTTATGGTGGCTGAGTTCGAGTTTTCGTTCGCTTTTGAACTGGCGTGTGCGAGATTGGCAAGTTATTGACCCTTTTTCCTGATGAAAACTGATTTCTCTGGGAAATGGTGTTTTAAGTTGAAATCTTGTTGGAGCGTGGAAGAACTGGGATAACGTTTTCCGTTAAATTTTGTAAACGGCTGGATGCTGCTTAACTGATTACTTATCGATGTACCTGGTTTCCAAAAAATATACAACCAAACATT
The DNA here is from genome assembly GCA_933210815.1 of Meta bourneti. Taxonomy (NCBI): domain Eukaryota; kingdom Metazoa; phylum Arthropoda; class Arachnida; order Araneae; family Tetragnathidae; genus Meta; species Meta bourneti. Next base: position 23,127,287 of record OW119924.1, on the reverse strand, counting down.
ATTATTTAAATGAATGAAAATACTTGTTTTTAATTTTGTAGTAATTTTGTTTTTGAATTGTGAGAGAATTTTGTTTTTGAATTGTGAGAGAATTTTGTTTTTGAATTGTGAGAGAATTTTGTTTTTGAATTGTGAGAGAATTTTGTTTTTGAATTGTGAGAGAATTTTGTTTAGTTTGAATTTGGACACCTCCAATAATTTAGGTCGGTAGTATTGTTGATTGTGGTATTGTCCTGGTCTCTTCAATGTATCCACCCATGCGCAGTAGAGTGAGATTAGGAAACTCGTGTACTGACTGCCATGGTATTTTTATCAGCATAGTCGAGATTCGGTCATCGACTTTTGTTCTCGTAATTTAAGGTACGAGAATGTCATTTATTTTCAAACGATGTAAATGAATGCAGTTTCCATGGTCGACTTTTGACAGGGCATTCTAATATTTAATAAATATTCTTCTCGATAACTAATGGATGCAAATAAAATTAACTTTGACCTTGTCGTCATTTTCGCCTTAGTATACGCTTCACCTCAAATAAGAACTAATTCATTTTTCTTTACATAAAGGCTAGATTTCTTCTTGAGAAACACACTTGGTGAGTTTTGTGAGTTGGATTTTTTTTCTTTTTCTCAAAACTATGTTTTTAAATTTGGATGTTTCACTTGTAAGCCTTCGTGAGGACAGGTGTTTGTTTCTCGTTACGCTGTTAACAGCAAGCCTTTCGTCGTGGTTTAGTGATGGCCATGGCTCAATGGGTCTTTTGTGTCAGTAAAACTTCAGTTGTGTGAAAATTTGTTTCTTGGCGTTGTCTGTCTTGTGTTTGGCGCATCTTGGCCAACATGGCTGTCGTATTAGGGATTCAATCACCCTACAGATGGCGCTAAAAGCACCGTCAGAGTGTGTTACGATCGAACAAGCAGATATTCGGATGATATGGTCATGGAGTGGTCGTGTAGGACGCTCCTTGGTAATTTGTAAATATTTTGTTATATAATAAATGTTTGTGCTGTCTGCATTGCCTGAGATTCGCTGATAACCCATTAAATAGAACCAGATACGACATTGGCGCAGTCGACAGGATTTTAATGAGGAAATATGCTTTCGTTTTCATGGTGAGTCCTGCTCCTTGTTGTGAACTTTTATATTTGTTTCCTGCTAAATACTACTTTTGAAGAACATTGAAGAATGGTGTAAAGATTTTTGTTGAAATGCTTCAAAGTGAATTTTGAATTTGATTTTCGGAACTTTATTGTGGAACTTTCGTTTTAAATCGAACAGTTTTGTTTCGTGATCCCATTATGGCGTTCTTGGCGAAAGCAAGAAAGGAAGTTCTAAAGACTGTTGCTACCGAAATGGGGATATTGAATACCGAAAACATGGTTGTAATTGAGCTAAAGAAAGTTATAACCGAAAATAAAAACTATGATGAACCGTTCGTGAAGGAACTCTTAAATACTATTATAGAAGAAAGAAGGAGAAAAGAAAAATTAGAAGTTGAAGAAAGACGAAGGAAAGAAGAAGTTGAAGAAAGACGAAGGAAAGAAGAATTAGAAGTTGAAGAAAGACGAAGGAAAGAAGAAATGGAATTCGAGTTGCAGAAGATGCGTCTAGAAAACGAAAGATTGAAGAATGGGTCTGAAATTCAACAAACTGATGTAAACATGAAGCCGAGGTTTGACTTGCAAAGTATTTTACAGAAGTTTGATCCCAAAACTAATGATATAAGCCTCTACTTAGTTCTCTTCGAGCGTCAAGTGAAACGAACGGAAATCAAGAAAGAAAATTGGGTGTCATACCTAATAGGATTCCTACCCTATGACGTTGCGCAAATAATTGCCAGAGAAAACGAAGAAGTGACGGATGATTATGAAAAAGTGAAAGAACTCTTACTAAAAAGATATAAACTTACTCCTGAAAGGTTCCACCAATTGTTTACGAAACACTACAAGAAACCCGAAATTACGTGGTGTGACTTCGCCTATGAACTTAAAAATTATTATCAAGAATGGATAAGAGGACTGGATGTAAAGACTTTTGAAGAACTGTCTGATTTAATTATTACTGATCAGATTAAGCGTAAAGTGCCATCGGAAATCCGTGATCATTTCATCGACGAATGGTCTCGATTCAAAATACCAGAAGAAATTGCAAATAAACTAGATGATTACGAAAACGTTCGAAATTGCGTAAACAAAAAAGTGAAGGAAACATTTTGGAAGGAGAATCAAACGAATACGTTCAAACATCAGAATTTTAATTACAACAGAGAAGAAACGAAAAATTCCATAGACCGGAAATATGCACCCCCTCACATCAGAGAACATCGATTCAAGACGAGAGAAGATTACCAAAGCACTAGAAATACAACTTCAAGGGAATGCTACATATGTGGTTTATCGCACTTCGCAAGAGATTGTCCTAAAAGATACAGCAGATCAACAAATATTAGCAAGAAAGAAAAGAAACCAGAAGATGAAATATTAACTGCTGAAATACGATCGGAGCATCTGGTGAAAGAGAAAATAAATGTTCCTATGAACTCTCTTCAATATGTAAACATTCTCGTAGATAATCGAGAACTGAAAAGCCTGATCGATTCTGGAGCTCAAATCCCAGTTTTCAATTCAAATTTTATTTCCGAATCAAAAACTGAAAAGGGAAAAATAATTTTAACTAGTGCTTTCAGAGAAAAAATTGAAGCTGGATTAGCAAAATTCCAAGTTTCACTAAAAAACGAAGATGAAAATAGACTTTGCCGTCCGATTGAAATACTTGCAGCAGTAATGGACTTGTAGAAAGATATAATCAAGTTCTTAAAAATGCACTTCATCATGTTATCCGAACAGATCCTAGTAATTGGGATAAATACATTCCGTTTCTGTTATTTGCTTATAGAGAAGTTCCTAACTGTACTACCGGAGTATCTTCATTCAAGTTGATGTATGGCCGAGAAGCAAGAGGTCCTCTGAGTGTGTTGAAATCTAGCTGGTGTGGAGAAATTCCTATACCTTTGAATATGGACAAATCAGTCGTAGATTATCTCCAGGAACTCAAAATAAATCTCGAACGAGCAACCGACCAAGCCTTACTTATCGCATCGGGAAAACAACAAGCCTACACGGATTATTTTAATCGCCGCACAAGATCCAAAGAATTTAAATTAGGAGAGCAGGTTTACTTACTAATTCCAGATTCTTCCAACAAGTTATATGCACGATGGACCGGACCTGGGGAGATAGTCGAGCATCCATCGCCACATTCTTACAAAGTGAAACTTCCTGAAGGAAAAGTACGACACTGCCATGTAAATAAGATAAGGAGATATTACCCAAGAATGAATGCAGTTGGTATTGTTTTTGAAGATGATGAAGAATTTGGTGAAATTCATGCCTCTCCTAGAACTGTATATCAACAAGAACTGTCTGATAAAATTTGGAAAATAAATTTATACGATTTACATGAGAAAGAAAGAAGTCAACTGATTCAGATATTACAGAAGCATAAAGATTTATTTAGTGGAAAATTGAAAGTTGCACAAGTTGGTGAACACAAAATAAGACTTGAGGAAGGCAAAGAAAGGACAAAACCATATGTTTATAGGATACCAGAATCTTTGAAATCACAAGTAGATACCCAAATTGAAGAGCTACTTGAATTGGACTTAATAGAAGAAAGTTCTGCAGAAATCGCTCATCCTGTTGTGTGTGTAAACAAAAAGGATGGAGGCATGCGTTTATGTATTGATTATCGATCCCTCAATGCTGTCACAAAGGCTGATGATTTTCCTATGGAAGATGCCATTCAATTACTTCACAGCATAGGGAAAGCAAATGTTATTTCTACACTTGACTTGTTGAAGGGATATTGGGCTATCCCAATGGAAGAAAAATGTCGTGATTTTACTTCTTTCAAGACTCACAGAGCACAGTATAGATTCAAAGTAATGCCATTTGGTTTGAGAAATGCTGCTGCGACTTTTCAACGAGAAATGAACAAAGCGTTAGCACCATACAGAGATTTTAGTCGTGCATATATTGACGACATAGCTATATTTTCTAACAACATGAGTGATCATCTAAAACACTTGGATCTTATTCTTTCAAAATTAGAAGAACTACAGTTTACTGTGAATTTACACAAATGTACATTTGCAAGACCTGAAATCAAATATTTAGGTCATGTTATCGGATCTGGAAGGCATCAAGCAGATCCAGACAAAATAAAAGCAATTGCTCAAATACCTGTACCTGAGACCAAGAAACAACTTAGAAGCATGCTTGGATTGTGCAATTATTATCGGGAATATATACCTTGCTATGCAGAGATTGCCTTACCTCTTACAGAGTTAACAAAAAAGAGGATTCCTGAAAATTTACCTTGGCTGGATATACACGAAGTTGCCTTCAACAAACTGAAATCTGCTCTAATGAAAGCTCCAGCTTTGCACACTCCAGTTATGAGTGAACCGTTCATAATACACAGTGATGCATCCCAGTATGATATCGCCGCTTGTCTGTCCCAAGGAATCGAAGGATTACTCCGACCTATTGCATATGTGAGCCAGAAGTTGAATAAAACTCAACAAGCTTGGTCTACAATAGAGAGAGAAGCGTACGCTATTGTGTGGAGTTTGAAGAAGTTTGAAACTCTAGTTTTCGGGTCCAAAATAGAACTGTACACTGATCACAACCCTTTGTCATACCTTACAAAATGTGCTCCACAATCTTCACGACTACAGCGGTGGGTTTTTGCTCTTCAAAGATATAACTTAACAATAAAACATTGTCCAGGAGTCAAAATGCCTCATGCTGATGCATTATCCAGACTATTTTCTGAAGAGAAGTAGTGACAAATTTATTATTGTGACTTTAAGCATAATGTCTGTTATTATATGCTTTCGTATTTTATTAGCATTATTATTCTTATATGTATATATATTTTTATTTTGCATTTTTCTTTACTGTTGATATGGTGTAATAATATTTAGGTGATTGAGTCCATAATATTTAAATTCAGATCTGTGTTTATGTTTTGAGAAAACCCCAAACCCATATCTTGCGGGGGAAATGTCGTATTAGGGATTCAATCACCCTACAGATGGCGCTAAAAGCACCGTCAGAGTGTGTTACGATCGAACAAGCAGATATTCGGATGATATGGTCATGGAGTGGTCGTGTAGGACGCTCCTTGGTAATTTGTAAATATTTTGTTATATAATAAATGTTTGTGCTGTCTGCATTGCCTGAGATTCGCTGATAACCCATTAAATAGAACCAGATACGACAATGGCCCTTGCTCTGTGAAAACCCAATCAACCTAATGGTTCAGTTTAATGCCACTAGGAAGTAAAATCACAAAACAGTCACGCTTCATACGAAGTCTTTCTCATATCTCATCCATGCCACCTGCACTTTCGTCATCCGATGTCATATACTATATATTTTTAGAAGTTAGTTCTTAATCGAGGTAGTTCAAAGACTTTCAAATAAGAATAAAAATACGTTATGAAGACCGGTCATCAGCATCGATTAAGCTAAGGAACTTTGTTCTGAGAAGTTAGTCATCCTAGATGATTGAACTTAAAAATGTCCTTAACGACTGGGGGTACTTATCTATTTGTTCATAAAAATGCTGCCGACGGTAAGTGAAACATATTTCTGATCAACCCCGCCCTTCCCCTCCTTTTTTACTACCTCTCTTGGGGTTTCCGTAAAACTGTCTGCAGATAAGATAACGACCTATTCATCAACTCGAGCTGGAACTAAACAAGACGACGAAACAGCTTGCTTGGGAAAAGTGAAAAGAGGGGAAAAAAGTGGAGGAATTATATATTATAAAGGAGAGAGGGTGCTTTTTTCATTTCCACCTTCATTATAAATGGTGGTGAAAACTTCTCTCCCCTCTCACCTCCTCAAATTTATCAACATAGTTTTTGTTCTGAGGAATAGATAAAGCATAATTTGGAAGGCGCGTTAAAACCCAGCCCACATCTTCCTACTTTAATGATGCGCTCTTTTTTTCCCTCTCCTCTATCGCCAAGAGTTTAAAAATAACTCGTATAATCGCCGTCTCATCAATTCTAGATATCCCAGGGCGATAATTTTTTATCCCAAGATCATTTTTTGTTTAATTTTATTTGCAGTGTTGAGAAACGACAATGGGGATTTTTTTTCGCCCACGCGTTGCCAAAGCAATCTAGATTAAACATCCCTTCCGTTGATGAAGTAGTCACTGGGTAGTGGATAAGAACCTGTTGCGGGGAGAGTATAGTTAGCGTTCGTGTGTTTGATTTATGCTGGATGGAGTTAACGTAAAGTATTTTTCTTGAACTGTACAAACAAAATAATTGGTGTGATGGTAACGCATGTATAAGAATGTATTGTATTTATTGTATCTTTGCTTGATGAAGAGTCTAAGTAGTAGAGACAAAACCTGTTAGGAAAATATAGTTGACGTTTGAGTTATACAAAGGCTTCAAAAATTGATGTCTGATTCTGGTTTTGAGTGTATCGCTCGGTACCAAAAGAATTCTACTCTTCTGCGTTTTGCTTTTTTCCTTCTGTCTTGTTTGGCGCAGCTTGGTCAAATATGGCCCTTGCACCATAAAACCCTAAACCAACCAAAAGAATTCAGCCACAAAACTGGCCGCATTACCTTTATAGAATTTCCCAACTCCAAACTTTTCATTACAAATAAACTATACATCCATTTTTATCATATTTACGCATATTCGAATACCTTAATCTCTTAGTTGGCAGGCCCGTGGGTGTGGTTATAAAAAATGGACATTCCCAAAGTCATCCGCCTTCTCATCGATTGGTTGGGTTTTATGGCACAAGGACCATATTTGGCAATGCTGCGCCAAACACAAGGCAAAGGTAAGTAATAGGAAGTAACACAAGAAAAGTTTTTACTAATACAGAAGAGAGAAATACACCCAGGGAGAAATCAAACCTTCGTCACATGTTGCTAGCGCAGTGGGCAAACCCACTGAGCCACAACGGTCCCGTCTTCTCACCGGAGTAGCGTGGTAGATTCTCTTGTCGAGTTGCTACTGGTTTCTGTGCACATTGAATCTAAATTCTATAAATGATACAATTTACATCAAAAATACTCTTCATTGGCATATTTGACCATGCTGCACCAAACACGACAAAGTCAAATAATAGAACAACACACAAGAACGTTTTTACTGACACAACTAGGGAGAAATCGAATCTGCGCTGATAAGTTCTCTCGTCGAGTTGCTATTTGTTTCTGTGCTCATTCTATCTAAATTCTATAGTGATGCAATTTGCATTACCAAAAATACTCTTCATGGCAGATAAAAATTGTTAGAGATTTTTAAGGATACGAAAACCTAATCTACTTGAAAGCCTTTTTTACATCTGGTATTTGTCATTTTGATTTCATATTTAATCTAGATTGTTATGATAGGATTCCTTTTGTTGCTCCTTTATATTTGCTAAAGTATTACGAACTTTTGAAGTTTGGGGCGATATTTATATTCTCTACGGAGCTGTTGCCGATATTTATTTTATCTTCCTGTGGTTTACGCTTCAAGTACCAACCCCACTTCTGATCAGCTTTTAATTTTAAATTCCCCTTTTCTGTTGCTCGAGCTTCTTTTTTCCCCCGCTGCTGGCGTATTTAAAATCAAATTTTTCTCGTGCTTGTGTGCATACTTTAGGCAATAACAAACGTTCTTCAGCCTGAATCGGTCAAGAAACTTGGAGGGGGGAGTCAGGACCAACATCAGGTAAGAATCCCCAATAAATAGTTTTGATTGGCGCAATGACTTTATCCGCATCGCGAAACGATTGCTTCGCTGCGGGGTTCGAAAGACGTTATTCTTCTGGAAGTTATTTCTCCCGCAAATTCTGTACATGCCCCTCGAGCGTTTTGGGTGAAGAAAAGTTTTTTTAAGAGAACGGCGCTGGTTGTATAGTTTGGTTATTCCTTTTTTCTTTAAACATCATCCATGCCGTATCTGAAGAAAAATGTATATTTGCTTAATTTCCTTCTCTCTTGGCGTAATTTGGGTTTTTCAAAAAAGGATCTTTACCGCTACACTATGTTGGTCTTTTGTTAACTGAACGAACAATAAAAATATTAAAAAGTTGAAATGAAAAATAGTGTAGGTAAAAATAATGTTCTCGCGTACGGGAAAGCGTCCGGTCTTATCTCTCCTATTATTACCCTTCAAAGCGTTTTATGGAAGTTTTTGAGTTTCCAATTATTTACTCGGTCTAGCATTTTGTGCATGCGTGGAAATGCTTTTGTTTGCTAAAACTTTTCTTTCACCTCTTTTGTTACCTTCTCCGTGTTTCTTTTATGCCCAGAAGTTGCTCACTTTGCCGGGTGTTGGCGTGTAGTAATGACCGGGTGGCGCAACGAGTGTTGACACAATGGCACTGGTGTTGCGGCGAGAAGTGGAAGATACCTCGGCGAACTTCTTTTTTTTTAATGTGTTGAAAATGTAATGTTTTCTTTTCACTGGACTTGAGAAAATTCTTTCGGTAAAAAAAGCTTCTAGAACGTGATACTACTTTTATACCTTTTTCCTTGAAGTAGGAATTTACACTAGTTTGTGAGGTTGATTGTTAGTGCTACTGATTTTTAGTGAGGTTGATTGTTATGTCTATCGGATCTAAAACCACCCTTTGGCGGCAATTTAGAAAGACCCAATGGCTAAACGTTTGCATAATGTTTATTGCTAAACTGCGAATGGTATTTAAAAGCGAGAATTCTTTGCGCGAAATGTATCGTATATTTACTTTATTCCAAATTCAGTTTTCATTGAATTCGGTCCACTTTTCTTTGGTGTCTTCAAATTTTATTTCAGTTTTTGGTACTCATTCATGAAAGTATTAATTAAAATGATAATCCTGGATTCAAATGGAAGTTCCCTTTCTTTTTGAGTAAAGGGACTGCCGTGGCCTATTGGGTTTGCCCACTTCTCTAGCCACCTGCTAGTTGTGTAGACGGCACGGGTTGGATCCCTCCCTGTGTGTATTTCTGTTTTCTGTGTTTGAAACTTTCCTTGTGTGTGTATGTCCATTACTTGACATTGCCTATGTTGTGGTTGGCGTAGCTTGGTCAAATATGGCCCTTGTGCCGTTAAACCTAAATCAACCAACCAACCAATCTTTTCTAGCGTAATATCAAAAATATAAATCATAAATGTCTCTTATGCATTCGTGTATTGAAAAGAAGAATCTGATGCAGACAAAATTTATAACGTCAGAGCTTTGGTTAAAGAATTTCTTAGTTTAACTGTCTCATGTCGTTTTGTTAATGTTTGGAGCGCATATTTTTTAACGCTTGTTTTGTAAATCTTGACAGGTTCTTTATGTCAATCAATTGCTCCTTGAATAATATTAAGCTAAAAAATATTTTGGGTTTTATGTTTTTACCCAAGAAAAAAATCTAAAACAGGCAAGTAAAAATTTGAGATTGAAGAAAACTTAGTTTTAATGTCGCGTCATTTTTCTTTTATATTTTGTGGGAGCATATCTATCTTAATCCCTGTCAAATTCCAAATGCTTTGATGGGTGTGGAATCTATTGATTTGAGATTCGCTTACTTACAGATATTAAAACTCATTTTCTCTATACATTCCTCGTTTTCAAACTTACAAGACTTTATTGGAGAAAATTGATACTCGAGCATCTTCCCATCTTTAATTGGTATTTGGTTTTTAAATCTCATTTGATATTTTTACATTTCACGACTAACTTTTTATCAGTTTCATACATTTTATATTGTACTTCATGTTGCTGGTCAACATGTTTTACAACATCCATTCCTGTTTTCATTTCGAGTTATAGGTGGCTGAGGTTCGATTCCTGTAACTTATCCTGGGTATGTTTCTCTCCTGTGTCAGTGAAACTTTCCTTGTGTACTTGCATGCGTCTATTTACTTGACGTTGTATGTGTTTGGCGCATCTTGGTCAAAAAAAGCTCTTACGCCATTAAACCCAATCCAAACATCATATTCATTCCATGTTAACCATTTGTTTAGTTATTTTTTCATATTGTGAACTGAGTCGTCGTGGCTCAGTGGGTATGCCCACTGTGCTAGCAACCTTCAAGTTGTAGGCGGCGCTGGTTCGATTCCTGCCAGGCGCATTCCTCCCTGGATGTATTTCTCTTTTGTGTCAGTAAAGCTCTCACTGTGTGTTGGTCAATTGCTTGATATTGTATGTGTCTTGTGTCAATTACTTGATATTGTATGTCTTGTGTCAATTACAATATTGTATTGTGCAGCATGGCCAGGTATGGCCCTTGCGCCATGAAACCCCAAAACCAATCAATCATTGTGTTCAATAACATGTTTCAATAACACAATTCATGCTTTTTTAACGTTATGCATCATGTTGATTACTTGATAAGCATATTTTAAGTCATTAACCTATGGAGTTCATTTTAACTCTACAATTGATATGTTTTTCATGTTTAACGTTTTTTTTTTAATTATTTATTCAGTCTGGCCTTTTATAATTGAAATTTGTTTTTTATTACATTAAAATTCTAGCACTTGACTTTTGGTACATACACTTTCACTTTTCTCTTTATGATTTTATAATTACGTTGATTTCACTATTTTATGCTCTTGGCACAGCTTGTCCGTTATTGGGCTTTTCTCCATAACACCCTACCTACCAACTACATTCCAGTAGTAAACTTTGATAGTTCTTTCTAGGCAAAACGGCTTAGCTTTTGCTTTTCAAAATATGGAAATTATGTATTGGAATAAATTGCTGCTTTTCTTTTCCTTCACATAACTGCTGTTTCAGAGATTTGCATTGTAGATCTCATTTTCATCTGGCGTCTTGAATAATATTACAGCACAAGCAATAAGCAGCTTGCAACTTTCGGAATTAATGACTCTTTTTTTTCTTTTTCCAATGTAAGGAGAGTGAAGAGATTTTCAGAAGGATATGCACAGAAGTAAACCTCAGATTCGAATTGACCAGGGATTTGGGACTGATTATCTCCACGTCTTAGGAATGGAGTTTGGAATCAAAATTAATTTAAAAGGAGGGTTTTATTTGAATGGGAATATGAAAAATTGCTGTTATAAGGAGTTGTCACCTGAATGCGATTCGATAATTTATAAATAGAACGTCTGTACCAATCGCTGCATAATCTTATTCTTAACTAGCAGAATTATCCGTCGTGACATGGATTGAATTAATGAAATGTATTGATGAGAGTAATTTCTTTCATCGAAAAATATAACTATTAAGTGCCGAGAAAATAATTTTAATAAATTTAGTTTCACTATTTTAAAATATTCCACAATTTACTTCGTACATATACATCCATATAACCCTTACATGATTCAAGATGACAAAATAATTTAAAGCGATATTTATGGGCTAAACTTATTTTGGGTAAAAGTTTTCGAATTGTGACTAGAAAAGTAAAAAATATCTTGGAACTGTAAATATGAATTTTTCGTTAAAAATTTCTTGGGCATGTGTTACTGCAGAAGTATCAATTGACTGGGTGCACAGAAATGGACAAGAAATAGGAAGTCTGGCCTTTTTAAACTCAACTTATGTTATTACAACTATGTGAACTATGTGATGTACTTTTTAGGACATAAGTATTTAGTAGTGAAACATCTGCATTTAAAAAAATTCTATTTCATAAACTTGGGTAAAATGTTGTGTTTTAATCCGTCATTCTATGTTGAATATTGCCTTGAAAATGAAAAATGCCCTTAAAAAGGACCATAAAAAGTTCCTGTATTTTCTTTTGCTTAAGGAGTGGAATACCTGTTTCCATTTTTCAAAACCACCATCTCCATGTAACGTACAAACATATTTTGCAATTGTCAGACATAGTGCTTGTCAGATATTTCCCACGAAAATGTAATATTTCCTAGTATTTTGAAATGACTAAGATATTTGAAATTCGAAATATTGTCAGGCAATTTTTTGTGGGTCTTTATAATTTCCTTTCGACATTCCTCTCATTTTTTTTTCTTTTTGGACTGACTGAGACGGATTTTCAGTGTAAGCCAGCAAAGCCCCGGGAGGCGAAGATTTCCAATACAGGAAGCACCATCTACATTTAGCCTTTACAAAAAAAGCCTCTCAAACTATTGTCAGGATTCGAAGCTGGGGTGCATGCTTTGTGTTTGAATTTAATTTGCATGGCGATTATTTATTTTTACATCGATATTTCTTCCATCGCCATCTTTTTTTATCTTCGATTTCTTTTAAATGTACCAAGATGGAAGTAATAATTATGAATTTCTCAACAGCAGACCATTTTTCTCCTTATCGACTGAATTTTTTAATTTCGAGTTAATTCAATAAATACAAAAGTTTTGTTTTTCCGAGATTTTTTTCTGAATAAAGTGAAATAAGTTTTACAGTTTAAGATTTATTGAATTTTTTTGTATCTTTTAAACGTTTTGTTTACATTTTTCTTCTGTAGTGAACTCGCAAAAGATTTATGCTCATGGGCTTAGGTGATTAATAGTGTACACCGAGAACAATGAAATGAATATTATTTTTTCCTTGCAGATCTCCTGTTAAAGTAAGGAAGAGCATTTTACTTTTTATAGGACGTAACGATTCAGTTTTATTGCATGCTAAATAAACCTTTAAATTGTACTATCAGACCGGTGCGCATCTGCTGCTTTCAAGTTTCTTGTTTAGATATGTTGATACCAGTGTTACTACTCAATTCATACCATGAATACAAGAGGCCACAGTAGCCCAGTTGGAAGAGCAGCGGATTAGCAACCGGCAGGTTGCATGTTCAGATGTTGTCCATGTCATCTGACCGTCGTTTAAAATGACGAGGCACTGTCCTTAGATCTTATCCTTCGAGATTGATCCCGGACCGTCGCCAATAGCCCGTTGTGCTCCTGTGCGACGTTAATTAACTACCTACCATGAATATAAATATCTTTGTTCACATTCCAAACCTCTGAATGATATAAAATGAGTCAAAATATAAAGCAGCATTTCGTGTACTTACTGATGTGATTCTAATTTCCAATACAATGCATGGCAGAAAGTTCATACTTCAGTCATGTTACTACAATCCAGTCCCTTTCAATTGTATCTTATTCACTTGTTAAAGGCGATTCACACTAATTTTTGATGTCTAAACATATTTCCGCATTTACTCGCATTCTTTTCTATTCTTGTTTCTATCTTCCAGATTTCTCATTACCTTCTGTCATCAGATAGCGTAAGAATTTCATTAGAGCGACTATCTCTGTATTTTTAGCAATAATGTGCAGTTTCATAGCTCAAATCAGGCATATTTCAACAAGTGACAAAATTGGTGAATGAATCCCATAGCGATTAATTTTATATTCTTTATCCCTTTATTGCCATTCGAAAATGTACAAATTATGTATATTTCTGTGCCACGTACGTTAGTGAAATATATATATTTAAAATATACTGTTTTAGGATTGAGTTCGAAATTCATAAAATACATCGAGCTACAAATTTGAATCGATTTCCGAACTTGCAAGGCAGCAAGGACTTGGCCAATGAACTAATTTTTTATACCATAATGGATACATTTCAGTATTAAGAACGGGAAAACCCTAATAATGTGGAAAAGATTTTCTTAAAAACTATTCTTTGTATTAAACTTCGTTTTAAGAGAATTGTCTTTAGACAATTAGTTTTTGATTTCAACCCTATGTTGTTCACCTTCCAGGTAATATATTTTACAATAGTGACGTAGTAGCGTTTATCAACCTATCAGTGCACAGCAACAGATAAAGAAAAATTGATCGTTTAATGAAAGAACAAGTTATGCCCCTAAACTCTAGTCGTAATGGAGATGGGAAACTAATATACGAAGCTGCGGAGACAATATCGAACTCTCCAAAATTCAATAGTCGAGTATTTAGGAATACTAATCTTCGGCTTACAACGATGCAATTAAGTTTCTCTGCGACACCTCCAACACCACCAGATTTTAACTAGTTTGGGTCTGAATCAGACTTTATTGTTTGGTTTGTTATGAACTAGTCTTTTTATACCTTTAATTCTCATATCTTGGGACCTATATTTTTTTGGTAATGTAGGTTTTATCTTTTGGCTAAATTTTTTTTATCTCACTATTTCCCTTCACACGCTATGAGTATCTTACAGTGTTCATGAATATGCTTTTCGAGCATATTTATCAAGGAAGAAACTTAGATTTTAATAAATTGAATTATCTTTTGATTAAAGGGCAGCATATGTATAATTATTTGTGTTAGACCAAGCTGAGTATTTCAATTAGATACATGACACAGAAATCTATGTTATGTTTATTGTCGAATAGCAACAACGAATATAAACAATATAAAATCAGTCGCTACGAGATTCATTCGCCAATTTCGCCGCTCAGTTTAAGTATGCTTGATTTGAACTATGGCGCTGCATATTGCTAAAACAGCATGGGAAGATCTCGCCACTCCAATAAGAATCTTCAGCAATCTGATTATAGAAAGCAATGAGAAATCTGGAAGATAGAATCAGTTGATAAAAGAATAGATTTAGTGACAGAAAATGCCGAATCGCCTTTGAACAAGAGAACGAGATGAAATTGAAGTAGACGTTCAGAATCTAATGGTGGTGACATGACTGGGGTGTTAACTTTTTGACATGTATTTTATTGTGAATAAGAGTTAACACCAGTGAAAGTAAACGAAATGCTGTTATATTATTGGATATTTTTATTTCACTTAGGAGTACGAACTTCACGGACCCGAGGTATTTTGGTGATCTTTACTTTTCCCATGGAGTTTACTGTCTTTAGTAAACACGGGTGTCGCGCTCCCGGGATACTCAAGTGATCTTTTTCTGCTTTCACCCCATTCTATTTCGTAATCCCTCTTTTTTTCCCCTTTCAAGACATTTTTTTTGGAGTTATCTGTCTTTGATTTGGCGCAGCTTGGCCAAATTTGGCCCTTGCGTCATAAAACGCCAAACCACCAACCCTTTCACGACATTTTTTGCTTGCAGTTTGTCTTGTGTTTGGCTAAATATGGCCCTTGCGCCAAAAAACACCAAAACAAACAACCTCAGAAGTACGAAATCCATTTGTGAATACGGATATCATATTTATTACTGTAAATGGATTAAAATAAGGTATGAAATGTGAATAACGACACTGCCATCAAAAGATATAATCAAATAAGAAAATGTAACACGGGGTCTGCTGGTTTTTAATAAATGACTTTCTTTGGCAGTAGTATAATATTATGTATGCATGATAAATTGTGGTATGTATACAATTGGGTATCCTCTGTTGGAAAAAATATAAACTCTTGTTCGGCTATTTCTTCTCGATTCCATAATTTCTGTTATTTTTCTGTTTTGCACAAACCTACAACTTCGACTCACTAACAAAAAGAGAAGTTTATATTTCGCGTACTTTTCCCCCGTACTTTTTCCAAGTTGTGGTTTGCTGTCCACTGATCCATGACTAGTTTTCCTCGCCCCGATTTTTTCAGCCCCCCGCAAACCTCTTCTCGTTTTTCTTTCAGATTACGTCGAGTATTTCACTTCGTTTCCTCTTCCCGAATCGCAAACACCTAAAGCACTTCATCTTAGATCAGAAACTGTCGTTTCGCTAAGGTAATATTCCTCCTTTTTTTTTCTTCCCTCAGTGGCAGCTCTTTCCACCTCCTGCCTTTCGCTGCTTTATCACCACGAATATGCCAGGGAAATTCATGTTTCTCAAAAGGTTGTTATTGAAAAACTAATCTTGGCTTTGAGGTGATTTTCGGGGAAAAGTCTGCATCACTTACTCGAAAAGTAATAACCTCTTTTCTGCTCAGTCGTTTTCCCGACAGAGAAACCGGTGAAATAGTTTCCGAATTTGCTGTATGCTTCTTATTTTGGTTTTCGTGTTCTCTTTTCCACGGTAATGGCTTAAGTTTGTAAATCGCGCCTGTTTTTGTTTTGCTTGTCAGGTATAGAGGCGGAGAAATTCAATTTGGATTGACGGGATTTTTTTTATGCTGGAAAAAATTGCTAATTTAAAAAACAAAAAAAATCGCTGCTGCTTCAGGGCTAAGAATTGCTATAAAAATTCCGGTTATTGGTTTTTCGACTCGTTGCTTTGAGTCGTGGTTTTGTTTTTGAATAAACATTAGTCACTTTCTTAACTTCCGACATTCCTTTAAAACGTATGACTAGGATACATGGTATCTACTCTGTTTTTAAATTTAAGTATTGATAGCGATTAAAGTTTGTGGATACTTTTGGGGTACCTCGTGAAGTGCCGTTTATAGCTTAAGGTATACATACACCAGCGCACTTCTGGTTCCTAATCCCTTTTGGGATTTTATCCGTTTAGGCTTGGACCATAAAAGCGTTAAAAATGGTTGTTAAAAAAGACAGACATATTTATAAGGATGAGTTGATAAAATCTGCTTGGAAATGTGAATGGACAGACTTACCTTTTGCGTTCCCGTTCATTACAGTTTTCATTTCTGTCCTTCAAAAATTACTTATACGAATGTACAGTTAATCCTGTCGAAATGGGAGATAACAACATTTTTTATTTAAGCTTTATGGGATCATGTTTTGACACATTTAGTTTTCGAAACGAACTAAGGAATTCAAATCTTTTAATTTTGATCGCATCAGACCTGAATCTGGTGTGTTGGCTCAATTGTAGTTTTAACCTTCTGAGATCACGAGATTTCCTAGTACTGTAGGAATACAGTGATCTTCCTAATACTGTGTCTTTACTTCACAACACTAGACTAAATAACCACGTCGATTGGTTAAAAGAATCCTTGGGAAGATTCTATTGGTCAAGTCATGCAGGATTGCAGAACGGATATATGCATGCGAGCGTCTCAAAGGGTTTAGCCTGAAAAGGGTTATGTCTGAATTTGTGAGGATTATATTTATAGTATAATTATTTTACATGAGATAAAGTCGTTGCCTATTCCTTCGTATCCTTAAAAATTTTAATGTTCATCTATTCTAGTTCTTTAAAAGAATCATCTTATATAATCCTAAATTTCTTTGCACATTTGTGTTAATAATTTTTTAATCATTCACATCTAGCTAAACAGTACGAACCGAAACTTGTGAATTCGTCAAATAAAGGTCGGGCGGGTATCGATACAAATATTATTTTATTTTTAATGCAAACTAAACGTTTTGATTGTATGATTAGAGCAATTTTTTCCAATAATTATTTGAGTGGATTAAAATAGCGTGCGTACAAGTTTCGCCAATTGGTTGAGTGCTAGCTAATACCGCATTATTTCCTCATGAATACTAAATGCAATTTTGATCCTGTTTTGTATAAATAGAGTAAACAATAGATCATGAAACACGCAACTTGAATTCTTATTCGAGAACAGAGATTGCATATCGGAGCTTAACTATTAGCTAAAACGAATACGGAAACATCTAAGAACTTGCGATCCTCAGACGCAAACTTGGTAAGTTATGGTTAGTAAACAGGTAAGTTATAGAAAAGTTCTAAAGAACCTCCTTTTGTAACGGCCCCAAATGTCCTCACTTTGGCGTGGTTTGGAAGTTTAGAGAGTGGGGTGCCAGCTCAGGTGTTGACCTCGTCATCTGACAGTAGTTCAAAATTACGAGGTGTTGTCTTCGGATCTTTTCTGTAGAGGTTAATCCCGGACCGTCACCAATAGCCCTCTGTGTTGCTCCAGCGCGATGTTAATTAACTACCTACCTTTTGTAACGGTGCTATTTTACGTTTCTTTATTTCTTATACTTTGAAAACAGACTTTTTGCCCCTATTTGATATTTTCATGAAACCCACTACCATTTTTATCAAAATTCATGTTTTATATGAATTAATAATTTCACTATAAGGAGTTATGTACTTTTGTTTTTTCTGTGTGCTATGTTATTTAAGAATTTTATATGAATCTACCTATACACCTTTAAATCTGGTAAATTTCATTTGGACTTCAAAGAATGAAATCTGATATTAAATTGAGAGAAGGAACAATGCCACATACGGTTGCTACTACATGGTCAGTTACCTTAATTTTGCCCAATTCTTGCACTTTATACCGCAAATATTGTGAACAGAACTTACAGCATTAGCATCGGGTTTGAATAGTGGGGCATTGTTTCGAAATAAAATTTCGTTTTGCGTTGGTTTCGTCCAAAGTCCTGGGAAAAGTGGGATGAAAATTCGTCTATTTTTCTCTTGCCAGGGTAAGAAATTAGAGGAGAAAGTCAGGCGTCCTTGTCACCTAAACATTTCTCAATTGCCAAAATATCCTAGTTGTTTGCTATTCCAATGTATACTTTATGCCCGTGTATAAATAGTGTAATGCGTGACTAAGCCTCCGGTGACCTTTATTTTTCTTTTCAAGAGCCTTTCGTATGGGGCCATTGTTTTTTTGCATATATAGTATAATCCGGCTCCCAGGAGAAGGCAGTCGAGTCACGTGGTTTTGAACGAGTCTATTAATTAAATTAGGGTGATAACGACAGTGTTTCAACAATTGTCGTCTTTAGTACAGCATTTGGGCCGTAATAAGGAGTTTGCGAGGGATAGCCATCCACGGCGGTCGCCATTGGTGCTTTTCCGCTTGGCAGCTTTCTCTTACCGAGCACTTTCACATCTTTTCAAAAATTTGCTAACCCAAGGTCGACTGCCTTCTCGTCGGAGCTGCTCTGCAGATTGTTTTATTTACAGAAATATTCAAGTACAAATTGTTAAAAAGAATAAACGGTTGATTGATCGGAATTTGGGTCAAACAAGCGAAAATATTCCAAAAGCTTTTGTGTGAAACCTCATCATCGTGCCAGCATTGTCAACAACCTCTTTCCAATAGTCACATTTTAACATCGTCTTAGACGTTTTACTTCTTTTCAACACATCACCTGTTTTATCTGATTTGTTGGATCACCTGCACACATTCATCACTTTTTACCTTTTTGCATCACTGACTTTTTATCGCATATATATATATATATATATATATATATATATATATATATCATATAACATCATATTTTAATTCTGTTTTATAATTGAACTCTTAAGCTTTAATTTTAGACAAAAGTGTTTTACGTTCCTTGTATGTGCATATTTTTAGACTCCTTTTTATTGTTCTGGTTGCTATTGAATATTATTTAATTATGCGTTTGGTGCAGCTTGTCCGCTATCGCACTTGCGCCATAAAACCCGAACCAACCAAAACTTTGGCGTCAAAATTTCTATTAGTCGGTCGTCAAACCAAATATAAAGGTACGAAAATCGTAAGTCCAACCGTTAATTCTAATCCTGCCGTGAGCATAAATTGGCTGATCAAACTTACCTAAACCGCGCCAGAAACCCATGTTAATAATCGCTCACTGCATACTTCTACCCAAGTAATGTTCAAACTAATATCTTGTGGCTGTTGATTTTGATTGTTTTTTGTCTACAATTTTTTTGCAATTTTCCCGACAGAACTGACGAGGACAGTTTTATTAGGAAAGCAATAAGTGCCCACCCGAGAAAACACATTGAATGGTAACGTTTTCTTCCCAACAACAAAAGCCCTTGATTGAAAAATCTCTTCCCTCCCTTTCCGAGAATAACGTTATTAACCGCAATCTAATTTCACAGAAGTCTGAACCATCTTCGAAATTCGTTCAGGTAATGCGATTTTGTATTGCTCTTCCCTCTCGGTGATAAGGTTAACTAAGGATTTTTTAATATCCAGGAACAGAAAAACAGCGATTTTTTTTTCGGGACAAGGGATTGATTATTGTTCCACCTACTCGGGACGTGGACTTTTTTTAATTAAATATTAATACTTGTGGCATTTGAGAGGCGGATTTTGCGGTCATGTTATTGGTAGTTCGTCAAATGTAGGGATTTATCTCTTTAATTTGAAGATTTCTTTTCGAATTATTGTCTTTGAGGGTCTTCTGAACGGATATCTGCTAAAACGGATCTTTAATATTTTCTGATGGTGGTTGTGATCAATTTTTTATTTGTAAGTGTATATGTGTACATACTATACACATATCCAAAAATAAAGAATAATGCAATCTGAGATAAAACTCGTGCCAAGTACCTCAAAAGAATCTCCACAAGCTGTGGAATTTAATAACACACATATGCCTGTCGATGCTACTGCGAACAAAGGACGGGCCGTCGTGGCTCAGTGGGTATGCCCACTGCGCTAGCAACCTGCGAGTTGTAGGCGGCGCAGGTTCGATTCCTGTCAAGTGCATTCCTCCCTGGGTGTATTTCTTTCTGTGTCAGTAAAACTTCCCATTGTGTGTATATGTCTATTGATATTGTATACCTTGTGTCGGACACATCATGGCTAAATATGACCCTTGCGCCATATAGACTCAACAAACAGGGAACAAAAGAACTGAAAAAATTGTGTGAACACATTGTAGGTTTTAGTTATTGCTAAAAAACAATATTTGTTCTGCTAAAATTACCTAATAGGGAATGTGTTTGGCTCTGACCCCAATGCCCTACCTCACAATGTGCATACATGCTTTCCACGAGGCTGTCCAAGAGTTCATGTGGCAAGGAGTCCCATTCGTGTACTAGGACATGTCTTTCTTTTTAAACGGTCCTTGGTTGTGTTGTGTAAGCTACAATGCATCCCAAACATACTTTATTGGATCAGGTGACCTTGTTTGATACGAATTCAGTTCATGTTATGTTTAATTTTTTGGACGGACATTGAATACAAAATGAAATCTAATTTCTTAACAAGCGAAAGTTTAACTTAATTGCTATTTTTTATGATTCTGCATTTTTTTAGAATATGCCACTTCTTATTTGGTAAATAGTTTGCACCAGGGAAAATTTGAAATGTTCCGCAATTTTCCTTTCCGAATAATTCGTTACTGAAAATACTTTAACTTTCACCTAATGTGATGCAGTTTCTTCACTGTAAACCAACCTATCCATTTCAGTGCTGAAAATTGTCCGCTTAACTTCACGTTATTACTTTCAGTTGCGTTTTGGAACTTGAAAATTTATTTTCTTTTTCTGGGGGGGGGGGCGCGTTTTTAATGCTCTCGGGTTTCTCGTGCAGCAATTTGTAAACGACTCCCCATCGTTCCATAATGTTAACCTTTTCTTAAGTGAAGTTTGGAAATTGAAAATTCTGAAGAAAAGCACCGGGGCCTTATTATTTTACTGCGATATTTTTTGACTTCTCATTTATTGCGGAGGAACAGCGAAATGCTTTTACTTTGGTAGCAGCTCACAATGGACTGTTGATAAGAGAAACACAATTTCCACCCTACATTAACTTCCGTTGGAAATAATTGCGTAACTTTTTTCAGATAGATTGCCATGGTAGTAAATCGACCTCGGAAAAAAATGTGTGCATTAAGAGCGGGTGTATTATGCTTTTGATTAAGTTTTATTTCGAGCAGATTGGAGGTTTATCATAGCGACTGCTTGAATATTTTTGAAATATTTGAGCTTTATAAGTGTTGGTTTATTGGCTGTCGGGAAAATGAAACTTATCTTTGAGCAATATAGCTTATTTTAGGGATCGGGTTAACTTCTCGTTTTTTTCATGTGGATTTGTCCCGAATTCGTACTATTATGTCTTCTGAGTAGCACTTGATTTCTGAAATCATCTGAAAATAATGTAGGGGCGTATTCTTACTCACCTTACAGCCTACTTTGAATATTTTCTCGAGTTTCAGTAATATAAGCGAAGTAAAAACGTTTTGTGTGACGGTGAGCATTAATTTAAGACAATAAGTCGACCTCGAACAAGAAACATTTCGATCCAGAAGCCAGCATTCCGATTACTTTGTATCTGTTTACGTTTTTTTTTGTCTGCAAATCAATCAGAAGATTAATTTACCCGGCCCTTGCGCACAATAAAAATTCAATCAATCAGAAGATTGATATGTAAGTTTCTCAGAAGCTTTAGCGGCTCTTATTAAATATCTACCATTAAGTTTTGTAGAAATAGTTGCATCATATTTTCCAACTCTACTCATTGATTACGGATGAGTAGGTACTAACCTCTGCAAGCAAAATGTGAGGTGATTCCGGTCAACATCTGGTTGCTTTTTCAATTTTCAGCATCCTTTGTACTTATACATAGACTAATATTTGAACAGTTCTGAAATTTTCAAACGCGATTTTAAGCTGGTTTGGGTTTAATAGATTTTACATTTTTCTTACTCATTCCAAATATTTTGAAAAGGTTAGTTATTTCTAGTGAAATTCTGCGTCTTGGATTTCATCTGCGTCGTGAGAGGAAATCACATCATTAGAAGTTAATAAATCGAATTTGTAGTGGAATGAAGTTATATTTAAAGCTACTTTATTGATCCTTGACGTAAAACTCAATGAAATGTCGCATTTCAAAATTCACTGTACTCCACTGAAACTTCACACCGCCGATTTAAAACTGCCACTTTCCGCATCGCAATTCCGCGACTATAATAATTTGATTTCCTATTTACAGAGTGGCAGTTTATTCTCTACAAGCACTCGGCATTGCATAATTTCACATAAATCTCAAGCACTAAAATTTTATATCTCCTATTGCTGCAATTTGTGATCGTTTCATTTCTCCGCGAAGAGAACACCCCTCGAAATCTGAGAGCGGCACTTCTCTACGGCCGGGTTTTATATATCGCGAATTCCTAAAGCGCCGCGCGTTATTTCTCAATGTCTCCAGCATCCTCCAACCCCCGGAATCTTGAGCATTCCGGGCCGCTTTCTTGAGGCACCCTCTTCTCTTGCCTGAGCGTCCGTGATAAGAAAATTATCCTTAATCACTTTATTTCCTTCGTTAATTGCGGAGAAAGCCGGGTCCAGAGGTTGGTGCTGCTTCGCGGGGAATGTTGTGGTAAAATGTGCCGACTGGAATTTATTGCCGTACCTGTGCAAATCAATATTCGGTCGCGGGATTTAAAACCTTGTAGGGAAATTGGGGTGTACAAATCGCTTTAATGCGGTTTCAGGTTTATGATTTAAATGGCTGAGTTTGATGGATTCAACTTGTGGGGTGTTGTAGGTGTGTGGCCTTGTGCGATGTGCTGACTTGCCATCCTTGTCGAAGTGGGGACTGAGGTAGCCCAGGTGGTAGAGTGGCGAATAAATAACCGGCCAAACAACGGACATCAGCACAGAAGGGAAGTTTTAGTGACACAAAAGAGAAATGTACCCTTGGATGAATTGAAAACCTGCGCCGTCTATGATTACAATTAGTATCTTTACCAGAGGGCTGATTGTAGAATGTCGTTTCAATAATAAATTTAAGGGCCGTGGTGGCCCGTTTGGAACAGTAAAGGAATAGTAACCGGAGGGTTGCGAGCTTAAAACTAGATCCAACTAAAGACCGTCGTATATGGGGGGGGCTTGTACACGTTAAATATATCGCGACCTCAAATGTCCTCACGCTGGCGTGGTGTGGAAGTTTGGAGAGTGGGTACCATCTCAGGTGTTGACCTCGTCATTTGACCGTGGTTCAAAATGACGAGGTATCCTCGGATCTTTCGGGATTAATCCCGGATCGCCAATAGCTTGTTGTGTTGCTCCAGTGCACGTTAATTCACCTACCTCTGTATATGGTCTCAGTTTTAACGTGAATAATGTATGTATCTAGGTATATCGGGGCATTCAAAAAATGCCACTTTGGACACGAATATCTGAACCCAATAGACAAAGAATAGTTTATACTTTTTGTTTTCAATTGTAAAAACTACAAGTTTTTCCAATTGAGTTTGAATTTACATCCAATAACAAATGAAATTAATCTCGATTATTAACTATTCTAACTCCAACCTACGTTAATCACACACTTATAGGAATTTTAAACGTTTCAAACGGTATTTGAAAATCTTATCCAGACCACAGATCGAACACTGGTATCGATGTTTGAAATCTTGGTGGGTGTTTTAACGCTCACTCCCGAATCTTATAATTTGTTTTAATATGAACCCAATCCCTCAAACTATTAGTTTAATTGCAGTATAGACAGGGTTTTATTTATTGTTACTCCTGAAAACGATCCTGGAGGTCTAGTCGGCTATTTAAGAAGCCTGTGGCTTTCGGTTCATATTTCAGATACTAAGGAAATAAAAACATTTCTGTTTAGTGAAGCCAGTCTAATTATGACCCTCGCGCCATAAAACCCTCTCAAAAAAGAAACATTCTATCCCTTCATTTAACACTGGCATGTGGGAATTGAACCAGGATAATGGGAGCTTTAATTTGTTTTGATCTACAGATCAAATGTTAACGCGAGTACCGAAATGAATTTATTAGCAGCCAAAGCAAGCCTTTTGTGCGCTCTGCCAACTACATTCATTCATCAAACTTCGCCCGGTTCATTAACAAACCCATCTCCGAATGTCTCCGTCTTCATCACCCTGTCTTGTTATTGGAAACTCGATCTTTTGTCCCGTTTGTTACCGTGTTCCAGGGAGGCAGAAAAAAAGTGACGCGGGTCCAAAAGTAATTAATTACTCTGCCAGAGCATTAATGTCATTGTTCATTCGACTTAATTATTAACAGCGGCGCGACTGCGGTGTCACTCAGGACGATTGATCCCTGGTCAGTAATTAGCCTCTTCACTGAGTTGCATCATGGCTGTTTCCGAAAGAGAGATGGGCATCCGCTGTGTGTTGAGAGAGGCCTTTCCAAGGAAAAAACTTCGATTTTTGTTGGTTTCCATTTTATAAAAAGGAATCGCTCTTGGGACTATTGATTCAGCGTATAAGCAATTCAGTTTGTGTGTTGACTCAGATCTGTAATCGATTTTGAGACAAAACGGCGGTTGCGATGTTTTGTCCCTTGTTATAGCAAAGTAATGTATTTAGGTCGTTCACATCCTGCATTTGTTTTTCTGTCTTCAAGCTGCGGTAGTGTGCACTTATGAATAAATAATCAGTGCGTTCAAAATGATAGTGAATCAATAACACCCTACTTGTCGTGTCTGCTCGACGGAAGTGACTCAGTTTTGCAGAAGAGACAAAATAAGATTGAAAATCTTCAAACAGGGTTAGAAATTAACGATGTTAGTCATATTTTGCACCTATAAATTTAATTTTGATAACCGAGTTGTTAGATACAGTCGTTATATGCGATGTTTTGTCTGAATTTATTCGCTTGATCCGACCGATCCATCGTTTATTCTTCCTTTTATGAAGGTAGGCCGCGGGAGCCTTGTTGAAAGATCCAACCAAAGACCGTCATGTACATGGGTGCTCATGCACATTAATTCTGCCGTGGCCTCAAATATCCTCACATTGGCGTGGTTTTATGGCTCAAGGGCCATATTTGGCTGTGCTGCGACAGACACAAGACTTTCAACATGAAGTTATAGACACACAATGAAAGTTTTACTGACACAGAAGAGAGAAATACAAGGAGGAATCTAAGCTGCTCCAGTGGAAGTTTGTGGAGTGGGGTGCTCCCAGACCTTCGCAAATAGCTCGTTGTGTTGCTTCAGTTCGACGTTTATTCAACTACCTATCCACCTCATATTTTCCCAAAACCTTCTAATTTCACTTTTAAAATTTTCTTTAAAAGAATTCTGGAAGTAAAATGTAAAACAAACGTTCCTACATTGCCTATAAAAAGTATTTGCACCCTATTAATTTTCATAAAGTGCCGCCACTTGACTGCGAGCTATCATTCGATGTATTATAATTCTGTCAATATTACATGTAAGAATTAGCGCTGAAATTAAACATAAATACGCAATTCAGAGAACATTAAAACTTCAACGTTGAGTCCCCAAGAGGCCCGAGTTACCGATTTCGAGATCTAATAGTTTTTCTGTGCGAAAATGGATAAAGTTATGGTGAATAAGCAAAATTGTAAATGTTTGCTTCTCGACTTTGTTTTTCAAAGTACTATATTTGTTGCGGAACTACTGCAAATAACTCAGTTTCTGTATGTCTGAAGGCCGCGGTGGCCCGGTTGGAAGAGTAACGGATTAGCAACCGGAGGGTTGCGAGTTCGAATCCAGCCAAACACCGTTGTGTACAAAGGGGGCTGGTGTGCGTTAAATCTGTCGTGACCTCAAATGTCCTCACGTTGGCGTGATGTGTAAGTTTGGAGAGTGGGGTGCCAGCTCAGGTGTTGCCTCGTCATCTGACCGTGGTTCAAAATTACGTGGTGTTGTCCTCGGATTTTTCCCTCTGCGATGGATCCCGGACCCGTTGTGTTGCTCCAGTGTGACGTTAATAAAATACCTACCTACCTGTATGTCTGAAGAAACTTTCGTCACGACTGAGAAGAGCATTCCAATGTCTAGGAACATCTATTTACGAGTAAAATTGAATTCTGAAAAGTTTTAGAGAAAAACGTCGTGCTGGGAATTTTTTGTAGGTTTTTATGGTCTAGGTTCAACAAAACTGCATCAAAATATCGTTAGCACCTACACATAATAATCTACTCCACGTGAAAGAAGTGTAGCTTTTTCCCCACAACGGCACATTCTGATTAAATAACCACATTTATTGGTTTAAAGAGAATCCCAGGAAGAATTCTATTGGTTAGTAAGTTCATAACTTGCCAGAAGTCATGCAAAGTTAGTTGATTTGGTTTTTATGGCGCAAGATCCAAAGATGGACAAGTTGCGCCAGACACAAGACAATAAAGAATTTAGAATGGATTTAAAGGACATTCAGAATAACAATCAGGCCGACATTAGAAGTGAAGATGCAATGAATAAAACTAAATGAGTTAGTAAAAATTCAAATATAAAGGTTAAAATTTTAATCACAAGAAAGGTGTAAAAAGCTCATGATAAAAGAACTAAGATGGGGTTTCCCCACCTTAGGTATTAAAACTAATCAGATGCAGTTTGAAAGCTGATAAATTATAAACACTGTAAAAATCCTGAAGGATGGAGCCCTCAGGTGCACATCTTTAGGTGTGTACGGGCATCACAACCCAGAGGTACCCGAGTGATCTTTTCTTTTCCCATGGGGTTTACTGTCTTTGGTACACATGAGGTGGCGCTCCCGGGATACCCAACCGGGTTTTTTTATAGTTCCATCCCACTACTCTTTTCCCTATCACTCTTTTTCTTCTCCTTGCTTGACATTACCTTGTGTCGGGCGCAGCTTGACCAAATATGGCCCTTATCTAATAACAACCAACCCGCTATATTACCCAATCCCTCTTGTTTCCCCTTTCAAAACATTTTTTACTTGGCGTTGTCTTGTGTTTGGCGAAGCTTGGTCAACTATGGCCCTTGCGCCAAACCAATCAACGAACCTGAAAGGTGGAAGGTAAAAAATAATGAATGCGTAGGTTGACTCAACAAGCCCCGATGAAATTGCGGAGTTTGACCCAACAAGCCCGATAGAATTGGTGATGAGGTATTGCACAATCGACGTTTACCGTCGTGCATGTAGGACTGCAGGTTACAGAAAATAGACATGCAAGTAGGACTGCAGGTTACAGAAAATAGACATGCAAGTAGGACTGCAGGTTACAGAAAGTAGATGGCTTGCAAACTCCTCAGAGGTTTAATATATCTATCCATAAATTAAAAAAACATTTTAATTAAAAATTGACAAAATTGCACGCAAGCCCATTAAAAATTCGCAAAACACATTAATTTAAATAAAATTTTAAAAAACATCTGTAACGAAAAACAAATTTGTCTGAGTGGGATACCCCAATAAGTCAAATGAAATTTAAATTAACCCATCCGATGTATACCGTAACGAGAAAAAATAATCCTTTTCCATATTCTGCAATTGATTCATTGCAGTTCATTCTAGAGAGATTTCTCAATTGTCGTTGAACGGAGACTTGTAAGGACGGAAACTTCATTAGATGATGACGTAAACATTTTGATAAAGATAGGTGTGCTGTGTTATCGGCATCACACTTCCCTCCACCCCTCCGGCGCAATGGAGCGACAATTTTTATTTTGTCACTGCGCATCAACATCTGGGAGTTGGAGGGACTTGGTAGTTATTTATTTTTCTCACATTCCGATTTCGCTTTATTGGCAGACCTTGATGACTTGTTGCATTCAAACCTTTGAGTCGTGTCATTAAAAGTTATTTGTCTGCAAGTGGAAATGTATGATGATAAATCAGAATAAAGTACACACATATGAATCTATGACGCTCGAATCGTAGAGCCTCCTTCTGGCCTCAGGCGGAGAAGGCTGATTTCTAATAAGTAAAACATGCAATAATTTCCCTAACATACAATAACTTCTCTAACACGCAATAACAATTCTAAGCTTTATGTATTAGAGGATGATTTTAGGCTGCATTAATTCAATTTTTTGATTGGCTTCTTGTGAAAAAATGTATTGTTTCCTTTAAATCATTTATTAAACCCTCCAGGTTCTTTCGACGAAATACCTCGTCCATTAAGATCTGACAAATTTGCTAATGATGAGAAATCTCGACATCAAGATGCCGATTTGTTTTCATGATGACGAAATCAAGATCTATCGAGATATCTCGTCCAGCATTATTTGTTCATGGTTTTGCTAATGACGAAATACCAAATCGACACAACTACCATGAAGGTTAATAGTAGCAAAAGGCGTTACAGAAAAAGGCGTTTTTTTAAGTTGGTAGATTTTGGAAATTTGAATTATTTCGGAGAAACCGATACTTTGAACTAAAAGCGCGGCATATTTGCTCTTGTTTATCTATGATTCTCATATCTGCCATATATATTTACCATCCTTGAAGTGTCTAAATTCTTAGCATCGTTGACCGCTTAGTTTAAACACGATCAGCCTTGCTTTTAGCTACAACAGAAAACTAATATTATAGTCGTGATTTATGTATGGAATAGATTTCACTGTTAATTTACTGTCCTAATTGGATAAATGTTAGAATTACTGCATGGTATAAATTCCTTGTCTCATGCCACATTAGTTTTCTTTTGAAAGCTCTACCGACCTCCCGGAAGCACCAACCTCTCGGGAATTTCCTAATTTCTCGATACTTTTCTTTCGATTTTCTTTGGGACTTGAATTTACGTCGCTCTGGAGCAGCACAACGGGCTATTAGCGACGATCTGGGATCAATCCCGGAAGGAAACATCCCGGGACACCTCGAAATTTTGAACCACGGTCATATGGCGAAGTCAATACCTGAACTGGTACCCCACTGTTCAGATTTCCACACCACGCCAACGTGGGAATATTTGAGGCCACCGGATATAATGTGCCCCACCTACACAACGTTCTTTGGTTGGATGGAGTTCCGAACTTCGCAACCCTCCGGTTGCTAATCCGCGGCTCTACCATCTATCTACTACTAATCTGCGGCCCTTAATTTCTAAATGGATATGGTCAAGTCAATAATTACATACGTCTGTCTTAACATGACCACCAGAAGAATACTTTGTACGATACATGTAGTCTGTTCAAAAGATGTAAGAGTGAAAAAGAATTGGGGATGTTGATTCGCAACGCAAATCAGGCCTTATTTAGCAATATAGGGCCCGGGCTTTGCATCCTTTATGCAATTAAACTGAAATGGTTATTAAATATTAATCAAAACATTTTAGAATGGCTGTGTTAGGTTTGAAATATATTTATAGTGAGTGGGGGAGATAACATACATAATGTGTACTACAAATCTAAATGTGAATTTTAGAACGAAAAATATTTAGATGGAAACATTGCGTTTATGCGAGTGTAATATTTAGAATGTTTAAACTCCAAACCTCTAGCAGAAACAGTTGAACGTTTCGGACAGCTTTTGAATTATTCGTTTCGAGTCTCTTCGAAATTCCGTTTGTGTAGTTAGCCGCTACGTGTTTTTAATTGAACTACGACTGTTAGTCTTGCAGAGGTCATTCTTGCATGTAAATATAGGATTGCTTTCACAGAAGTAATCTAGTAGGGGGTAATCCAAACAATCAAGTAATCTAAACTATTTAAAGAACTTGAGGCTCCATTCCCCTGTAATGATATTAATCCTGCAATTTTTTCTGTATTCGACGTTAAAAATAAGGTGAACATCATGCGTAGTGCTTTTTTTAGCCTAGGGGGTACATATATTGTCGCTTATTATATTAATATCTTAAAAATTGATGGTGATGATCAGCATATAATTAAACGACCAATAAAAAATAACGAAACTGTTACAAAAAGTAAAAGAAATTTATAACAGAACATTTAGAAAATATGGCATTGTTTTTTTTATTTCATTTGTTATTAAAAAACTTGCTGGCTTCCTGTTTATGTCGTACCATTATTGTTTTGAGAAACGGATAGTTTTTCTTCACTCGAATAGAGGATTAAAAATCTAATCAACTCGGATTCATTTTCAGTGAATACGTTTATGGTGAGACTCAAGTAATCATTCGACTCTGTTTAAATTGTTAGTTCATCTGTTAAATTTATTGAAGGTTGGTAGGAAATAGGCTTAGTCGCACTGCAGCAAAACATACCACAGGATATTGGTGACGGTCCGGGATCAATCCCGAAGGGAAAGATCCGAGGACATCTTGTAATTTTGAACTACTGCAGATGACGAGATAAACACTTGACCTGGCACCCGCTCTACAAACTTCCACACCTAGCTCATTTAAGGTCATGACAGATTTAACGTGAACCATCCCCCACGTATACGACAGTCTTTAGTTGGATCTAGTTTCGAACTCACAACCCTCCGGTTGCTAACCCGCTACTCTTCAAACCAGGCAACCGCAGCCCTTAAATTTATTGAAAAGGCATTTTGCTATCAGCCCTCTTGTACTAAGTATACATATATAGGCGGCGCAGGTTCGATTTATCCATGGGTGTATTTCTCTCTCCTGTGTCAGTAAAACTTTCGATGTGTCTGTTTACTTGACGTAGTTTGGAGTAGCTTGGCCAAATGTGGCCCTTGTGCCATAAAACCCCAAAAATCCAATCCCGGTATACCCAACCGATCTTTTTCGGCTTTCATTCTATTATCTATTCCCTAATCCCTCTATTTTCCCCTTTTACGACATTTTGTTTTACTTGAAGTTGTCTGTCTTGTTTTTGGCGCAGCTGGGCCTATCATGGCCCTTGCGCCATAAAACCCCAAAAGAACCAACCAATATTAATCTCCATGGCGATGTAACTATTTCGAGATTGATTTCCGTCACTTTACGGAACTCGACTATGAAATTTATTTTTAATACAAAAGCATATCGCAGCATCGCATTTCAACCGGCTTTATTACGCAATATGTAGACTTTCCCTTCCTGCTCAGATCCAACCAGGTGGAAGAGCAAGCGCAGGTGCAGGTTTCTATGCCTTTCTCTCGTGTGTCTGTACCGAGAGCTGGTTTTTTTTTTCTATTCTGGATCGAAAAGCCGTGTGTTTCGGCGTGAAATATCTGCAGCGTTTGTGCTTGCAATCCGCACGCGGATGGATTCCCGGGGGCCAATCCCTCTTCCTATGTAGATCCATCCCCATGGAGCGCTCCGATGCGGGATGTTGAGGCCGGACCGCCGACCGGGGACTCGTGCCCGGATCCGGAACAGGTGAGTCTCGTGGATGAGGTTGTAATTGACAGGTGATTGCATGTGGGGGTGCTTGAAAGTGAGTAATAATGTAATATGCGGCTCCCGGGCGCGGTCGGATGAGTGGCGGATAAGTAACCGGAGGGTTGCGAGTTCGAAACTCGATCCAACCTAAGACCGGAG
This sequence comes from Meta bourneti, assembly GCA_933210815.1. Classification (NCBI taxonomy): domain Eukaryota; kingdom Metazoa; phylum Arthropoda; class Arachnida; order Araneae; family Tetragnathidae; genus Meta; species Meta bourneti. The sequence continues at coordinate 23,095,687 of OW119924.1, read as the reverse complement.
TATACGTGGGGGCTGGGCATGCTAAATCTGTCATGGCCTCAAATGTCCTTACGTTGACGTGGTGGGGAAGTTTGGAGACTGGGGTGCCAGCTCGGGTGTTGACCTCGTCATCTGACCGTGGTTCAAAACGACCGGGTATCGTCGGATCTTTCTCTTTAGGATGGATCCCGAACCTTCGTCAATAATCCTTTGTGTTCCACTGCGACGTTAATAAACTGCCTACTTACTGTACTCGACCTTGGGTCGGTTGATTTCTGAATAGATGTGAAAGGAGCATTAGAAGTTTGCCATATACAAGAGCATGAATGGCTATAGCCGTGGATGTTTCTTCCTCTGCCAACTCGCTATCGGTAGGTAATTGAATTTACGTAGCACTGGAGCAACACAACGGGCCATAGGCGACGGTCTGGGATCTATCCCGAAGAGAAAGATCCTGGGACTGCACTTCGTAATTTTGAAAGTTCGTTTGGGGGCTGCTATAGGCAAAAAGCATGAATGGCGATCGCCTTGAACGATTTTTCCTTGCCAACTCGTCATCACTGCTATCGCTGTCAGTACCGAACGATAAATTTAGATGTCGAATCCACTCTAAAGATACCAGTTATTAAATCGCTTTGTTTATGTTTCAACCTATTGATTTCCGTCACTTTACGGAACTCGACTATAAAATTTATTTTTAATACAAAAGCATTATTAAAAGCCTGATTTAAAGAAAATACCTTCAAAACCAAGTGGCTCGACTCAAATCCCAGGAGCTGGACTTCCCGACCTGTGGGCAATTAATTGTACGCGTGGCTTAAGGTAGATACTGTAGGGAAAACTACACAAATCTTAGTGCTCTTTTATTACATTTAATAACATCACATCGCTACATTGTATATCGTTATGCACACATTATAGACGATTAGTACATAAAATTATAACAGGAGTCAACATTATGACTCGCAGTAGCTGGACTTCCAACAGCACGCCAACATATGACATTGAGGTCACGACAGATTTAACGTGCACTACGGTCTTAAGTTGAATCGTGTTTCGAATTCGCAATCCTACGGTTGCTGATCCGCGACTCTACCTACTGGGCTACCGCGGCCCTATCAATGCTATCGCTTTCGGCATCGAACGATAAAACCAGAATCTGCGCAAAAAACGCCCATTGTGGAAGGGATTTGTTTACGTTATCAATGGTCCCCTAATCTAACTAATCGACTCTCTAAAAACAACGTGACTCGATTGCCTTCTCCCTGGTGCCGCACTATACCAATCGACCTTATAATAAAATAGACGGAGCATGTGCCCGCAGCTTCAAACCGAGCAACTGGAAGAAATAACATGAAGATCTCTCGTGGTTGTGGGTAAAAGCATGAATCCTAAATTATTGATTGGTTAAAGTGATTATCCACCGTGATCAAAAGCACTAGTCGATTCGTATGTCCACGTGAATTACCCTTCAGGGATCTTACGACAGCGACTCTGCCCACATGCTCCGTCTATTTCATTAGAAGGTCGATGACTACCATATGCTCGCTCGCGTCGCCGCGTCTTTGTCACTTCAATGGGTTTGAGAAGTAGTCACTCGTAGCCGGTATGGTTATTGACTTTGACAAAGTGTTAAGTAGTGTGTAATCGAGGAATTCTACTTCATTGCTGTTTGTTTTGGTTTATTTGGGATGGGGTGGTTCGTGCTCGAAACTGTTTAAAGCGGAATGCACGACTACATGAGTGCTGTAGGCCTGATTATGAAGAAGGTGGGCTACATGTCGTAGTTTCAAGGAGGGGTAAAGTGTTGAGTGAGTGACAAAAATAATTTGTTTTTAGGCGGAATTGAACATCAATGTGGTACGTTGCATTTTATAATATTCATAATATTTGTTTCTGGTGTTAATTCTGCTGTATAAATTCTTGTTTGTTTCTTTTAACTAGCCCACAATTTAAACTAACTTTGGTACATAATTGGAAATATTTGCTCAGAAATGTTTCCAAAGATGCATAATTTTCTGGGCTGTCGCTATTAAATTTACTCCTTTCCAGGCTTTTTTAGCGATCAATTGTTAACAAAAACATTTTCCTGTTTCGTAAAATAAAAGCAAGATGAATGGATCTGTGAGAAGCTGAATAAAAAAATATTTTATCCTTTGACTGAGAAAAAGCGTTTGTTGTAGTTGCTGAATATTGAAGGGGAGAACAAGTTGAAGATGCACACTGAAAAATTCTTTTTGCTTTGAGTTTATATGACAATATCGTGGGTTACAGTGTTGGCCCGAAAAGCTGGATTTAAAAGAGGGTTTTTTGTTTTGTTCTTCTGGACGTTTAAATTTCAAAAATATGTCCTTTTGTGCCTTAATTCTTAAGTAATAGCAAACTATCTTGCGAGCACTTTGTTTGAGCTATCCTTTATGAGAATGAGGGCAGTGACCACTATGAACAAATTTCTGTATTCGTCTCAAATAATACACGCTTTATTGAGTTTAATTTTGGAAACATTGATAAACCCTCTTCTCGTTTTTGTAAAATAGCAATTGTATCTCAAGTTTTTTTCTTAACTTTTCCATCTACTAGTTCTATCGTTGAAAAGAAAGAAAGTTGTAATTTCATATCCTTCTGCTGCGAATATTCTTCATAGCAACGCTCTGCTTCAGTTAAGTAAATTCAGTACGGGAAAAAATCAAAGTTAAATCATTAGACGGCAAAGGTTTGACTGACGACGACCGAAAAGAATTTCGTTGACGTATAGCTGTTTCCGTTTTTATTTTGAGGCATTATCGACATTTTTATCTCTCTACAACAGCTGTTATTCTGTGTAGAAGAATGGGCGAGAAATAAAATTCTTTTTTCCAGAGGTAGAGGAAATTTATCGGGCCATCGATTAAATGGAGTCCGATTCCGTAAGTGTATCTTCGATCCTTTTTTCTTTCGTCACTTTCTTGTCGCATAGTGAAGTTCCCCGATTTTTAGCCCCGCCGTCTTCAGCAGTCAAATTTTATCGATGGGAAATTCTAATTCGATCTTCGGAATATGTGCGGCCTACGTTATCTTAGATCTAAAACTCAAATCTCGTCTATCAACGTGCGATACTTTTTTAAATTCCTAGCAGTGTTGGCTAAATTAAGTCGAGCTACTTTTGAGCCAGCCTTTGCCTTCACAAAGTATTCGAAAATCTCCAGAAAATAAACCTTTCTGGTGGTTTATCTTCGCTACGAAAACTGCCATATAGTGGTTTAAAAACCTGTTCCAAACTGACACCAGTTCTCGCTAAGGGACAATTTTTTTTCCTACTTGGAGTAGTAGGGCAGTTTTGTCCAGGTATCGTATCGCGTCACATTAGCAAAACTGATCAGATCTTGATGAACGAGATATCTCCACTTGGAATATTAACTATTGCTACACCAACTTTAAGTTTAATCACGTTCCTGATTAGCCAGGGGCCGTCGCGGCAGTGGGTATGCCCACTGCGCTAGCTTACCAACCTTCGACTTGTGGTGGCACAGGTTCGATTCTTTTCAGGTGCATTCCTCCCTGGGTGTATTTCTCTCTTTGTCAGTAACTTTCATTGTGCGTATGTCTATTACTTCATATTGTATATCTTGTGCCTGGCGCAGTATGGCCAAATATGGCTCTTGCGCCATAAAACTCCAAAACCAACTAGATCAGCCAGAGTGACTTTCTCAATATACCTCTACAGAATACAACTTTCCACCAGTGATTGGTCTGTTCCTCTACGATCATTTTTTGCCCCTCCAAATGGTTTCGATGAGATATCTCCGTCCATCAAGATCTTGGTCAGTTTTACTAATGGCGAGACAACCACCATGAGGGTTAAATACTGAACCACCAGTAGAGGCATCTCCACGCTGGTAGTTAGATTTCTGTTGATGCACTCGTCTTAGTCGAAATTTGTATTTCTTGCTTGCCATGTGGGGATAATACAGAATACAACTTTTCGTTCCCTAAACTACATCTTGAAAGGCATTAAAATGCATAATGAACATGGCGATTTTTCTTGGCCTTCAATTCTGTCAAACCTGGTGAAAAGTAATTAAACCTTTATCATCCAATTTAATAATGTTCGTCCTCCTATCTGACCATCTCATCATTCACCCCAATTTTATTTTGATCTTTAACCCTCCTGTAGGGTGTCTCGACGAGGTATCTCATCAAAAACGAAATTGTTAACAAAACTGATCAGATCTTGATGGACGAGGTATCTCGTCGAAAGCACTTATAGGATTAAATAACTTATACTTTATTGTTTGATTGTATCATCTTCATTAAACTCAACATCTATAAGCCTCTTAGTGAACTTTGGTATAAGGTGATTTGAAGGGAATAAATAAAAATATAGTTGATATCTTGCAAAGGAAACGACAAACGAGTCAGTTATCACTAAAGTCTTATGATCCATGCAATGTCAGAATCATTTGATCTTTCCTGGTATTCCCAACTCGTTTACCCAGTTCTCAAAGGCAAGAAATATTAAATTGGGTATTTGAGAAATGTGGGGGTCTCTGAATAATTTATCACACATCAAGCGAAAGATAACGTGGGGTGGTAATCAATAGGCGAGTTATAGTTCTGTTTTTATCTGGAGGGGGCGTAGTTCTGTTATCATCTGGGGCACTCACTCCCACGCGAAATTACCATATGTATCACAATCAGTTTATTTCATTCGAAAGACATCCAATCCTACGCTCAGACACATTTAATTCTTGTACGAAGGAAAAACGAAAGGGGAAATTTTAGCTAATGATCGAATTCTTCCAAATGCTAATTATTTTTAAGCTGTTTTAAAAGAAATGCTATGAACAAGCCGTAAGAAAAAGATCATGGGCACATTGACTTTCTGGAAATAGAAAATTTTTAAAGCCCTTGTTAAGGTTTTTCCCAAAAAGGTTGAAACTAATTTTAATTCAAACTTAATCCTCTGTGCTCCCTACAGCCTTTATCTAATTGCCTTTCGCCTTTAAATCCTGTCCATTCATTGGTAGAAATCAGACAACTAATGATGCTCCCTGTTTACAAAAATGCTCTTTTTAAACGCCTCCATGGTTTGGATAAACCGATGTTTTGACTAATCCTGGTATATAAGTAACGATATTTTTCTTTCACGGACTTGTTAAAATTGAAAACTGGGAAAAGAGTTGGATTTTATAATCGCTGAAAGAACATGCTTTTGAAAAAGAAAGGAAGCGCATTTGGAGGTATAAATGCCGTAATTGTAGCAGATTCTTCGAAACATTTCACTGATTTTTAAATCTCAGTTATTTTATCTTATTTAGACGAATTTGTATCACCTTTATCGCATTCTCATTGCATTTATGTTATTTACTTAATCTGATTGTAACTGATCCCTTCCTAATATCCAATACTGTATTATGTTTGGTACGCACTCTTTTGATCCACTGTAATGATCGAACCTGCTAAAGAATGGCTTTTCAAAATCTGCATTAACACTACTTTGTAAAAAATGCTATTTGTGATTCCTTTCTGTGCTGTTAAGTGGCTGTTCTCGAACGGCTTACTTTCCAAAATCACGTAATGTTCACTGAAAATCAATTCGTGTTATTTCAAATTAAATTATTCATGGTCCCCATCGGCTACTAATAAGTGCTGTCAACCGTTGGGTAACACCAAATGAAATTAAGTAATTGCCTAACCTTGAGATATTCTTAAGACGAAGTGTATTTTAATATTGATAGAACAGTACTTTTCTCTGGGTTTTCCCACTTTTTAAGTTGTGAAATAATTTCATGAAAGTGACTTGGCATAATAGCTGAACATTTTGTTGATTTCCAAATTAAACGCAGGTTCGATTCCCCTTGAGTGCATTTCTCGTTTCTTAACCAATACACTTGGTGTATGCCCATTTAGCTAAGGTTTGACGCAGCTTGGACGAATATGGCCCTTGCACCATAAAATCCAACCAAATTCAAAAACCCTTTGACATAATTTATCAACGATAAGCAAGTTCTATATGGTGGAATCGTACATCAGTCCTCTTTTTTGGCCAGTTGATCGCAAAAATATATAAATCTTTTCAACCATTTCAAAATCCCATTTATTACTGCGGTTGTTTTTGATTGGATTAGAATGGCTGTGTCTGGAATGATGGTTACCTTCTGGTCGATTGCATCAATGCTGCAGCAGGTATCTTTTGTGATCTTTTCTCCTTTTCTGCCTCGGCAGGCAGATGCAGAACTGCTTTCGATGGTGAGATTGTGGCCATTTGTAGATCTTTTCTTCAATCACAATGCCATTTGAACTGTTTTTCAAAAGTGATTAACCTTTGTGATTCAAAAACTGCCTTTCGAGCTGTTAATTTCTTTGACTCCTCACTCTGTTGTTTTTAATTTTTAAATCAGCATTTATTAATACAATTTGTTTACTATTTTCTTGACGATTTTTCATTAATAATGCTCAATTCAACCATTGCTTATGACCTTAACAATTCCGCTTCTGATTTTGATAATTTTACTATTTTATCTACACAACGATTTTATTGTTTTACCTTGCGTTTGGAGCAGCTTGTCCGTTTTTGGACCTTGTGCCATTAAACCAAACCATCCTCACTCTGTTGAGCCCTCAGGGGCACATCTTTAAGTAAGTACTGGCTTCTCGGATCCGAGGTGCCCCAGTGATATTTTCTTTTCCCCCATAAGATTAACTCTTTATTCAACACGGGGATTGTGCTCCCGGGATACCCAAGTGATCTTTCTTTCACCTCTACTCTAATCCCCAATCACACTTTTCCCTTTCACGACATTTTTTACTTGGCGTTGTCTTGTGTTTGGCGCAGCTTGGCCAAATATGGCCCTGCGCCATAAAACCTAAAAACAACCCCATTCTGTTAATATCCTATAGTGTTAGAAGCTCCATCAAAACTTATGCAGCTATGATAAAGAAATCGCCAAATCGTGAATTCATAGCCACTAGTGTTTACGGCAGTGAGGCTGCCGACTCCCCTGCCCAAGAGGGGGCGTGGCTCAGCTCTATCATGGCTTAGTGGGTATGCTCACTACGCGAGCAACGTTCGAGTTGTAGGTGGCAGCTTCTATTCCTGTCAGGTGCATTCCTCCCTGGATGTATTTCTCTCTTCTGTGTCAGTAAAACTTTCATTGTGTGTCTATTGCTTGATATTGTATGTCTTGTGCCTGGCGCAGCATGGCCAAAAATGGCCATTGCGCCATAAAACCCCAATTCCAACCAACCCTGGCCCAAGAGAGGCGAATTGATTTTACAAATTGCTACTTCTAGTGTGTCTTAATACAATCAAACTGTTAATTAGAAAATCTTTTAAAGATTACATTCATCAAACCCTATTAGATAGAATCTCTCGAGGGATAAAATTATTGCCTTCCCTAAATGGACCAAAGCTTAGAGCTGTTGCTCTATTAATCCTTGTCATTGGTCACGACTCCCCATCGAAACATTTGTATCGTATTAATATCGCCCCTAACCCTTTCTGCAGCCTCTGCGATCTTTCGGGAGGAAATGGACAGCAATCACTCTCGTTTCCCTTGCGCTCATTAAGATCTGCTCTCTTTTCGATCGCTAATGGGAATCTAGGGACCATTTGGGTTTATAGACTATTTCTGTAGCTGCTTTTTTCTTACATGTATTATAAAATTAAATTTTTATTGTATTTGGGGCCTCAGTAGTCTAATCCTGCCATTGGAAATAAAGAACAAAAATTATTAGAAATACATTCACAAAGACAAAAATTCGCACCTGCTAGATTTTTACTCAATCAAACCGAAATTTTAAGAAACAAGAGCATTATGTTAATGTTAGTAGGATTAAATATTTTTAAACTGAAACTTGAGTTTGAAAAAAAAAACGACGGAATTTAGTTTCTTCAGTTTTCCTCACGGATCACCAAATCGGCTCACAGATATCTAATGTTCCGCATAACTAGTTTGGAAAACTGCTTAAAGGAAGTCACTGACAGAGAAATGTAACTTTGTTTATTTCTAAAGCTGATTCTGAAATCTGGTTTGTCGGTTGTTTCAAAAGAAACATTTTTGTTTCTTTTGAAACAAATAAAAAATCATTTAAAAATTTGAATGGATTAATATTTTTAATTTTAAAACTTCTAAAAGGTGAACCTTTGAGCTTTTGTTTAAAAGTAAGAAAATATTTTATAGAAATAAAAATAATTGATTTTTGTCAGATCTAAATCTTATTTCCATAATCTGCTTACCTACAGTTGAAATTTTTTAAATAATTTTATAACTTATTTCCTGTCAATTTTATGAAAATTAGATAATCAATAAACCAATATGTGTTCGTAAAGATAGGATTAAATTAACACACAATCAACGTAAAAATATGTAATTTAAAGCTACTTATGGAGGGGCATGTTTAGCTAAATGTAAGTGGTATTGTTTCTCATGTGTCCCGTTCTCCGACTATGCATATCGCATCAACGTTTCAAACGAAGATTAAAAATTAATTTCGGAGAATAAGATTGATGCTTTCATAGTCGCAAGAAACACTTGAAAAATGCAACCACTTTTAAGTGATTTCTCTATTTGGATCTACCTCGATGCTTCTCTTTATCTACTTACAATAATCCGTCACTAAAAAATTTAGTTGGCCAAATTATATTAAACACTTTGAGAACTTATGTTTTGGAGTTTAGATCAGGGGTGTCAAACCTTTTGGCTTGCCTGAGCTGCATTAAATGTAGAGGAATTGTTTTGCCACATAAAATATTATACAGTTGGTATATTTGTAACAAAAATTAATTTTTATAACATTTTTAAAGTGGGGGCAGCACAAACATAAAACTAGTGAGAAGTTCGATCTTGCTTTCGGGAAACTAATGGTTCGATGGATGTGCAACTATTGGTAAGTTCTCATTTTCTCGTCAGAAAATTTTGATCTAATTTTTCTCCCTTCATCCTTGCAAATAGTTCATAAATGCACGTACTGCCAATCGTCGTCATCTGACCGTGATTCAAAATTACGTGGTGTTGTCCTCGATCTTTCCCTTTGGGATTGATCCCGGACCGTCACCAATAGCCCGTTGTGTTGCTCCAGTGCAACGTTAATTAAAATACTTACATGGAAAGAGATCTTCCAGACATTAAAAAATATCGCTAAAGATCGAATATTAGTTTATGATCTTGCGAGATCACAGGTTGGACACCCTTGGTCTAAATCGTCATTCGGCATAAAAATTGAATTTTTAACTTAGGTCCCCTTCCGAAATGATTTCCTGGCTTAGATCGTCTCAAGGCCACATCTTTTTGAGGTGTGTACGGTCTTCACGAACCCCAGGTACCCAGGTATCTCTTCTTTTCCCACGGGGTTTACTGCTTCTGTAAACATGGGGGTCGCAACCCCAAGATGCCCAAGCTATCTTACTCTACTTTCTCCACTCCATCCTTTCTTTTCTGGAAATTGACTGCCTTGTGTTTGGCGAAATATGACCTCTTTCGCCATAAAACCCAAAACCAACCTTAGTTACTATATCGAGTACATAGTGTAGTGCGGCTCTGACGAGAAATCAGTCGACCTTGGGTCAGTCTTTTTGAATTGGTGTGAAAAGTTAAGAGGAGGTCTGCCATTCGCAAAAGCATAAATGGCCGTGGTGGTTTCCCCCACCAACTCATCATTGCTATCGTTTACGGCACCGAACAATAGAAACTTAGAACCAAAATCCAGCTAAAGACGCCAGTTGGGAAGCTCTTTGTTTACATTCCGACCTATCGCCTTGTTTAAAGAATAGACTCGTCCAAAACCCAGTGACCCGACTGCCTTCTCGCAGGTTTGTTAATATTTTTAGGTTTGGTGCCGCAAGGGCCATATTTGGCCAAGCTGCGCCAAACACAAGATTGACAACTTTAAGTTAAAAATGTGAATGGGAAAAGGAGTGATTTGGGAACAGAGTAGTGGCATGGAAGCAGGAAAAGGTCGCTTGGTTATCCCGGGAGCACAATCCCCGTGTTTATTAAAGACAATAAACCCCATAGGAAAAGAAAAGATCACTAGGTTACCTCGAGTCCCTGAAGCCCGTACACCTAACCAACCTTCTTGCAGGGGGCAGACACAATTATGTGTCATAGAAAATTGTAGGTGTGTTAATACCGAACACTAACACGTTCTGTTTGAAACGTAATATCCGCTCTTGGCTTTATTACGACGCTCACACCAAGAAACTAAACTCGCCTATGAATTCAGTTGACGTCTGTTGTAAATGATACTCATAGGCCACCACAATAGGTAATCGACTGCTGTTTCCTTTTCTCATCGCCCAGCATTACGGCAAGACTAATATACCGCTGGCTGTGAAACCTTCCTGCTTATTGCAGTGTGCGGCTGTTCATCTCGCGTTTACTTTCCTGATAATAACTTCCCAGTTACGGCCCAGTATTTCTCTTCAATGAGCAATATCCTTCCGATCATCTGATGGGAAGTTATTGAAGTCGATAAATTGACTGATTTTTCCGTCGTTTTGTGTCGGCGTGTGTTGCCACCTGCCGGCGTGTAACTTGTGGTAGAGGTTCTTTTTTCTTTTCCTCTAGTCGTGACTGAAAAAAAATGGCGATGAAAATTAGGAATGCGTTTCTGTGAATGCTTTTGTCTTTATAGCAGCCAAAGTAGGAAATTTGTTCAGGAAATGTCGAAAGCTGAAAAAAAAAGGGTTGCGAGTTCGAATCCAGCCAAACACCGTCGTGTACAAAGGGGGCTGGTGCACGTTAAATCTGTCGTGGCCCCAAACGTCCTCACGTTGGCGTGGTGTGGAAGTTTGGAGAGTGGGGTGCCAGCTCAGGTGTTGCCTCGTCATCTGACCGTGGTTCAAAATTACGTGGTGTTGTCCTCGGATCTTTCCCTCTGGGATTGATCCCGGACCGTCACCAATAGCCCGTTGTGTTGCTCCAGTGTGACGTTAATTGAAAATACCAAAAAAATACCGAAAGCTGAAAAAAAATCCGGATATTGTTTCATAGATGTGTGTACAGAACCAGAAATTATCGAAACTTTTTTAAAGTTTTGTTTTCCTTCTGAAATCTCGTGTCAATCAAAACTGCATGAAATAATGAATTGGAATTCTATGGCGATATAATTTTTTTAAAATAAATCGGTGGTTAGCCATTGTAAAAATGGAATCAATATCTTTTAAAAGGGCTGTATTTTCCCTTTTTTTTTCAGAGGCAAGATTTTCCAAATTAACTTTTGATTGAGTGTATAATACTATTTCTATTCTTAAAATTACTGTTTTATTTTAGATTTGATTATTTATCTGTCATCTCTTAGGATAGCACTGGAAAACTCAGGAAATTTTGTATTGAATGTGAACCATTGAATAACGGGTGTTAAAAACGAACTGGAGTTCTGATAATTGAAAGAATTTCTTTTAACGTTCATTTATTACTTTCCCTGAAGTTGAACCAAAAATTTTACTTAATCTTAAAGTAGTTTACAAAATTTGTGAAATAATTTTTTCTGCAACTTTTTAACTGCTCGAATCAATGACGCTCACAAATGTGTTTTTAATAATTTTATCTTTCCAATGATCAGCTAGTTTTTTATTCATTATGTACAAAATTTGTATATATTTTGTGCTTAATTGATTTTTCTTTTTCTTTAGGCTCGAAACTCCACTGGCAAGAAAAAAAGCACATCAAAAGAAGGTCAATATCTATATTTATTTGTTACAGGATAAAATTTTTATTTTGTGAAGTTTAGAATTCATAACTGAAAAGACATTTACCAACTAGAATTAAACTAGAGTTTAGTTCGTCTGTATTTTGTACTTAAGATTTATACCTGAACTTTCTTAGCATATATACTTTTCTAAAGACCCTAACTATAAACATTTAAATTTTTGTGCCCAACTGTTATGTGTTTGAAACTTTAATTTCAATATTTATATTTGCCAATAATTTTGATACTGCTATTTGGCATAAATAATATAGTTTATATAAGAGCTTATTAATATATTATCGCATACCGGACAGTGTTACTTTATTAAAGGAAAATTTCTGTTGAAAAATCTAAACTGATTGTGTATTTTCAATTTCGAACTGCTTTAAATTTTAAGAATAGTTTTCTATTTCTTGCAAAATATGCATTGATGCTGTTAATTAATGTTATTGTGGTGTCACCTTTTCCCCATTGAAACCGATATATTTCTTGTATAACATTCTTTATAATATTAGTCTTTGTTTCTATACTTTTTGTCTTACTGTTTCTCATAATGAATATCTCTTTTACACTTTATTTGGATTCCTGGGAAATCTGGAAATTTTCTCATGGTGAGTTTTATGTATGGATTAAGCATGATTTCGCCCACGTTGAAAGCATGGCTGGCTTTATGTTAGACCCAGTGGTTCCAAAACTTTTTTCAGTCGAAGGACCCCTTGAAAATTAAAAATTTTCGCGGACCTCTTCAGATTAGTAAATTGAATGGGGCTTATGTGAGACTTATATAAAACCCCATTGTAATCCTTATTTTTCACTTTAATGTTAGGAGTAAAATACTTGGATATATGTTAAATATAAATTAATTAAATATAAATTAAAAATTAAATATGTGTTAAATATAAATTATAAATTAAATATGTTAAATGTATAAATTAAAATTTAAATATGTGTTACATATGAATTAATTAAATAATAAATTAAAAATTAAATAAAATTAGTATATAAAACGTTAAAACTTCACATTAAGAATTAGTGACGATAATTTCAGAGCTGCCACAGGCAACTGAAAGGTGACTTTTGTTACTGTTTTTCAACCTTGGCGAGACTATGAGTATCTTTTAAGCAACATCGTCTCAAAAGCTCCTATTTACAAAATTTTGGCGACTACTTTTTTAAATAGCGGATGGAAAGAATATTTTTAGATCAGAATTTATTAAAGAACAAAAATATTTTAAATAGATTTTTCTGTGGGAGAAAATTTTCCAAGGGGACGCCAGTTTCGAAGTTTTAGAACATGAAAGAAAAACTTCTGAATCTGGTTGCTAGATCGTCATTAAAACTTTATTTTAAAAATATTTAGTTTTTTAATTTAAATTTATTTGTGATATCTCCTGTTTTATATTTAATTGGCAGATTTTGTGATTTAGCCTATTCGTTTGATATCTGAGCAATGAAAACTGCTAACGAGGAGACTGCTACTATTTTTTTTTTAATTATGCTATTATTTCACAAGTGCTTTGGCAGCCCTGTAATTAAAGTTCTGAAACAGAAAAATTAAGTTCTGAAATGAAAAGTTAACAGTAAATACTAAACAAACTTTTATTAAAATGTATTTGCGAATCAAGGCTCTTAGCTTTCAAATTATAATATTAAGAACATCAGTGTATTCATTAACTTTACTGACTACAATTAAGCTGTTTTTTAGCAGTTAGCTCAATAATGTTTGATTTAATGTCTGATAATTTCAAAATTATGTCATTCTCAACTTCAAGTCGATTTCTAATCAATAAATACTGGAATCTTACATTTTAAAACAAAAGAATCGTAGAAAATAACGGAATATTTCATTTTTTGTTAGAAGTTCTGTTTTGCATAATGAAATATTACATGCCTTCCGCGGACCACATTTTGAGAACCACCGTGTTTGACTGTTTAAATTTATAAACACGACTATCATAATAAAAGGTTTTAGATATAATCGCTACACCTATATCTATGGTATTGTATATCATTTAATATCTTAATTGGGGAGACATGTTAATTTACAACGGATTAAAATGTGAAGATGTATTAACCATTAGTGATAAAAATTTTGAAACTTTATGCATGTTTATTGCTCAAAAATCAACCATCCAGTCTTAAACTTAGACATTTTTGTGAATTGATTACTATGATAATTTTCAGTGATAAAATTTTGTTGCATGGCAATTGTTTTATGTTTTTTATCATGTTTAAGTAACGAAACTATCAAAGTACATTATTTTTTATGCAACCTTTTAATAAACGTTCTCTTTTTTGAAGCAACTAAGTTTCCTTCTAATATTACTTTTATGCTTCTTTAAATACTAGAGCTGATTCGTAAAATCTAAAATATGGGTGTAGTTTTCAAATTTATGTAATCTAATTGCATGCTTCATGTTCAATTTGTGTTTCAGCTTTATTACTTTAGTTTGCCGATGCATGTTGGAAGTTTTCATTTGTTTAAATTGATTACATCTGTAGTTATGTTTCATACATTGTAATTTTGTATTACTTTTTTTATAGCTTATGTTTGTCAGTAATTTTCTTGTGTTCATAATTCATTCCATTTCTTCGTAAGATATGCATTTAGTTTCTCATTGTTTTTCTTAATTGATGCAATAATTTTAAAAATAGCATTTTATTGTGTTTGAAAATTACTTTGTCAATAATGGAAAGGTTTAGAAACATTTCACTCCATGGAAACAATTTTTTCGGTTTTAAGTAAAAATGATTTCCCATTTTTACTTAACTGCTACTGCTGAATATTCAACTCATTTTGTTTTATTTTCGAACAGTATACAGACTTCATAACTTAGATTTTCCTCATTGCTAAAATTAGGTTACATCATTTTTATCAACTTTAAAATCATTCTCAATCGAACACATTTTTCATGATATGCTTTTATATATCTTACCTTTCGATATGCTTGATTCTTTTAAAAAATCACATTCATGTTTACTTACTTTTTATCACCCTTTTAAATGTTAATACAACTGTTAGTCCAATATTCTTTTTCATTTTGCTTTTGGCGCAGCTTATCCAAGTTTGGATCTTGCACCATAAGACCTAAATCGACCAACCAAACACATCGCTAAAAATACATATCTTATGCATTTGTTATGCAAGATCATTGTGTCAGTATTTAAAAAATGTATTAAAGTACCGTTTATAGGATGTCTGTTTCAATCAATCTTATTTTTATTTAGTTTTAATTCATGAACCAGCAGTGCTCATCGAAGGTGTGCTGTTCCGAGCCAGGTACCTGGGTTCTACCCAACTAGTATGTGAGGGTCAACCTACAAAAGCTACTAGAATGATGCAAGCTGAAGAAGCTGTATCCAGAATAAAGGTTGGTATCTTTAATCTTCAAAAATATTAGTGTACTTCATCTCCATAAAAGGTTTCCAAGTAAAAATTTTGCTTAAATGTTGTTTCTTTCCTCAATTTTTGCGGCTGATATGATAGTCTTTGGTAAGTGTGTATACAAATTCATTTGCTATCATCATCCTTACATTCTTAAACTCTATAATAAGCTGTATGAAGTTTAACTTCTAATTGTTTCATTTAAGTATTTTATTGCTTTTAATATTACAAAGCACTGTTTTCAAAATGTATCTTTAATATACTCATTTATGCATCTTTAAGATATATATTTATTTAGTATAAGAAAATATTATCAGGTAGAAAGTATTTCTTAATGTACTTAACTATGAAACCTTAAAGGGGCAAGAATAATAAAAAGACCTTATTAAAACTTGTTTTTATCTCATCTTCCATCTGAACTGTATGGAAAATAGCTTTCTTCTTGCTAACTAGCTATATTAGATGTTATGTTGCAATGCATTGACTACTTAAGTTTCAGCTCAATGCTTTTCATGTAATAATAATATCCTTGTACATTTCAATTAAGTTTGCTACTTGAGTAGATTCCAATGCAATTTCCCCAAACCCCTTTTTTGTATTAGTATTTCCTAGATTTGATTTTAAATTTTTAAAATACAAATACCCTTTATGGCAAATTTGCTGCAGAGCTTGAAGGTTCTCTTAATTCCAATTTGTGAAACGAAACTTGATTGTGACTGTCAGTTTTTAGATATATAAAATTTTTCCAAATAATCACTTACAGATTTAACAAACAGTTCCTTCAAATCAAATAGTGGAATATATTGCTGCTCTAGAACTATTTATTCGGTAGTAGAATAATATACTGAATATAACCACGCATTTATGCTAAAACCTTTTTAATTTCTAAATGCAACTTGTGGAAATTTTACTTTTCATGGCATAAGCTCTGTTAAATCCTTTTCATCTTTTATTTTGATGCAATAATAAATGCTTGAATTGGTATTTAACAGTGTATTTAAAAATAAAATCCTGGCTAACATCAGTTAGCACAGTTCTAGAATCCTGAAATATTTGGTGTACTTACAATTATGGCATTCATTTCTAGCCATATGGAAAAACATTCCAACCTTAAATAAAGGAAAGTTGATCCAATTACACTCAACTTATTGCATTGACTTTTGAAGGGGTGCACAGAGAAAGTTTCTTTCGTTGACCTGATATTGCATATTTTTTAACTTCTCTTGTGCAAATAAATTAACCGCAAAAATACTCGACTTTTAGCACACTTTTTATTTGTAAAACTTAAGGATTTGGATGCTCTAGGTGTATGTACGTTATTAAAAAATGTGAAAAATAGTTTAAAATTGGGAAAATAAAATTCACTAATTATAAAGGACAATTAATAACAGCCAAACCCAAATTAAATTTTTTGCTCTACAAGATGTTGAAGTAGGTTGACGTATCTTATACATCTAGTTTTATATAATATGGAATTTATGGATTATTAAGTTCCAGAGATATTCTGGAATCACTGACTAAATTATTAAGACAATTTCTCAAAAGAAGTGTTCGGTTTGATGGGAAAAAATTTCAAAAGTGTTTTTGCCGAAAGTTTTATAGTTTCAATTGTTATACATGTAAATATCTGATGGAAATAGCCAAAATAATACAAGTTCAGAAGAATTCCAATGCAGAATTTCAATAAACTCTTCCCCTGAGGTGCTGTGCATACCATATGCTACTGGATAAATGTTTGACTTAATGCTTAGTATTAGCTTCAACGTCTTGTTTCAATGTTGAGCCTCAAATATTGTCTTATTTCCACCATTTTAACCTCTAAAGCATAATCCAGCCAGAATACAACTAGCAGGTAAAAATGATGTTACGGCTGTGAAGGGAGAATCTGAAGAACCTTATTCTGGAAATGAAGCATATTCCTCTACGAATGATGTTGAGGACCGTGTTGAACAGATGAAAATATCTTTGTGCCCTCATGCTGTGAGTAACTTCTACCTCTGCTCATTGCAGCAGTTATCTTTTCAGTTTGGAATACCATCCCTTTTAGGAAGATGTGACACCCAGTATAGTCCGAAATTATGTGTTACCATGCTTCAAAGTTTTATATTTTATGCTGATCCCTTGAAATGGGCTGGAATGTGCTGCATGACCTTCCAATTTATTTCCATTGGGTTGAGTTTTGTCTTTGAACTTACATGCTGCAAGAGCGATACTTTCTTCTATCATCTGTGTTTTCAGTTATATCCAGATTTTGGTTTGTTACGTATTAGATTAGTTGGTAAAGTATTATTTTGTATCTGCCTATCTCTTATTTAATGTTTCAGGTTTCTTCATGATGCAAATATTTTTAGTTGGCTGTTTTGATAAAAATTTTGTACATTATTTTTTCATTGCATTGCTGTATTATGAATTGTCTTCATTTTTAGCAAAAATCCTTTCAGATTATGGCAATAATGCACAGCATTATTTTGATATTTTTTTTTTTTTTTTTTTGCATGTTTCAGAATAGGAATACATTGCTTCACTGTTGCGACCTCACCCTGATTTGCTTTAAGGATTGATTTTTATCCATGTCCTTCACATTTAGTCTTAGATATTTTTCAACTTTTTATGCATGACTATACAAATGCTTTGTCAAAACATTTCTGCTAAATTCAATCATTCTAAATTCAATGCTATAGATCACATGACTTTTTGATTATAGAGTTATCACTTGAATTTGGTGTTGAGAAATAGCTAAAATCAAAGCATAAAATTTCACGTAGTTGACTTGCGTGTTTATAAATTTTGTAATTGAAATATAAAGTTAATTAATTATATAGTGAAAATAATTATTTCATTGAAGATTAAAATGCAGTATATAAAATTTGTGACATTTCCACTTGTTATTTCAAGTTCATAAACAAAAAAAGTTGCATTATTTTTGCTTAATTATTTTTTCTATTTAAATTCTAGTTTTCCCAATACAATAAAACTCATAAATGTAATTAATATACAATACAAATTATGCCCCAGTACACTACTCAGTAATCAATGGAACATTACCCCATAACTTTTCTCTTAATTGTTACATTTGACAATGCTAACTTACTAAAAGTCTAGAGCTTTTTTAACAAAAAGAGTATTCATCTCCTATTCCTAAAATGCATGCTTTTTAACTAATCTTCAAAAATTAAAACTTGTAAAAAAAAATTGTATCTGGAGAGGGACTGCTCAGCATTCATTATCAAATACTCATTTTTATGAGTATATTACCATTTCCAAAAAAAACTAACTTTTTGTTTCTGTTATTTTTAGGCACCAGAAGGAGAAACTCAGCCCAGCACAGAAGTTGATCTCTTTATTTCTACAGAAAAAATTATGGTTCTCAATACAGATCTAAAAGTAAGAATGAATAGTGTCATACAAAATATTGCTTTGTATTACACTTAAATGGATTTGAACTATCTTTTACTGTGTTAATCTATAATTCCTCCAAGCGGCACGCCCAAATGTACCGATAAGTTTCTATCGACAGGTGGCAGACCAAATATATTTCGAGGAGGAAGATGTCCTAATAGTTTTGATCTGCCACTTGCCATGTAGTAATATTTCCAAATGAACTGAATTTTCTGAACTGTGTTCATGCATGCATGTTGGACAAATAACAAATATCAAGTTTTTATAACCAGCATTAAGATTTTCGGTGATGTGTCAAAATCTTGCATATGTATTGTTCCTGATCAAGTGTGGTAACAGATAGGGCATTTTCTGAAGCACTGCCCAGGATGCGCTATTTCTTTTCATATTGTTTTGGCTTGAGACCTGAGTAGCGCCTTCCGAGTGGTTCAACCGGTTCTCTTCTGTGTCAGGAAAAAAATGCTTACATCGTGCAAATGTGTTACCTAACTAAGAAAACAGTAGGTTGACGATGTGGCTCGACTTGTAAATTGTGCCTAAGTAGCAGCTGGTCTATCACGCAATTTGATGAGCAATACTATGATTGGCACAGTAGAAATCAATTCACCCACCAGATCAAGTGACCAGGTTGTGCATCTCAAATCACTTTTGTGTCACCCATCTAATACCTTTGTAGCTATTGCAAATGGAACTTCTCTTTAATGACTCATGTCAGGTTATTTTGAGCATAATGCAACTTAAGTTTTGATTACAGGAGATTATGATGGACCATGCCCTGAGGGCTATTTCTTATATAGCAGATATTGGAGATTTGGTTGTACTCATGGCACGGAGACGTGTCATGAATAGTCCAGATGATCTTAGTGAGCCAAAAATAAAACGCACACCAAAGATGATTTGTCACGTATTTGAGTCCGAAGAAGTAAGTTAGTTATATACTCTTTCAAGTATTAAGAATAGATAATTAAGCTTTTCTGTATTAGATTTTTACTGCTATTTATATCTCTTGTGATGGGTTAATGTTCCACAAACCATTTTAAAATGGTATGTTATCTTATTCTTGTGTCCAGCCTCTTGACCATCAATTGACAAGTGTTCAATGGAGGTCTAAAGTTGTTAAATATGGTTCAAGAGCATATCTACAGTAAAATTTGCAGTTGGATTCTCAGGCAGTCCTTGAGGTGGTTTCCAGTTGGCAAAGGGGACAGATAGCTGATCTTGCTACTCCAATGCGATCTAAAATATTATGTGATAACATTCATAAATTAAAAACTTGCTTAGCTTTTTGTGTCATGTATGTTGATTCTCTTGTGGGAAATGCATTTTTAATGAAAAAAAAATCTTATTTGAAACATCAACTTTATTGATTACCAATTAAATGCTTTAATTTTGTATTTTTTATAAAAAGAATACAAAATTTCTATACATATGTTTCAAAATCATGTTTCGAAAAGTAGTGTTTTATACGGAACACCGTTTTAAAAGAATAAAAGTTTTTAAATTGAACATAACAAGCATGTATTGTTCCTCTCCAAAAATAGTTCAATTGTATAATTTATTCTCCTGAAAAAATTTGTGAAATCCGCATTTGCATCATGTTAGTAGGTAGGTAAAAGTCTGTTTAACTGTAATAAAAACAAGATTGAAAAATACTGTAAAATGCATTTTCTTAAATAATAATTGTTACTGTTATGTAGTGATGCCAGATCTTTGATAGACTTCCCTTAACTTGTTTTTTAATTAACCCTCCGGGTGGTTGTCTCGACGTGGTATGTCATCAATAGCAAAATTGGCCACATCTTGATCTCATCAACAAATCTGCAATATCTTAATGATGAGACAAGATATCTCTTTTGGAGCCACTTGGAGGGTTAATAATTGATTTCAGAGATTGAAAATATAGATTACAGTATCAGTATTGGTGTGGGTAAATCCCATCTATATTTCAAATGAATTGTTTTTCATCTTAATACTGTTCTTTTCAAGTATCTCTATTTTTTCTTTTGCACATGAATCTTAAATTGTTTTTGAAATGTATCATTCTGTTTGTAAATTGTTGATGCATGTATGAAATGTGGTATGTTTTTAGGCTCAATTTATTGCTCAGTCTATTGGACAAGCTTTTCAAGTGGCTTACATGGAGTTCTTGAAAGCAAATGGCATTGAAGACAGCAGTTTTGTCAAAGAAATGGATTACCAAGAAGTGCTAAATTCTCAAGAAATCTTTGGGAATGAGCTTGAAATGTTTGCCAAAAAAGAAAAACAAAAAGAAGTAAGCTTTAAAGCTTAAGATTGTATCCAATTTTTACTTATATTGTAGGTGTTAGTGAGTTCTATAATTCTGGTGTTCATTCATATTCTCTTCATTATTTTAAAAAAGAAAATGTGCAAACATTTGGGTTCTTTCTGCTAACTTAGTTCGATCCACACACAAAGTCAGTTCCACAAGAATCTATTATCACTAAATAATTAACTTTAATATCCCTTAAACTATAAATTTACAAGAGCTTTAATTTACCAAAACGTTTTATCTTATTCAAAAACAAAATTGTTTGAATTAATGGAACAAGCAAACAAGTGTCTTGTTCTTGTTAACGGGAGAGCAAAGAAAAAGGTAGGTGGGAAATGTGAGGCTCGTAAGTGCTACTAGAGATTAAACAGTGAGGATACCAACATAGCCAACAGCTCCACGGGGTCTGATGTTGACTAGTGGAGGACGTTACAAAATCCACCATAGCATATTTCGTATCTAAGCATATTTTGGGGCAAGAGGTTGATCTGTTTCATATGGATTCTAGTAGTTTGAAAATTGGCAAATCAATACACTATGGAATATGCAACTATGACTTAAAATATTAGCTATTGATGAATTAGATAACATTCTATTCATTCAATGCTAGTTTGCCATGGCTGAGTGGATTTGCCCACTGTGCTAGCAACCTGTGAGTTGTAGGTGGTGCAGTTTTGGTGTCAGTAAAAAACTTTCTCTGTATGCCCATTTACTTTAGGTTTGGAAGAGTTCAACTTAAGGGTAATTTTTTTTTACTGACCATATAAAATAACATTTCTCCTTGTTTACTAAATTATCAATATATATAGAGAGTTATGACTTCAAAGCAGTATTTTGTTTCTTTTAGAGCAATTATGTTTACAATTAACTCTTCAGTTGTTTTTCTGAGAAGTGCATAACCAGCTATAACTGCTCTGGACATACAGATATTCATAATTACTCATGAAAATAAATAGCAGTGTGCATTGGAAAAATAACTAGTTGTGTTACAATTGCAGACATCATCTTGAATGCACTGTCCTGTTACAAACTTGTGAATCGTATCAGAAACACTATTCTGTGGCTAGTAAAATTATTTAATGTTTGTTTGGCAAATCAGAATTCTGCAAAAAGAATTGTTTGAAAATTAGAAGTTGTATCTTCTAGCAGCAAGAATGTCTAATGTGAGCAATGTATAATTTTCTACATAATTAAGTGTTTTATTAACATTAGCATTTTCCTTTGTATATGATGCATTCCCATTTACTATTATACAATATAGAAGTACTCATACGTTTTTAAGTTATTTTGAATCTTATGTTAGAATTCCATCAAAATATGAACAATGTTGCAATAAAAAAGTACCATCTACACATTTGTTTCTCAAACAAATTTGTTTGTATTTAGTCTAGAGCCTTGCACTACCTAATATGCTTAATCGTTTCAAATAGTCTAAAAATGTAGTGAAATTGAGAAAGATTTGTGAAGAGTTTGGGAGGAAATAAACATGTTTATTTAGTGTTCTTATATATTTAGCAATTAATTTGTGACAAATTCATGCTCATTTCTAAAGTCAACTTTCATGTTTCAGGTTGTTGTTCCTAAACAGAAGGGGGAGATTCTCGGAATGGTCATTGTGGAATCGGGTTGGGGATCCATGCTACCTACAGTCGTTATAGCCAACATGGCTCAAAGTGGGCCTGCTGCCAGATGTGGTCAACTCAATATTGGGGATCAAATCATTGCCATTAATGGAATAAGCTTAGTTGGTTTGCCTTTATCTACATGTCAGAATTACATAAAGGTATGCCATGCACTTAAGTGATTTTTTTTACATTTAACATCCTACACCATCAAGACAAGAAGGCCTTTTTTCACCTTTTAATCTTTATTTAGTCTAGTGGTAGCTCTTCACACTGCCACACTACAGGTCCTGGGTTTGATCCTCGGAATGGGCAAGGTGGACTCAGTCTTTCATCCCTTTGAGGGTCGATAAAATGAGTACCAAGCGTACTTGGGAACTAAACACTGGGGGTCCCCAAGTCAGGCCGACCACCTGACAGGGACAAAAAATGCCTCTTGACATCTCAGGGCCTCCAAGGTCTTGTAAGCGGGATTAGCACCGCCGGCCATAATTCTTTGAGGACTAGCGCCACTGAGTTTAGTTTGATTTTTATTTGTCATGTGTTGAAATTTTTAAATTTTGACTACCAGTTTGACTTAGGTTTTGCTCTGTATATAATTTTCCATTTAATGTAAGGGCTGCAGTAGGCCGGTTGGAAGAGTGACGGATTAGCAAGATGCAAGTTAAAACTCTATCCAACCAGACAAACACTTATAATTTATAAGGGTATTTTTATACAGTGTACACCTAGATATTTAAATGTTTTATTACATTAATCAAAAATCCCAGATGTGAATTATTACATTAAAATTAACACAATTCTAAATGTTTTGTTTTTAGATTTGGATATAAAAGCTTTGTTCACAAAATATGTATTTTCTGCCCAATTTATATTTAATTAATATTCATATTAAAATTAAGTGCAAAATTTATGTTAGTGTGTCATTTCAGATCAAGACATTTTATGTATTATTTAGTGGTAATGTTTGCAGAAAATATACTGTTTTTGATCATTCAAGGTGCATGAATGAATTCTCATTTTTAATTTTTCAGAACACTAAAAACCAAACAGTTGTGAAACTAACTGTGGTACCTTGTGCACCTGTAGTGGAAGTGAAAATCAAGAGGCCTGATACAAAATATCAATTAGGCTTTAGTGTTCAGAATGGAGTCGTAAGTTTGTTTACTGTTTGTCTAGGATCTTGCAGGACTGCCACCGGCGACTTTTTGCTACCATTTTCAACCTTTTTGACTAGGGGTATCTTATTAAGCAAAATCGCCTGAAAAGCTCCTATTTTCAAAATTTTGGCGACTTTTCGAAAATGTTGAAATTTTTTTTAATTTTCCAAAGATGAACGAAAATTTAGTCCCTTTTTATTAACAAAAGTGGACAGAAAAATATTTTTTGTAATGTCTTTTGGTTGGAAATTTTTAAAGAGATGCCAATTTCAAAGTTTTCTTGGTGAGCTTTTCAATGTCTGTTTCATACACAGCACAATTAGAGTTTTAGCCTATACCTTTTGTATCTGAGCAACTATAGTAGCATTTAAGAGGAGACATTTGCTACTATTTTCAAACATTTATGCTACTGTTTCACTAGTGCTTTGGCTGTGGCAGCCCTGATCTTGTGATTAAATGTAATGATTCAGTTTCAAAGCAAGGATAAAAATATTGTTTTGCGTTTGAATTTCAGATTTGTAGTTTACTTCGAGGAGGTATAGCAGAAAGAGGAGGTGTCCGTGTAGGCCATAGGATTATAGAGATAAATGGACAAAGTGTTGTTGCTGTGCCTCATGAAAAAATTGTAAACCTACTAGCTACTTCTGTTGGAGAAGTGAGTTCTTTGTATTTCTTTTTATTCCCTGACTTCATTTTAATTCTTTGGTTCATAGAATTTTACCTTTTAAGTACTTTCAGGTGAATATCAAATATTGTTTTATTTATGCAACTTACTGGATATTGAGAGTATATAAGAAATATTAATTAAAAAGATAAAAGTACAATCTTGCGTCACTTACTATGTAAGCAAAAAATTCGATAGAATCTGAGTTCTTTGTTGGTCGTATTGATGAAGAAAGGTTTAGCAATTTAAATTTTTATCCCATCTACATTTTGAATCCCAACTTATCGTCATTTTTAATTGAATCAAATTACAAAGTTGCCTCTTATAGTAAAACTCTGATTTGCACCTCTAAATCACTGTTAGTCATTTTTGTTATATCCTATACTACTCTACAATTAATATGCTATGGTATATGGTCTGCCATCAGTTTTAATAAATTTGAATTCCTTTGAATATTAAAAAAATATTGGCCAAACACATTTGGACTAAGAAGTTGGTTACAATTTTCGATATTATGAATCTTGTCTTCCTGTTCTGTTAAGTATATTCTGTTTTTACAGGTCTAATGATTTATTTGCATGTCTTTTAGATTCATATGAAAACGATGCCTACATCTATGTTCAGACTTTTAACTGGTCAAGAGTCTCCCCTTTACATCTGAAACAAGATGCTGCATCTGTCTTTTTGAAAGGAAGATGTTTATGGTGCCTCCAGTCTCTTGGCGATGGCCAGTATCAGTGGCGGTCATCATCAAATCATTCACTTCTCTTCAGCAGTGATATATGTAGTCATAGATGTGCATTAAAAACCAGGAAAGTGTACCAAACCTGTTTAGCCATATCAGGGTTTGCGTATGTGTACGGACGCTTTGCGACCCCGCACATCTGGTGTCAAGCCCCAAGACAAGGGCAGCGTGGATTGACATTCCCTGGTTGCTTAAATATTGTGTCTGTCATTAAAAAATATAATGAACTCATTTTCTGCACTTTCTCTTCCACGGTATGACGACGTGTTCTCATGCCGCATGACGACACTTCGGGCTGTTGCCAGTCATGTGCGTATCTTTCACTACACTAGTCACAAAACAATTCAAATGATTTTTAGTTTGGTTCGTTCGAGTCCTCTTCCCCACCCTTTCCGAAGACGACTACAAGGCTTGAAGATGATTGGTATTTTTGTTAAATAGCTAGCGCTCGATGTGACGTGTTTAATTACGAGCTCTCTAATCTACTATTTATTTTGAATATATGTATCTTTTTCGATTCTCTTTGTTTTCACCTCGGAATCATGCTGTGTATGTTTCTGAAGAATTAACTTAGTGCCTGAAACTAAAGATAACATTCATAATGAAGCTTGTTTTCACTATGAACTTTGGAACTGGAAAAAAATATTATCGTTCCATTGTAAAAGAAATGTTTTACCGTGATATCTGCTACAATGTTTCTACTGCATTTCCGTGTTGCTTTCCCCACAGCTTTCATTGTTTTTAAAGGTTGATGGATCTCTGAGAGTCTTGTTTTGCGTATACGTAGAGCCTTGTAAAAATGTCTCAATTTTGTGAGAAAAGCATTGTCTGTGGCATTTTTCTCTGGATATGATGTCGTCATATGCAAGTTACTTCATGACAGTTTGATTTGAGCTAGATGATTGGACTGCGATTAAAAACTACTGGTAAATATGAAAAATCGTGCTATAACATTTATACATTATTGATGATTTTTTTATTTTAAATTGATGATCAGTGTATGGAATAACCTTGATATTATTTAAAACAATTGGGAAAATGTTTTGAAACAATGAAAGGTTTGAAACTTAATTTTTCTAGTCACTCATTTTTATTGATCAAGGATCTGGTAATACATAGCCTTTTCCCATGCTTTAGGTTAGTATGACTTTTATCTATTCAAGTTTTATAGAACTCTTTTATAAGGCTAAAGAATTTATAATTTAATCTTTTTAAAGTTTCAAACCTTTTTCGTTACAAAAAAGCTAACTCGTGTAAATTTGTTAAGAATATGTACATTACTCAAGTGCTGAATTTGCTCAAACCATGTGCAGGTAATGCGTTAAGTACAAAGAGTATATTTATATATTTAACATGTGTTATTTTAAAATATTTTATTAAACTGATTTTTGGCAAATTTAATTTTCATTGTTACTTTAAAATAATGACCAAGAATGTTTAAACAGATCTTTTTTTACAAGACTTCCTTTCATATCAAAGTTGTTTTATGTGTGCTAAAGCAGCTAAATTCTTAATTTATGTATGAATTTAGAAGCTCTGATAGATGCATGCATTTTTTTAATGAACCACTCATGCTGAAAACTGCCATTTCGTTCTTTAGTATTTATACTCTGTATTCTTCCTTGATTTATGTTTTGTTCTCTCAATTTATTCACGAAAATTGTGTAATGTCTTTGCTTTTAAAAATAGAATCTGAAATTATACCGTTGATATGTTATGCCATATTTTCTTTTTGTATGTGTTCATTCTTTGCCAAAATTTCATTTGTATGCACTATACAAACATATCAATTAATTTCTTCAGATGCTACTGAGAAATCACGTTATGTAAGGCTGTAATTTATGTTTCATTTGCTTAACACTCAGCTCTAGTCAACATTTATTGCTTGTAAATAGGTGCTGTGTTTTTGAGAAAAATATTTATAAATATGTGTATAAAAATAAAAAATATGTTATGCATTTCTTGAATAAAGTTCCATAGAATACACAGCTATCTTCAGGATATTAAATTGTGGACCAAATGAAGTTGACCTTGTATATCACGAAACATCTAGTTTATTTTTTCCGAATTGCTTAATGCTCCCCTTTTTTAATGAAAGCTATTTTACGCTTGTTACAGCGTTTGCAATTACGAAAACAGATATCTTTACAAGGCAATAAATTAGTTATATTTCATTCCTCTGGTTAAAATATGTTAACAATTAACTTGGGTTTGAAATGGATAAAATTCAAAAACAATTTTTTATCTTTGGCTGTTTATAAAGATTTGCTTAGTTTGTCATCAATAACATCCTTCCTGAAATTCTGTTTCTGTATGGCTCTAGAGAAAAGGGTGCCTTGTATGATGTGTAGTGAGAATAATTCAGTTGTAAAGCATATTTGTGGTGTTATAAAAGCTATGTGGTTAAATGTGATTAATGTGAAAAAAGATGAGATCATTTTCCATCAGTGCTGATTTGGAACTCAAGCTTAAATCTTGTTCTCGGATATTGACTTTGTTTTGGGGAATGTTTTAAGAGTCTCATTTCAAAACTTAAGAGAGTTTGCAAGCGAACACTGCATAAAAGCACATTTTATATCATCAATTTGTGATAGAATATATGTTATATTCTTGATCCTCAAAGAAGTTTTATGAATGCTTGAATTTTAGCTGAAATGCATTCCTGTTTAGAGGTCAAATTTAAATCATTCTTATCTATTAAAGTTTAGCCAGTTCTTTTTTAAATGTGAAATTAAAATAATTATACAAAGCAATCAATCTCCAGAAAAACTATGTCTTTAGTAAGTGCTCTGCATTAATTGATTTTGTGTCACAAAAGAAAATTTTCAAATTGCCTAAAATTAAAAAATATTCTTCTATGGATAGGAAATACATGAAATGTTAAATTATTCAATTGTGTGGTCATTAATTTAAAAGATGACTAAAGATTCTAATCTAAGTTGGAGAATTTGTGCATTGACTTTGAAATAGATTTGTAGGGTCTTCGATTGTTATGACAGACTTGTGGGGCTCCCAGCCTGTTTGAAATTATACTAACCACCCCTTTCTATACCCATCTCTTCTATTTTTGCAAGGGGTTGATTAAAATCTTAAGTAATTTATCTCGTTTTATTAAAGATTTGAATTATCTTTGGATTGCCTTATTAAATGTGGAGGCCATTGTGGTTCAGTAGGTATGCCCACTGCGCTAACAACCTTTGAGTTGTAGGCTACACAGGTTCGATTCCTGTCAGGTGCATTCCTCCCTGGGTGTATTTCTCTCTTCTGTGTCAGTAAAACTTTATTGTGTGTATATTGCTTGATGTTGTATGTCTTGTGTCTGGCGCAGCATGGCCAAATATGGCCCTTGCGCCATAAAACCCAAAAAACAACCAATCTAATTAAATGTGTCACTTTCAACCCCAATTTACTAGACATGGTGTTTAAATCGATTTTAAACTGAAATTTCAAATATCATTTGCTTTGGCCTTTTTAGCGTACAGATATCAAGCAACATGGATTTTGAAATTCGAAAATTACTGAATACACAAATTATTAAACTATTACTATTTTAGCCCCAAAATATATTAATTTGGATCAATCTTAAAAAATTAGCTTTAGTTTCCTGTAACATAAATAAATGAGCTATTCTTTCCATATAGTCTATACCTTGTATGACTCGTTCCTCCTGTTGGATGTTTTTATCTCACTACTTTGGCTTAGCTGAAAATGTTTCCTGTTTAGATTGTCTTGCATAACTTTTCATTCATCACATTTTCAAACAGATTGGGATCCTTCTAAGTAAACTCCTATTGTGTTTTTAAGGCATCTTATTTTATGGCAAAAACATTTTATAATAACACTTTTTAGGTAAGGAAAGCTAATTTTCATCTCATAGCTAAGCAGGTTATTTTCCAAACCAACTTTCTCAGAGCTATTAGGCTATGCGCATTTATAAAATAAGATACGACTTCAATTTTGAAAACATACACACATCATCAACATAGGTTTTTAGCTTGACTGCTTTGACTCACATGTGCTTGATCAAAACAATGGAACTTGAAAAATAATGTATATAGAGTATGTTTGCTGTAATATAATTTATTTACTATGGTTGATGTACATCTGGTCAGCAAAACAGGATACAGTTTTGCAGACGTGTCTGACTGAACTCTTTGGTTGCCATTTCTTATCAAATTTTCGAGCAAGTAAAAAAAATTGTATTTCACTTGCTGTGCTTTATAAAATCCACTACTAAGCATATAAGATAAAAAACCTTTTAAAATGTTTTCCCTTTACATAATGTCCTTTAGATTTAATAAACTGTAACCTGTCCAATTCTTGAAGTATGTTGTCTTTATTTGTCTCATTTTTTTACAGCTGCTTTTTCGATTCGAATCAGTTACTTTTAAGGGTATTACATGAACTACTGTAAATCATTAATAGGGGCTTTTATAAAACATTTCTTTTTAGCAAGGTTATTTTTCATTTAAATTTTCGAACTTGAAGTTGTTCCACCAAACAATATATATTGTTTGGTGGTTATATATAATTTAGTTTATTTTATTTAGTCATCTGAGGGGTTCACACGCATAATTCTTTCTGCAACTTGAAAACTTGTTAGTTTTGAGCCACCTAACTTACATTGGTCATAACGCTTGTCTGCCACCCAGTAGGTCGCGAGTTCGAATCCCGATTTGTAGTGTCCCTGTAAGGAGTAGCGGTAGCTCATCCTTTGGGTACTCCCATAGAGGAAATATGAAAGTAACCTTGTATGCACCCAGGGGCATGTGAAAATAGAAACGTGACCCTTAGACTACTGCTGGGTGGAACTTAACATTCATCACATGATTGGTCCACGGAACAAGAGACGACGCCCATCTATTGCTTCATCTGACTGATCATCTAATAGTAGACTGGTGATTTCACCACTTTATAGAAATGCGCATTCATACACCTACCCTGTCATATCGCCAAACGAGGCGAAAAGATACGAAATCGGCCAACCAAGTCCTTTTTTCACAGAACAGTCACGTGACTACTAGTCGGCATATTGCTTACACTTTTTGAATCTCCTCAATAGCAATGCTCAGTCTACTTATATTTCACGTCTATGGGTGCTCCTTCGCAAATTGACATCAGTGTGTTCCTTGCGCGGAAGTCTGGTCGGGCTTGGGAAAAGAAGTTTTGAGCTCCTTGACCAATGGAATTCTTGGATTCTTTCAACCAATCGATGGGGTTATTTAGTCATGTGGAGTAAAAGAAATATTAGACTTCTCGCGAATCTTCGAGGGGCTTACAGTATATAATTGATATAAAATTAATTTATTAATTAAATCAATCTCGGAAACGTTCTAATTTTTGGAAGAATCCCATTTCCTTGAAAGGTTCATAATTACCTGCAAGAAATGGATGTAATAAATTTTAGTTCTAATTTTTTTCGTTTCTCTATCGCATTTTGAGCAATTTCTCGATTTATTTCATTTAATTATCAAAATCCCACGCTCCCCTAAACAGTTGAATAATTTCTTTAGGGAAGGTAGTACTAGTACATGAATTTAAACTTGTTTATCTTTACTAAAATGAGTAATTCTGAATATATTTTGACAGCTATCCGAGAAATTCACATTTAGCAAGATTTGTATATGCCATCTGAAAAATGGTTATGCAATAATGAATATCACAACGTTAGGGGGTTGTCCTCAGATCCGTCCCGAAGGTCAAGTTTAAAATGAATTTATATATATATGTGTGTAGACATGGATATTCGTAGTGGACAAACCACTGCTCGTGTAACAAAAATGGGACAGTAAAGCGACAAACCACCAACCAAGGAAAACTTCTAATTAGATGCCTTGGTCACAAAATTTCCATCCTTCGTTTTCACATTATCTAACTTGACATTTTCGTGGCAAATGCTAAAAATGTCATGTAGGTAGTTGAATAGCGTTGCATTGCAGCTATACACGGCCTATTGGCGACGATTTGAAATCATACACGCATAATTTTAAATTAGAATCATTCCTCGCAGGTTTATTCGAGTGAAAAAATATTCCAACTATAGAATATTTTACCAAAATAATTTCTTAATCTCGATAAATACATAATTTTTGCTTCATTTATATTGAATTCTATTTGTAATCCTTTCTCTTCCATAAATCTCAGATTTCTTAGTTCGTTCCGTGTTTTATCAACGATTTAATTACTGGATGCTCGCGTCCAATGTAAAAGGCATACAAACATGATAATTCCTTGAAATGGCATTGTTGAAATCGTGTTAATAGAAGTTCCTGGGAGCAAGCATTGTTATTGAATACGTTTACGTAAATAGCATGTTTTAACATTTTAAAAAGTTCCTATTGTAAATATGAAAAAAAGTGAAAATTGAAGAATACAGCTGTACCGCAAAATCTATTCCTTCAAATCTTGCTACAAGATTCGTACTCAGAAAGTTGAATGTGTCGTTGCTATTTTGAATTCCTAACTGGTTCGAATTAAAAAAAAATTAAATCTCAATGTATTCGCTCCGAAATATTCGGACAGAACCTCCTTTTCTTTTTCAATAGCCCGTTGTGTTGCTCCAGTGTGACGTTAATTAAAATACCTACCTACCTCCGAAATATTCAATTTTCGATCCGGACCGTACTCAATAGCCCGTTGTGCTGCTCCTGTGTGACAATGAACTATCTACCTACCGGGCGGTACTCTCGTCCATGAAAACGTGATAGCAACAAATAAATCATTTAGTTTTGCTTTCTGTAACTACAAGGTGTGTTCGAAAAGTTCGGTGAATGGTCCAATATTTGAAAAACAATGCTGGTTAGGATGTTGCGCTCACGCAGACGCAGTGAGAGACATGGCAACTAGTGCCCCCTAGCGTCCAAATCACGATAGTTAAACAGAAGTGCACGCTACGAACAATGCAACGCAGTCAGTGTTGAGGAGTGTCACTGCGAAATGGAACAACGCGTGAACATCAAGTTTTGCTTCAAATTAGGCAAGACGGAGACACATGAAATGTGTGTGTGTGTTAGTGAAAATGCACGGTGTGGAAGCAGTGAGTAAAAAATGTGTTTTTGAATGGTTTAAACGCTTCAAAGACGGAAAGGAAGATGAACCTCGTTTTGATCGGCGGTCAACAAGCAGAATTTCAGACAACATCGAACGAGTGCGACGGATGATCGGCGGCTGTCTTTGAGAATGATAGAAGATTTGCAGATAAGCCTAGACAGTATGAGCACCATTGTTCACGAACATTTGCACAAGCGTAAGATTTGTGCCCGGTTTGTACCGCACAAGCTGTCAGACAAAGAAAAGCAGCACCGGATGGAAACCTCTGGAGATTTCATTGACGCGTGTGACCGGAATCAGCAGTCCTTGGAAACAATCATTACAGGGGATGAGTCGTGGTGCTACCAGTACGATCCGGAGACCAAGTGACAGTCCATGGAATGGTGTTCATCGTCGTCGGACCAAATCCAGAATGAAGACGATGTTGATTGCCTTTTTCGGCAGTAAGGGCTTGATCCATCATGAATTTTTACCCGCGGGTACAACCGTCAACGCAGAATTCTACGTGGGAGTTTTGAAACGGCTGCTGAAACGCATCCGGAGGGTTCGGCCACAATTGTTCCAAAGTGGACAGTGGACTCTGCTCCACGACAACGCCCGTCCGCACACTGCGATCTGCGTAAGGCACTTCTTTGCTACACGCCAGGTGACAGTTCTCGAACACCCTCCATATTCTCCAGATCTGGCACCTGCAGATTTCTTGTTTCCCCGCCTCAAAGGAGTCCTGAAAGACCTACGCTTTTCTGACATTGCGCAGATCCGACAACGGTGCTTCGAGCGATACCGAAAAAAGCGTTTGCTGAGTTTCAAGCAGCTGTACATCCTATGTCAAAAGTGTATAGTCGCTAATGGCGATTACTTTGAATGCCAGTAAATGTATTTTGTTTGTATCTCTTGTTTCCCTTATTTTGAGACCATTCACCGAACTTTTCGAACACACCTTGTATTTATAGTACGAATCAGTCGATTTATCCGATCTTGGATCAGCTGCCATACACAAAGGGGCCATGAGTGGTTTTCCCTTCTCCAACTCGGACCTCGGTAGCCCGGTTGGATGAGTAACAGCCTAGCAACCGGAGGGTTGCGAGTTCGAATTCAGCCAAAGACGGTCTTATAAAGGGGGCCTCAAATGTTCTCACGTTGGCGTGGTGTGGAAATCTGGAGAGTAAAGTACTCAGGTGTTGCCTCGTCACCTAACCATGGTTCAAAATTACGTGGTGTTGTCCTCGATCTTTCCCTTTGGGATTGATCACTGTCACCGGACCGTCACCAATAGCACGTTGTGTTGCCCCAGTGTGGCGCTAGTTAAAATACCTACCTACCCTTCGCCAACTCATCACAGCTATCTCTTACGGCACCGAACGATAAATTTAGAAACCAGAATCCGCTCTATAGACACCTGTTGTGGAAGCGTTTTGTTTACGTTCTATAACCTATCACCTCTTTCCAAAGAATACTCATCTAATATCACTCGACTGCCTCGACCGGACTATACTAATGTGCATTTGTAAACTTGATTGGAAACTATAATTTAAATTGCATAAATAAGGGATTAATACATGTACTATTCAAAAGGGGTGATTAATGTAATCTTATGAAGATCTGGAAACTGAATTAAAACAGTTTTACTATAATTCAACGGTAACCTGGCACTAATATCTTTCCCCCTTCGGGCGCCTATTTATATCTTTTCACTTTGGTTTAACAGCTGATGATAATTATTTTTAAATTTGGCGAAAGCCGGGGATTTTTAGCCTCGATGATGACTTGTTTTATTTTTCTAACGTTTAAATTCTCATCACATTTCTTTTCTTTTCAAGTATATAAATTTGAATAAATTGATCTGAAATCATCTTTCTTTTTAAACATTGCAGGAAGCAAACGATATTTTGGCGTTTTTTATCATTTACAAATAAAAAATTCGAATAAAGGTGCACAAACAATGAGTAACTTCAGCGTGTTGTCTTATGTTAAGAATATAAAATTGGAAACTTAATATTGCAAAAGCTAGAGTAGAGATAAAAAAGGCCAGTGGTAAATACTAGTGTAAGCACATGTAGGTATTCTATAATTAAAAAAGAAGCAATTAGTTCGTGTTTCTTTTAAAAACCACATGGTTTTTACCCAATAAATCTCGGGCCGCGGTGGCCCGGTTGGAAGAGTAACGGACTTGCAACCGAAGGGTTGCGAGTTCGAATCCAGCCAAACACCGTCGTGTACAAAGGGGGCTGGTGCACGTTAAATCTGTCGTGGCCTCAAATGTCCTCACGTTGGCGTGGTGTGGAAGTTTGGAGAGTGGGGTGCCAGCTCAGGTGTTGCCTCGTCATCTGACCGTGGTTCAAAATTACGTGGTGTTGTCCTCGGATCTTTCCCTTTGGGATTGATCCCGGACCGTCACCAATAGCCCATTGTGTTGCTCCAGTGTGACGTTAATTGAAATTCCCCCCCCCAATAAATCTCCCGTCAATTTAGTGTTTTATGAGAATCATTTACAAATTTACTTCTCAAATTCTGGGTAGACCAGAATTAGTTGTTTACTACAAATATTAACCCTCTCAGCATCTCGAGATTTCCGCTAGTGGTATAGTATTACTTTTTCCCCACAACACGCTCAATGATTTAACTATATTGGTGAAAAGAATCCATGGACTTTTTCAAACTTTAGAAAGATTCTATTGTTCCTTTCCGTAGAATAGATTCTTGGGAGGATTCCAATGTTCCTTTTCTTGGAAATAGAATCCCTTGAAAAGATTATATTGTTCTTTGGAATAAAGCCCCTTAGAGATTCTATTGTTCTTTGGAATAAAATCCCTTGAAACGATTCTACTGTTCATTAGAAAAGAATCCCTTGAAAAGATTCTGTCGTTCTTTGGAATAGAATTCCTTAGAAAGATTATTGTTCTTTAGAATAGAATCCCTCGGAAATATTTTATTGTTCATTTCCTTGGAATTGAATACCTTGTAAAATATTCTATTGGTCATTTCCGAGGAATATAATCCCTTGGAAAGGTTTTATTGGTCCTTTCCATAGAATAGAATCTCTTGGAAAGATTCTATTGGTCCTTTCCTTGGAATCGAATCTCTTGAAAAGACGGTCCTTCCTTTGGAATAGAATTCATTGGAAAGATTGTATTGTTTTTCTTGGAATACAATTCTTTGGAAAGATTCTATAATTCCTTTCCTTGGAACATAATTCTTTAGAAAGATTCTATAGTTCCTTTCTTGGAGAAAAATCCTTTTCAAATATTCTTTTGCTAATTTCCTTATAATAGAATTCTTTGAAGATTCTATATTGCTCATTTCCTTAGAATAAAATCCTTTGGAAATATTCTATTGATCCTGTCCTAAGAATAAAATCCCTTGGAAAGATTCCATTGCTCATTTCCTTAGAATAGAATAATTTGGAAAGTGTTTATTGGTCAAGAAGGTCAAAATTGGTTCGAAGTCATGCAGCAAAGATTGCAGGTTGCAAAGTGGAATTATGCGTGTGAACCCCTCAGAGGGTTAAAACTTAAAAATAAGTCAGACAACCCATAAAATTACTTGTCCAGACATTTTTTAGTACACAACACATGCTCGTAGAACATGTCTAAAAATGTACAATTATTTACCGATTGATTTCAGTATTTCATTTTATCTTACCGTGTATGTAAAAAATAAAGAAACGCTGAACTTAAATTTAAATGCGCATGGAAGTTTGGATGAGCATGGCGCGCCACAAAACCCAACCAACCTAATGAGCTTCCCAACCTCTTCAAAAATGAGCTCACTGACAGGGATTTTTTTCTGCTTATGAAGCCCTGTTTAACATTCACTACTTTTTATATTTGAGGCGGTGCGATTATATTTCGAGATTAATTTCGAAGATTTCTTAGTTATTTTTAAATAATAATTTTCTCTTGGACGCATACCCTACTCTTCCCTAATACTTTGCAGTCACAAACAATTCGAATTCCTTTTATCATTCTCCATATTAGATTTTGTGGTTAGCAATCTGCGATTTGTACGTGGCGCAGGTTCGATTCTTCCTTGGGTGTCACTTCTGCGTCAGTAAAACTTTCCTGTCCCCTCGGGGTACTTCTTTAATCGTGTACGGGCTTCACGAACCTAGTGATCTGTTCTTTTTCCATGGAATTTACTGCCTCTGATAAACAGGGGGTCGCAACACCAGGATACCCAAGTGATCTTTCTCTACTTCCCATCTTTTCTTTTCACAATAACTTGACATTGTCTGTCCTGTGTTTAGTGCAGCTTGGCCAAATATGACCCTTATGCCATTAAACCCAAAAACAACCTCGCGCGCATTAAAGTTTATATAATCATCACGTTTCTTTCAACAAATTTTTTTATTCCTATCCTAGTGATGGTACCTTGGAAAACATTCGAGTGCTAGAACTCTGGTTGTATCTGTCGGGGCTTTTATATTGATGAAATTCCTCAACACAATTCAGTGGCGAAGGATCATAAAACGGAGTAATTCTTCGGGCTGTAGAGCAATTAAAGCTTATCCTGGCTTGTTCAGATCATGAATAATTGATATCCTGCAGGACAAAAACGGGACGCCTCCTAATGTCCTTCCTCGAGCAGCTAAGTGATATTGATTTCAACTTTCTGAAGCAAAGAACTCCCTCCCGAATATTGTTATTATTTTGGTTGTGAGTTTCTTGGTCTCCTAATGCGTTCCCGCATTAAGGACACTCGGCTCCTTAATTTTATTTCTTGTACCGTTTTACAAATTCTTTTGACAGCGGGTTTTAAAGTTGGCTTGTTTCACTTTTGCGTTCTTCCCCTTCGTTCGCTTTGATTTTTCGACAGGGACTCTTTTTGAATGCTTGGGGGCCTGGGTTTGATCTTGAGTCATCGATTGTATCTATCCGTACTGTCTTAAGTTATTATTTCCTTCGGATGCCCATTTGCGGAAAGGATTGATTTGAACACGGAAAGAAAGTAATGTGGATTTTTCTAAGCGATTTAGCTGATTTATTGAAAGTGAGAAAATGTAGTCACTGTCTGATGGAATTTGAATGGTGTACTTGGAGAATCAATAAATGCCAGGACCCTTGTTTTTCTTTGTTCAAAATAGTTCTTTCAACTTTTGGTAAATTGTAATTTGTTTTATCTTTGATTTGGAATTTGTTTTCTTTACATAGCACTCTCTATATCATATCTGTACAGTAAATGCATAATTTTAAATATACTTTTTATTGTTGATCAGACTATTTTAATCTTTTACTTATTTTTACTGGCTTGCATTATCTTGCGTTTGGCGCAGCTAGTCCATCTTTGAACATAGCGCCATAAAAACCAAACCAGCCAACCCGCTGCAAAGGTGTCGCAACTCAAAATCTGCTCAAATACATTAAGTTCCTAATCTGTTATGAGCAAACATATCAATGACTATTTTGATTTGATCGATGAACTTTGATTAGCCTCCGTGTTCCGATAGCTATCATGAATCCCTTTACAGATTTTAAGAAATCCCCTTCATTAGTAATTTTTACTCCAATCCATTTTTAGAACAGATTTGTAACGGAAGATCTTTTAAACCTTTTTTTTGTGTACAATGTCAAACATTCTCAACTAGTTCGTATTGGCTATATCAAATATTGTTGGATACCTAGTCATGTGGGCATTTCTAGAAATGAACATGCATATCTCCTATCGAAATCAGCTGCTAAAGCGACAATTATACCACTTCCATTATCTGATCTGATTGCTGTTAAAAAAGCTTTAACGAGGACTGGCAAATAGCTTGGACAAGTTCCAGTTTTTTAAAAACTGGAACTTGGATGAATAGATAGATAATAAACTTCATTTTTTAACCAATTTTTGAAACATGGAGTTTATTTTTATCAAGAAAATAAGAATTTTTAACTCGCATAAGAATAGGATATAGTCGTTTTACCTCCGACATTTGTAATAAACTGCAGAGTGCCCTACATGCACTGCCACTGCCCCATCACAGTAAAATGCATCTCCATAGAATGTTCTTTTAAAATACACTGCTGGCCACCGTAAATGCAACACCCTGAAGGAAGCATGCAAATAATATGAAATTTACAACATGCATTAGCGGAGGTGAGATATGCAAATGATTAGAATTTCAGCGCAGACGCACATCACGCGCGCCTGTGGCGCCACTTCAAAGCGCTATTTAAGGCTTGGAGATTTCGACGATTTCAAGTACGGCAATTGTGTTTTTCTTGTGGTTTTTTCAAAAAAACGATCAATTATGCTTCGTAGAAAACAGCGATCATCTTTTGATCAAGTATCCGAGTTCGACAGAGGAAGGATAGTGGCCTACCGAGATTGCGGATTATCTTTCAGGGAAATCGGTAGTCGAGTTGGACGAAACCAAACAACTGTAATGCGGATATGTGATCGTTGGATGCAGGAGGGTACGACGGACCGACGTGTTCGATCGCATCCACCTCAGTGCACCACTTCACGTGATGACAGGCATATTGTGCGTATGGCAGTGACGGATCGCTCAGCCACATCACGAACCATAGCACAGCACATTCAGTCTGTACCGCATCATCCAGTGTCTGCGCGTACCATTCGACGCCGTTTACAGCAGAGTGGTCTGTCCGCAAGACGTCCATTGCTTCGTCTACCCTTGACGCAGAACCACAGACGTTTCCGCCGCCAATGGTGCGATGAAAGAAGGATGTGGACGGCAGAATGGAATGAAATTGTCTTTACTGACGAGTCACGCTTCTGTCTGCAACACCACGATGGTCGGATTCGAGTCTGGAGACACCGTGGAGAGAGGATGCTGAACAGCTGCGTTATGCACCGCCACATTGGTCCTGCACCGGGTATTATGGTATGGGGCGGTATTGGATATCACTCTCGCACTCCTCTAGTACGCATTGCCGGTACTTTAAACAGCCAGCGCTACATCTCCGAGGTGTTGGAGCCAGTTGTCCTTCCTTACCTTCAGGGCTTGCCCACGGCCATATTTCAACAGGATAATGCGCGACCACACGTGGCACGCATTGTCCAAGGGTTCTTCGTCAATCGCCAGATTGAATTGCTTCCCTGGCCAGCTCGCTCTCCGGATCTTTCGCCGATAGAAAACATGTGGTCCATGGTTGCTCAACGATTGACCCAGAATACATCCCCAGCTGCCACACCAGATCAACTTTGGCAACGTGTGGAAGCTGCTTGGTCTGCTGTACCCCAAGAACACATCCAAAGTCTCTTTGAATCAATGCCGAGGCGTGTGGCGGCGGTGATCTCCAACAATGGCGGCTACTCTGGCTACTGATTTTGGCAGGAACCACACTTCACAGAAGTCTATAAATTTAATCATTTGATACTTGGTCAACTTGTTATCTACAAAATAAATTTTGTTGTGATATCTCTTGTCTTTCTTGGTGTTGCAATTTGGGTGGCCAGCAGTGTATATGAATTATTAAAAAATACAATTGCTTTAAAAATAGAATATGCGCTTTTCTTCTTCAAAATTTAGGGTTAAAAGTCAAACAGAATGACCTTAAACAAAAGGTCACTCACAGATCATAAAATATATCATTAGAAATATTATGCATTTATCTACAAAATAAGCCCTATTTAGACCGATCGAACAATTAGAAACGATACGGTAGTTAGTGTTTCTAGCATCATGAAAATTGTGCCCAATTTTTCAAATTTAAAATCAGTATAAATAAAAAAATATTGCAAAGAAG
The DNA here is from genome assembly GCA_933210815.1 of Meta bourneti. Taxonomy (NCBI): domain Eukaryota; kingdom Metazoa; phylum Arthropoda; class Arachnida; order Araneae; family Tetragnathidae; genus Meta; species Meta bourneti. The sequence continues at coordinate 23,056,029 of OW119924.1, read as the reverse complement.
CTAAAACATTTTATGTTTTCTTATATGTGGGTGAGCAACAGAATCGCTGTTTTAATAGAATCGGAGAGGGTCTGTTTGTGGACTGTGATTTGACTTGAACCCGTTTAGATTTTCATTTAGTTTTTCATACTCAGCTGTCATTGGTTCTACACGAATATTCGAGATTGGATTACAGTGATGCATTCGAAATGATATAAATTTAACCCACTTATTTAGGTTATTACTAGAGATTATTATTTTTTAATTATTAAATCGTTATTTTTAACATTTTTGTTCTTGCAATTGGGATTTTAATGCTCATCTAGCCTGACTCAGTGTAAGATATTTAATATATGTTCCATTTGTTAAAAATTTAAATTCGTCTTTTAACTGTTATGAATGAATGTTGAAAGGTTGAAAGCAATTTGAATATCAAAAACTATAAATTTTGAGATCGAATTTAGAAAAACTTTTAATCGATCTTAACTCTCTAAGCGTCATGAGATTTCCTAGTAGTGTAGTATTGCTTTTACCCCACAACACACAGTGACGTAATATCCACACCCATTGGTTGAAAGAATCTTAGAAAAGATTCTGTTCGTCTGTCAAAACTGGTAAGAATTCATACAGGGAAGACAGTTTTTAAAGAACGGACATGAAAATGTCAGAGGGTTAAAATGAAATATTCAAATGATCTAGTTATTTGAACAGAAGAAAATAACTTTATATTTATTTAGAATTATTATCTAAAAGTTACTCTGAAACTCAAGATGGACTCGAGGTCCATTATAAATTTGTGGGAAATTTTTCATTTGTACATCCATATGCGGTGAGTATGTAAATAGGAAAAAACACATCAAATTTTCAATTAATCAGTTTTACATTTTTAATTTATTTTAAAGTTAGGTATCTAATACTTACCTTGCAAACTTCATCCCTTAACGCAAACCTTACAAAAATAAAAGATGTATAACTACGACCAAAACCTTTTTAAGAAGTATATCCCTTTCAGAGAAATTATGTATTAAAAAAAGACGACTTGTGAAAAAACTCGTTTCAATCTGATCGGGGATCAGTTAAAAGGAAACTTCTGTAATTGCGAGTGATAACTTGTGCCACCAGCAAATTGAAATCCCTCCTTTTTCTCCTTCTCTTTCAAGAGACGAAAGAGCCGCTATTTCACCCAAAAAGAACCACAAGTCTCATCATACTAGTCATTTCCATTTCCTTTCATTGGATTTACGAAATGTTTTCAGATTTGAATGGGGACCGTTTCTTCTCACAATTGAAAAGACTCACAGCACAGACGGCTAGCAAAAAATAGGTTGTAAAAGAACTACCAAATTTCTGTTTAATTTCTTATTTTTATTGATTTCAAACGCAATCTTGCAATTTAGTGCAGCATTGAAATAACCGGATGGTTCATCATTGGATACTCTGTCATCTTTGATCATCTTGTACGAAAAGAGTACCGATATCTAATTCAATTTGTACGAGAAAAATTTTGGAAAGTGAGAGGGATTCAAACGAATTTTTAATAAACGTGTTTTGTGTTGCACCACTGGCTCATCTGTACCAAATACTTTTTCATTTTAAATTGGTCTTTTGATAAATTCTAATGCTCTCGGTGATGTATGAAACGACTCCTTTTATTGAGTTTCATTTTTTTAAATTACGTAAGTTACTGGCTTTCTGATAAAAACGCATGAACATGCATCTGTTTTACAAACTATGCGTTAAAGAAACGGTGGCATATGCATTATTCAGGAAGTTGTTATAGCATGTTCAAAATTATAGATCTGTCGTTTCGTATGCAGCTTGTATTCATTCTCTGCGCCGTAATATCTGTTTGTGGCTGATAAAAACTATTAGAAACATTGTAAAGACCAAATTTAATTATCTTAGACCATAAACTATTTTGAGGTAACTTATTGTTTTTAAGAGCTTATGTAATGAGTAAACACTGAATGTTTCTAAAATAAATTCTGTAAGCTCTCGTTACATCACACTTCTATCTATGGATCATTCCATGTCAAACCGCAAAGACCACAACCCGACCCTATCCGATTTCTTTAAAACTTGGCTAATTTTTTTCCCAATCACATGGGAATTCTGGAAATTCTTAACTTCTTATTTGCAATAGTTTTTTATTTATTTTAATTTTAAATTTGAAAAGTTGGTAAATTTTTCATGATTTTAAACTTACTAAATCTGTATCTCTGGATCTAGTTGTCCAATCAGACTGAATTAGAGCATATTAGGTAGAAAAATGTGCAACCTTTCTAATGATGTATCACATGACATTTTCAATTTCAAGGTCATTCAATTTGACAGTTGACCTACAATTACAAAAAAGTGTATTTATTTTATTTTTTCTAAAAAAAATATGTGTCAACAATGTGAAAATCATTAAAAATAAATATGTGTATACCATTTACTTTTGCTTTCTGAATGTTTCATAGTGGAACACGTATGGGCTCATAGTTAAAAAATATTCGAAGTACTCGTAAATAGAATGATGTAATCAGTACTCATAAACACCTGTACCTTTTTACCTGTTTGTTCAATCGAGATGAAAGAGTAAATAGTACTATTTTGAAGAAAAAAAGTATAACATTTCTGATGATGTATTACAAATTACATGATACTATGAGTAAACTTTCTGATTTTAGAGTCACTCGACCTTGAATTCCAAAAACAGAGTGCAATTTTTTCTTCTAAAAACAAATGTACACTATTTAACTTTGTTTTCTGAAAGTATCAAGTTGGGACACGTATGGGTTCATTGAGAAACAATATTCCAAATAAATACAATCAAACATATCTATCGAACAGGTGAGCTTTCACTTAATTACAAATATCAATCAACGAATTCGAATGAAATTACGAATTTGCGTGGAATGTGCATAAAGTTCCAACAAATTTACTGCTGTAATCCATTCAAGGAAAAAATCAAAATACAAAAAAATTAGAAAGGTTTCTAAATGGATGGTGGACAAGAAATCAGAAATAACTTTGAAAAACAAAATTTGCGACAAATATGAGGAAAGAAATGTTTGTTTTGCAAGTTATCGGATAGTGCGATTGAAATAGAATATTACAAGCCTTCAATAATCTGCTGTTAGAACATTCAGAATTTATATTGTGCCCTAAAAGTGCTATTCAGTCAGCTAATTTAAGTTAACATTACTATGTGAAAACACCTATTAAAAGTAAAAGATTGAAAGAGGCAAAGTACCTAAAGCGCAAATTAAAACGCCTTCAAAAATACTTAAAAAATAAAATTTTATTTGTTTAATCATCTTGTAATTCATCGGAAGAACAGAATGAATCAGAAATAATACAACAGCTGGAAGAAAAATATAATGAATATGAAAGCAGAAGTGAAAAATACAAGTACTGTCTATCTTATAAAAGAATTGGAGTATCCGAAGAATACAAAGAAAATTTGGTACAACTGGATTTATGATTCAAAAAGCTAAGGAACTTATAAGAGGAAAGGGATAATTATATCACCAAATCCTAAACCTGGAGTACTACCACAAGAAATAGTTGACATTATAAGATTTTTATAACAATGAAGTTAGCAGAACACAATGCCAGTGAAAAGGGTTTTGTCTCTGAAAAGAGTGAGGGTGGCACACTTTCAAAGAGACTTATTTTAAATAATTTAAAAGCGATGAATTGTTTATTTAATTAGAATTATCCTGATATAAGAATTGGATTCTCTGTTTTTGGAGCTGAGACCTAAAAATTGCATATTGGCTGGAGCAAGTAGAACTCATACTGTATGTTTGTGTAGTGCATCAAAATGTAAAGTTAGCTAAAATAGCTGCAATGCCCAGTTATGTTCCTTCAATTGTTTCCAATCGATATTGATTTGCAGGAATTATGTAATCCTCCACTGCCGCAAAACTGCCAAGAACCCAATAAATAAAAACAAATGGTAGAAGATTGGTTTTGAATGCGCAAGGGACAATATATAGAACAAAAAGGTCAAATCATAAGTAGTACGTATTTTTCATTTCATACATTTTTTGTGGTATTTTAGGTGGATTTCTATTTTTATTTGACCATTTTGATCAATACTCTTCTTGATTTGTGTTACTGGAGATTGATATAGCCCTGAATGGGCTAATAGTTATCTTATACATAAAAGGGGGGTAAATCTGATACTTGAAGAAAATAAGACATCTCAATTCTTTGTTATTACTTTGTGATTAATTTAAGTGAAAGCACAGTTTTCGATACATATGTGTGATTGTTTTTGTTTCCATGAATCAATGCGTGTTCCAACTTGAAACTTTCAGAAACATTTGTTTTTAGAAAAAAATTATACACTGTTTTTGGAATTCAAGGTCAAAGGTCAAGTCGAGTGATCTGAAAATCAGAAAGTTATACTCATAGTATAATATATCATCAGAAAGGTTATACTTTTTTCTACAAAATAAGCGCTCTTTCAACTCGATTGAACAAGCAGGTCAAAAGATACATTTGTTTATGTGTACTGATTACATCGTTCTATTTCGAATATTTTTTAACTATGAGCTCACATGCGTGTCTCACTATGAAACATTCAAAAAGCAAAGATAGTGTATCTTTAATACTATATGTTTTTAGAAAACATAAAAATGCACTTTTTTGCAATTATAGGTCAAAAGTCAAACTGAATTACCTTAAAATTAAAAAGATCACTTAAAATGTCATGTGATAACTGTTAGAAAGGTTGTAAATTTTCCTACCTAATAAGCTCTCATTCAGTCTGATTGGATAATTAGGTCTAGAGGTACAAGAGATATAGCGAGTCTAAAATCATAAAAAATTAACCAACTTTTCAAACTTAAAATTAACATAAATAAAAAACCATTGCAAATAAGCTAAGAATTTCCAGAATTCCTTGGCTGGGAAACAAATTAGCCAAGTTTGAAAGAAATCGGAGGGGGTCGGGTCGAAAATGACCCTTTTTCCTGCTGTTTGACATGGAATTAACTGTAGTTCTTTCGTTCAACTGTAGCGCTCTTTTTAATTGTCCCCTCCGATGTACTTTCGATTTGAAAATAGTAAATCTCAATATTTCTTTAGAATCGAGTATTTTAATGTCACTTGTCAAGCAACTAAGCTGCTTTTGTAAAAAATATTTGACTATCTCAGACGTTCAAACGAGAAATAATTTTTTTCCTTAAGAATTGTGAATTCAAAGGTAACTTGATCAAGCAACTAAACTATCTTTGTAAAAAAAGATTTGGCTGTCTGAGAAGTGTAAATGAGAAGGAATTGGTTTTAACAGTATTCTATTATATTTTGAATTCTTTTAAAAGGTTTCATCACCGATTTTTTGTAACTCATTTAAATGATTTTGACATTTGCATTTAAAACTCAAACAAAAAACACGTTACTTAATCTACTATTTATACTTTATTTCAAATAAGCAAGTTTTTTTCGAACCTCACTGTATTGTTTCATTCAGTACTTCGCTCTTCTTTCTTGTCCCCCAAGAAACTTGATATATCTTGGGTTCACTATCTGTAAGACATGCAAAGAACTCACTACATAAATTTTTATCATTTGAGAAGTTGCAACATATGACTAGAATATGATAAATTACAATGATTCAATGACTTATTCATGTCTGTTGATCGAGAGTTAATGGGATGAACTATATTACCCAAACATTTCAATTCTAAACTTAGACTAAAAATCTAAAAAAGAAATTATGAGTATCCAAAACAACCAAGCTTGATTTATACCTATTTTACTTTACTAAAAGAATCGTACTTGCTCATCTAGCCCGCTCCAACAAATCTTTTCGTGATCTTGCTCTCGCCAGCACCCACAATTTTGACCTGTCCACTGTGGTTTCTGGTCCCACATCAATGTCTTCACGTTGGTGTGGTGTATAAGTTTGCAGAATGGGCTGCCGGCAAAGTTACTGACTTCGTCATCTGACCGTGATTCAAAACTACGAGGTGTACTCGCATTTCCCTTTGGGATTGATCTCGGACCGTCACCACAATAGCCCATTGCGTTGCGACTAATTCAACTACCAATCAACTACTATAACTCAAACCAAGTCACGCACAAATGAAGTGGAAGAACTAACGATGAATCTTGCAGAGGTTGATTTCGTTTACAACACTTTTTGAGCGCGCCTATTGTTGCCAATTTCTGTGCTACGTACGTCAGTAAAATATAATTACAGAGGTTAGGAGGGGGTATTTCAATTAACGTCACACTGGAGCAACACAATGGGCTATTGGTGACGGTCCGGGATCAATCCCAGAAGGAAAGATCCGAGGACAACACCACGTAATTTTGAACCACGGTCAGATGACGAGGCAGCACCTGAGCTGGCACCCCACTCTCCAAACTTCCACACCACGCCAACGTGAGGACATTTGAGGCCACGACAGATTTAACGTGCACCATCCCCCTTTGTACACGACGGTGTTTGGCTGGATTCGAATTCGCAACCCTTCGGTTGCTAGTCCGTTACTCTTCCAACCGGGCCACCGCGGTTAGGATTTGCCTCTTAAGTGTGTAGGTATTTTAACTAACGTCACACTGGAGCAACACAACGGGCTATTGATACGGGATCAATCTCAAGGGGAAAGATCCGAAAATACTTAATTTTGAACCACGGTTAGATGACGAGGCAACACCTGAGCTGGTACCCCACTCTCCAAACTTCCACACCACGTCGACGTGAGGACAGTTGAGGCCACGACAGATTTAACGTGCACCAGGCGGATCCCTTTGTACACGACAGTCTTTGGCTGAATTCGAACTCGCAACCTTCCGGTTGCTAGTCCGTTGCTCTCCCAACTGGGCAACCGCGCCACCCTCTTAAGTATGTAAAACCGTTTTACTTCGAAGCATTTACCTTACCGAGATTGTTGCTCGTTTTATTTCTAACCAACCGCTCATTCCTTAAAAATATGCAAATCAACTAACCACATTTTTTATCACAACTATATAATTTTTAACTCAAATAATTGCATTAAATAAACGCAATCACTAATTTCCAACCCATGTTCTTCAATGAGAAATTTCACCAAAATGTGCGTATACACATCACGTTTTTCATCTCTGCTACCAGGAGGATCCGTTTTCCGAAATAAAAACTCCATTTTAGGGGTTTCGGGACTCCATTTAGGGGAGTCGTCAACTTTATTTTTATGCCTCTCTCATTTCAGGTAGTGCTCTCATTTACACAGATTAGTGCCGCAATTTAGGAGGCCCTCCGAATGGCCGAGCTACTTGATTCCAACCACAAAGTATTAAAACTTTTTACTGCCTCTCATCCCTCATCAGTTGTCTTCGAGCTGCTACGTGATGACCAGAAACACTCGCATACACGTTCACTAATTACTAATTCAAGTAACAGATGAGTTACGCTAAAATAGGGCCGTATAAAATCCGTCTTGGTCCAGGAATTCCGCCATTGGTGCGTTTTAGATTGATATATATTATTCTGCTGAGAATACATGAAATCTGATCGCTATATTCGATTCTGAGACTGACTTCGGCACAATTTGATTTTATTGTTAACTTCTGCTCAAGATATTATTTGATTCCAAGCCGAAAGTGTTAAAACTTTTTACTGGACCTGCACCATCTTTTATCTCTCAACAGTTGTCTTCGAGCTGCTGCGCGATGACCAGAAACACTCTCCTCGTATTCGTTCACTAATTACTATTTCAAGCAACAGGCGAGTTCTTGTCCCTTCTAACAGATGAGATAACCCCTACAGATTGAAGTTGTAGGCGGCAAGTTGTAGGCAAGTAGTTCTGAGTCAGTAACACTTGTATGTTTATGTCCATTTACTTGACGTTGTTTGGCGCAGATTAGCCAAATATGGCCTTACGCCATAAAAATCAAACCAACCTATTTTGGGAGTAATTCAAATTTAACAGGAATCGTTACCTGATTGGATTTCACAATGAGACGTTTCTCCTTTAGGTGCATGGGCTTCACGAACACGAGGTACTCTAGCGTTCTTTTCTTTCTAGGCAGTTTTATTGCTGTCTAATAAACACGCGCTCCTGGATTAACCAAGCCCCGATCGCTTTCTGCTTTCATCACACCCAAACCCTCTTTTTCCTTTTCACGGCATTTTTTACTTATCGTTGTCTTTTGTTTGGCGCAGCTTGGCCAAATATGGCCCTAGTTCTATAAAACGCCAAGACAACCAACAACAATGAGACGATATCGGATCTTTGAAAAATCATTCGGCCTTTTACAAGTCTTGAAGCAAATCGAATTAGCGAAAGAGGAATTAACATGTAAAGATTATCGAACGAGAACAAGAAATTACCCTCTGTACCAGGTCTATTTGAATTGAAAAAGTACACTTATTGATTTTCCCTCTCCTACCCTCTTTCCGATTCCCGTATTTCCTGCAAAAGAGAGGCATTTTATCCAGGAAAAGGGAAACAACAATAAAACCGTCTCGGTGGCAACCCCTCCCGCAGATGTTAGCAGGGGTCTTATCTTTATGCCCAGCCCCAGCTCTTATCAGACGAGGAAACCCACGGTCCATTTCATCTAATACCGGTGGCAGATACTGACAACAACCGCCAAGAGGCACCGCCTCGCCGAAACACTTGGAATCACCCCCCCCCCCCGCCTCTATTCGACTGCACTTATTTTTTCCTGGATAAGAATCCAAGAAAACTGAACTTCAGGGGCTACTCCGTCTGCGTAATAAAAAGACTTTTCGAAAATACCTCCTTTTCTGTTGCATCGGGGCCTCGCCACATATATCCCCACATAAACGTACACATTTGAAGTACTTCTGTTTCCCACAGTTATCTCCACGACACGAAAATGTATTTTGTTTTCTTGGTAATAAAAATAAAGGTGCGAAGTTTGGGCTCTGGGAAAGAAGCCTGGCGTGGGGAAGTGCGTTGTTTCTTGTCTCCTCAAAAAGCAGTTTGGGGAGCTAATGTTCCGAGTTGAGGGTAGGAAATGTATTTTATTTCAACGGATATTTCGAAATTTGAGTCGAGTCTCAACTAGAAACAATGATTGCGTAACACGAAAGGTGTAGTTCTAGTTGAAAGATAAGATTTTTTTCGTAAAGCTTTCCTTATTCATGCCCCCTCATCTTTAAGTGTGTACGGGCTTCTTGAACCCAAGGTGTTCTAGTGATCTATTCTTTTCCCATGGGGTTTACTATCTCTGGTAAACATGGGGGTCGCGACCCCAGGATGCTCAAGCGATCTTCCTCCTCTACAACCTTTCTTTTCAGATCTTTTCTGATTGGTTCTCATGTAGCGAAAAGTAACCATAGAACTGTAACAACAGTTGCATACATCTGTTGGGCCACAACAAAATCCTGCTTGAAATCAATACACGTGTAAGCGGTTGTTTTACTTACTATATTTCTTTTTATTTTTTATTAAAAAGCACTACTGTTGAGAAAAATAAATTATTTTACACTTTGTGCCCTGAAAGGAAACTATTCCTTTAAAATCATTCGATACCTCAAGTCGATTCCCTCATGCCTTCCACTTCCATCCCTAGTCACTTTTTATTCCCTTAAAATTCTACCTAATTCATTTACTTCGTCGTAGTAAGGGTTATATAAGAATAGTTTGAAAGCTTATTAAATGCTGTTTTCGATGTATATCTATTCACAACTGTTTTTCACATTTACATGAACTGTTTTAAACAGTCACATTTACATGAAACTGTTTAAATAATTCTCCCGCGCTTTCAAATAAAAAAATAACGATTCATTTAAATGTTTCTTTGAAATATTATATATCTTATTGTTATAACAGCAATTTTTAATAAGTTTGTAAATTTGTTTTTTCCTTGAATCTCTTAATGAGATTTATCGGCAATATAATTTTATTTTTGCAAAGACGAAAGTGTTTTATAGAAACTTAATAAATTAGATATGTTTGAACAACACGTATGTATAAAAGCAAAATAATATATCAGTTCTATTACATAATCATAAAGCTAATCTAATTTAGTAGTTAAAATATGAACTACAAAGTCCCGAATACATTCCCACAAACAAAAATGCTTTATATGTACATTTATTTATATTTTAGTTCTTTAACTCTCTTAGTAATTGGGTTGTGAAAGATGTTCCCATTTTAAACTCTATTATTTTTGAGTTAAATTCGCATCTTTGCATGCTATTTCTTCCATCGAAGCATCTTTTATTTCGCATTAGCCCAATTCTGCATTTCCTTCATCGTTTTATTTATACTTTTGAAATTTTCGATCCCTTTCCCTTTTTAGTGTTTCTTAAAAGCTCGGAAAATATTTGTCTCTGTAGAATCCTTCGCTATCTGGTTGTCTTTGATCCTTTGTTGAAGTAGATGCTCGATTTGAACGGCAAATCCACAAAGAGGTCTTTCAGCATTTTGCTACATTGAAAGGGAAAAATATAGATCATCGATCTTCAACCTCCGAATCCTGCCGTTCGTATCCGAACTATCTAAAGAATGGTAAGCTTCAATCATTTTTCTCGAAGTATATATAGAATGAGTGATCCAATTCCTAGCAATTGTTCCAATTTTTGTTCTCTTATTTTATACCATCGGTCTTTTATTTGACAACTAAAACGCCTTTCTAAAGAAGCTAATTCTTGGTAGGATAAATATTTTGAAATCGTTTCTTCGGAGATGGCTAGAGGATAAATGGTGACTAAACAGACTTGAATCATTCATGTATATTAAGATCATATTCAAATGTGAGGGAAATTGTTGAGAATTGGCATCCTACCGCTGCTACAATTTGATGGGAGATAGCATGGTAATCCCCAATTTGGTTCCTAATTCACCTGGAGATGAAGACTAGTCACTTTTCGGGTGTGCAGAGTATCAGTAAGATTGCATTAACTAGTTGTAGACAAGTTTTTCGGCTGCACACATGGAGACGAAAACTTGTTAGAAAAATTTAGAACATCTATATAAAGCAGAGTTGGTGTCTGTACTCTACAAATCTTCACTGCTTAACCAATCCACATCAAATTTGGTACACGCATTCTGTAGAATCTTGTGGGCTATATGCTCTGGGTCTGCATAGGGGGATAAAAACAATTCGAATTCCTCATAGGAATAACATTGAGTATCATTACAATCACGGACCAATGAATTCCAAATGTGGTGTATTTATGCTTTAGAATCTTGTGGGGAAACAGGCTATATATGTGGGACACAATGCCCATAATACAGTAAATTATAAGATGAATTAAAATTAAGAGGAATTTAATATATGCTAAATGTACAAAGTATTTACAAGAATGAGATGAATTGACAGGGTTTTGGGCCGTCTTATGACCGAACAATTAAAGTTCACATATTTGCAGCCGTCTGTTGCGACGTCTTTCTTCCTCGTCCGCCAGTCATTGTCCTCGTCCTTCTGCTGATTTTGGCGGAAAACTTATTCTGGGTGAGACATGCGTGGGTGTTTCGGGCATGAATGGAGTCTACATCCAGAAATCTACGTTTACTGGCGACGAGGGATTTCCGGTATTCGACATATATTAACCCCCGTTCAATTTGTCCTGGATCTGTAGAAGGGGGCTAAACATTATTCGAAATACCCATAGGAATAACATTGAGTATTATTTCGATCAATTCAACCTGAGCAACGCCGGGTACTTTTGCTAGTTTATTAATAAACCAAGGACGCGAGCAATACAAACCCATAAAAACACTGATACACTCTTTTCACTCCTCGCATTCTTGTGTGCGTGTGTGTGTGCGTGCGTATGCGTGTGCGTGTGAAAATTGCAAATTAATTTTTCTATTGCTTACAGTTTGCATGTGCATAGTTAAGAAAATACATTCACATCATAGTTTTCGTGTGCTTAATAAATATAATATCAAGACACAGCAACGTCACAAGTACGTTAGTAGCAGTTGCACACACTCAATAAAAATCACGGAGCGCTTACAAGCATTCACAGAACTCATATTTTCTCAAACGTGTTTATAAACTTCCTTTCGTGCATCCTTCATTTCTGGAGTACATATGAGCGATATTAAATTCCTTTCCTAATTAATACCAATATCTCTGAAAATGACGAAATTGAGACTGTTAAGCCTTTCACCCTTAGAGTCACTTTACACCAACATAATCTGGATCAATCCGAATCTAGTAGAAACTGACTAACGGAGATTCGGGAAAGCCGCTTCCATTTGATATGGCTTATTCGTATAAAACCCTATATACTGTTTGAATCTGGAGCTTTCCGCTTCAATATACCCGAATCTACATCAGTCGGTGTCTACTGGATTCAGATTGATTCGGATTGACCCGGATTCTGTTGGGTGTGAAGCGGCCCTTAGGGTTATCTTGCATCCTTAGCTTTCTTACGTTAAGTCCCGTACACTTTAACCCTCCTGGTGCTTGTCTTAACGAGGTATCTCGTCATTAGCAAAACTGACCAGGTCTTGATTAATGAAATATCTCGTCATTAGTAAAACTGACCAGATCTTGATTAACGAGATATCTCGTCATTAGCAAAACTGACCAGGTCTTGATTAATGAAATATCTCGTCATTAGTAAAACTGACCAGGTCTTGATTAATGAAATATCTCGTCATTAGCAAAACTGACCAGGTCTTGATTAATGAAATATCTCGTCATTAGCAAAACTGACCAGATCTTAATTAACGAGATATCTCGTCATTAGGAAACAAAGTCTCACCAGATCTTGATCACTATCACTTCGTCACTATAAAAGGAATCGGCAATATATTTTGATTACAAGATATCCTTTCATAAGCAAAATTGGTCAGATCTTGGTCGCCGCAGGCGGCCCCCTCACCTCCCGCAGATTATCAGGTTCAGAGTGGTTTAAGCGGCCGCCCACGTGTTGTGCAGATCGCTGCACCCGCCCACAGAGGACGCAGCCCTCGCCGTCCTGGCCCGCTAAGCCCCGTATTCGGGCAGCTTTCGCCGCCAAGTATAGACCGTAAGTATTTCGAACACTACAAGATTAGGAAGGTCAGATCTTGAAGGACAATATATTTCATCGAAACCACTTGGCGAGTTAAAAGAAAAAGACATCCTAGACCTAATCTAGAGCAATTTCACTACAGCTGCATGTATAGATGATCTATTTAGCAATCCACTTGTGTTTTACTTTTATGTTTGTAGGGTCTCGCTTTCATAATCAATATACCAACCAAATCCCCCTGGGTAATAACTGTCAAAACAAAATCTACTCACCAGAATGTTAACCGCTTAGCTGCTTGTGTCCGAGTATACCTTGGGTATGTCCTCATCGTTCCAAAACGCCGTGTTTAACCCTCTCGGTGGTTTCGACGAGATATCTCGTCCATCAATATACTGCCGACTTTTTTATGCCGGGATTAAGATCTGGCCAGTTTTGCTAATGACGATACCTACTCGTGGCAACTATCAAGAGGGTGCAGTTCGTCTAGGTCAAGCTTTGACGCGTTTCTGACTGCAACATCAAAGAAAATCAAGGGAGTTATACTTTTCTGCTCCATAAAATATGCTAGGAAAACTATCGCATTTTTATAATTTTGAATCCAAGTTGCAGAAGGGCTCTTGCATGAATATGAATGCAGTTTCCAAAAAGTCATCTTACAAACAGCCCTGCGCTGTTTACTGAATACCATTTTATCAGCCTCATTCCTAGTCAACAAAAATTTACAGAACAGCGCAAAATATGCTTATCCAAACGAGACACAAATGTAAAAAGATGGGAGATAAATTCTGGTACAAACATTGTGGATTTTTTGTGTCTGGAACAATGTTTCAAATATTTCATAGAAAACTAAAAACATTTCTAGCACTGCATAACATAACTGATTTATGAAACAACCGTAAGCATTTTAAAATAAGTTATATTTTGGAATCCAATTTCTGAGGCATTACAGGGAATTGCCCATTGAGAGCCAGTAAAATTTAAATATATTCAAATAACAAAACATATTTAAATAAAGATATCGTTTTGTAACTCCTAAATATTTATTTGTAGTAAACATTTCACTTTTTGCCATTAAAAGTTTGACATTTCTGTGTGATACTGATATGAAAATAATTGGGCATTTTGAAGGTAGGTAAATGAGCCATGGTAGAACGGTTGGAAGAGTTGCGGATTAGCAACAGGAGGGTTGGGGAACTCAATTCAAACAAAGATTGTCGTGTACGTTGGGGCTAGTGTACGTTAAATCTGCCGTGGCCTCAAATGTACTCACTTGTGGAGAGAGTGAGGAGTTAATTTAGCTATTGAGCTCGTCATCTGACAGTGGTTCAAAATCCCGAGATATTGCCCTCGGAATTTTCCCTTCGGGATTCATCACGGACGTTTTCATATATCATATCGTTTTGTAACTCCTAAATATTTATTTGAAGTAAACATTTCATTTCTTGCCATTAAAAGTTTGACATTTCTGTGTGATACTGATATGAAAATAATTGGGCATTTAGAAGGTAGGGAAATGAGCCACGGTAGAACGTAGTTGTTCCGGTTCCGTTCCACGGTTCTGTTAATGCTCCAGTGCGACGTTAATTCAACTACCGACCAGAAGGTAGAAACTGCATCAAAGTTAATCCAAATGTTTATTCGTCAAAAATTTGAAATTTAAAACAATTGTCTAAGTACTTGACAGCTAGAAATTACATGACCCGTATAAAAATTTGATTTATTTCTAATGCCCAATCATTAAAATTTTATCAAAATGCACATAAAGAACATAACTATATAAAAGTTTTCATATCTTATCTCTACACTTTCAGAAAAAGAATATGTAGCAGATTTTGCTCGTAATTTCACAGCAAATAACAAAGGCCTTTTCATATTAAACCAAATGACAAGTTATTTAGCTTTATAAATAGATCCCAGATTCCGGAGCTCTCCCTTTCCTTCTATTTCATCGGAAATATATCCCTCTTTCTGGATCTTTATTTCTTTCCCAGATTGGCCACTAAAACTACGACGCCGAATCGAGTTTTCCCAATCATAACTCAGTTTCATATTCCCCAGTTTTCCTTTTTCATCTCCCATTCAGAGTCCATAGAAGCTGAAAGACGAGCAATTTTTTGGTTTATAAATTCGCCTCCCCTGCACGTCCCGTTGCACCGAGGCCGTGATTCACGGCTTCTGACGTAGGACAGGGGACGCCGGGGTTATTTGATCCCGAGATTGCCCCCGGACGTCAATGCAGTCGCTTTTTCAACGAGACAATGATGACACTCGTTCTTTTGAAGAGTGTTTTCGGAGGAGTTTTGATGGGGAAAACTAAGAATAAATGTTTAACAATTGGTAGTTTTGTTTGCGTCTGACTGAGGAACGCTGGTCTAGTGGTAGGTTTGGAGTTGGTAGCATGGGCATGGTGACAGTGTTAGATCAGTTTTGTAAAATTGCAACCTATGATATAAATTTCTTTTATAATTTAATTGTTTGTGAAGATGTACCCCCCCCCCGGATAATTATCGTTTGCTCGAATGCCAAATGATTATCGTTTGGGTGCGCGCATTGATATCTTGGCTCACAAAGAACTAACAATAGAACTAATGTGTATAAGAATCTCGGGTTTATTTCCATTGAAGAGTGAAGTGTTGTGTTCCCAGTATGCTATTTGCGACCAAATTTTATCCAATGAAAACACAGCTCAGGTTGTTCAAAATTACGTTGTGTTGTCCTCGGATCTTTCCCTTTGGGATTGATCCCGGACCGTCACCAATAGCCCGTTGTGTTGCTCCAGTGTGACTTTAATTAAAATACCTACCATACCAATGAAAACACAAAACCAGCAAAACTCGACATTTGGAAACAAAACTCTTAGGTCATGTAAAACAATTCGCCAATCTTTTTAAACAAAAGCTTATGAGTCGTGTAACGTAAAAATCTATATATCAGTTTAGTGACTAATGAAAATATTTGTGTTTCATCAAGTGTCTACTCATCGCTGAAAAGAGGAAGCTATTTACCATTGATGAGGAAATTATAAAAATTGCTACTCCACTGATAACTTTTGAAGTTCTAGACGAAAAGGCTAGGGGGTAAGTCTAGTTCAATTTCGCCGTCTAACAACGTAGCAAAAAGGATCGAAATGGTTCGAAATTTTGATGAACAGAATTAAAAATTATACACTTTTTTCTACCCAGTTAAATGAAAGTCCTGACATTATCAAAAATGGAAATTTGATCGCTTTGATATTTGACTGAGAAGAAATTACTCGAGGATTTTCTTTTTTTGTGGGTAAACCTACCATCACATGCAGCTTCAGAAGACCTATTTAATATTGTGAATAAGTTCATGGTTGACAAAGGTATTGATTAGAATAAATGTATGGCGTTAGTACTGATGGAGCAAGGCCGATGAATGGGGAGAAGAAATGGACTGGATTCCAAAGATCAAACCTGTATCACCATTTGTTGAGTAGGTTCATTGCCGTATCTACTGAAAGGCCGTATCAGCAAAGATGTAATTAGAACTGAAGAGCTGCCTTGACGTGGTAGTTCGGATTATGAATTATATTAAATTCCATTCTTTGTGTAACCTTCTGTTATTGCAATTATTTGTGTAGAAAGTGGAGCGACAACAAGCAATTGTTAATGTATTGCTAATTACATTGGCTTTTCCATCGAAGGGTATTGGATAAAATAGTTGACTTTAACTATTCTTTATTTAACTGGATTGAATCCATTAAGATAGTTTCTGATATCTTCAACCATCTGATTGGACTCTCAATTATGTAAAACTCCTCCTTTTG
This sequence comes from Meta bourneti, assembly GCA_933210815.1. NCBI lineage: Eukaryota > Metazoa > Arthropoda > Arachnida > Araneae > Tetragnathidae > Meta > Meta bourneti. The sequence continues at coordinate 23,039,332 of OW119924.1, read as the reverse complement.
AATTCTTGGTTATTTGTAATTATTTGAGTAGAAATGGAAAGCGACAACAAGCAATTGTTAATGCATTGTCAATTACGGTGGCTTTTCCGTCGAAGGGTATTGGATAAAATAGTTGACTTTAACTATTCTTTATTTAACTGGATTGAATCCATTAAGATAGTTTCTGATATCTTCAACCATCTGATTGGACTCTCAATTATGTAAAACTCCTCCTTTTGAATTCTTGGTTATTTGTAATTATTTGAGTAGAAATGGAAAGCGACAACAAGCAATTGTTAATGCATTGTCAATTACGGTGGCTTTTCCGTCGAAGGGTATTGGATAAAATAGTTGACTTTAACTATTCTTTATTTAACTGGATTGAATCCATTAAGATAGTTTCTGATATCTTCAACCATCTGATTGGACTCTCAATTATGTAAAACTCCTCCTTTTGAATTCTTGGTTATTTGTAATTATTTGAGTAGAAATGGAAAGCGACAACAAGCAATTGTTAATGCATTGTCAATTACGGTGGCTTTTCCGTCGAAGGGTATTGGCCAGAATATTTGATTTTATGTATTCTTTATTTAACTGGATTGAGTCCATCCATATGGTAGCTGATATCTTCAACCATCTGATTGGACTCTCAATTATGTAAAACTCCTCCTTTTGAATTCTTGGTTATTTGTAATTATTTGAGTAGAAATGGAAAGCGACAACAAGCAATTGTTAATGCATTGTCAATTACGGTGGCTTTTCCGTCGAAGGGTATTGGCCAGAATATTTGATTTTAGGTATTCTTTATTTAACTGGATTGAGTCCATCCATATGGTAGCTGATATCTTCAACCATCTGATTGGACTCTCAATTATGTAAAACTCCTCCTTTTGAATTCTTGGTTATTTGTAATTATTTGAGTAGAAATGGAAAGCGACAACAAGCAATTGTTAATGCATTGTCAATTACGGTGGCTTTTCCGTCGAAGGGTATTGGATAAAATAGTTGACTTTAACTATTCTTTATTTAACTGGATTGAATCCATTAAGATAGTTTCTGATATCTTCAACCATCTGATTGGACTCTCAATTATGTAAAACTCCTCCTTTTGAATTCTTGGTTATTTGTAATTATTTGAGTAGAAATGGAAAGCGACAACAAGCAATTGTTAATGCATTGTCAATTACGGTGGCTTTTCCGTCGAAGGGTATTGGCCAGAATATTTGATTTTAGGTATTCTTTATTTAACTGGATTGAGTCCATCCAGATGGTAGCTGATATCTTCAACCATCTGATTGGACTCTCAATTATGTAAAACTCCTCCTTTTGAATTCTTGGTTATTTGTAATTATTTGAGTAGAAATGGAAAGCGACAACAAGCAATTGTTAATGCATTGTCAATTACGGTGGCTTTTCCGTCGAAGGGTATTGGATAAAATAGTTAACTTTAACTATTCTTTATTTAACTGGATTGAATCCATTAAGATAGTTTCTGATATCTTCAACCATCTGATTGGACTCTCAATTATGTAAAACTCCTCCTTTTGAATTCTTGGTTATTTGTAATTATTTGAGTAGAAATGGAAAGCGACAACAAGCAATTGTTAATGCATTGTCAATTACGGTGGCTTTTCCGTCGAAGGGTATTGGATAAAATAGTTGACTTTAACTATTCTTTATTTAACTGGATTGAATCCATTAAGATAGTTTCTGATATCTTCAACCATCTGATTGGACTCTCAATTATGTAAAACTCCTCCTTTTGAATTCTTGGTTATTTGTAATTATTTGAGTAGAAATGGAAAGCGACAACAAGCAATTGTTAATGCATTGTCAATTACGGTGGCTTTTCCGTCGAAGGGTATTGGCCAGAATATTTGATTTTAGGTATTCTTTATTTAACTGGATTGAGTCCATCCAGATGGTAGCTGATATCTTCAACCATCTGATTGGACTCTCAATTATGTAAAACTCCTCCTTTTGAATTCTTGGTTATTTGTAATTATTTGAGTAGAAATGGAAAGCGACAACAAGCAATTGTTAATGCATTGTCAATTACGGTGGCTTTTCCGTCGAAGGGTATTGGCCAGAATATTTGATTTTATGTATTCTTTATTTAACTGGATTGAGTCCATCCATATGGTAGCTGATATCTTCAACCATCTGATTGGACTCTCAATTATGTAAAACTCCTCCTTTTGAATTCTTGGTTATTTGTAATTATTTGAGTAGAAATGGAAAGCGACAACAAGCAATTGTTAATGCATTGTCAATTACGGTGGCTTTTCCGTCGAAGGGTATTGGCCAGAATATTTGATTTTAGGTATTCTTTATTTAACTGGATTGAGTCCATCCATATGGTAGCTGATATCTTCAACCATCTGATTGGACTCTCAATTATGTAAAACTCCTCCTTTTGAATTCTTGGTTATTTGTAATTATTTGAGTAGAAATGGAAAGCGACAACAAGCAATTGTTAATGCATTGTCAATTACGGTGGCTTTTCCGTCGAAGGGTATTGGATAAAATAGTTGACTTTAACTATTCTTTATTTAACTGGATTGAATCCATTAAGATAGTTTCTGATATCTTCAACCATCTGATTGGACTCTCAATTATGTAAAACTCCTCCTTTTGAATTCTTGGTTATTTGTAATTATTTGAGTAGAAATGGAAAGCGACAACAAGCAATTGTTAATGCATTGTCAATTACGGTGGCTTTTCCGTCGAAGGGTATTGGCCAGAATATTTGATTTTAGGTATTCTTTATTTAACTGGATTGAGTCCATCCAGATGGTAGCTGATATCTTCAACCATCTGATTGGACTCTCAATTATGTAAAACTCCTCCTTTTGAATTCTTGGTTATTTGTAATTATTTGAGTAGAAATGGAAAGCGACAACAAGCAATTGTTAATGCATTGTCAATTACGGTGGCTTTTCCGTCGAAGGGTATTGGATAAAATAGTTGACTTTAACTATTCTTTATTTAACTGGATTGAATCCATTAAGATAGTTTCTGATATCTTCAACCATCTGATTGGACTCTCAATTATGTAAAACTCCTCCTTTTGAATTCTTGGTTATTTGTAATTATTTGAGTAGAAATGGAAAGCGACAACAAGCAATTGTTAATGCATTGTCAATTACGGTGGCTTTTCCGTCGAAGGGTATTGGCCAGAATATTTGATTTTATGTATTCTTTATTTAACTGGATTGAGTCCATCCAGATGGTAGCTGATATCTTCAACCATCTGATTGGACTCTCAATTATGTAAAACTCCTCCTTTTGAATTCTTGGTTATTTGTAATTATTTGAGTAGAAATGGAAAGCGACAACAAGCAATTGTTAATGCATTGTCAATTACGGTGGCTTTTCCGTCGAAGGGTATTGGATAAAATAGTTGACTTTAACTATTCTTTATTTAACTGGATTGAATCCATTAAGATAGTTTCTGATATCTTCAACCATCTGATTGGACTCTCAATTATGTAAAACTCCTCCTTTTGAATTCTTGGTTATTTGTAATTATTTGAGTAGAAATGGAAAGCGACAACAAGCAATTGTTAATGCATTGTCAATTACGGTGGCTTTTCCGTCGAAGGGTATTGGCCAGAATATTTGATTTTAGGTATTCTTTATTTAACTGGATTGAGTCCATCCATATGGTAGCTGATATCTTCAACCATCTGATTGGACTCTCAATTATGTAAAACTCCTCCTTTTGAATTCTTGGTTATTTATAATTATTTGAGTAGAAATGGAAAGCGACAACAAGCAATTGTTAATGCATTGTCAATTACGGTGGCTTTTCCGTCGAAGGGTATTGGCCAGAATATTTGATTTTAGGTATTCTTTATTTAACTGGATTGAGTCCATCCATATGGTAGCTGATATCTTCAACCATCTGATTGGACTCTCAATTATGTAAAACTCCTCCTTTTGAATTCTTGGTTATTTGTAATTATTTGAGTAGAAATGGAAAGCGACAACAAGCAATTGTTAATGCATTGTCAATTACGGTGGCTTTTCCGTCGAAGGGTATTGGATAAAATAGTTGACTTTAACTATTCTTTATTTAACTGGATTGAATCCATTAAGATAGTTTCTGATATCTTCAACCATCTGATTGGACTCTCAATTATGTAAAACTCCTCCTTTTGAATTCTTGGTTATTTGTAATTATTTGAGTAGAAATGGAAAGCGACAACAAGCAATTGTTAATGCATTGTCAATTACGGTGGCTTTTCCGTCGAAGGGTATTGGCCAGAATATTTGATTTTAGGTATTCTTTATTTAACTGGATTGAGTCCATCCAGATGGTAGCTGATATCTTCAACCATCTGAATGAACTCAATTTAAGTATTGAGTTATCTAGGATCACACACACACTATTTTGCAGGTTTGAGATAAAATCGAGCGGTTGATAAAATTCTTGGAACTGTGTGGATTCAGATTATACTCTTATCTTCGAACTCCCTTCCTTGGCAAAATTCATTCAGGTGTTAAGAGAAAACGATCCACAGGAGATACTCAAAGTTATTAAATCACATTTGGAGTTCCCAGAAACTGATGTCACGCTATGTGGATAATAAATCCATTTGCTGATGGGCTATCAATCAATCTCTTAGGTTACAAGAAAATTCTTTGGCAGATCATTCAACTGACAGTTATTAAAATGAAAGCTGTCACAAGTATGGCTGATTATACCAAACTCGCAAGAAAAGCTTTGAAGTGGTGCTTAACTGTGTTTCTTACAATTTACCACAAGTTAAGAAATAGACTTGTTCAGAGTGACTAAATATTGAAATTGTCAGATATTCAATCTCCTTGCTCCATAAAATCAACCAGATATTCAACCGAACATTGCTGAGCTAATTGCTAAAAAAGCAGCTTCATTGTTCACATTAAGATTAAGGTACATATTTTAATGTCAGAATTTTACTAGTTAAGAGACTTTTGATTTTAATACATTTTGTAATCGAATGAACCTGAAATCGCTCTAACCATTGACAAACATTTAATTCCGAAGTTAAGCATAAAATTTACATATACAAGTACATACACATACATTAAAATATCTCGGGGGCAAAGATTACAGGAGTGTGTTCATGATCGCAGCAGGTGTGAAAGTGTTTTCGCTTTCCTGTTCGGCAACAGTTCTGAGGTAGCTCCGCAGCTGGCGCTGCACTTGTAGTTCACTCGTTACAGTCTCCCCCCACCCTGGCTACGAAGACGTCTCGGCGAGTAGCCAGGAGAAGTGTCACTTGGTTGTCTTGAGTTTTACTGCACTATTGGACTAGTCTTTCGGCGGTCGGCCTCTCCTTCGCAGTGGGGCGATGGGTATATTTCCATTTTGAGGGGTGTTAAGGCATGGACGGAGGGCAGACGTGTGATATCAGGAGATGTAGGATTTGCAACAACATAACTCGTCAACAACAACATAACTCGTCAACAAAATAAAATAGGGTCCGTCTCGGCGAGGTGCAAATTTCGCGGACCTCCTCTTAGCTTTGTTACTCACAGGGTGTGAGGTTATTCATTGATCTCCAGATGCGTATTCTGGACCGCTTCTTCTTCCTCGAAATTTGTCCAGTGCCCAAACCACTGATAAGTCTTCGCGTTCTGTAGTAAAGTAGTTCCTCTATGCTGGGATTAGCAGACGACTAGCATACTCAATCGGATGTTCTTCTGGGCCTTTTCCTTGGATAAGGACTGTACCCAAAGCATGACGTATCAGTTCTGAGTACAAATGGTTAAGCATCATCCATTTGTTTCAGCACGGGTGGTGAAACTAAGCTCCCTTCAACAACTCTCTCTTCAAAATTTCTTTTAATCGCAGGGGATAACCTGTAAGGAGCAGTAGCAACTGGAGGAGCATCACATGTGCCGATCCGGTGCTCGATGTAAAGTGCTGGTTCTCCCCCGGACTGAAGTTAGTTTCATAGTGAGTTAGCAATGCATTTAATCTTCTGCGCTGATCTTGAGTTACATGTTCACCTTCATCGGGGCGTAGAAGGCCATTTTCTGGTCTATCATTTTCTTTAAAATCACAGGATTGGACTTGAGGACTCGCAACGAATGGGAAACATTAATTTGGCTTATCGATGTAGAACCAGACGTGGTCTCGAAGAGAACACCTGCTTTCATAACACCTGCCTGAATTCAGAACACCTGCTTTCTTCAGAAAATCTGCTCCTAGGATGGTACGGTTTCGTTTAGCCTCTGGGAGGGCAAAAAGGGTTAATTGGAAGAAACGTCCTTCTAGACTTAGAATTACACAGGCTGTGTGAACTTCCTTCTCTGTCTGACTTTCATCAGCGAGGGTTACTGTGCGAAAGGACTTCTCGAATACTACCCCTTCATCTTGAAGTATATGTTACAATCGTTCGCCAGCGATAGAGTGACTTGCTCCACTGTCTGCACACGCTGTGCCAAATCTTCCATTTATCGTAATATTCAAAACTGGAACTTCATTAGAAATGGCTGGTCTACCAACTTGAATCTTCTCAAAACGAGCTGAGGCAGATTTCATGGAAGGATTGCAAACTGGATAGTTGGCTTCAATGAATCCGACTTTTCCACAGCCATAACAAGTCAGTGCTGGTCCCTTCTGATTGTCACCAGATTTTATTCGACTGGTTCTATTTCCTGATTTGTCTTCTTAAACGGTGCACGCTTGAGTGTTTCATCTCCGGCATTGTAAGCTTTCTTCTGAATTGGAGGGGATGAACTTCTCTTTTGATTGTTTCTGAGACAGTCATAAGTGTCAAGCTTCTCTGCTAGATCTCTGGGGAATTTAGATCTGGCTAATTATCGATGAAATGCTCTATGATATATTGAGGTACTCTTTTCTTTATCTGATAAGCTATAATGAGTTCTTTCAATGTGTCAAAATCATCGATTTTCAGCTCTGAGAGCCAACCTTCAAATAACTGGTCAGTTCAAAATAGAAATGCCGCCATATACGTGTTGGACCTTTGCGATGTAGAGAAAACAGTTACCTGAATTTATCAACAGTGAGCTTGTATCTTCTAAGAAGCATGTCTTTCACCTTTTGGCAATCTTGATATTCTTCTTCAGGTTCCCTGGCAATAAGCCTTCTTACCCCTCAGATGGTAGTGATCCAATTAAATATGGGACCCAAGTTGCTTCAGGAACCCCTGAAAACTTCAGTTGACGCTCAAACAGGTTCAGGAACGCCATGTCGTTGTCTTCAGGATCAGATTGGGGAAGAATTCTTTTTAATTCCCACCTGGGTTGCTCAATCTCCGGAACGGGAGTTGCTGTTGAGGACTGGGTAACCTTTTGGGTTTCGAGTTGCAACTTCAAGTGTTTTGATTCAAAAGCTCTTTCTTTGGCTTCTTCAGCTGTCTTTCTACTTTCATCCTTTCTTCGATAATGTTGATTAACATATTTTTTGCTAGTTCATCATAGTTTTCATCACTTATTGTTAAATCTTTTAACTGCATCACCTATAGAGTCTGCCCAATCCAATTCCATTTCCTGCGCAAGGGGTTTCAGATATTCTTTTCGCCCTTTTTCAAGAAAGATCATCTTTGTGAGAGCACGGTTATGTATTTGATTTGAATATAGTTCACTTTTTAGTGTTCGTTGTTTCGTGATTTAATTAATATAAAATCCAAAGATGGAAAAATTTTCAATTCTAAAACTGAAAATTATATTAGAATATTTCACCACAGTTCAATTTAAGCAAACTCAATTGAAAATAATCATTCATGCAAATCATTTAATGTGTTTACTACCATTCCACGAAAAACATTAACATAATTTTACCACAATTTCAAAATAACCACCTTTATTTATATAATTCAAAACAAAACTATAATTGAACTTGATAACTTTTGTTTTTACAAAACAAAACTATAATTGAACTTGATAACTTTTGTTTTTACAAAACTAAACAGAAAGCAAAATATTCGACAATACAACTTTTTCAAGAACAATATTCTAGTTGAATATTAATTTTTAGTATAATTTAAACAAAAGAATTGGATCTCTGTAAACTAGTAATTCAAATCAAAACTATACAACGTTTTGTAATTAATTTCTAATATTCATGATGAATATGTTTCAGCTTACAATTTCTCAATGCTAGGGTAAGCACAAACGTACGGGATACTAAGGATTTTATATATATTCACTCTATATTCTATACAATAATACTATTTACACAAAATCGAAACTACAAAATTCCGTTGCTTGGCTCGTGTGGGCTAAATAGAAAGTACTTAGACAAGAATAATTTTAAACAATATTAAAATAAACTTATTTCATTCCACTCGGGGATACGAGCATAAGGATGATCCGTGGAAGGGGATTTCTATATATATTCAATAGGATACACCTAGGATGAGGCTTCCTAAAATCATGAGTTCGACGCCGCTGCAGAATCCTAAAACCCTGGTCCCATGTTTGGGGCGCCAAACTTGCAGTGGAATGAACCTGGAGTCGCCCTAACCATTGGCAAACGTTTAATTCAGAAGTTAAGACAAAAAATTTACATACTTAAGTACATATACATTAAAATATCTCGGGGGAAAAGTTACAGGGGTATGTTCATGATTGCAGCCGGCGTGAAACTGTTCGGCAACAGTTCTGAGGTTTATAGCTCCGCAGCTGGCGCTACACTCGTATTTCACTCGTTACAATTTTAATTAACAAATAAGAGTTTGTATAGTATTTGCTGTTTTATGCTAGAGCTCTTTTTCTCTGTGTTTCAGCACTTTAAATTGTGAAACATTAATTTTGTGAAGTTTTAGGGTTCATGATCTATGTAACATAGATACAACATTTTACTCCCTATATTAAGAGTCCTCAGGGGCACATCTCCCTTATCTGGGTACAGACTTCATGGACTCGAGGTACTCTAATGATCTCCTCTTTTACTGTCTATAATAAACACGGGGGTCGCGCTCCCAGGATACTCAAGTGATCTTTTTCTATTTTCTTTCCACTACTCTATTCTGAAAATCCCCTTTTATTCCTTTCACGTTTTTTACATGAAGTCTTGTGTTTGACTCAGCTTGGCCAAATATGGCCCTTGTGCCATAAAAACTAAAACAAACCAACAGCAAAACCTATATCAAGAAGAAAATAAGGATCACTCTGGTCATATAAGGTTTATATATTACGATTCGATGCCGTCATGCAGCAAGTATCTGTTTTCCCTTTCTGATATAGGTGCTCTAGCTCCTTCACTACGATACGTCGAACTTCTGTCCATTGTCTTCAACTGCACATAATTGTTAAGCCTCTCTTAACGCATGTAGCAATATTAGAATACGACAAACCACCTTCTCTCAACCTGATAATTCTTCCTCTCTCAAACTCTGTCAACTTCATGCTATATTGCTTTATGACGAGGCATGTTTACGTACTAACGAAACAATACCAATCAAATTCACTGACATAGTGCTTGGAATTTGCTTTCTGAGTCGCATTTCAGCCTGTATTGCTCGCGCATCCCATTTTTAAACTAAGCTGATATTTTAATCATTTGTATTTATTTATTATGATAAACTACCAGTATGCCAATTTACGATCTATTCAACAACTCTTTCTTGGTGTCGCATTTTCAATGAACAGCAGTGTATTTTCGGGAGAATTTGGAACTCTACTCTATGGGGTAGTTGCATTTATGTCGCATTGTAATAACACAACGGGCTACTGACTAACGGTTCGGGATAAATCCAGAAAGGAAAGATTCGACGACAAGACCTCATAATTTTGAACCAAGGTTGGATGACATCAACACCTGAGCTGGCACCCCACTCTCCAAACTTCCACATCTCGCCAACTACTCTAAACGATATTGCGTGAGTTTCATGCGAATAATTCCCATTATCAGGAATCTAGACTATTGTTTCTCAATCATTGACAACGCATCAATATTTTGTAGTGCCTCCGTGTGTTTGTCCATTGCACTAGCAACTTGCGATTTGTAAGGAGAGCTGTTTCGATTCCTGTCAAGTTGTATTCATCCCTGGGTGTATTCCCTTTTCTCTGTCAGTAAAACTTTCCTTGTGAGCACATGTCCATTCCGCAAGTAAAGAATCACCTTGATTCATCGCATTCAACACAATAAAATTCTGCGTTTTAGGCTTCGCTTCATGTAACTTATACAGGATATGTTTCTCTCTTTTGTTGCAGTAAAACATTCCTCGTGTGCGCATGCTCATTTACTTTACGTTTGTCGGAAGGAAAATTTGAGCCCTGATTCCCGGGAAACAAGAAAAAAAGCTTTGTAAATATGACATTTCCCACCGTTTTGAGCTAAAGGGCGAAATCTTTTTAGTTCAAGTTCCTGGAATAAAATTTTATTTTTCGATGTCTTAAATTTGAGCGTCACGCGATTTCAGAACAGTGTAGTATTGCTTTCACCTCACAACATAGATAATGATTAAATAACCACATATCTGGGTTGAAAGAATAATAGGAATGATTCTATTCATCACGAAGGTCAAAATTGGTTAAACGTCATACAGGGAATATTGAAGGTTGCAGAACTGATATCTGCATATGAACCCCTCAAAGTGTCAACAAATAGCGAAAATACAGTTTCCATCAAACACTTAACTTCAGCATAAACACGGTGTTACGTTAGCAATTTCTATCTGATCAAGTCATGGATAAGAATGTAAAATTTAAAATGATAGAACTTAATAGACATTAGTCTATTTCTCCAATATACATTTCTAAAATATAAGTATTTCATTGATACATCTTGAAAAATGCCTACCTAGAATTTTATTCAACACAGGGTGTTTCAGAGCTTCCTATACATGCTGTGAGGGGAGTTAGTGAACATAAAATAAAACCTTTTTTATGTAGGGATGTATGAGAGGTTTAGATGCAGTGGTCGATAGCACTCATAAAACACCGATCGTTTACAATTTCTTTTTACTTTCTGAAATTTTGTTAGCGATATTGTCTTTTAATTAAATTCAAATTTTAAAATAACAATTTAAATTTTATATTTAAATATTGGGACACAATTGAGACAAAGGAATACATGAGAAAATTAAAGGCACTACAAAAAGTGTTTGCAGGACACAATATTTATGTAGAAGATGGTAAACTAGAAGTTTGTTAAGACAAAACCGAGTCACTTTTTTCAGAGAAATTAATTTTATGTAGATCCCGTACATATTTTTCTACTCAATGTAACAACCTGCATTATCCTTTCTTAAATTCTATATTATAAGTTCACTGAAGGAAAAATCCTAGTTTTTAGAGTATAGAAAAAACTAACCTAGTGATTTTCTTAATGGAACCACTATGGTCCAAGATTTTGTTGTAACTTAACAAATTGAGTAAAAAAATTTTGATTCATCTTCACTCGATTGTGCCTTGTTGACCATTTATCTGGCATTGTTTGGCTAAGATCGGCCAAATATGATTCATATGCCACAAAACTTAACCAACCACTATTTTGTAATGTCATGCGAGACTTATACTGAACCAGAATTTTATAATTTTTGCACGAATGGTGGAGTGAGCTGTACAGTTATTTTTCAAAATTTCCAATAGGATAGGATATCAATCGATAGCATTACCAATTCTGTAATATATTGTCGTAAAATGTTGAATTCTACAAATAAGCTTAATGTAATAGGTTAAATTGGGGGTAGATCTAAAATTGAGGTTCAGAAATGCATTTCAGCATCAAACAGATAAAATTATAGAAACTACTTTTTAGAATCAAAAAGTAATGCTTTCATTCTCAAGATAAAATTTACGAATTTGTGATTTCAGTTATCCTGTAGACTAGAGTGTTCAATAATTTCTCCGCCTGTTACCCTCATTTCCTAAGATGTGAACACAGTACGATATTATACAATTACGTACACTTCTGTGACTTGTCAAGTTTGGTTTGTCGCTGTACTGTCATTTTTTGCTTCGTGGGAGCTGATTAGACTGTGACCTACTGTTTAAAATGAATTCAGAACTACCACAAATATCCATTAACATACCTGTATTCCAACCTAGAACCTATTGAATCACGACTACTCTTTCCCTATCCCTGTTTTTTCCTTTTACATTTCTTATCTAATGTTATCTTGTGTTTGGCGCAGTTTGGCGAAATATGGCCCTTGAGCCATAAAAACTGAAAACAAGCAACCTGTTGAATCACAGGATAGAATGCTAATTACTCAGCTACCATTGTTTGGTCCGAGTAGTCTGTAAACTCATTCTCTTTTCAATTAAAAAGAATTTGCCATTTTTACAAAGTTAACAGTCATGATTTAGTAAAAACACTGTTTAAGTTTCACTAAAATGCTCCATATCTTCATTGCATCCAAAGTATATTTTTTGAATAAATTTTATCTATGGTTATTTTATACGATAAAAACTAAACATTGTTTCACTAATAAGATAAAGTTTGTATCGAATCTGGGGATTTTCTATTGGCATAAAGAAATCGCCAATTAGGATGTTAGGCTTAAATCATGCAGTAAAACTCTAAAAGTGTGACGGTTGCAATACTTCTCTGAAAAACATTCTCGAAATTGTTTATTATTCAACAGAATGAACATACAGCATCGCCTTTAACAAAAAATATGTTTAAAGTAAAGAAACAATCGCAGCAAATACAACCATAAAGGTGCTCCTCCGGTGTTTCCCCTCATAATCTCCCGAAAAAAATCCCTATTCCTTCATTTCCGCTTTCTTTCCCCCATTGCTGGTGTTTTCCCCCTCGGTTTTCCGGTCGTAGTTACGAGCCGTCGGGAAATTCGGAAATGATACTATGGAATTACTATTTACATATATTTCAGTCTCGAAAAAAGGAAATGAAAAACACGAAGGAAACGTGCCCAGTGATCTTCTCTTTCAAGGGATTAGTTCTGCTTTTTAGCACAGAGGGAAAAAGAGTTTTTCTCGATTTGTCTTGAAGATTCAATCAGGTTGAAATGCTTTTCGTTCTCTTCGAAACAAACTCCAGCTCCTTTTCATTTGCACTTCGATGGGTACATATAATTACAAAGTTCTTAGCACAAGTGAAGTGTAAGCGGAGTGAAATATGTGATTTTCGAGGAGAAAAATTGAGCCCTGATTCCAGAGAAAGAAGGAGAAAAAGTTCTGTAAATATGACATTTTCCACTGTTTTGAGTTCAAAGGAGAAATCTTTTTAGTTCTAGTTCCTGGCATAAAATTCTATTTTTCAATGTCTTTTAATTCTTAAGGTGCAATTCCAATGTGGCGACTGAAGACTACAGCCTAGCAACTGTAGCAGCGCGTTGGTAAACACTACATGAATAGGACTCCTTTAAGGTAAATGAATGGAACCCTTTCCAATGGCGCGTCAGTGGCCATGCGACAGTAGCAACTCCAGTGAGACGATTCGAAACGTTTGACTCGACAGTCCATCGAGCAGTCTAGTCGTAAGCCGACGCGATTGGAAGAGTTTTTGTTGTAGTTTGGCCTTTTTCAGCTTGAAATGGGTATGCCAGATTGTTGGTCAACTCGAATTAGATGAAATCTCTTCCCGATCTTCATCATCTTTGGTGACAACCAACTATGATCTACATACGCCCAGACCGACTACATTTTTTCATCTCAAACCTCACCGGCTTCCCTGCCCGACAATGAATTGCAATTCATGACAAACACATCTGGCCATAATTTTAGTTGAGCGTTCTACTTTCTCTTACTCTATGTAATTTGAAAAACAAGCTACCTATTACCTTTGCTTTGTAGTAGTTTTGAAAATATATTAATTATTACTATTAAGATTAAATTGCTTACCTGAGCCTTAGTCCCAGTTTTTCATCAGGGCTTATAGACTGTCTTCACTTTCAATGATTGACAAAACGTAATTAAACTGGTCAATATTCAAACGGAAAAATTTTCTAAACACTGAATCATCCTTCAAAAGATGTGTCTATATAAGAATATTTTGAAAACCCTCTCTGTCTCTCACCAAGTACATCGGATGGGGTTCAATTCTTTTTAACTGCTTTAGCACAGTTAATAACTCTTCTTCCACAAGATAAGATACCAACAGTGATGACTCCATGACTTTCATGTAGCGACTGAAACTCGTGGGATTGGAAACAAGCAACTCGGATCGTGAGGCTCACATCTTTAGAGTCACGTGATTTCAGAAGCCATCTTAGAAAAGTTAAGAAAAAAGTTGCCTTACAGTGGATTCCAAGTCACTGGTATATATCGCAGTGAACAGGTGGACTAACAGAGCTAAAGCTGGAGCACAGTTGCTCCAACCTAAATCCCCTTTACTCCAGCATAACATCAAAAGGCTTATATGCTCGTCTATGAAGACTTATAACTCAATTTACAAAGAGGACTACTACTACAGGAAAGAACTGGAATGTTTTATTGAGGAATAAAGCTCGTACCCCAGGTACCTTGTCCAGAGCTGTAGGAGTCGCTTGCTTTTGACTTAAATGTGACTACCTACAAAGACACTTGCACTGTATTGGAGTAGCGAGATCAGCTATCTGTCTCCTTTGCGAACTGAACGAAATGACTGGAAACCTCCTCAAGGACTGCCATAAAATTCCTGACAATAAAATTGAAAATACTGTAGATAGTGCTTTTAAGCCATATCTTTTCACTTCAGAACTCTATTGGGCTGCTCGTCGATTGATGGCCGATAGACCGGAGACAGGGGTAGGATAAAAAGAATTTTAAAAAATTCAGAATAGTTTAGTATTGCTTTCACCCCACAACGCACATAATGACCAGATAATCACATCTCTAGGTTGAAAGAATATCAGGAAATATTCTATTCATCACGAAGGTCAAAACTAGTTAGAAGCCATGCAGGGAAGACTGCAGATTGCAGAACTGATATCTGCATGGGAAACTTCCAGTGTTAACAGATAACGAAAATAGTTGTCATCAAATACAAAACTTAAGGAATTTTAAAAAACGGTGTTACGTTACGAATTTTTGTCTGATAAATTCATGGATAAGGATGTAAAATTTAAAATTGTAGAACCTAGTAGACATTAGTCTATTTGTCAAATATACATTTCTGAAATATGAGTCTCTCATTGATATGTGTTGAAAATTGCCTACCTAGATTTTTACTGAACACAGGGTGTTTCAGAACTTCATATGCGTACTGTAAGTGGAGGTAATGAACAAGAAAAATTAAACCGTATGTGTGTGGGGATGTATGAGGAGTTTAGATACAGTGGTCGTAAAACACCGATCGTTTACAATTTTTTTTTAATTTCTGAATTTTATAATGACATTGTCTTTAAATTGAGTTCAGTACCTTAAAATAAAAATTATAAATTTTAATATTGGTGTTCTGAGATAATTGAGACTAAAAATACAAGAAATTTAAAAGCACTACTTAAAATGTGTCTAGGATACAATATTTATCTATTAAAAAGTATAAAGTGACTGTAACATTTTTTATCGCAAGAGAAAAGACTCATGCCTTTTTCTTTTCGTTTCTAAAGCCCGATGGTAAGCTGAAGGTTTGTTAAGACAAGACTTAGTCTCTATTTTCAGAGAAATTAATATTATTTAGACCGTACGGTTTTTCTACATAATATAAAAATCTGTAATGTCCTTTCTTATATCTTATATTAAGTTCACTGAAAGAAGAATACTAATTTTAAGACTAAAAAACGCTAATGTAGTTATCTT
The DNA here is from genome assembly GCA_933210815.1 of Meta bourneti. Classification (NCBI taxonomy): domain Eukaryota; kingdom Metazoa; phylum Arthropoda; class Arachnida; order Araneae; family Tetragnathidae; genus Meta; species Meta bourneti. The sequence goes on along the minus strand of OW119924.1, from coordinate 23,023,705 downwards.
CTTAATGTAGCCACTAATGTCCAAGGTTTTGTTGTAACTTAACAAATTGAGTGCAAAGAATCATATTGATTCATAAATGCGTCATCAATTTCAAGAATGAATCATCTTGATTCATTCTTGAAAATGGATACTTAAAATACTTAATTTTACACAACTTGCATTTTGTAATGGAACACCGAAAAGCCAAAACGAAAAAACTCATTGATCATAAAAGCGTAATTTTCCTATTTGGTATCTGGCAACGCCAGAATTAATGTTTTATTTCATAAATTAGATTTAGAATTCCGTGTTTGTGCATTTGAGTTAAGACAAATGTTGCGGTCGTATTTCAGCATTTCTATGTTTTATAAATTTGTGTTCTTTTCGTAAATAATTCATTATTGTGTATCAATATTTTTCAAGCGTCTTTTTCTAATTCCTCTATTTCAGAATATTCTCATGACATCGAAATTAGACACGCTTGCTCATATATTTCTTTTTCAGAATTCTACATTTTTCAATGACCAGAATTTCGTTTCTGTTTGTATTTATGTGTTCCATTACTTTTCATATTACAGGTATATTATTTAGGAGTTAAATTGTAATGAATTATTTTTATTTTCTACCAAATACCACTAGACATCGATAATTTTTTGGTGGTATATGTATTTTTCGACGAAATTTCCTTAAGTCTGGTTAAATACGTTATAGTTTGTAGAATTCTGTTTCATAAAAATAAATGGAACCTTTTTAAGTAAGGTGTATAAATTCTTATTTTAAAATAACTGGTAAAGTTAAAATAAAGTTATTCTAAAATAAGATATGTTACGTTAAATTAAAACGGGTAGCCATATGTAGTAATTCAAAGATATTTCTAAATTTTGACATATTTTTATTACAAGACGATTAAAATCAATTTAATTTACATTTGTTTTTCATGTTTCATGGGTATTATTGAAAGCTGTACTCCAGAGACAAGTAACTACACTATCATTCTAAATAGGTTCGTGGTTCCCATATAGAAACTGAGTCTCTCAATTGGAAAAAGTACCTTAAGGATTCGATTTAAAACTAAATTTTTTGTTGGATGAAAGCGAATTTTAAATAAGACTTTGCTGATCTTGGAATAATATCAGAGTGAGGAATTTTGAAAAATTGGAACTTTTTGTCTTAAGTGACAGAAGTTCGAGGTTGCTTACTCTATAAATTGAAGCTGTTCTTACGCAACTTAGATACATGTGAAACATTCGTTGAAAGCAGTGATCTTCCTTTTAAAAACGCTGTATAATCGACCTTCTGGTTTTTGAAAAATTGTAATCGATTGAGTTTGCTTTGTCTACACCGGTGACATTTATTTTTAACACAAGCTCCGTTATTCCACGTGGTGGTGTCCTCGGATCTTTCGCTCCGGGGGATGATCCCAGACCGTCGCCAATATCCCGTTGTGTTGTTCCAGTGCGATGTTAATTAAATACCTACCTATCTACCTACCGTTATTCCACGTGCCGCTGAATGGCATTTTGAAGAAAAAATATCTTTGCTTCAAAATAAATTAATCACGAATGCTATAACAATTTAATTTACCATCTTCTCATATTGATGATGAAATTCGAAAACATCGCATATCAAGTGCAAGAATGCCAGAAATAAAACGTATTCATTGGCAAACTAAGGCAAGTCAACGTCGAAAATTCGCCATTTTTACTGAAAATTAACGTATGAGAATATTCATAGTCACTCCAAAACTCAAAATCGACTTCTGTAGTAGCTACCTAGGAAAAAAACTTTTGTAGTTTGTCTTACAAATGGCGATGAATATATGAAATGGATTATATGAATGGATATATCATGTATACATATTTGCGTCCAAAATAAATTGTAGAAGTTATGAAAAAGTAAAAACGATGTTAAAAAATTGTTTTTCGTACACTTAAATGATGCTTACACTTCTCTATGAAATAGAAGTGATTATTCTGATCACTTTTCAATCAACATTTAACCAATTCAACCCGAGCAACGCCGGGTAATTCTGCTAGTATTTCTATATCGCAATGAGAAAATAGTGCGTTTTCGTGCCAAAAAAAGAGAGAAAATACATACTCAGTGCACAAATTTCAACTTTTAATATAAATTAATATTCTGTAATGCCATAGACATTTTAGAAGGGTGATTAATTTTCGTAAAATGTCCCATCGTTTTTGTCACCACAAATAGGTAGATATGAATGATGCTAAGAATAAATTGAGAAGAAACATTTTACTTCCAGTTTTAGTGATGCTTCCGTCTCATTACAAAACTTATTGAAGTTTTACTTCAAGAGCTTTCATTTTACACTTTTTGTTTTAATATATATACAGCTCAGATTTTGACCTCGTCATCTGACCGTGATTTAAAACTACGAGGTGCTGTCCTCGAATCTTTCCATACAGGTTTGATCCCGAACCGTCACCAATAGACTGTTGTGGTGCTCCAGTGCGACGTTAATTCATCTACCTATATACCATTTATATATATTTTAATGTTAAATGCATATGCCTTCACTTTCACATTTTACGAAACAATTCTGTTAGAAAAATAAGTTATAAAAAGTCTGCGAAACGCTTAATTTTAACAAATCACACCGGATACAATAAGAGGTAGTAATTTGATCACGTTTTAAACTTATTGAAAAATAAATACAGATGTTTTCTCAAAGCGGAATAAAGTATATAGTGAAAAACCTTATCTTCCGGCAATAAAATAAAATGTTCTCAATATTGTAGGAATTTTTCTTACCAAAACGGATCGTATATCGCTCTTAAATGCATCATAGTTGAGTTGAAGAAAAGAAAACGTCTGACATTGGGAAACACTTAGAAAGGACTATTTTAGGAAAATAAGATGTACCAGGAAATTAAACATTGAAGTTTAGAAGAAATCAATGTTCACAGATAAAAATGTTCTTCCGCAAATCTCGTTCTTGAAAGGAACTAGGATTTTTTAAGCGCTCGTTCTATATTTAGAATTCAGATGAGATAGTACTGGTAGAAAAATTCACTTTGACTGATTATTTTCTACGATTATTCGGCAGTTACTTTTCGATTTATTTTCCATTTCCTATCCTCAAGACGTTTCTAAATCTAAGGACGGAAGTTTAAAAGTGTGCAATAAAAACAACTGTTCCATAATTAAATTTATTGTTTTAGATATCGAATGATTGAGGTAGGTAGTTCATCAACATCGCACTGGATCAACTATATGGGCTATTGGCGACAGTCCGGGATCAATCCCGAAGGGAAAGATCCAAGGACGGAGCCGCGTAATTTTGAACCAAGGTCAGATGACGAGAACAACACCTGAGCTGGCACCCCACTTTCCGAACTCCCACACCATGACGATATTTGAGGCCACGACAGATTTAACGTGCACCATCACCCGTGTCACAACGGGCTTTGGCTGGACCGAGTTTCGAACTCGCAACCTTCGGGTTGTGGATCCGTTGCTCTTCCAACTTGCTTCTTCCGCGGCCCCATTGAATGATTGAATTGAGGATGAATCATTTCATAAATTTGAATGGTGGATTATCATTTAATAAATAGTGTGTTTGATATGGGAATAGTATTCCTTCAATACTTTATCATAAATAACAATAAGCATAATTTTGAATGGTGGGTTATCATTTAATAAATAGTGTGTTTGATATGGGAATAGTATTCCTTCAATACTTTATCATAAATAACAATAAGCATAATTTTGAATGGTGGGTTATCATTTAATAAATAGTGTGTTTGATATGGGAATAGTATTCCTTCAATACTTTATCATAAATAACAATAAGCATAATTTTGAATGGTGGGTTCTCATTTAATAAATAGTGTGTTTGATATGGGAATAGTATTCCTTCAATACTTTATCATAAATAACAATAAGCATAATTTTGAATGGTGGGTTATCATTTAATAAATAGTGTGTTTGATATGGGAATAGTATTCTTTCAATACTTTATCATAAATAACAATGAAATAATCTTGCATGCTAATCCAGTTCCACCAAGTTTGGTCTGGGGCGTCGGCTCAGTGGGTTTGTGCACTGCGCTAGCAACCTGCGAGTTGTAGGCGGCCCAGGCTCGATTTCTCTCTGGGTGTATTTCTCTTCTGTGTCAGTAAAACGTGCGTGTATGTGTCCATTTTATTGATGCTGTCAATCTTGTGTTTGGCGCATCTTGGCCAAATATAGCCCTTGCACCATAAAACCTTACCCAACCAACAAACCAATCATCATTTCGTAATGCATTTTTGGCTATTAAATCAAGCTCACACGAGCAAACGAGTATTAGAAAAATATTTTTTTAGCTTCAGACAGCGCGAGATAACGGTTTGGCAGGCATGGAAAAAAATGTGAGAATTTTAAGAGAGTGCAATAAAACAGGTCAAGAATCTTTGTACTAGAAAAGACAAGTATATGTAGAACGAAGTAACGGTTTCAACGGGCGAGATTTCTCAAACCCTTGGCTTCGTTGACTATTTGATCGCGCATGGGAAGATTGCCAACTCCAGTTATCTTCCGCAAAATTTGGTGAGCAGCCAAAGAATTTTGTAATGTTATTATAAAATGCTTGACAATCACGGAAGATTTTAAAACATTTAACAAAAAAGTGTGAATGTACGTAAATGCGAAATCATTAAACTGAAGATACACGTTACGGAAGATCTTACAAAACCCTTTACTCCCCACCTCCTCTAATTCTTTTTTAAGCAGATGTGAGTAACTCTTCTGTGTCCTCGTAGGGCACCGAGTTCGAAACTCGGTCCAACCAAACACCGTTGTGTACACGGTGTCTAGTGTACATTAAATCTATCGTAGCCTCGAAATTCCTCACGTTGGTGGGGTGCCAGCTCAGATGTTGCCTCGTCATCTGACCGTGGTTCACAATTACGTGTTGTTGTCCTCGTATCTTTCCCTTCGGAATTGGTCCCGAACCGTCGCCAATAGCCCGTTATATTACTTCAGGGCGATGTTGATTAATTACCTACCTACCTTCTGTGTACTCTTCCGTGAAATTAAATTACATTGCAGCCTTTACAAATGCTTTTATTTTTTAGTTTTGTGTCGCTATTGTATATTAATATGATACGTAGGTGAAGATTGAGTTAACGTAGAAAAATGTCTAATCATTGTTTCGGTACTCATAATAAATATTAAGTCATTAAGCTATTATATTATGTAATGAATTTAAGTCTTGGTAGACTGGTGTCTTGCCGGAGAGGAAATAAGTGGCAGAACTAAATGGAAACAACTCTGTACATTTTCAATTATTTAATTAGATTGGAATTAAAACTATGTACAAGTATTTACAGAAATCGAAATTAAGTTCAGATAGTTCGAAAAAGCAACATCCTTCCTCTCACGTTCAAGAGTGTTCGTTATATTTTTGAAGAAAAGTATATCCGTTCCAACTGAAAGTCACGGTAAGGATCTAATGATTGGCGTTGCTAAGTACAGTGTTCGCGTTGCTGGGGCTCCTCGTCTTTGATATAAATATTAATTCCGGGTAATTCTTTATAGAAAAACTAATTATGATTTTATTTGAAGAAAAAAGCTTTTGTCCATTCACATTTTATCTGTAGATATATTTTAAAAACCATAAATTAATACTTTCGGGGAGGGATCATGCAACCAGAGCTATCATGCAAAGAAATTAACCACCAAATACTTGATTGGATTGGATGTTGGGGTTTTATGGCGGAAGGTCCAAAAGTGGACAAGCTGCGCCAAACACAAGACAGTCCAAATGCATAAAAGCATAAAACAATTAAAAATGAAATTCAAGACAAAGATAAAAGGTAGATTTAAAACATGTAAAATGTGAAGATGAAAATAAAAATATTTAAATAGTCAGATAATAAAAACAAGATCATCAGCATCTGAGGCATAACTAATGAGACTGAAGAATTTAATTTACATATGTACAAAATAAAAAATGCATAAAATTTTGAGAGTGAAATTTAAGCAGCCGAAGATAGACAATCCAGAGAAGTCAGAAGCGCTACACCACCCTAGCATGATTGTTTTTTTTAAATTATCTCTTCTTGCGATATTATATTATCTTCCAATTTTTGTGCATACTGTTGGTGTCAAAAATGTTTCCTGAAGACCAAGACATAGGATGGCAACAATCAAAGCCTCCACATTCTCAACATGGTTACGGTAGCCTTGGAAATTCCAAAATATTATTTTAGCCATTATGATATTCTTTCAGACATTTTTTGCGTTTGTGTCTACTCTTTTTATTTTTGTCTATTTCCATTTTCTCACCAGATGAGTCTGATGAATAATAGGTCTCCTAGTATTTTTCATCGATTCTATTAGATTTTATGGCATCTAATTTCATTTGTGATCTTGTTTTAGAAGTATGTTTAAAATTAGGACCAGATGGTTTGGGAATATTTGTTTTTGTTGAATTTTTAATGGTTGTATCTTTTCCTTGGAACGATGTTTCTTTGTTTTTCACAATTGGATTTTCAATTTCAACATTGGGAATGGTATCTGTTTGGATAGCAGTGGATTTTTCAATTTTTTTCTATTGGAAATGGTATCTGTTTTGGATAGCAACGGATTTTTCAATTTCTTTTTTGGGAATGGTATCTGTTTGGATAGCAACGGATTTCATCGTTTCAATTACAGATGCGTATGAAATATTTGCTCTTGGTGTCTGACTTTCTACTATTTCTTTTGCTTCGAGGTATGAAATCTTTTGTTTTATCTTTATGATTTGGTTTTCTTTTTATTTTTTCCATTGAGTACAAGACCTGGAGTAAGTAGGATGATTTCCCTTACAATTGAAGCATACAGGTTCATCAGTGCAGTATTCGCCATGTTCGGGTTTTGAGCATCTGGCACAAATTGCAGGTGATCGGCATAAAGCGTGGGAATGTCCAAACCTTTGACACTTAAAGCATCTTTGAGGGTTTGGAATGAAACGGTCTAACGCTGCAATTTAAGTATCCTGCTTTAATGGATGTCGGCATGTCTGGTGTGTTAAATGTTAATATTACATGTTTTGTGTTAATATTTTATCATCTCGTCTGATGCAGATGCGGTTGGCTGAACAAGCATGCTGAGATTTCAATTCTTCGGTAAACTCCTGTTCAGATATATTAAAAAGATCAGATTCAGATATAACTCCACGCCTAGAATTTAGAATTCTGTGTGGAGTTACATTAACTTTTAGTCCGCCAATTTGGTTTAATTTCATTAGTTGCTCAGATTGATATGCAGATACAGTTTCTATGAAAAGATCACCAGACCGCAATTTCTCTATTGCTTTTGGTTCGCCAGCAGCAGACTGAATATATTTTTGTACAGCAAATGGTGAAAAGGTTGCAAGTTTCCCTTTAGGGTTATTGATTATTAAAAATTTAGGTATTAAGAAATTAACATTGTTAGAGGGATTTAGGCTTCCTCTAGGGCACACAGAAATTTTTGATTCATAGATTAAATATTTGACTTCTACATGGTAAACCCATACCCACCACGGAGTCCAACAAGGGGAACCACCAAATACTTGAACATGTTGCCTAAAATATATAGCATTGCATTACGGATATATATTTTCTCGTTTACCTTGTGTATTTAATGTGTCTGACATTGATGACACTATCTGCGCTGTGTAAGAGTTTTCTAAATCCCAATCTATATTAGGAGTTGTCATGACTCAGTGGGTTTGCCCACGGCGTTATCAACCTGCGAGTTGTAGGCGGCGTAAGTTCGATTTGAATCGGGTTTAATTCCACCATGGGCGTATTTCTCTTCTGTGCTAGTAAAGCTTTCCTTGTGTGTTTGTACATTTCCTTGACGTTGTTTGACGCAACTTGATCAAATATGGCTCTTGCGTCATACAACCCAACCAATCAACTTGTATTAATCTTTGTGTTACAATGGTTGATTGGATTATTTGGATTGGGCCATATTTAGTTGGACAAGGGCCATATTTAGCCATACTGTGCCAAACTCAAGACAGGCAATAACAAGTAATGGACATACACACAAAAAAAAGATTTACTGCCACAGAAGAGAGAGATACACCCGGGAAAGAATCGAACCTGACAGGAATCGAACCCGTGCCACCTACAACTAGCAGGGTCCTAGAGTAGTGGGCATACCCACTGAGCCACGACGGCCCCTGTACTTAATGATGAAGGGATGCCAATTCCTAGTGTTCTGTCAATATCCAACAATATTACAAACCTAGAGGAAATTGATTTTTTTCTCTTGATGATCATGGTGAGTTCTTTCACCTTGAGTTGATCACGCTTAAATAAATCAATGGCTTTAATTAACTCCCACAAATGAGAACTTATTTTTTAAATCCCACCCTACACCAAAAAAAAGAGGCAGCGAATCAATAGTCAAAGCACAGGAGCCAAAATCAAACTTTCCTTTTGTCAATACACCCGATCGTAACAAGATGCCGGGAGAATGAAATGCAAAGTGAATCTCTGTCACCATCTGCTTTTCAAACAGAAAATTGAACTCGGCAACAACCGAAATGCAAGAAAGTCCAGCAGGAATTTTAATTAAACAGGCCGTCTCTTTCTCTCCCTTCTCCCTCGTAATGGCTGCAAGGACACGCAATTACAGAAGTTAATTCTCGCACACACACATACTATATTTCAGAAACCCAAGAAAGGAACGGGGCCGCGTGCGGTAAGTGACGCGGAACGATTAATCTTGCGTCCGGGATACATTCGAGCGTCGCCCGGCGCTGTTTCCCAGTGTGAAAAGAGCGGTCGAGAATTCCCGTCGCTTCACCGACGAATGCGGGCCGTTATAAATCGGAATTAGAATAATTTGTGCCCTCTAGTATAATCAATTGAGGCATCGAGAGAGTTGACTTTGAAAATAATGCCGGATGTGTGTGTATCCCTTTACGTATGAGGGACCGGATGTGTGTGTATCCCTTTACGTATGAGGGACCGGATGCGTGTGTATCCCTTTACGTATGAGGGACCGAATGCTGCGAAATGATAGATGGGATCGATGAAATTGTCGGGATGTAATTAAATCAGTCAGCGATTTTCCGTTCATTGCGGGCGATTGGTTTCTGGGAGCGTTTGAGACTGGATTGTGTTTTGGGAGATGAAAAGTGATTTTCTGGTGGCGTTTTCAGATTTTTTGAGAAAATAATTATTTTTAAAAAATTCAGAATGGAACAAGAAAGCGTGCGGCGAAGTAAAAAAAAACCGGAAGAAAGTGACTAATCATTTTCGATTGCCACGTGATTAGAACAAAAAAATGATTTAACAAATATTAACAGACAATATCTTTCCATCAACTATTGATTGAGTTTCTCTTACTGTTTAGGCTCAGTTAGCCCACTGCGCTAGCAGCCTTCGAGTTGTAGACGGCGCAGGTTCGATTCCTGTCAGTTGCATTCCTCCCTGGGAATATTTCTCTCTTCTGTGTCGGTAAAACTTTCATTGTATGTGTCTATTACTTGATATTGTATGTAGTGTCTGGCGCAGCATGGCCAAATATGGCCCCTGCGCCATATAATCCCAAAACCAACAAACCTCTCACTGTTTAAAGCTTGGGTACTTGTAAGCGGGATACCATTCATTAGATACTAGTATATGCATCATCTATTATGTGGATACTTGTATACGAACCATCTATTAAATACTGCCATATGCACCATCTATTGGGTGCATGTATACGCATCATCCATTAGATACTTGTATATGCGCGATCCACTGGATACTTGTATACTCTCCATCTATTAGATACTTGTATATGCTCGATGTATTAGATATTTTCCTACCCACCATGATGTATTAAATACTAGTATACACACCATGTAAAAACAATAGAGTGAAAAACAAACTTAGATACTACGATACTAAAAATTAGGAGCTGAGGACATTCTGCATCGTTAGAATATACTTATCAAATTTGTGACAGACAGTTATTATTGTCATGAACTTATGATCATACCTAAATAAACCACTTCATTTAAATTGTAAACATGTTTGCAGTTGAAACTGATGACTATTTGTCGTTATCTCTAACTCGACGTGTTTTAAAACTAATTTGTTAGGGTTTTAATTCTGATTTGTAGATTTCTTTAATAATTTGCAACTAAGATTTGATTTTAAAAAATAGAAATTCACGTACCCAACTAATTAGCCCATTAATTGTATACAGCAATTTAATTTTAAGGTTCTTGTAAGACAGTTTTAGCAAACCGTTAATTTTCTAACTCTATTTACAATTTTCATTCTATATAAATCTAAAACCATTCCGAAAAATTTAAAATGAAGATATGGATTTGCATCAGTTTAAAAATACGTTCTCGCTTTCTATCTCTAGCGATGGTTATTTTTACAAAAAGAGCTCACCAAATCGCCCTATTTATCTGCCAAACCATTCGTCTTCGAAGACTGGCATTAGAGTTTCGCTTCTGCATCTCTTGATTTCGATCTGATTCACGCAAACACATCGCAGATGGGGACAGAAAATGAACAAAAGACGATCTGTGAAAATTTCTCGTTCGATTTATTTTCCTAAAATATAAAAGTGGGGAAATTGTACTCTTTTGGTAGTGCACACACCGATACATCTTCGGCATTAACGCTGTTTTCAACGTTCGTGAATAAGGAAAAGCACACAAATTTAGAAGTAAAAAGAATATTACGTCCCCGATTGTCGATCGTCGATGATAATTACTTGACGAAGAGTGTATATCAACTGAAGCAAATATCTAGCCATTTACGATAGGGATTTTCAGTGCAAGCAAACAAATCAGACGGTTTGCGAAGATTTCACTTCTGCTTTCCAAATGTTCTCGCAAAGTATATATCGGGGCTACCTTAAAATGTAGTTTGAGCGAGGTTTGGCGCTTAATATAATTAGTGTTGGGCAATCAACGATATTATATCAATTCGAAATTTATTCTTTGTAATTTTTATTGGCGAAGTGCTGGAATCGTATTCGAAAGACAAGTCAACTGACGTCACGCTCAGATTACGTACAGGAAACACTTAATCCCCACAGAAGCACTACTGCCTCCTATATTTAGATTGACAGAAAATGCTCTCATTGGACAAATCTCTTGGGGCTACCTGGCAAAAACTTTAAGGCTAGTTGCCGGTTCGGTTACAATGCTCTTTTATATAATTTGCTAGAGTAAAGATTTACCTTTATGTAGATTTGTATTCCAACCACGTGATTAGCCAAAGTTGTCACTTGCGGCAGATAAATCCCAACCTATAAACCCACTTATTCAACCTTATGATATATATTTCCTGAGACGTTTCTGTCAAGCTAAATGTAAGGGGCAGTAGTGTTTCTTCATCGCAACATCACTTGTCTTGGTTTTCGAATACGATTTCACTAGTTCACCAACGGCCGCCGGTTGGAAGAGTAACGGATTATCAACCGGAGGGTTGCGAGTTCGAATCCAACCAAAGACCGTCGAGCACAAAGGGGGCTGGTGCACGCTGTCGTGGCCTTAAATGTCCTCACGTGGGCGTGATGTGGAAGTTTGGAGAGTGGGGTACCAACTCAGGTGTGACCTCGTCATCTGACCGTGGTTCAAAATTGTTTGGTGCTGTCCTTGGATCTTTCCCTTCGGGTTTGATCTCGGATCGTCGCCAATAGCCCGTTGTATTGCTCCAGTGTGACGTTAATTTAAATACCTACCTACCACTACGTTGCCAATAAAAATTCCAATGAATAAATCCTAAATTGATAAATGATAGTTTATTATAGTCAACGCCAAGCGTTGTCAAAACGGCGAAAAACCACCCTTCAAGGTAATTCCAAAATGCATCATGTTATAGAATATGGGTAGCGGAAGTAAAATCTTCGCATTCCGTCTGGTTTCTTTGCTCAAAATCCATCTCGTATCTCCGCTGTCTATTACTTCATTTTGAGATTTTTCTTGTATCTATTAGTTTAGCAATAAGGAAATAAAGCGATTTTTATGAAAATGTTTGAAGATTCTTGTCAACATACCTTCAAATCCACTTTACGTGTAAGAACTATTAAAATTCTAATACTATCTTCAAGGAGAGAAGATAGTCATAAAGGGGGATGGTATTTCAAGTTACCAGTATGCTTAAACCGGTATATCTCCGGGATTAAAGTGACAAGGCTCACAATTTTTATGGTCTTCCCTCAACTGAAACATTAACTTTTCCAAAACAAGAATCCCCCAGAAAAGTCTACATGTGTCATTCACTATTTATTGCACTTGGGGAATCATTGCTTTTTCATACAAGTTTTAGTATCTCTCGTACTTTCTTTTTGCGTTTAACCATTACATACTATAAATAATAGTGGAAACTGAAATACTTAGAAACCTTAGACAACTCCGACTATAGCATTTATCAAATAGTATCAGGCAGTGTAAGGAAAAGTATTTTTTCTTCTATGTCCGCTTCAAGTACATTTTTTATTTATAGAAAGTTATTTATATTTGCATACACTTGATTTGTTTTTAAGTGCCAGCAAGAAAAGTCGGAAGGAAAAGTTAGGCATTTTATAAACTTTTCATAAAAAATGTTCCCATCTTTTTGTGTAGTAGTCTTTCGATACGAACTTTTACTCTGAAAATAAGAGAACGATAACAGAGCTTATTTCGATTTTCCTCAGAGAAAGAAAAATTTGTTTCTGGTTTCTTGAAAAGGTAAACTTCTAAAAGTTTCAGCTAGTTAGAGGCAGGAAAAAAGTGTAAAAGAAATAAGAATCCATCTTCGAAACGCAGGTGAAAGTTATATAAATATAAATTCCTCTCCCTTTAACTCGTTTCCACAAATACCAGCAGAAGTTTCCTATAGATAAGTTCTGCTACAGTTTCGGGGGAAAATTCTGCGTTTTCATTGCGGAAATAAATCCCCGAATTCTGTCACGAAATTATTTCTTTCTCTTGCGAAAATAAATAATCAAAAGTGCGATGCATATAAGTGCGAAATGAAATTCTCTAAAAATAGCAACCGCCGTTTAACTTCGCATATTGGATTCCTTTTTTTCGATTAATATTAATTTATTCAAACTAATCAAGTCTGAAGACATTTTCCAGATGGTCACCAAGGTGCTTTTAAATTACTTTTTGTCCGGATAATCACTCGGTTTTATTCCCGACGAAAAACTTGCAAAAATTTGAATTCGATCTGAGTCAGATAAAACTTCCAGCTCCTGTTTAGAGTACTTTCACCTCACCAGTCAATTCGTGAAAAATTAAAATAAATTAATATTTTCTTAATCTCAGTTAATATATAAAATGTTTATCAATTTTTTTTTCTTTAAGATTGAGTGGAACAAATATTACTATTCATGGCATCCTTTATATAACTGATTTCACGTCAATTTTCGTAGGTAGGTAGTTAATTAACGTCACACTGGAGCAATACAACGGGCTATTGACAACGATCCGGGATCAATTCTAAAGGGAAAGATCGAGGACAGCACCTTGTCATTTTGAACCACGGTCAGATAACACACGCCGATTTGGAAGGTCAATAGAATTAGAATAGAGTTATCTAAACTTAGCGTGACACATGAATTCAATTAATCCAATGGCAGGTGCATAGTTCCGTTGTTAAGGTAAATAACTCCGAGCGATGGATTAAGAATGCACCCTAAATATTTCCAAAAGACATGCATAAGTACGTTTCATTATTTAAAACATATTCCATATGTCCACAGATAAACCTAAATAGTTTAACTATATAGGACATATTAAGTCGATTACACGTACACTCATGTTCAAAAGTTAAGCATAATTCGTAAAATGCGAAAACATCGGAGTAAATTTGGATACAATGGTTCAAAATCACTTGTGGAGAATCGTGGGACGAAGGTAAAATATTGTGCATATGCAAAACAGTTCAGTCGACGTCGACATGCGCAAAGCACCGGAGTAAGTCGGAACGAGTATAAAACGTCCTCTAGCGGCATTTAGACAGAAATTTCGCAATTGCTGTGGTACGGATCGTTGTTAACAATCAATAAGGACGAAAGATGTCACGAAGATAACAATTGGACATGTTTGTGAAGGGACGAATTCTTGGAATGCTGTAATCCGGTCGATATCAAACCGAAGCGTCTCGAATTCTGAATGTGCCTCAGTGTGTGATCTCCTTACTGTGGCAGAGGTTTCAAACCACTGGAGATGTTACCCGACGACCAGTACCAGGTCGGCCAAGGATTAACAACCACTCAGCAAGACCGATATCTGGCGATAATTGCTCGACGTCAGAGGAACCGTTCTGCCAGACAACTGAGTTCAGCCGTGACAGCCGCCACAGGAGTCAGTTTCGAGACAAACTGTTTACAGGAGACTCAGACACGTTGGTCTCTATGCCAGACGACCAGCAGTTTGCATCCCCCTGACGTCTGAACAGTAACGCGCGTGTTTACAGTGGAGTTTGGAACATCGGCAGTGGAGTATACAACAGTGGGGCAATGTCATGTTCAGTATAGAGTACAGATTTAGTCTGAAAACTGATTCTCGTCGTACCACGATATGGAGAGAACGTGGAAAGCGTTTTCACCCGGGAACATCACAGAAAGACATCGTTTTCCTTTAGGGGGAGTCATGGTCTGGGCAGGCATCATGCTGGACGGCCACACAGACCTCCACATCTTTGACACAGAGCCTGTTATCGGTCAAAGATACAGAGACGAAGTCCTTGAGCTTACCTTTCGCCTGTTTGCTGTCGTTCCTGGTTTCATATTCATGATAACGTGCCTCCTCACCGTGCAGCCCTGGTCGACGCCTTACTTCAAAGTGAAAATATGCACTGCATGCAGTTGCCTATCAACTCTCCTGATCCCATAGAGCATGTGTGGGATATGCTCGGGAGACATATTGCAGTCCGACACCCACCAAGCTCCGTTCCGGAATTGAAAACTGCTCTCCGTGAGGCTTGGAACTCTTTGAGCACATAACTCATCCATACCCTCATCGAAAGTATGGGAAATCGTTGTGTAACATGCGTGGCTACCAGAGGTTCCCACACACCGCATTAAACTTCAGCATCACATTGTTTTAATCATTCTATTTTACTAAAGTTGACCTAAAAGTGAACCTTTTTCTTTCAACTCTTTTCTTTGGTTAATAAAAGTCAGTATTATCCTTGTTTTCTTCTACAACCCTCTTACACCCGTATACCGCGTTTCCTTCCTTTCCTATGTAGATTTTCTGAAATATTCCCTTAAACAGCAATTATGCTTAACTTTTGGACGAGTGTATATCGCACTTATTAATCGATATTACATATACGTTATAAATTAATTACAAGAATTTGCTATAAATATTAGTCTGTACAGCTTAAAATATTTTTTATACGTTATAAGTGTATTTTATAAATGGCAATTATAGTTTGGGTATGGATATTTGCTGTGGTCCGAAATCCCCTTTAAACAGTAGGTTCATACGAGTCCTGACAAAAATGGCAGCAGATCGACAAAGGAAACAGAATTTAAGATGAAAACAGAATCCAAAGAAGTAATTCCAAATCTTGTGGTGTTGTCCTCGGATCTTTCCCTTTGGGATTGATCCCGGACCGTCACCAATAGCCCATTGTGTTGCTCCAATGTGACGTTAATTGAAATACCCCCCCCCCCAAATCTTGTGATACCAATTTGACAGTCATGCATAATGGTTTCAATTATTACTTTCGGATTTCGCAGGTAATGATTGTATTAAGAGGATAAAATTTGTAAACATTAAGATAACCTTTTTTTAAAGTTTACTTTCATAGAGATATGGGTTTGTGGCAAATGTGTGTGTGAATTCTAAAGTTAGAGCCATCACATTGAACATTGAGGCTGCGACTGATTTAATGTGCACCAGCCCCCATGTACACTGCAGCCTTGGTTGGATATAATTTCGAACTCTCAACTCTCCGGTGACTCTCTCAAAAATGACTCCAAATACGTGACTCTACCATGTGGGTTACCGCGACCTTACACACAATAAAAGTTTTAATGACCCAGAAAAGAGAATCCATGACAGCTTAAGTTACAGGAGTCAAACCTGCGCCACCTACAACTCGAAGGTTGATAACGCTGTAGGCAAACCCTCTGAACCATGGCGCCCCTTTAATTGATTAAGAAGCGCGAACTAAAAGTACTATAATGAACGATAACTACGGAAACGCGAAAGTTTATTGAAAGTTATGATTATAAAAACCATGAAAGATTCTACCATTGGTAAATCACAATGGTAGTTTCTGCATTTATTTTTATATAAAACAATAACATTTTTACTTATTCACTTTTAATACAGCTCCCTTGACGTTATTTATATAAAACAATAACATTTTCACTTATTCACTTTTAATACAGCTCCCTTGACGTTATTTAAGTTGTTCGAATGTAGCTTCTTAGTTCATCCTTAACTCCTCTAATATAATTTCGTCAAAAGTTCTACCATGGTTCAGTGCACCTACAAGCATTTGTTTCCGAAATTTCCCCGAAAAATAATAAAAAAGGACTGAAAACCACTACCGCGAATTCGGTCTCCGGACCCTACCTCGAACTCAATTGTTGGGAAATAACTAGGGAAAAAGAGCGGATGCCAAACAAAGTGTACCCACTTATCTCAGAGGAAGGGAACTTTAAAAGTTTTATCTGCGTAAAATCCTTTGAAACTCCAATAACCAAAACGCTCGACTTCAAAATGCTTCTTTCCAGGGGAGCAAAAATTCAAACGAAGTGAGGGAAGGAACAACTAGTCGGTGAACGTCGAGGGGATCCTGGCTGCCATTAAGGAGGAATTCTTCATCAGGTAGAAATCATGTCATCGTTAAATATTAAGGGGTGGGTCTTTTATTTTCCTGGTCCCAGAGCGTTAGGAGCTTACGTGGAGTGGAGAGCAAAACAAGAATCCGGTTAACACTGGGGACTGTAGACTTAATGCGGAGAGCATTTCCGTGATCTAAGACTTTCTTTTAGACACGGATTAGGTGTTCAGTTGCCTCAAGAAAAGAAATGAATAAAAAATTTGATTCCAAAATGTACTCCGCCCACGTGCACATCTCCTTTAGGTGTGTACGAGCTTTACGAACCCGAGGAACCATAGTGATCTTTTCTTTCCGCATGGGGTTTACTGTCTGTAGCAAAAACGAGGGTTGTGCTCCCGGGATACCCAAGTGACCTTTTTCAGCTTTCATCGTACTACTCTCTCTATATATAAACAGAGAGTCGCAGAAAATGTTACCACACTTTGATTGATAATATCGGTTGTTAAATATCGTACAATTTTCTTCCAATGTTTATAACGATTTACATTAATGTATTTTATGTACTTAGTTCATATTTTTAAATTGATGACCATTTCGATCTATACAGCGCTGGCATCGTGAAGCTATGGAATCGCATACATTTAAAACATTTCATTCGGATTTTCAGCACATTCCCCTTTCGATGGCTACCTTCAATTCTTCAACGGTACCATAAACTTTATTCTTAAGAAAACCACACAACAAACCCATGGACACTATCCTTTGGAATTCTTACTTCACGAGCAGCCTGGCCTGTTCTTGGCTGTAGACGATACATTTCCAACACCCCTTCTTCCGTGTCTGCGTCAGTCCTTGGTTTTCCGGAACGTTGTCTCTGAGACCTCAAGGACGTTTTGGTTGATGTGGGAAAGTGTTGATGCAGAAGAGCACAAGGTCTCTTCTGCGAGTTCGATTTCTCCCGGGGTATATTTCTCTTTGTGTTTCCTTTCGTGTATGTCAATTTATTTGGCATTGTTTGGCGTAGCTTGGTTAAAAAAGACCTTAGTGTCATAAGACCCAAATAAAACTAAACTAAATTTAAAGGGAAGTAGGGAAGACAAAACTAAACTGTATTCACTTTGGGATCAAGGGCCCCTAACACACAGGGTTCGCAAGCGACACCTACAACTCGGTAGATACACTAAGGTGCAAAAATGAAAGACAGCAAATATGTAAAAAACATATTAATAGTTCGTTGTACACTTACAGTGTCACAATTGTTGCTTTAAGTTGTGACCACTAATAGTAATGCACGCTTGACAGCATCGACGATTATATTGCCGTACAAACTATCTTTTTTTGAGTGTGGTGGCCAACCTTATGGTATGATTTCCGAAAATAAATTTTTGAATAGTTATAATGATATTGGGGATATACTTGTGTGATAGATTTGTAATTAAATAAACTAGTTAATTAAGCGAATTAATATATATTTCCTTTTGTAAGCTAAACTTTTCAAAGTTTGAACAATAAGACATTAAAATAGTACGATAATAAATAGCAAACAATTTTTACACACTAAAGAACATTTATTAATTGATTTTTATAGATTCTCTTATATCATACTTCAATAACTATTTCGTTGATCCCTCCTTGTCGGAGCCTTAATGTTTTACAAGGATCATATTGTTTAATTTTGTACAATTGTGATTTTTATGGCCAATTCTAAGATTGTCGTCTAAGCGTAATGAAGAAAATTGACTTTCTAAATGATAAATGCCGTTATCACGATAAATCTTATACCAAAGTCGATATACGTAATAAAACTGATTGCATTCCATATATCCAGAAAAATTTTACACTACCAAATCAAAGCTTATCACGGTTATGGAATATATGTCTCCCATCTGAAAACGGTTTCCAAAAATTTATCGCGTCTTTGGGAAAACCAACCTCATTTTCAGAAGCTGCACATAAATTTCTCCACTCTTCAGCATGATTTCTGCTTCGATAACTTGCAGAGCCTTCGAATTTTCATTTCGGTGACCATGTATGGAGCAATTTAGGGAACTGAAAGTGTTTTTTTTTACTGAAGTATTTCAAACATATTTTTAAATCGGTTCTCGAGATTGGGAGGTATGCTAGATCCTTGAGGTTATTTCTCCTTTTTTTAGAAGGAAATGTATTGAGGGAGTAAATATATACCATGAGAAAAACTAATCTCAATATTCCAGAGGTTTAGGTAGCTGAAAGCCTTTGGTTTTGGTGATGATTCTCGTATACTTTAGAAAAACGTATTTTAAAGGATTCTTGTAAAAATGTATATTCATACTTTGAATATAGATATAATTTTTTATAATGCCTGAACACTAACCTCTTGGCGTTCGGCTCAACGAGGAGCGAACTTACAGCTACTTATAAAGGAGCACTTAGTGAGAGAGCCGCCGCTACTCTTAACAGGGACAATTACCAATATCCATCAACTTACAAACTGGGATTTGAACCCAGGATCTACTGGGAGGCAGACAAGCACTATGACCATTATACCAGCGTCACGGATCCAAGGTACTTTGATCTTTTTTTTCAGATGGGGTTTATTGTGTTTACTAAACACGGGAATCGCGCTTCTTTTACCCAAGATACCCAAGCTATCTTTTGACATGAATACGTCTTTAAAATCGGTCCGGTGGTCTAAAGCGCATACATGAGAGTCATCGACAGAAACTTGCGCGTTACGAAAAGTGTTGATATCTCAAAGCCCTATAACTCCAGGGGAATCAGCCTATGGGGATAAATGACCTACCATCGTGTAGAGGAAGGTGGGCCGCGTCGACCGTGTTGACCACTAATCCACTCCCCTCTGACCTTTGTACCACATGGTGGGGGAAATGTGTCACATTTCGCGCATACTCTGACCTGTTTAACCGCTGTAACTTCAGTTCTAATCGACGGGCGAATGTGTGCTTAAATTGAAGAAAACGACGAGTTCTACAATTCCATTTGCTACATTCCATTGACTAGTTGACATTCAAACCATTTGTGGGAAAATTGAGTGCAGTGACGATTTGTCGAAGATTTCACTATGAATCCAAAATATCACACCAAGGTTCAATTGCAGCATAAGAAACGTAAACAGGTTTAAAGAGCAGTTCAAGGCGAACAAAATGATACCAAGAAGTCTAAACTTTTAACAAGTGCGGAGAGATTTGGAGCTTACCGGAGATGCAAGTATTCCACGAACCAAACCTTACAGTACAATGGGGACTTGCCTACCCGCTTTTTCTGCTTTCATCCTATTATTCTATTCCTCAATCCCTCTTTTTTCTCCTTTTGCATTTTTTACTTCACGTTGTCGCCGTTTGGCGAAGCTCAGCCAAATATCGTCCTTGAACCATAAAACGCTTGTTCTACTGCTTTTCGTAAAAGCAATTTTACACTACTCGGAAATCTCGTGAAACTCAGAGGGTTAAGAGGATGACTGCTTAAGTTTTATGGCACAAGGGCCATATTTGACAAAGCTGTACCAAACACAAAACAGATTATGTCAAGTAATTGTGAGACGAAAGGACAAGGGAGGGGACAGGAGAAAGTAGAGAAAGATCTCCTGGGCATTCTGGGGTCGCGACCCCATGCTAACCAGGGGCAATAAATCCCATGGGAAAAAATAGATCACTAGGGTACCTGGGATTCGTGAAGCCATCCTCTTAACGTTCTGAATTTCAAGATTTCTCCGAGTAGTGTACAATTGCTTTTACCCTGTATCATAGTTAATGGCTATTGACCACAACTACTTTGGTTGAAAGAATCCTAGAAAATATTCTTCTGGTCAAAGTCAAAACTGGTTAGAGTCATGCAGGAAAGACTGCAGGTTGCTTAATAAGTGGAGATAGCAATTTTTTCACTCGCATGTGACACCAGTGTCGGTGGAACAAAAACCCAACTGACCGCATGAGGACGTTAATGTCTCAGATATTAAATAGTGTAAATATAATTCAACACCACGATAGTTTAGTTGATTTCAATCACGTTCAAATTAACATATGCGTTAAATTTGGTTGTTTTGGGGGTTTTCATGGCGCAAAGGCCATATTTGGCCATGCTGTGGTGTTAAATTTGGAATTTTATGTACAGTAATACCCCGACTTACGCGATCTCGGAGTTACACGGTTCTTGATTTTTTCGTTTGGCAACACGTTTGCTTCAGTGTTCCTCTTGTTGTGATACGCATTGGACACGTTTCGCGAAAACTCTACGTGCACGATTACAATTCTACGATCGACGAAAGTTAAGATTGTTTTGTTACACGTTTTCTAAACTCTTAAAAAACTATGTCGTCCTAACGAAGTAAATCTGATCTTGGGATAAAATTTCCAAAAAAACATTGTGTGAATGGTGTCTGGAAGAAACTTTGTCCATTTTTTTTTCAAAAACGAGACGGAAACAACGCCAGAAACTGATCATGTCGCTGATGTGATAGAAGTTGTTAATCTTGCCAGGCCAGATTTGGAAGTCAATGGTGATGCTATTTACCAACTATTGGATTCACATAGTCAGGAGCTGACAATTGATGAGCTCATAGAGATGCGTGAGCAAAACGTCACTGAAGTATCCGACACTTCAGACCCAGTTCCACCAGAAAAGCACATGACAATTGCAAACTTGACAGAGGGTCTCAGCTCAATTGAAAGGGCTTAAAAATTTTGGAAAACATAAACTCCAACGAAGAGCGCGTTATAGCTACAAAGCAAGGAATAAAAAATATTAGCTTGCTACGAAGAAATTCTGCTTTGAAAAAGAAGACATTGTGCCGTCAGACGAATTTGTTAGATTTTATGAAACCATCGACATCGAAATAACTTTTTTACGCAACTCATTTATATTTTTAATATTTTGTATTAATATGTATAAAGAACTGCAATTTTATTAAATATTTTTCTTCTAAACTAATGGTTTTGTTAGTCCTTGGTCCCAATTAAACAAAATTTATATGTATTTATATACAAAGTTGTACCCCGACTTACGCGAATTCGACTTAAGCGATTTTCGTCGGACCCACCTATCGCTTAACTTCGGGGTATTACTGCATATAAAAAATGATTAGAATAAAACAACTTAAGACAAAACTGTTGTCTCGATTTTGTGAGGAGTTGAAAGCCTTTTGATGATAGGTTTCATCGATGTGGTATTTGATTTACTGATTAATACATATCATGTTAGCCATTCAGAGAGTTAAAGTTTGTATACAATCAGTTTTGAAATACCTTGTATACATATCTATTTACGAGTGTAATTAAATGAAGTAATAACACTGTGTCTAGAAATTTGTTCCAGCAAGTTGGGTAGGTAGCTAATTAATGTCGCACTAGAGCAACCCAGCGGGCTATTCGGGATCAATCCCGAAGGGAAAGAACCGAGGACAAAACGTAATTTTGAACACCGTCAGATGACGAGGAACACCTGAGCTAATACCGCACTCTCCAAACTTCCACACCACGCCAACGTGAGGACATCTGAGGCCAAGACATATTTAAGATGCACCAGCCCCCGTGTACACGACGGTTTTTGGTTGGACCTAGTTTCGAACTCACAACCCTCCGGTTGTTCATCCGTTGCTCTTCCAACTGGGCTACCACGGCTCCCAGTAAGTTGGGAGCAAAATTATTACATATAAAACACCGATACCTCAATGCATTTTAATAATGAAAGCAGACTGATAGTTTTATCGAAGAATACTTCAATCTCAAGGAATTGAAGTAGGAATGGAATGATGGAAAAATTGCCTGATCGTTCAAATCCAAGTTGCATTTATGAGAGCCTTTCCTTTTATTGGCATATCAGAAAATAGACTGTCCCTCAAGCAAGTTTGAATAGTTGTACCGAATTTCTAATCTCTAGATAATATTTCTGTTTACCTTTATAAAGGTAAGGGAGAATGGAACTGCTAAAAATAAAATATCTCCTGTCTAAGTTGATAACTGGGCGGATTGTTCAACATCAGGGACAACTACAGAAGACAGGAAACATAACTTTCCCACAGAGGCATCATTAATCAACGTAACGAAACGTAAGTTCATTTGTTAAACGTTATGAACATTCTTCCTGAGTGAGAAAGGGATAAATTACCGGCTAATTATTACTCGAAAAGGGAAACTGTGATTACTTTACACGGTAAGGGGATTAGAATATTTATGCACATAACTAAGATTTACAAATAAGTCGGACAAACTTACCAACCTTGCTAATATAATAATTATAAAACATATAATGCATTCTGACAATTTATGAGTTTTAATACCAATTTTATTATTATTTCCTTCTTAGCACTTTTTAAAAAAATATCTGGTAAAATGACTTTTTGGTACCAAGAAAATTATTTTATTTCTTAATATTGTTACTTATTAATAGGTTTATAATAAATAATATTATCCTGCCACCAAAGTCACAAATATATCTTTAAACTCAACCAATTAAATCGTTACTTTTTTGTCGGATCTTTCCCTTGGGAGGTTGATCTCGGACCGTCACCAATAGCCCGTTGTGTTGCACCAGTGTGACGTTAATTAAAATACCTACCTACCGTTACTTTCTTGTTTACAAAATTGTAAAATTTCATGGAAACAGCATGTTCTTATAGATTGGAAATTAACACGACACTCAAAAGACTATCCGGTTGTACGCGAGATCTTTCATATTTTTTATGAATTGAGATCTAAAGTCTATTATTGTAACTCTGTTTTGTAAAGATAGTATCTTAAATCGCGGTAAGTCGGAATCAGAATTTCGTATCTTTCCCTCCTGGTATTGATCCCGGACCGTCACCAATAGCCCGTTGTGTTACCTCAGGGCGTCTCTTATTCAACTACCTACCTACCGGATCAGAATACATACCTTGCTACTTTCAAATAGAGCCTCACTCTATACTACTTAAATAAATATGGAGAATTTTCCGAGATTAACGCACCAAACATGTATACCCCACTTTCGTTGAGGTTAGTGATTTATTCTCAAAGTGGTTTGGTTTGTTACGTTATAGTCATATTTTGTTATACGAGGGCTAATTAAACCGGACTCTATACGACTTAAAGTAGGTTCCCAACGAAAGAAAATATATGACTAAACCGGGATTTGGACCTAGAGCTTGTTAAATGGAGGACTAGTGCGTTAACCACACATGCTGGAAAACAGAAAGCCAAAGCAATTCCATGAATATCCGATCACTTATTTTACGTATGCATATGTAAAACGTATAAATGAAACTAAGTATAGCATTCAAACCACCCCCCTTCTAAGTAATTTACTTAAGATTTGTTATTGTAGCATTCTAAGTTGGCAAATCAACAATAAATCTCCGAACCGAATTTTTAGTTCGCTTTCTTATACGAGTGTGTGTTACGCTTAGTTCTATGCAATCCTTAATTTTGAGAAAGGAAAGTTTAAACATACTATGACACCCACAGCTTTATAACTCAGATTTTTTATTTCGCGTATTTGAAATAATAAGCCGTAACGAGTTTATTTAACTGGAAAATACTAATATAGTAGTTGTAAATTTTAAAAATTGATGCTTCTTTACACACCTAATGTCACATTAAATCAACTCTTAATGTAATGTTCACATTAAATTAAGAGTTCAAATGTAAAGTTTCACCACGAAACTATTGTACATTTTAAACCTCCTTTATAATTTTGAGGGCGCTGTGTTAGTGTGTGGGTGTTAAATAGGCAAAATTCATCAGACAGCTTTCTTCCTCAGTAATGAGCAAACGGTCCTTCCGCAACTAGCAACTACGAGCTATTTCGAAAACAATTAGTAAAAAAATTTTTCTGTGGTGATGACATGAAACTATGAAAAGTAAAAATAATGTGTCTTCACAAAACCATTATTAGTGATAGTTCCATCCTACGAAGTTATAATCACATTTTATATTTTCTAGGCTACCTTTAAGATACTTCAATTGCATCATATTTAAAAGGTATTAGCAGAATAGGAATCAAAACAATAAGCGAAAGTAAACAAGGAGAAAAATGAGCTCATGGACGCTTTTAGACGGCGGAATCCTAAGAAGGGAAGGAAGAAAGCATTGAGACGCTCATTTAAAAATAATTGACTATAATATTTTCTATAGGAGCTCCAGCAGTTAGTTTTGAGATATATATATATATATATATATATATATATATATATATATATAACAAGACTTGTTAGTTTGTTGACGATGTACCTATTCCTGAAAATATTGCTAGAGTTCGTTATAAAGTCTTTGGATTCCTTAAAGTTGCTCATTTTCTTGAAGTTTTTTCTAATGCCCCGTGGATTGAATGGCACTACAAAGACGGATTTTAAAACCACTCTGCGTAACCCTTATGCACCAAGGGGATCACGATGCACCTCATACATACCACACAACATTCTAGGCACAACCCATTTATAGAAGCCACACATTCATACCAGACGGATAAACATCCATTCATAAACCCTGGATTCGAACCAGTAACCTTTCGATCCAGAAGCCATCTCCACAAGACCGATTGCCGGCTTCTCCTTTTTAAGTACTTCGTTATAAATTCAACATATTTCTCATTGCCATCTTGTCAAAATGAGTTATTACTTATTGGTGTTAACATCCTATAGAAATGATGGATAACGTATAACATCCATTCTGAAACCGTGATTCGAACCAAATACCTGTTAAACCGAGGGACAGAGATCTAACCATTCGGTTAGGAGAGGGCCTGACCTTGACACGCTTGTTTAAAAGCAATTGACTACAAAATTTCCTGTAAACTCCAGAAGCTAGCTTTATGGTAAAAAAATATTTACTGACGCAAAATGGCGAAATAACTAGGCTTGCCAGTTTATTGATGATGGTACCTATCCGTAAAAATGCTCTTAATCTGCATTTGAGAGTTCGTCATAAAGTCGTTGGATGGACCATTTCTTTAAAGTTCTTCGTTGCAAATGCAAAATATCGCCCGTTACCATCTTGTCGAAATGAGTTATTAGTGTAGCGAGCCTCGTTTCACTGCATTTGCATAGTTCGATTTGTCTTTCTTTTAGCACTAAACCGCCCGTTCGGGCACAGCCGTACGTCAAACTAACAAGTGGCACTGGAGATTGTTCGTGTGGCTTATTAAAGTCTGTCAAGATAGGGATGATTGATTGTCCTCTAAAACAAGAGGAAGAGGAATTCAAACACGCTTACGACGCGCCTGAGGATGTTAAAAAGGTAATTTTGTTTACTATGGAAGGGGGATACGCGAGGCCAATAATTCAAGGCCCAGAGGCGAGTGTTTCTCTAAGTTTCCTATTCCCACACCAACACTCTCAATGTTGGGAATAGTAGATAGGCATAAAATTACCGTTGTGCTTTTGTAAAAATTAGTTTCTTTGACTTGAAGCATGTATTCTGTTATATTTTTGAAGAAACTTAAACGACTAAACACTTCTTCATGATGTAGGGTGATAGTTTTGTTATTCGTCTAACATATTGTAACGGCTTTCAAGATCATTTCGTAATTTAAAAAATTACAAGTTAAACTAAGTATCCTTGTATGCCACAAATCACATTTTTATCTCAAAGCTTTCATTCCTTGAGCCATCTGTTTTTAAATTAGTAAACTATTCATTTTGTGTTCACGTTCTGATTATTTTTTAACTTAATTAGAAGGAAGAAGGCTGATTGCTTATACTTTAAAGGGTACTTCACTTAATTGAGTGATGTGCATATATCAGAAACTTAGCAGGGCATGATTTTGAAACTATTATATATTTTGTTGAGCCAAATATGATGTGAAAACGAATGGATGTCTAATTTTAATGGCTGGTTAATAATATTTTTGTTTTCAAAACAATGTATTGATATTTGTGTGAAGTACATGAAGAAGTGGTAATTTTAAAAAATGTGGACAGAAAATAATACCACAAAATACGTACGCTTGTAAAGTTTTAAGCCGCATCCAAGGTTTTGATAGTTAATAATTACTCTGGCCAACAATTTTAAACTTTTTTCATAACATGGGTGAAATAAGGTTTTTCTAAAATTTTGAGTGCTGAATTCAAATATGGCTATAAGAAATCTCCTACGTGTACAGTTTTTGTGCATTAACAATTGGTATATTTCAAAATATACATATGGCAATGCAATATTTACTTTCAAACTATACATATGCAATGCAACATTTACTTGTCTTGGAAGTGGAAATAACCATCATATTTTATTAAATTCCAAGTTAAAGCTCAGTTTCAAATTGTTATTTATTACGGCATTTATTTGCCTTGTTAGCTACAAAAAATTGAGATTTAAAAAATTATAAATACCATAGTCATATATCACTGCATAAGACAAGAAAAAGAGTTTTAATACAATGCTAAATAAGTATATGTATAAATTTAGCATTGAATGAAAAATGCAATGCTTATACTCAGTTTCCTTATCTGAGGACTAACAGACTTCTTTTTTGTATCTTAGTTTTGGAAATGAATTTTTTCTTCAATTACAAGAAACCGGACGAAATTTGTCGATAGCCTTCAAAAATTTTTTCATTGACCAAAGTTTGATGTGAAGTAGAAGCAAAACATCAGAGGAATTAACTATAGAGGCTTGTAATGAACATTACTCTCTCCAAGAATGCAAACATCTCGCTTAGGTCAGTTTTTCTTTCATAGTATTCTGCTGTGTGGCTCTACTGTCCAACACAAACAAAACAACAAAGTTTGGTGAAGCCACTTTGAAACCTGAGCAATAGATCACTTTCAGGTCATCACGTATTGACCAATTGAAGTGGTCAGTTAAAGTGGTCTAAATCTCTCTACAGCATGTTTTACTGGAATGGAAAGCTTTTGGTACTAAAGGGGTACTTTTTAACTAACCTTTGAGTCGATAAGTAGAGGTAGGTAGTTGAATCAACGTCCCACTGGAGCAACACAGCGGGCTATTGTCGACGGTCTGGGATCAATCCCGAACTGAAAAATCTGAGGACAACATCTAGTCATTTTGAACCACGGTCAGATGACGAGGTCACCAACTAAGCTGGCTCCCCACTCTCCTAACTTCCACACCACGCCAACTTCAGGACATTTGAGTCCACGACAAATTTAACGCGCACCAGACCCCACTTACATGACGATCTTTGGTTGGATCGAGTTTCGAACTTGCAACCATCCGGTTACTAATTGCGCTCAGGGGCACATCTCCTTTAGGTGTGTACGGTATTCACGTACCCGAGGTACACTTTTTTCCCAATGGGGTCCATTACTGTCTTTAGTATACGCTGATGTCGTGCTTCTGGGATGCCCAAGCGATCTTTTTATGCTTTCATCCTATCATTCTATTCCCTAATCCCTCTTTATTTCCCTTTCATGACACTTTTTTCTTGAAGTTGTTTGTCTCGTGTTTGACACAGCTTGGCCACTATAGCCCTTGCGCCATAAAACCCCACTAAAACCAATCGATTGGTAATCCACCACTCTTCCAAATGGGCTGTTGTGGACCGATAAGTAGAGGACATTCCCTTATGATCGTGAGATACTCCTAAATCTGTTATTAGTCCTGGAATATCTGAACAGAAGCACATACCAACCTTCATTCCATAGAAAGAGGATAGAATCAAATTTATATTTCTGAGCACAGAAGCATGTGTACTCTTATCTAGAAGATCCAATCTTAAATTATGGAACCTAACGGTCCGGCTTATTTGGTTAGACATAGGTCTCGAACGAAACAGTTCATTTCATTTGGATCAATCAAGTGTAGCTAGTGTGTTTAGGAGTGTCAGTTAAAATCAGGATCTCCATGTGAGTCTATATCTTCCTCTGACGAATTTGAATCTCTTTTCATTGGAGGTTTTGGTAGAGGAAGATCTTCCCTATGAGGAACAGGCTTTAGAGCTGATGGTAAATATGGATACTGTGTAATTTACTTTTTTATATTCTTTAAAAAAGTCAAAATTTAGTTAAACAAAAATTACAATCTTTCATTGCCTTTAATCCATTTTTCACCAAATTTTGCTCACAAACATGCAGCCCCTGTTTCTCTTTCAATAAAAAATGGAATTGCCTATTCGGTTCGTCGACTTTCTAATAAACAGAGCGGAGTCTGTCATAGGATGTCTGAGGGATAAATCCCGTGGGCTTACGAATCGCCTTAGCCAAT
Source organism: Meta bourneti (assembly GCA_933210815.1). NCBI lineage: Eukaryota > Metazoa > Arthropoda > Arachnida > Araneae > Tetragnathidae > Meta > Meta bourneti. The sequence goes on along the minus strand of OW119924.1, from coordinate 22,994,865 downwards.
TGGCTATCAAAGCGCAGAATAGTATTTTGGATCACGGTGTATAATCACTTTAACCAATCAATAATTTAGGATTCGTGCTTTTCCCCACAACCACGTGACAGATCTTCAAAACGAGCGAACTGAAGAAATAAAGCTGCGCGCACATTCGCCGTCTACTTCATTAGAACGTCGTGATTCAGTTGCGGTTACACATTCATCGTTTTAAAATTCTTATTTAGCAGAAAGTCACCCAAAAGCAGCCAGATGGCTAAATTTGAAAATAAAAAGATCTAGTGTAGTTTTACATGCTCAAAAGTGCAAATTTTAAAAAATAGTAAACATTGAATATCAATATAACAAAAAAAAATTGACGTGGTGCTTTAAGATGATCAGATGAATATTTTCAACGTTCGCTCGGTCACATCTCCTTTAGTGGAGTTCACGGACCCGAGGTACTCGAATGAGCTTTTCTTTTCCCATGGGGTTTACTGTCTTTAGCAAACACGGGGGTCGCGCTTCCGGGATACCCAAGCGATCTTTTTCTGCTTTCATCCACCTACTCTATTCCCCAATCATAATCTATCCCCCTTCCCTTTCACGACATTCTCTACTTGACGTTGTCTGCCTTGTGTTTGGCGCAGCTTGGCCAAATATGACCCTTGCGTCATAGAACCAAAAAACAACCAACCAACTACGTTCGAGATATAGTTTGTGTATGAACAATATCACGTAATTCCATTCGATTCCGTAGGTTGGTTAGGTTTTATGGCGCAAGGGGCCATATTTGGCCAAGCTGCCTCGAACATCGTCAAGTAAATAGACACACATCAGGAAAGTTTTAATGACATAGAAGATAGAAATACACCCATGGAGGAATCAAACCTCTCAACAAACTTACAACTAACAGTATGCAAGCGCAGTGGATCGGTTCCAATCGATTCTGAGCTATTTATCATATTAAAATATGCTTAAAATTATCAGCATTCTCCTAATCCGCATCAAATATAACAGTAAGCAAGTAGACTATCCCCAGAGAGAAAGGCTTCGTAATGAGCTTTAAATGAGCTCACGACTTAGAATTCCGATAAAAAGGAAAAGTTTCCTTCCGCTGTTTGGCAACGGGAAAGAAAGTTTTTAGCAATTCGGATTATTAACATAATGATGTGCTACATCTTTCCATGGTAAACAAGGCAATGTTGCTTAATTTTCTTAATTATCTTTTATACCTTAAGCAAGATAGTCTCCAAATAATGAGTGGGTTGACCAGCAATGCTTCTTCTCTTGTTGATTTCTTCGAGGAATCTCCCGGAGGATTCCTATCTTACCCAGATCCGCATTCCGGGAAGAATAATTCCCGGAAACTGTGGTATAGTAATAGCGTCATTATCATTTTTCATGTTGTTACACGAGGAAAAATGCTAATTCTGATTTAGTATAATGCTTTGTTATTCATGACACAACATGCGGCAAAGATGCATTTACAATGTATCAGTTTGTTTGCTTATTTAAACTGTCATACAGGAAAAATCCATTTACATGTCAGTGGAAAAAATGCCCCAAAATAACAAATACAATGCATGATACAAATAAACAGAAAGAGATAATGTAGAGCAAACGAAAAAGTGCCAAGGAATATAAAATGTTTTTTTAATTATTAGCCAAATATGGCCTTGCGCTATAAAACTCGATGCAACCAACTTTAAAATTATTTTTCTATGAAACTACATGTGCTGAATGTGCTTTAGTTAACTATTTAAACTTTAAGCTCGTTTTATCGGAACAGCTTTTTCGCGAATGGTATGCATGATATCTATAAAACTATTGGATTGATGGACTTTACATCATGTCGAGCAAACATCCTTTAATCTTTTGATGAGCCGCAAAAATAATGTGTGTTATGTTTTTATTATTTTATTGTAAAACAATTCGGTTCATTTTTTTAGATAAATTGATTATTTTAGATTTGCCAAGTCACCATTTCCTCAAATATTAAAAAGAAGATTCTGTTTCGTAAAACGGTAGCTACATCTGTACAAAGTAAACTTTTTGTTTAAGATCACTCGTTGAAAAACATGCTTGCATGTTGAGAAACAGCTTGAAAATGAGAAACAAACAACCAATCAGCGGAGCTTCGCACGGCGTCATATTCGAGGGGGTAACAGGCGTGATTCTTCATAAAAATTATTTAAAAAAATTGATTGAATACCTGAAACAATAACAAATAAAGGTACATACTTTAAAATTATTTTATTCATTAATCTCCCCTTAACACTGATATAAGTGATATGCAGTCCAAAGTTTAATACCAGTGTATAGCATAACTAATAACAGTTACCGGAATAAATTTTAACATTGTGTTACTACACAAGTAACAACAAAACTGAAGGGTTATCAGTTTAAAGGCAGCATCGACTGCCATACCCTCTAGAAGAAAAAGCTCTACATCCTCATTTTGTGAAATATCGCTTAATCAGAAACGAGAAAAATCACAAGAAATGTTTCTCCGAAAATCCTGAACCATAAACTATAATGACTAAAAGAGGAAGGTGAAAATGTAAATCAGAATCATGGATTAAGTATTACACTGGGAAATATAATTTTGCTTTCCTTAGACTAACGAGGAATAATACAGAAATGTACCAGCTAATTAAGGAATAACAAGTAATAAGGAATTGGAAACATTTTTTTATAACAGCTTACTTTGTCTTTCATTAATGATACAAGGGTTCACAAAATTCAAGTGATACCAAGCATAATAATGGTCCTTTCATTGTTATCGTTTTTCATCAACACTAAGATCTACGATCAAAATGTGTTCCAAGCATCAATCGTAGTTCCCAATAACAACACAACTCTTGTGGAATCCACTGGATGAATGTACTGTATTCATCCACTGGGATTTCGTTACTTTTAAATAGATGACCAAGGTTTACTCTATCATCCCTTAACTGTGGTAACGTTAGTTGCGAGCGACGCGTCGAACTTTTTCCCACTGCAGTTAAGGCAAGTTAGGTAACACGCTCATGGTTAGATATGGTGACACGCTCCCTCACTCTACTATATACTTTAACTGCTGTAGTGTTTATAATAAAGAAATCGGTAAACTTATTTTCCCGCTTCAATTAAGGCAAGTGATTTATTTGCTGTAGGTGGATACCAATCACTAAATGAAAATAAAGTGTGAAAAGTGAGTTTAGCATTTCGACAGGGAATGCTTGTAGTAACTGAAAAGGAAGTTAATTAACGTCGCACTGAAGCAACACAACGGGATATTGGCGACGGTCCGAGATCAATCCTTGCGCAGCATGGCCAAATATGGCCCTTGCGCCATAAAACCCCAAAACTAACTAACAGGGATCAATCTCGATGGGAAAGATCCAAGGGCAGCGCCTCGTAATTTTGAATCACGGTCCCGAAAAGGGAAGGAAGGATAGACCTTATGTCCCTATTTTGAAGTAGCTATGTCGTGCTACTGTATTGCGATTGCTAAGAATATTCTAAAACTATAGGAGCCACCGTGGCTCAGTGGGTTCGTTCACTCCTCTAGAACCCTGCGAGTTGTGGGGGAGCAGATTCAATTCCTGTCAGGTTCGTTTCCTCCTGGGTGTATCTCTCTGTGTCAATAAAACTTTCATTGTGTGTTTGTCCATTACTTGATGTTGTCTGTCTTCTGTTTAACGCAGCTTGGCTCAAATGGCTCTTGCTATATAAAACTCAATGCTATCAAACAAGCAATCTAGAACTGTAGTTTATCTTACTCTGGTATTTGTTACTCATACCTTATTTTTTAATGTAAACAGCAATGTAGTAAGTACAATTTTAAAAATGAATTTGACATTCTTTCCTGCTTCACAGAGTGTTTTAAAATTACCTGTATAAGCTAAAAGGAGTAGAGAACAATAAAATTGAACGGTATTCACAAGGGATTGTAGTGAATGTAACCAGAGGCCAACACTTGAGGTGAAACTCCACTCTCCTAACTTCCACACGACGCCAACGTGATTACATTTGAGGCCACAACAGTTTTAATGTGCACCAGCCCCCACGTACACTATGGTCTTTAGTTGGATCGAGTCTCGAACTCGGAACCCTACGGTTGCTAATTCGCTCTCTTCCGATCGGGTTATCGGCCCCTGTTGAATTCTTTAACTTTAAATCTGTGGAATGTGGGGTCGTGGCAGCCCTGTCGGAAAACTTGCAGCCGGACTATCGTGTATGTGGGGACGGGTGCACGTTAAATCTATCATGGACCCAAATGTCCTCACGTTGGCGTGGTGTGGAAGTTGGGAGTGGGGCTCCAGCTCAGGTGTCCTCGTCATCTGACTGGTTCAAAATGACGAAGAGTTGTCCTCGGACCTTTCCCTTCGGGATTGATCCCGGACTTTCGCCAATAGCCCGATGTTAATTCAACTACCAACAAACAAATCTATTTAAATTTCTAATAAGGGTATATTGGGGTCCCAAGATTCTTATCTCGTTCTTTTGATATCGCACCCCCTTGGGAACACAGCTTTAGATGTGTGGGCTTCACGAACCTCAGGTACCGTAGTGATCTATTCTTAACAAAGGACCTTACTGGCTCTTGTAAAGAGGGGGGTAGTGACGCTAGGATACCCAAGCGATCTTTCTCTGCTTCTTTCCATCTTTTGTTTTCACAATTACTTGACAATGTCTTGTGTTTGGAGGAGCTAGGCCGAATATGACCCTTCAGCCATACAACACAAAACCAACCAACCTGGTATCGCACACATAAGGTTGGAATCTGCCTTACTTTTGCGATGGATGGAAGTTTGGAGAGTGGGATACCAGTTCAGGTGTTGACCTCGTCATCTGACCGTGGTTCGAAATTGCGAGACGTTGTCCTTAGATCTTTCCCTTAGGGATTGATCTCGGACCGTCGCCAATAGCATGTTGTGTTGCTCCAGTACGACGTTAATAAACTACCTTCCACCCTTTCTTTTCACGATTACTTGACATTGTCTTGTTCTTGGCCAAATATGGACTTTAGCCATGAAACCCATAACAAACCATCCTGGCATCGCACACATAAGGCTGGAATCTGCCCTACTTTTGCGATGGATGGAAGTTTGGAGAATGGGATGCCAGTTCAGGTGCTGACCTCGTCATCTGACCGTGGTTCGAAATTGCGAGACGTTGTCCTTAGATCTTTCCCTTAGGAATTGATCTCGGACCGTCGCCAATAGCATGTTGTGTTGCTCCAGTACGACGTTAATAAACTACCTTCCACCCTTTCTTTTCACGATTACTTGACATTGTCTTGTTCTTGGCCAAATATGGACTTTAGCCATGAAACCCATAACAAACCATCCTGGCATCGCACACATAAGGCTGGAATCTGCCCTACTTTTGCGATGGATGGAAGTTTGGAGAATGGGATGCCAGTTCAGGTGCTGACCTCGTCATCTGACCGTGGTTCGAAATTGCGAGACGTTGTCCTTAGATCTTTCCCTTAGGGATTGATCTCGGACCGTCGCCAATAGCATGTTGTGTTGCTCCAGTACGACGTTAATAAACTACCTTCCACCCTTTCTTTTCACGATTACTTGACATTGTCTTGTTCTTGGCCAAATATGGACTTTAGCCATGAAACCCATAACAAACCATCCTGGCATCGCACACATAAGGCTGGAATCTGCCCTACTTTTGCGATGGATGGAAGTTTGGAGAATGGGATGCCAGTTCAGGTGCTGACCTCGTCATCTGACCGTGGTTCGAAATTGCGAGACGTTGTCCTTAGATCTTTCCCTTAGGGATTGATCTCGGACCGTTGCCAATAACATGTTGTGTTGCTCCAGTACGACGTTAATAAACTACCTTCCACCCTTTCTTTTCACGATTACTTGACATTGTCTTGTTCTTGGCCAAATATGGACTTTAGCCATGAAACCCATAACAAACCATCCTGGCATCGCACACATAAGGCTGGAATCTGCCCTACTTTTGCGATGGATGGAAGTTTGGAGAATGGGATGCCAGTTCAGGTGCTGACCTCGTCATCTGACCGTGGTTCGAAATTGCGAGACGTTGTCCTTAGATCTTTCCCTTAGGGATTGATCTCGGACCGTCGCCAATAGCATGTTGTGTTGCTCCAGTACGACGTTAATAAACTACCTTCCACCCTTTCTTTTCACGATTACTTGACATTGTCTTGTTCTTGGCCACATATGGACTTTAGCCATGAAACCCATAACAAACCATCCTGGCATCGCACACATAAGGCTGGAATCTGCCCTACTTTTGCGATGGATGGAAGTTTGGAGAATGGGATGCCAGTTCAGGTGCTGACCTCGTCATCTGACCGTGGTTCGAAATTGCGAGACGTTGTCCTTAGATCTTTCCCTTAGGGATTGATCTCGGACCGTCGCCAATAGCATGTTGTGTTGCTCCAGTACGACGTTAATAAACTACCTTCCACCCTTTCTTTTCACGATTACTTGACATTGTCTTGTTCTTGGCCACATATGGACTTTAGCCATGAAACCCATAACAAACCATCCTGGCATCGCACACATAAGGCTGGAATCTGCCCTACTTTTGCGATGGATGGAAGTTTGGAGAATGGGATGCCAGTTCAGGTGCTGACCTCGTCATCTGACCGTGGTTCGAAATTGCGAGACGTTGTCCTTACATCTTTCCCTTAGGGATTGATCTCGGACCGTCGCCAATAGCATGTTGTGTTGCTCCAGTACGACGTTAATAAACTACCTTCCACCCTTTCTTTTCACGATTACTTGACATTGTCTTGTTCTTGGCCACATATGGACTTTAGCCATGAAACCCATAACAAACCATCCTGGCATCGCACACATAAGGCTGGAATCTGCCCTACTTTTGCGATGGATGGAAGTTTGGAGAATGGGATGCCAGTTCAGGTGCTGACCTCGTCATCTGACCGTGGTTCGAAATTGCGAGACGTTGTCCTTAGATCTTTCCCTTAGGGATTGATCTCGGACCGTCGCCAATAGCATGTTGTGTTGCTCCAGTACGACGTTAATAAACTACCTTCCACCCTTTCTTTTCACGATTACTTGACATTGTCTTGTTCTTGGCCAAATATGGACTTTAGCCATGAAACCCATAACAAACCATCCTGGCATCGCACACATAAGGCTGGAATCTGCCCTACTTTTGCGATGGATGGAAGTTTGGAGAATGGGATGCCAGTTCAGGTGGTGACCTCGTCATCTGACCGTGGTTCGAAATTGCGAGACGTTGTCCTTAGATCTTTCCCTTAGGGATTGATCTCGGACCGTTGCCAATAGCATGTTGTGTTGCTCCAGTACGACGTTAATAAACTACCTTCCACCCTTTCTTTTCACGATTACTTGACATTGTCTTGTTCTTGGCCAAATATGGACTTTAGCCATGAAACCCATAACAAACCATCCTGGCATCGCACACATAAGGCTGGAATCTGCCCTACTTTTGCGATGGATGGAAGTTTGGAGAATGGGATGCCAGTTCAGGTGCTGACCTCGTCATCTGACCGTGGTTCGAAATTGCGAGACGTTGTCCTTAGATCTTTCCCTTAGGGATTGATCTCGGACCGTCGCCAATAGCATGTTGTGTTGCTCCAGTACGACGTTAATAAACTACCTTCCACCCTTTCTTTTCACAATTACTTGACATTGTCTTGTTCTTGGCCAAATATGGACTTTAGCCATGAAACCCATAACAAACCATCCTGGCATCGCACACATAAGGCTGGAATCTGCCCTACTTTTGCGATGGATGGAAGTTTGGAGAATGGGATGCCAGTTCAGGTGCTGACCTCGTCATCTGACCGTGGTTCGAAATTGCGAGACGTTGTCCTCAGATCTTTCCCTTAGGGATTGATCTCGGACCGTCGCCAATAGCATGTTGTGTTGCTCCAGTACGACGTTAATAAACTACCTTCCACCCTTTCTTTTCACGATTACTTGACATTGTCTTGTTCTTGGCCACATATGGACTTTAGCCATGAAACCCATAACAAACCATCCTGGCATCGCACACATAAGGCTGGAATCTGCCCTACTTTTGCGATGGATGGAAGTTTGGAGAATGGGATGCCAGTTCAGGTGCTGACCTCGTCATCTGACCGTGGTTCGAAATTGCGAGACGTTGTCCTTAGATCTTTCCCTTAGGGATTGATCTCGGACCGTTGCCAATAGCATGTTGTGTTGCTCCAGTACGACGTTAACAAACTACCTTCCACCCTTTCTTTTCACAATTACTTGACATTGTCTTGTTCTTGGCCAAATATGGACTTTAGCCATGAAACCCATAACAAACCATCCTGGCATCGCACACATAAGGCTGGAATCTGCCCTACTTTTGCGATGGATGGAAGTTTGGAGAATGGGATGCCAGTTCAGGTGCTGACCTCGTCATCTGACCGTGGTTCGAAATTGCGAGACGTTGTCCTTAGATCTTTCCCTTAGGGATTGATCTCAGACCGTTGCCAATAGCATGTTGTGTTGCTCCAGTACGACGTTAACAAACTACCTTCCACCCTTTCTTTTCACAATTACTTGACATTGTCTTGTTCTTGGCCAAATATGGACTTTAGCCATGAAACCCATAACAAACCATCCTGGCATCGCACACATAAGGCTGGAATCTGCCCTACTTTTGCGATGGATGGAAGTTTGGAGAATGGGATGCCAGTTCAGGTGCTGACCTCGTCATCTGACCGTGGTTCGAAATTGCGAGAGGTTGTCCTTAGATCTTTCCCTTAGGGATTGATCTCAGACCGTTGCCAATAGCATGTTGTGTTGCTCCAGTACGACGTTAACAAACTACCTTCCACCCTTTCTTTTCACAATTACTTGACATTGTCTTGTTCTTGGCCAAATATGGACTTTAGCCATGAAACCCATAACAAACCATCCTGGCATCGCACACATAAGGCTGGAATCTGCCCTACTTTTGCGATGGATGGAAGTTTGGAGAATGGGATGCCAGTTCAGGTGCTGACCTCGTCATCTGACCGTGGTTCGAAATTGCGAGACGTTGTCCTTAGATCTTTCCCTTAGGGATTGATCTCGGACCGTCGCCAATAGCATGTTGTGTTGCTCCAGTACGACGTTAACAAACTACCTTCCACCCTTTCTTTTCACAATTACTTGACATTGTCTTGTTCTTGGCCAAATATGGACTTTAGCCATGAAACCCATAACAAACCATCCTGGCATCGCACACATAAGGCTGGAATCTGCCCTACTTTTACGATGGATGGAAGTTTGGAGAATGGGATGCCAGTTCAGGTGCTGACCTCGTCATCTGACCGTGGTTCGAAATTGCGAGACGTTGTCCTTAGATCTTTCCCTTAGGGATTGATCTCGGACCGTCGCCAATAGCATGTTGTGTTGCTCCAGTACGACGTTAATAAACTACCTTCCACCCTTTCTTTTCACGATTACTTGACATTGTCTTGTTCTTGGCCAAATATGGACTTTAGCCATGAAACCCATAACAAACCATCCTGGCATCGCACACATAAGGCTGGAATCTGCCCTACTTTTGCGATGGATGGAAGTTTGGAGAATGGGATGCCAGTTCAGGTGGTGACCTCGTCATCTGACCGTGGTTCGAAATTGCGAGACGTTGTCCTTAGATCTTTCCCTTAGGGATTGATCTCGGACCGTTGCCAATAGCATGTTGTGTTGCTCCAGTACGACGTTAATAAACTACCTTCCACCCTTTCTTTTCACGATTACTTGACATTGTCTTGTTCTTGGCCAAATATGGACTTTAGCCATGAAACCCATAACAAACCATCCTGGCATCGCACACATAAGGCTGGAATCTGCCCTACTTTTGCGATGGATGGAAGTTTGGAGAATGGGATGCCAGTTCAGGTGGTGACCTCGTCATCTGACCGTGGTTCGAAATTGCGAGACGTTGTCCTTAGATCTTTCCCTTAGGGATTGATCTCGGACCGTCGCCAATAGCATGTTGTGTTGCTCCAGTTCGACGTTAACAAACTACCTTCCACCCTTTCTTTTCACAATTACTTGACATTGTCTTGTTCTTGGCCAAATATGGACTTTAGCCATGAAACCCATAACAAACCATCCTGGCATCGCACACATAAGGCTGGAATCTGCCCTACTTTTGCGATGGATGGAAATATTGAGAATGGGATGCCAGTTCAGGTGCTGACCTCGTCATCTGACCGTGGTTCGAAATTGCGAGACGTTGTCCTTAGATCTTTCCCTTAGGGATTGATCTCGGACCGTCGCCAATAGCATGTTGTGTTGCTCCAGTACGACGTTAATAAACTACCTTCCACCCTTTCTTTTCACGATTACTTGACATTGTCTTGTTCTTGGCCACATATGGACTTTAGCCATGAAACCCATAACAAACCATCCTGGCATCGCACACATAAGGCTGGAATCTGCCCTACTTTTGCGATGGATGGAAGTTTGGAGAATGGGATGCCAGTTCAGGTGCTGACCTCGTCATCTGACCGTGGTTCGAAATTGCGAGACGTTGTCCTTAGATCTTTCCCTTAGGGATTGATCTCGGACCGTCGCCAATAGCATGTTGTGTTGCTCCAGTACGACGTTAATAAACTACCTTCCACCCTTTCTTTTCACGATTACTTGACATTGTCTTGTTCTTGGCCAAATATGGACTTTAGCCATGAAACCCATAACAAACCATCCTGGCATCGCACACATAAGGCTGGAATCTGCCCTACTTTTGCGATGGATGGAAGTTTGGAGAATGGGATGCCAGTTCAGGTGGTGACCTCGTCATCTGACCGTGGTTCGAAATTGCGAGACGTTGTCCTTAGATCTTTCCCTTAGGGATTGATCTCGGACCGTTGCCAATAGCATGTTGTGTTGCTCCAGTACGACGTTAATAAACTACCTTCCACCCTTTCTTTTCACGATTACTTGACATTGTCTTGTTCTTGGCCAAATATGGACTTTAGCCATGAAACCCATAACAAACCATCCTGGCATCGCACACATAAGGCTGGAATCTGCCCTACTTTTGCGATGGATGGAAGTTTGGAGAATGGGATGCCAGTTCAGGTGCTGACCTCGTCATCTGACCGTGGTTCGAAATTGCGAGACGTTGTCCTTAGATCTTTCCCTTAGGGATTGATCTCGGACCGTCGCCAATAGCATGTTGTGTTGCTCCAGTACGACGTTAATAAACTACCTTCCACCCTTTCTTTTCACAATTACTTGACATTGTCTTGTTCTTGGCCAAATACGGACTTTAGCCATGAAACCCATAACAAACCATCCTGGCATCGCACAAATAAGGCTGGAATCTGCCCTACTTTTGCGATGGATGGAAGTTTGGAGAATGGGATGCCAGTTCAGGTGCTGACCTCGTCATCTGACCGTGGTTCGAAATTGCGAGACGTTGTCCTTAGATCTTTCCCTTAGGGATTGATCTCGGACCGTTGCCAATAGCATGTTGTGTTGCTCCAGTACGACGTTAACAAACTACCTTCCACCCTTTCTTTTCACAATTACTTGACATTGTCTTGTTCTTGGCCAAATATGGACTTTAGCCATGAAACCCATAACAAACCATCCTGGCATCGCACACATAAGGCTGGAATCTGCCCTACTTTTGCGATGGATGGAAGTTTGGAGAATGGGATGCCAGTTCAGGTGCTGACCTCGTCATTTGACCGTGGTTCGATATTGCGAGACGTTGTCCTTAGATCTTTCCCTTAGGGATTGATCTCAGACCGTTGCCAATAGCATGTTGTGTTGCTCCAGTACGACGTTAACAAACTACCTTCCACCCTTTCTTTTCACAATTACTTGACATTGTCTTGTTCTTGGCCAAATATGGACTTTAGCCATGAAACCCATAACAAACCATCCTGGCATCGCACACATAAGGCTGGAATCTGCCCTACTTTTGCGATGGATGGAAGTTTGGAGAATGGGATGCCAGTTCAGGTGCTGACCTCGTCATCTGACCGTGGTTCGAAATTGCGAGACGTTGTCCTTAGATCTTTCCCTTAGGGATTGATCTCAGACCGTTGCCAATAGCATGTTGTGTTGCTCCAGTACGACGTTAACAAACTACCTTCCACCCTTTCTTTTCACAATTACTTGACATTGTCTTGTTCTTGGCCAAATATGGACTTTAGCCATGAAACCCATAACAAACCATCCTGGCATCGCACACATAAGGCTGGAATCTGCCCTACTTTTGCGATGGATGGAAGTTTGGAGAATGGGATGCCAGTTCAGGTGCTGACCTCGTCATCTGACCGTGGTTCGAAATTGCGAGACGTTGTCCTTAGATCTTTCCCTTAGGGATTGATCTCGGACCGACGCCAATAGCATGTTGTGTTGCTCCAGTACGACGTTAACAAACTACCTTCCACCCTTTCTTTTCACAATTACTTGACATTGTCTTGTTCTTGGCCAAATATGGACTTTAGCCATGAAACCCATAACAAACCATCCTGGCATCGCACACATAAGGCTGGAATCTGCCCTACTTTTGCGATGGATGGAAGTTTGGAGAATGGGATGCCAGTTCAGGTGCTGACCTCGTCATCTGACCGTGGTTCGAAATTGCGAGAGGTTGTCCTTAGATCTTTCCCTTAGGGATTGATCTCAGACCGTTGCCAATAGCATGTTGTGTTGCTCCAGTTCGACGTTAACAAACTACCTTCCACCCTTTCTTTTCACAATTACTTGACATTGTCTTGTTCTTGGCCAAATATGGACTTTAGCCATGAAACCCATAACAAACCATCCTGGCATCGCACACATAAGGCTGGAATCTGCCCTACTTTTGCGATGGATGGAAGTTTGGAGAATGGGATGCCAGTTCAGGTGGTGACCTCGTCATCTGACCGTGGTTCGAAATTGCGAGACGTTGTCCTTAGATCTTTCCCTTAGGGATTGATCTCGGACCGTTGCCAATAGCATGTTGTGTTGCTCCAGTACGACGTTAATAAACTACCTTCCACCCTTTCTTTTCACGATTACTTGACATTGTCTTGTTCTTGGCCAAATATGGACTTTAGCCATGAAACCCATAACAAACCATCCTGGCATCGCACACATAAGGCTGGAATCTGCCCTACTTTTGCGATGGATGGAAATTTGGAGAATGGGATGCCAGTTCAGGTGCTGACCTCGTCATCTGACCGTGGTTCGAAATTGCGAGACGTTGTCCTTAGATCTTTCCCTTAGGGATTGATCTCGGACCGTCGCCAATAGCATGTTGTGTTGCTCCAGTACGACGTTAATAAACTACCTTCCACCCTTTCTTTTCACGATTACTTGACATTGTCTTGTTCTTGGCCACATATGGACTTTAGCCATGAAACCCATAACAAACCATCCTGGCATCGCACACATAAGGCTGGAATCTGGCCTACTTTTGCGATGGATGGAAGTTTGGAGAATGGGATGCCAGTTCAGGTGCTGACCTCGTCATCTGACCGTGGTTCGAAATTGCGAGACGTTGTCCTTAGATCTTTCCCTTAGGGATTGATCTCGGACCGTCGTCAATAGCATGTTGTGTTGCTCCAGTACGACGTTAATAAACTACCTTCCACCCTTTCTTTTCACGATTACTTGACATTGTCTTGTTCTTGGCCAAATATGGACTTTAGCCATGAAACCCATAACAAACCATCCTGGCATCGCACACATAAGGCTGGTATCTGCCCTACTTTTGCGATGGATGGAAGTTTGGAGAATGGGATGCCAGTTCAGGTGGTGACCTCGTCATCTGACCGTGGTTCGAAATTGCGAGACGTTGTCCTTAGATCTTTCCCTTAGGGATTGATCTCGGACCGTTGCCAATAGCATGTTGTGTTGCTCCAGTACGACGTTAATAAACTACCTTCCACCCTTTCTTTTCACGATTACTTGACATTGTCTTGTTCTTGGCCAAATATGGACTTTAGCCATGAAACCCATAACAAACCATCCTGGCATCGCACACATAAGGCTGGAATCTGCCCTACTTTTGCGATGGATGGAAGTTTGGAGAATGGGATGCCAGTTCAGGTGGTGACCTCGTCATCTGACCGTGGTTCGAAATTGCGAGACGTTGTCCTTAGATCTTTCCCTTAGGGATTGATCTCGGACCGTCGCCAATAGCATGTTGTGTTGCTCCAGTTCGACGTTAACAAACTACCTTCCACCCTTTCTTTTCACAATTACTTGACATTGTCTTGTTCTTGGCCAAATATGGACTTTAGCCATGAAACCCATAACAAACCATCCTGGCATCGCACACATAAGGCTGGAATCTGCCCTACTTTTGCGATGGATGGAAATTTGGAGAATGGGATGCCAGTTCAGGTGCTGACCTCGTCATCTGACCGTGGTTCGAAATTGCGAGACGTTGTCCTTAGATCTTTCCCTTAGGGATTGATCTCGGACCGTCGCCAATAGCATGTTGTGTTGCTCCAGTACGACGTTAATAAACTACCTTCCACCCTTTCTTTTCACGATTACTTGACATTGTCTTGTTCTTGGCCACATATGGACTTTAGCCATGAAACCCATAACAAACCATCCTGGCATCGCACACATAAGGCTGGAATCTGCCCTACTTTTGCGATGGATGGAAGTTTGGAGAATGGGATGCCAGTTCAGGTGCTGACCTCGTCATCTGACCGTGGTTCGAAATTGCGAGACGTTGTCCTTAGATCTTTCCCTTAGGGATTGATCTCGGACCGTCGCCAATAGCATGTTGTGTTGCTCCAGTACGACGTTAATAAACTACCTTCCACCCTTTCTTTTCACGATTACTTGACATTGTCTTGTTCTTGGCCAAATATGGACTTTAGCCATGAAACCCATAACAAACCATCCTGGCATCGCACACATAAGGCTGGAATCTGCCCTACTTTTGCGATGGATGGAAGTTTGGAGAATGGGATGCCAGTTCAGGTGGTGACCTCGTCATCTGACCGTGGTTCGAAATTGCGAGACGTTGTCCTTAGATCTTTCCCTTAGGGATTGATCTCGGACCGTTGCCAATAGCATGTTGTGTTGCTCCAGTACGACGTTAATAAACTACCTTCCACCCTTTCTTTTCACGATTACTTGACATTGTCTTGTTCTTGGCCAAATATGGACTTTAGCCATGAAACCCATAACAAACCATCCTGGCATCGCACACATAAGGCTGGAATCTGCCCTACTTTTGCGATGGATGGAAGTTTGGAGAATGGGATGCCAGTTCAGGTGCTGACCTCGTCATCTGACCGTGGTTCGAAATTGCGAGACGTTGTCCTTAGATCTTTCCCTTAGGGATTGATCTCGGACCGTCGCCAATAGCATGTTGTGTTGCTCCAGTACGACGTTAATAAACTACCTTCCACCCTTTCTTTTCACAATTACTTGACATTGTCTTGTTCTTGGCCAAATACGGACTTTAGCCATGAAACCCATAACAAACCATCCTGGCATCGCACACATAAGGCTGGAATCTGCCCTACTTTTGCGATGGATGGAAGTTTGGAGAATGGGATGCCAGTTCAGGTGGTGACCTCGTCATCTGACCGTGGTTCGAAATTGCGAGACGTTGTCCTTAGATCTTTCCCTTAGGGATTGATCTCGGACCGTCGCCAATAGCATGTTGTGTTGCTCCAGTACGACGTTAATAAACTACCTTCCACCCTTTCTTTTCACGATTACTTGACATTGTCTTGTTCTTGGCCACATATGGACTTTAGCCATGAAACCCATAACAAACCATCCTGGCATCGCACACATAAGGCTGGAATCTGCCCTACTTTTGCGATGGATGGAAGTTTGGAGAATGGGATGCCAGTTCAGGTGCTGACCTCGTCATCTGACCGTGGTTCGAAATTGCGAGACGTTGTCCTTAGATCTTTCCCTTAGGGATTGATCTCGGACCGTTGCCAATAGCATGTTGTGTTGCTCCAGTACGACGTTAACAAACTACCTTCCACCCTTTCTTTTCACAATTACTTGTCATTGTCTTGTTCTTGGCCAAATATGGACTTTAGCCATGAAACCCATAACAAACCATCCTGGCATCGCACACATAAGGCTGGAATCTGCCCTACTTTTGCGATGGATGGAAGTTTGGAGAATGGGATGCCAGTTCAGGTGCTGACCTCGTCATCTGACCGTGGTTCGATATTGCGAGACGTTGTCCTTAGATCTTTCCCTTAGGGATTGATCTCAGACCGTTGCCAATAGCATGTTGTGTTGCTCCAGTACGACGTTAACAAACTACCTTCCACCCTTTCTTTTCACAATTACTTGACATTGTCTTGTTCTTGGCCAAATATGGACTTTAGCCATGAAACCCATAACAAACCATCCTGGCATCGCACACATAAGGCTGGAATCTGCCCTACTTTTGCGATGGATGGAAGTTTGGAGAATGGGATGCCAGTTCAGGTGCTGACCTCGTCATCTGACCGTGGTTCGAAATTGCGAGACGTTGTCCTTAGATCTTTCCCTTAGGGATTGATCTCAGACCGTTGCCAATAGCATGTTGTGTTGCTCCAGTACGACGTTAACAAACTACCTTCCACCCTTTCTTTTCACAATTACTTGACATTGTCTTGTTCTTGGCCAAATATGGACTTTAGCCATGAAACCCATAACAAACCATCCTGGCATCGCACACATAAGGCTGGAATCTGCCCTACTTTTGCGATGGATGGAAGTTTGGAGAATGGGATGCCAGTTCAGGTGCTGACCTCGTCATCTGACCGTGGTTCGAAATTGCGAGACGTTGTCCTTAGATCTTTCCCTTAGGGATTGATCTCGGACCGACGCCAATAGCATGTTGTGTTGCTCCAGTACGACGTTAACAAACTACCTTCCACCCTTTCTTTTCACAATTACTTGACATTGTCTTGTTCTTGGCCAAATATGGACTTTAGCCATGAAACCCATAACAAACCATCCTGGCATCGCACACATAAGGCTGGAATCTGCCCTACTTTTGCGATGGATGGAAGTTTGGAGAATGGGATGCCAGTTCAGGTGCTGACCTCGTCATCTGACCGTGGTTCGAAATTGCGAGAGGTTGTCCTTAGATCTTTCCCTTAGGGATTGATCTCAGACCGTTGCCAATAGCATGTTGTGTTGCTCCAGTACGACGTTAACAAACTACCTTCCACCCTTTCTTTTCACAATTACTTGACATTGTCTTGTTCTTGGCCAAATATGGACTTTAGCCATGAAACCCATAACAAACCATCCTGGCATCGCACACATAAGGCTGGAATCTGCCCTACTTTTGCGATGGATGGAAGTTTGGAGAATGGGATGCCAGTTCAGGTGCTGACCTCGTCATCTGACCGTGGTTCGAAATTGCGAGACGTTGTCCTTAGATATTTCCCTTAGGGATTGATCTCGGACCGTCGCCAATAGCATGTTGTGTTGCTCCAGTACGACGTTAACAAACTACCTTCCACCCTTTCTTTTCACAATTACTTGACATTGTCTTGTTCTTGGCCAAATATGGACTTTAGCCATGAAACCCATAACAAACCATCCTGGCATCGCACACATAAGGCTGGAATCTGCCCTACTTTTACGATGGATGGAAGTTTGGAGAATGGGATGCCAGTTCAGGTGTTGACCTCGTCATCTGACCGTGGTTCGAAATTGCGAGACGTTGTCCTTAGATCTTTCCCTTAGGGATTGATCTCGGACCGTTGCCAATAGCATGTTGTGTTGCTCCAGTACGACGTTAACAAACTACCTTCCACCCTTTCTTTTCACAATTACTTGACATTGTCTTGTTCTTGCCCAAATATGGACCTTTAGCCATGAAACCCATAACAAACCATCCTGGCATCGCACACATAAGGCTGGAATCTACCTTTGGAACTTGTTTTAGGGCTTGCGCAACCACTACCTCACCCCCGAGGAGCTAATAGTGAAATGTTGAGCGTCACGTAGGCAGCTCTCTTCGCGGCGGCAGCAGACAAAACAGAGGCTATAAAATCTTCGTGTTTCAATGCTCCAAATACTTATTCCTTCATGACTCCCCAGTGATATGAATTCCGAAGCCAGAGACGTGAAAAACTAATAGAGGGGGAGCAAATTATCTAATGCCTCGCTTAGCCCTTGCATTTAATGATGGAGGGGACTTAGTGAGATATGAAACATGACGGCATAAAAGGGCGCTCCAAATCAGAGCTCGCTTGGAGCAAGTCAAGCAGGTTTTCTTCCTAATGCGTGCGCAAGAACTGTTGTGGATATTTTTTCGTTAAATGCAGCTTTCGGCCGTTTTATGGACCCTCAACTTTGTAACTTTCTCGAGTTTTATTAAAAGTTGGCGGTGCTAAAAAGGCAGTTTTCTTATTTAAGTAGCAAAGTTTATGTCTAAGTACGCATTTTTGAGTGTGAGTAGATTACTTGCATGTTTTACTAGAGTCGTAAAATATTAGTTTCTGTTTCTTAAGATATTTTTTCGCTGTGATACATTTGTGTAATGTATAGAGCTGGAAAATGAAACTCAATTGTTCTTAATTTTCAGTTGTGGATAAATGCGTAAATTACACGTTCGAAAACAATAATGAAAAAATTGAAGGTACAGAAACATTTGAAGAGTGAGTAGATTTTCATTCTAACAATTTACCAATGACGTGAGTTTTCTAATCAAAAGTTGGCAGGACGCTTAAGAATATACAAATCGAAAATTTAGTTCAATTTCTTTAATTCCTTATTTTTAAGAGGACTGTCATGGCTCAGTGGTTCTACCAACCTGCGAGTTGTAGGTGGCGCAGGTTATATTCCTGTCAAAAGTGCGATTTTTCCCTGGGTGTATTTCTCTCTTCTGTGTCAGTAAAACTTACACTGTATGTGTATGTCTATTAGTTGATATTGTATGTCTGTCTCTGGCGCAGCATGGCCTTTGTGCTACAAAAACCAATCAACCAACCTTATTTTTAGTTTTTTGTGAATATGAATGGGGGACACTGATAACTCAGTCGAAAACTACATGTGGGTACCCAGATATCCATTAAAATTTATAATTTATCTTCATTTAATAAACTTTCAATCACACAAATGTCGAAAATGATTTGCACATACCTTTATCTTCGTTTAATCCAAACTTTTGAGTTGAGCTTGAACTTTAATGCTATAGTTTTAATGAATAGCAAGTCCAGGAAAATATTTTTAAAGGAGCTTAACACATTTTTAAATATAAATTATTTAGAAACAGCAAATAGGAGTAAATTTAAGATCATAGATGTATGCTACTCAGAAGTCCAGAGATATGTGACATCAAAGAGGTTTGATATGACACCCTAGCTGTCTAGCTATCGCCCTAATTACCATGTCAGTGTCTGTAACATGGACGAATCAACCCCGATTCTGTAATAGTTGTAATAATGCCATTAACTCTCCTGGTGGTTGTCTCGCCTCAATATCAAAACTGGACGGATCTAAATGGACGATCTATCTCGTTATTAGAAGAAAATTGACCAGATCTTGAGTTCACCATCATAAAAAGAATCGGCAATATCTTGATGCAGATCTCGTCATGAGCAAAATTGGTCAGATATTGATGGACGAGACATTCGTAGTAAACACTTAAAGGGTTAACTTTAGTTACAATATGAACAAGGGGGAAATGCTTGAAATTTTTATTGTGTAATATCGACAAATGCATCAGAAAACTCAAATATACTTTTTTGTGCCTGTGTTAAATGGATTTCGTGGAAGTGCTCTCATAGTTTTTCACATGCTATAAAATTGGAAAAATTCCCATTATTCTAAAAGCTATCACTTTAGTTTGATATTTGAATCTGCTTCGTTCCTAAAAATCTGCTTTTTTGGATCAGCTTGATCAACTGATCCTTCCGGTTATAGAACCCAGTCCACCAACCAACGTATATAAAAGTTGCCATGGTAACTGCCCTCCGGTTTATAGGTTCAACGGGCTCCGAGTTCGAATCTCGATCATGGAATAGTGGTTCCCAGTCTAATTAACCCTCGTAGGAAACAAAATGACCAAGACCGACATATCAAACGAAACAACCTCTAATCTGAAACGAGATATTCGATACCACGTTGATATCAATCGCAATACTATTTTCAAACTATCTAGAATTCAATCACTCAATCAATTCCTGATTATTTTGGTTGGTTGTGGTATATGGAGCAAGAGCTATATTTGGACCAGTTGCCTCCAAACGACATTAAATAAATTGACATACACAAGGAAAATTGTACTGACGCAGAAGATATACACCCAGTCGGGAATCTCGAATCTTTCCCTTAGGGATTACTCCCGTACCGTTATCAATAGCCGATTGTGTTGCTCCCAGTGTGACGTTAAATAAAATACCTACCTACCTACCCAGGCAGGAACCTAACCTGTGACGTCTATAACTCGCAGGTTGTTAGTGGAGTGGGCAAATCCACTGAGTCATGGCGATCCCTCCTGATTATTTTGATTTCTTGAATATATGAACCAATGCCAATTGATTAAACGCAACAAATATTCGCCCTCATTCCTGGTTTGGAGTGTTTGTACCATGAGTTTCGCTTGTGTCTATCGATTTATTGTTTTGAATGGATCACAAAGAAAACCCATTATGTTCCAACCTATAAAATCCAAAACTTTTGAAAGAAATTCCAGCAGCGCGCAATGCCGTAATCCACCTTGCTGACTCAGTCCACTTTCGGTCCAAGACAGCCAGATCTGAAGTCAGGAAAAATTCCTCCACGTGTAGCGGCCAAAAATTCTTCGTTCCTTTCTTGATAGTAATATCTATTTGTGAAGAGTGTTTTAAATGACATCACGTAATGCTTGGAAAAATATTTCTTTTTCTGTTCTAACGTGCCTCGCACTGGATCCGCAATAATTCCTTTTAATACAATAATGGAAAAAGAAAAGTATTTCTCCCCGAGAGGAAACAGGAATTCTAATAAGTATTGACATTAAGTCCCGGATTTTTAATAAAAGCTGCGTCTTGGAAATAACTTCACCGGAACAGTCATTTCCCGATGGAGAATCGGGATTGCCTCCCAAACTTCATGAGTACGTGATATGAATAAAATTTTTAGGGAAATGAATCTGATTTTGGATTATTATGAGGGATGTTTTTAAATCTTAGTGTCTGATGAGGTGGATGCGGATTTCTTATGATGTCAGTTATATATGTTGTGTGCCTATAATGATTATTTAAGTAAAAGATGATTTTAAAATAGATTTCAGAAAAGAGAATCTATGAGAGGTATATCTGCCAAGCTAAATGTAGATGGAGCTAGTGTTTCTGCAACGGAATCTGTTTCCTGTACTTATTTCGTAAGTGACATCACTTGTTTTTTTTTAATACGGTTTCAGCGCTTCACGAATAACAATTTCATGTAATGAATTCCAAATTGATATGAAATGTTGACTTGGTTATCTGGCTTCTGCGGCTTAGAGGGTTTGTCCACTGTGCTAGCAACCTATGCAAGTTGTAGACGACACGGGTTCGTTTCCTGTAACTTTGGGTGTATTTCTCTCTCCTGTGTCAGGAGTTGTCCCGTATCTTAGTGTTTTTGGCCACTGCTCTAGCAACCTGCGAGTTGTAGGTGGTACAAGTTTGGTTATTCTCTGGGTGTGTTTCTGTAGTACGTTTCAGTAAAACTTGTTTTTTCTGCATGTTGTCAGTAAAACTTTCATTATGTGTATGTCTATTACTTGATATTGTATGTCTTGTGTCTGGCGCAGCATGGCCAAATATGGCCCTTTCGCCATAAAACCCCAACAAACCAAACCAACCAACCTTTATCTGCATGTCTATTCGCTTGACGTTGTCTGTTTTTGTTTGGCTCAGCTTGGTCAAATTTAGCTCTAGCGCCATAGAAACCGAACCAACCAACCTATTTAGGGGAGATAATCATTGACAAGAATCGTTACTCAATAGCGGATCACACACTAGGTGCGTGTCTATGGTACGTTTTTTTTCAAAGGGGCCTCAAAAGGTAGGTAGTTAATAAAATTTTAATAGTAAGTAGTTATTAATTTTTAAGTTTAAGTAGGTTATTAATTTTTAATAGTAGGTAGTTAATTAATTTCGCACTGTGGAACAACACAACGGGCTATTGGCGAGGGTCCGGGATCAACCCCAAGGAAAATGTCCGAGTACAGCACTTCGTAATTTTGAACCACGGTCGGATGACGAGGTCAACACGTGAGCTGGCACCCCGTTCTCCAAATTTCCACACCACGCCAACGTGAGAACATTCGAGGTCACGACAGATTTAACAGTCGCGGCGTACACGACGGTCTTTGATTGGATCGAGTTTTGAATTCACAGTTAGAACAGGCAAACGCTATGACAACTATGTCACTTAGGCGGTTAGTTAGAAACATTAAAAATCAGATTTAATTCTGCGTGTAGATCTGGTTATAATTCAAATTTTCCTCCACACTAAAGGTAGATAGTTGAATTAACGTAGCACTTGAGCAACACAAAGGGGCTATTGACGACGATCCGTGATCAATCCCGAGGGGAAAGATCTTAGGACAACACCTTGTCATTTTGAACCACGGTCGGATAACGAGGTTTACACCTAGGTTGGCACTCTCCCCTTTTACACCATGCCAACATGTGGACATTTTTGAGGCCACAACAGATTTGAGGCCATGACAGTCCCCACGACGGTCTTTTGTTGGATCTTGTTTAGAACTCATAACTCTCTGGTTGCTAATAAACTACTCCTCCAACCGGGCTACCGTAGCTCTGACTCAAACGGGAATATTATTAGTTGTGAAATATCTTTTGAAACGTTTTCAACGAAAAGAAAATTCTTCAGCTGCAAAACTTTCTTTTCTTGAAAATTTGTCCAATGAATCAAGCCCAGAAATCATTGTTGCAAGGCAAAACTTTCTTCAGTTACACTTACCTTGTATGTGCATGTTCATTATTTGACTTTGTCTTGTGTTTGACAGCCGCTGTAGCCCAGTTGTAAAAGTATCGGATTAGCAACCGGTGGGTTATAAGGTTATATATAAGATTATAAGCGTTATAAAAGGTTTATGGGTTATAAGGTTATCTTCGGTTGGAGTGAGTTTTGAACTCACTCCAACCGAAGACCGTCGTGTAAGTGAGGGCTGGCGCACGTTCAATCTGCCATGGCGTCAAATGTCCTCACGTGTGGAAGTTTCGAGAGTAGGGCGCTAATTCAGGTATCGAGCTTGTCATCTGACCGTGGTTGAAATTTACGCTGTGTTGTCCTCGGATCGTTCACTTAGGGATGGATCTCGGACCTTCGCTAATAGCCAGTTGTGTTGCTCCAATGCGACGTTAATTCAACCACCTACCTCTTATGTTTGGCGCACTTTGGCCAAATATGGCCCCTGCGCTACGAAACCAAGCAACCAAGAAACCCATAACAAACCATCCTGGCATCGCACACATAAGGCTGGAATCTGCCCTACTTTTGCGATGGATGGAAGTTTGGAGAATGGGATGCCAGTTCAGGTGCTGACCTCGTCATCTGACCGTGGTTCGAAATTGCGAGACGTTGTCCTTAGATCTTTCCCTTAGGGATTGATCTCGGACCGTCGCCAATAGCATGTTGTGTTGCTCCAGTACGACGTTAATAAACTACCTTCCACCCTTTCTTTTCACGATTACTTGACATTGTCTTGTTCTTGGCCAAATATGGACTTTAGCCATGAAACCCATAACAAACCATCCTGGCATCGCACACATAAGGCTGGAATCTACCTTTGGAACTTGTTTTAGGGCTTGCGCAACCACTACCTCACCCCCGAGGAGCTAATAGTGAAATGTTGAGCGTCACGTAGGCAGCTCTCTTCGCGGCGGCAGCAGACAAAACAGAGGCTATAAAATCTTCGTGTTTCAATGCTCCAAATACTTATTCCTTCATGACTCCCCAGTGATATGAATTCCGAAGCCAGAGACGTGAAAAACTAATAGAGGGGGAGCAAATTATCTAATGCCTCGCTTAGCCCTTGCATTTAATGATGGAGGGGACTTAGTGAGATATGAAACATGACGGCATAAAAGGGCGCTCCAAATCAGAGCTCGCTTGGAGCAAGTCAAGCAGGTTTTCTTCCTAATGCGTGCGCAAGAACTGTTGTGGATATTTTTTCGTTAAATGCAGCTTTCGGCCGTTTTATGGACCCTCAACTTTGTAACTTTCTCGAGTTTTATTAAAAGTTGGCGGTGCTAAAAAGGCAGTTTTCTTATTTAAGTAGCAAAGTTTATGTCTAAGTACGCATTTTTGAGTGTGAGTAGATTACTTGCATGTTTTACTAGAGTCGTAAAATATTAGTTTCTGTTTCTTAAGATATTTTTTCGCTGTGATACATTTGTGTAATGTATAGAGCTGGAAAATGAAACTCAATTGTTCTTAATTTTCAGTTGTGGATAAATGCGTAAATTACACGTTCGAAAACAAAACAATAATGAAAAAATTGAAGGTACAGAAACATTTGAAGAGTGAGTAGATTTTCATTCTAACAATTTACCAATGACGTGAGTTTTCTAATCAAAAGTTGGCAGGACGCTTAAGAATATACAAATCGAAAATTTAGTTCAATTTCTTTAATTCCTTATTTTTAAGAGGACTGTCATGGCTCAGTGGTTCTACCAACCTGCGAGTTGTAGGTGGCGCAGGTTATATTCCTGTCAAAAGTGCGATTTTTCCCTGGGTGTATTTCTCTCTTCTGTGTCAGTAAAACTTACATTGTATGTGTATGTCTATTAGTTGATATTGTATGTCTGTCTCTGGCGCAGCATGGCCTTTGTGCTACAAAAACCAATCAACCAACCTTATTTTTAGTTTTTTGTGAATATGAATGGGGGACACTGATAACTCAGTCGAAAACTACATGTGGGTACCCAGATATCCATTAAAATTTATAATTTATCTTCATTTAATAAACTTTCAATCACACAAATGTCGAAAATGATTTGCACATACCTTTATCTTCGTTTAATCCAAACTTTTGAGTTGAGCTTGAACTTTAATGCTATAGTTTTAATGAATAGCAAGTCCAGGAAAATATTTTTAAAGGAGCTTAACACATTTTTAAATATAAATTATTTAGAAACAGCAAATAGGAGTAAATTTAAGATCATAGATGTATGCTACTCAGAAGTCCAGAGATATGTGACATCAAAGAGGTTTGATATGACACCCTAGCTGTCTAGCTATCGCCCTAATTACCATGTCAGTGTCTGTAACATGGACGAATCAACCCCGATTCTGTAATAGTTGTAATAATGCCATTAACTCTCCTGGTGGTTGTCTCGCCTCAATATCAAAACTGGACGGATCTAAATGGACGATCTATCTCGTTATTAGAAGAAAATTGACCAGATCTTGAGTTCACCATCATAAAAAGAATCGGCAATATCTTGATGCAGATCTCGTCATGAGCAAAATTGGTCAGATATTGATGGACGAGACATTCGTAGTAAACACTTAAAGGGTTAACTTTAGTTACAATATGAACAAGGGGGAAATGCTTGAAATTTTTATTGTGTAATATCGACAAATGCATCAGAAAACTCAAATATACTTTTTTGTGCCTGTGTTAAATGGATTTCGTGGAAGTGCTCTCATAGTTTTTCACATGCTATAAAATTGGAAAAATTCCCATTATTCTAAAAGCTATCACTTTAGTTTGATATTTGAATCTGCTTCGTTCCTAAAAATCTGCTTTTTTGGATCAGCTTGATCAACTGATCCTTCCGGTTATAGAACCCAGTCCACCAACCAACGTATATAAAAGTTGCCATGGTAACTGCCCTCCGGTTTATAGGTTCAACGGGCTCCGAGTTCGAATCTCGATCATGGAATAGTGGTTCCCAGTCTAATTAACCCTCGTAGGAAACAAAATGACCAAGACCGACATATCAAACGAAACAACCTCTAATCTGAAACGAGATATTCGATACCACGTTGATATCAATCGCAATACTATTTTCAAACTATCTAGAATTCAATCACTCAATCAATTCCTGATTATTTTGGTTGGTTGTGGTATATGGAGCAAGAGCTATATTTGGACCAGTTGCCTCCAAACGACATTAAATAAATTGACATACACAAGGAAAATTGTACTGACGCAGAAGATATACACCCAGTCGGGAATCTCGAATCTTTCCCTTAGGGATTACTCCCGTACCGTTATCAATAGCCGATTGTGTTGCTCCCAGTGTGACGTTAAATAAAATACCTACCTACCTACCCAGGCAGGAACCTAACCTGTGACGTCTATAACTCGCAGGTTGTTAGTGGAGTGGGCAAATCCACTGAGTCATGGCGATCCCTCCTGATTATTTTGATTTCTTGAATATATGAACCAATGCCAATTGATTAAACGCAACAAATATTCGCCCTCATTCCTGGTTTGGAGTGTTTGTACCATGAGTTTCGCTTGTGTCTATCGATTTATTGTTTTGAATGGATCACAAAGAAAACCCATTATGTTCCAACCTATAAAATCCAAAACTTTTGAAAGAAATTCCAGCAGCGCGCAATGCCGTAATCCACCTTGCTGACTCAGTCCACTTTCGGTCCAAGACAGCCAGATCTGAAGTCAGGAAAAATTCCTCCACGTGTAGCGGCCAAAAATTCTTCGTTCCTTTCTTGATAGTAATATCTATTTGTGAAGAGTGTTTTAAATGACATCACGTAATGCTTGGAAAAATATTTCTTTTTCTGTTCTAACGTGCCTCGCACTGGATCCGCAATAATTCCTTTTAATACAATAATGGAAAAAGAAAAGTATTTCTCCCCGAGAGGAAACAGGAATTCTAATAAGTATTGACATTAAGTCCCGGATTTTTAATAAAAGCTGCGTCTTGGAAATAACTTCACCGGAACAGTCATTTCCCGATGGAGAATCGGGATTGCCTCCCAAACTTCATGAGTACGTGATATGAATAAAATTTTTAGGGAAATGAATCTGATTTTGGATTATTATGAGGGATGTTTTTAAATCTTAGTGTCTGATGAGGTGGATGCGGATTTCTTATGATGTCAGTTATATATGTTGTGTGCCTATAATGATTATTTAAGTAAAAGATGATTTTAAAATAGATTTCAGAAAAGAGAATCTATGAGAGGTATATCTGCCAAGCTAAATGTAGATGGAGCTAGTGTTTCTGCAACGGAATCTGTTTCCTGTACTTATTTCGTAAGTGACATCACTTGTTTTTTTTTAATACGGTTTCAGCGCTTCACGAATAACAATTTCATGTAATGAATTCCAAATTGATATGAAATGTTGACTTGGTTATCTGGCTTCTGCGGCTTAGAGGGTTTGTCCACTGTGCTAGCAACCTATGCAAGTTGTAGACGACACGGGTTCGTTTCCTGTAACTTTGGGTGTATTTCTCTCTCCTGTGTCAGGAGTTGTCCCGTATCTTAGTGTTTTTGGCCACTGCTCTAGCAACCTGCGAGTTGTAGGTGGTACAAGTTTGGTTATTCTCTGGGTGTGTTTCTGTAGTACGTTTCAGTAAAACTTGTTTTTTCTGCATGTTGTCAGTAAAACTTTCATTATGTGTATGTCTATTACTTGATATTGTATGTCTTGTGTCTGGCGCAGCATGGCCAAATATGGCCCTTTCGCCATAAAACCCCAACAAACCAAACCAACCAACCTTTATCTGCATGTCTATTCGCTTGACGTTGTCTGTTTTTGTTTGGCTCAGCTTGGTCAAATTTAGCTCTAGCGCCATAGAAACCGAACCAACCAACCTATTTAGGGGAGATAATCATTGACAAGAATCGTTACTCAATAGCGGATCACACACTAGGTGCGTGTCTATGGTACGTTTTTTTTCAAAGGGGCCTCAAAAGGTAGGTAGTTAATAAAATTTTAATAGTAAGTAGTTATTAATTTTTAAGTTTAAGTAGGTTATTAATTTTTAATAGTAGGTAGTTAATTAATTTCGCACTGTGGAACAACACAACGGGCTATTGGCGAGGGTCCGGGATCAACCCCAAGGAAAATGTCCGAGTACAGCACTTCGTAATTTTGAACCACGGTCGGATGACGAGGTCAACACGTGAGCTGGCACCCCGTTCTCCAAATTTCCACACCACGCCAACGTGAGAACATTCGAGGTCACGACAGATTTAACAGTCGCGGCGTACACGACGGTCTTTGATTGGATCGAGTTTTGAATTCACAGTTAGAACAGGCAAACGCTATGACAACTATGTCACTTAGGCGGTTAGTTAGAAACATTAAAAATCAGATTTAATTCTGCGTGTAGATCTGGTTATAATTCAAATTTTCCTCCACACTAAAGGTAGATAGTTGAATTAACGTAGCACTTGAGCAACACAAAGGGGCTATTGACGACGATCCGTGATCAATCCCGAGGGGAAAGATCTTAGGACAACACCTTGTCATTTTGAACCACGGTCGGATAACGAGGTTTACACCTAGGTTGGCACTCTCCCCTTTTACACCATGCCAACATGTGGACATTTTTGAGGCCACAACAGATTTGAGGCCATGACAGTCCCCACGACGGTCTTTTGTTGGATCTTGTTTAGAACTCATAACTCTCTGGTTGCTAATAAACTACTCCTCCAACCGGGCTACCGTAGCTCTGACTCAAACGGGAATATTATTAGTTGTGAAATATCTTTTGAAACGTTTTCAACGAAAAGAAAATTCTTCAGCTGCAAAACTTTCTTTTCTTGAAAATTTGTCCAATGAATCAAGCCCAGAAATCATTGTTGCAAGGCAAAACTTTCTTCAGTTACACTTACCTTGTATGTGCATGTTCATTATTTGACTTTGTCTTGTGTTTGACAGCCGCTGTAGCCCAGTTGTAAAAGTATCGGATTAGCAACCGGTGGGTTATAAGGTTATATATAAGATTATAAGCGTTATAAAAGGTTTATGGGTTATAAGGTTATCTTCGGTTGGAGTGAGTTTTGAACTCACTCCAACCGAAGACCGTCGTGTAAGTGAGGGCTGGCGCACGTTCAATCTGCCATGGCGTCAAATGTCCTCACGTGTGGAAGTTTCGAGAGTAGGGCGCTAATTCAGGTATCGAGCTTGTCATCTGACCGTGGTTGAAATTTACGCTGTGTTGTCCTCGGATCGTTCACTTAGGGATGGATCTCGGACCTTCGCTAATAGCCAGTTGTGTTGCTCCAATGCGACGTTAATTCAACCACCTACCTCTTATGTTTGGCGCACTTTGGCCAAATATGGCCCCTGCGCTACGAAACCAAGCAACCAAGAAACCCATAACAAACCATCCTGGCATCGCACACATAAGGCTGGAATCTGCCCTACTTTTGCGATGGATGGAAGTTTGGAGAATGGGATGCCAGTTCAGGTGCTGACCTCGTCATCTGACCGTGGTTCGAAATTGCGAGACGTTGTCCTTAGATCTTTCCCTTAGGGATTGATCTCGGACCGTCGCCAATAGCATGTTGTGTTGCTCCAGTACGACGTTAATAAACTACCTTCCACCCTTTCTTTTCACGATTACTTGACATTGTCTTGTTCTTGGCCAAATATGGACTTTAGCCATGAAACCCATAACAAACCATCCTGGCATCGCACACATAAGGCTGGAATCTACCTTTGGAACTTGTTTTAGGGCTTGCGCAACCACTACCTCACCCCCGAGGAGCTAATAGTGAAATGTTGAGCGTCACGTAGGCAGCTCTCTTCGCGGCGGCAGCAGACAAAACAGAGGCTATAAAATCTTCGTGTTTCAATGCTCCAAATACTTATTCCTTCATGACTCCCCAGTGATATGAATTCCGAAGCCAGAGACGTGAAAAACTAATAGAGGGGGAGCAAATTATCTAATGCCTCGCTTAGCCCTTGCATTTAATGATGGAGGGGACTTAGTGAGATATGAAACATGACGGCATAAAAGGGCGCTCCAAATCAGAGCTCGCTTGGAGCAAGTCAAGCAGGTTTTCTTCCTAATGCGTGCGCAAGAACTGTTGTGGATATTTTTTCGTTAAATGCAGCTTTCGGCCGTTTTATGGACCCTCAACTTTGTAACTTTCTCGAGTTTTATTAAAAGTTGGCGGTGCTAAAAAGGCAGTTTTCTTATTTAAGTAGCAAAGTTTATGTCTAAGTACGCATTTTTGAGTGTGAGTAGATTACTTGCATGTTTTACTAGAGTCGTAAAATATTAGTTTCTGTTTCTTAAGATATTTTTTCGCTGTGATACATTTGTGTAATGTATAGAGCTGGAAAATGAAACTCAATTGTTCTTAATTTTCAGTTGTGGATAAATGCGTAAATTACACGTTCGAAAACAAAACAATAATGAAAAAATTGAAGGTACAGAAACATTTGAAGAGTGAGTAGATTTTCATTCTAACAATTTACCAATGACGTGAGTTTTCTAATCAAAAGTTGGCAGGACGCTTAAGAATATACAAATCGAAAATTTAGTTCAATTTCTTTAATTCCTTATTTTTAAGAGGACTGTCATGGCTCAGTGGTTCTACCAACCTGCGAGTTGTAGGTGGCGCAGGTTATATTCCTGTCAAAAGTGCGATTTTTCCCTGGGTGTATTTCTCTCTTCTGTGTCAGTAAAACTTACATTGTATGTGTATGTCTATTAGTTGATATTGTATGTCTGTCTCTGGCGCAGCATGGCCTTTGTGCTACAAAAACCAATCAACCAACCTTATTTTTAGTTTTTTGTGAATATGAATGGGGGACACTGATAACTCAGTCGAAAACTACATGTGGGTACCCAGATATCCATTAAAATTTATAATTTATCTTCATTTAATAAACTTTCAATCACACAAATGTCGAAAATGATTTGCACATACCTTTATCTTCGTTTAATCCAAACTTTTGAGTTGAGCTTGAACTTTAATGCTATAGTTTTAATGAATAGCAAGTCCAGGAAAATATTTTTAAAGGAGCTTAACACATTTTTAAATATAAATTATTTAGAAACAGCAAATAGGAGTAAATTTAAGATCATAGATGTATGCTACTCAGAAGTCCAGAGATATGTGACATCAAAGAGGTTTGATATGACACCCTAGCTGTCTAGCTATCGCCCTAATTACCATGTCAGTGTCTGTAACATGGACGAATCAACCCCGATTCTGTAATAGTTGTAATAATGCCATTAACTCTCCTGGTGGTTGTCTCGCCTCAATATCAAAACTGGACGGATCTAAATGGACGATCTATCTCGTTATTAGAAGAAAATTGACCAGATCTTGAGTTCACCATCATAAAAAGAATCGGCAATATCTTGATGCAGATCTCGTCATGAGCAAAATTGGTCAGATATTGATGGACGAGACATTCGTAGTAAACACTTAAAGGGTTAACTTTAGTTACAATATGAACAAGGGGGAAATGCTTGAAATTTTTATTGTGTAATATCGACAAATGCATCAGAAAACTCAAATATACTTTTTTGTGCCTGTGTTAAATGGATTTCGTGGAAGTGCTCTCATAGTTTTTCACATGCTATAAAATTGGAAAAATTCCCATTATTCTAAAAGCTATCACTTTAGTTTGATATTTGAATCTGCTTCGTTCCTAAAAATCTGCTTTTTTGGATCAGCTTGATCAACTGATCCTTCCGGTTATAGAACCCAGTCCACCAACCAACGTATATAAAAGTTGCCATGGTAACTGCCCTCCGGTTTATAGGTTCAACGGGCTCCGAGTTCGAATCTCGATCATGGAATAGTGGTTCCCAGTCTAATTAACCCTCGTAGGAAACAAAATGACCAAGACCGACATATCAAACGAAACAACCTCTAATCTGAAACGAGATATTCGATACCACGTTGATATCAATCGCAATACTATTTTCAAACTATCTAGAATTCAATCACTCAATCAATTCCTGATTATTTTGGTTGGTTGTGGTATATGGAGCAAGAGCTATATTTGGACCAGTTGCCTCCAAACGACATTAAATAAATTGACATACACAAGGAAAATTGTACTGACGCAGAAGATATACACCCAGTCGGGAATCTCGAATCTTTCCCTTAGGGATTACTCCCGTACCGTTATCAATAGCCGATTGTGTTGCTCCCAGTGTGACGTTAAATAAAATACCTACCTACCTACCCAGGCAGGAACCTAACCTGTGACGTCTATAACTCGCAGGTTGTTAGTGGAGTGGGCAAATCCACTGAGTCATGGCGATCCCTCCTGATTATTTTGATTTCTTGAATATATGAACCAATGCCAATTGATTAAACGCAACAAATATTCGCCCTCATTCCTGGTTTGGAGTGTTTGTACCATGAGTTTCGCTTGTGTCTATCGATTTATTGTTTTGAATGGATCACAAAGAAAACCCATTATGTTCCAACCTATAAAATCCAAAACTTTTGAAAGAAATTCCAGCAGCGCGCAATGCCGTAATCCACCTTGCTGACTCAGTCCACTTTCGGTCCAAGACAGCCAGATCTGAAGTCAGGAAAAATTCCTCCACGTGTAGCGGCCAAAAATTCTTCGTTCCTTTCTTGATAGTAATATCTATTTGTGAAGAGTGTTTTAAATGACATCACGTAATGCTTGGAAAAATATTTCTTTTTCTGTTCTAACGTGCCTCGCACTGGATCCGCAATAATTCCTTTTAATACAATAATGGAAAAAGAAAAGTATTTCTCCCCGAGAGGAAACAGGAATTCTAATAAGTATTGACATTAAGTCCCGGATTTTTAATAAAAGCTGCGTCTTGGAAATAACTTCACCGGAACAGTCATTTCCCGATGGAGAATCGGGATTGCCTCCCAAACTTCATGAGTACGTGATATGAATAAAATTTTTAGGGAAATGAATCTGATTTTGGATTATTATGAGGGATGTTTTTAAATCTTAGTGTCTGATGAGGTGGATGCGGATTTCTTATGATGTCAGTTATATATGTTGTGTGCCTATAATGATTATTTAAGTAAAAGATGATTTTAAAATAGATTTCAGAAAAGAGAATCTATGAGAGGTATATCTGCCAAGCTAAATGTAGATGGAGCTAGTGTTTCTGCAACGGAATCTGTTTCCTGTACTTATTTCGTAAGTGACATCACTTGTTTTTTTTTAATACGGTTTCAGCGCTTCACGAATAACAATTTCATGTAATGAATTCCAAATTGATATGAAATGTTGACTTGGTTATCTGGCTTCTGCGGCTTAGAGGGTTTGTCCACTGTGCTAGCAACCTATGCAAGTTGTAGACGACACGGGTTCGTTTCCTGTAACTTTGGGTGTATTTCTCTCTCCTGTGTCAGGAGTTGTCCCGTATCTTAGTGTTTTTGGCCACTGCTCTAGCAACCTGCGAGTTGTAGGTGGTACAAGTTTGGTTATTCTCTGGGTGTGTTTCTGTAGTACGTTTCAGTAAAACTTGTTTTTTCTGCATGTTGTCAGTAAAACTTTCATTATGTGTATGTCTATTACTTGATATTGTATGTCTTGTGTCTGGCGCAGCATGGCCAAATATGGCCCTTTCGCCATAAAACCCCAACAAACCAAACCAACCAACCTTTATCTGCATGTCTATTCGCTTGACGTTGTCTGTTTTTGTTTGGCTCAGCTTGGTCAAATTTAGCTCTAGCGCCATAGAAACCGAACCAACCAACCTATTTAGGGGAGATAATCATTGACAAGAATCGTTACTCAATAGCGGATCACACACTAGGTGCGCGTCTATGGTACGTTTTTTTTCAAAGGGGCCTCAAAAGGTAGGTAGTTAGTAAAATTTTAATAGTAAGTAGTTATTAATTTTTAAGTTTAAGTAGGTTATTAATTTTTAATAGTAGGTAGTTAATTAATTTCGCACTGTGGAACAACACAACGGGCTATTGGCGAGGGTCCGGGATCAACCCCAAGGAAAATGTCCGAGTACAGCACTTCGTAATTTTGAACCACGGTCGGATGACGAGGTCAACACGTGAGCTGGCACCCCGTTCTCCAAATTTCCACACCACGCCAACGTGAGAACATTCGAGGTCACGACAGATTTAACAGTCGCGGCGTACACGACGGTCTTTGATTGGATCGAGTTTTGAATTCACAGTTAGAACAGGCAAACGCTATGACAACTATGTCACTTAGGCGGTTAGTTAGAAACATTAAAAATCAGATTTAATTCTGCGTGTAGATCTGGTTATAATTCAAATTTTCCTCCACACTAAAGGTAGATAGTTGAATTAACGTAGCACTTGAGCAACACAAAGGGGCTATTGACGACGATCCGTGATCAATCCCGAGGGGAAAGATCTTAGGACAACACCTTGTCATTTTGAACCACGGTCGGATAACGAGGTTTACACCTAGGTTGGCACTCTCCCCTTTTACACCATGCCAACATGTGGACATTTTTGAGGCCACAACAGATTTGAGGCCATGACAGTCCCCACGACGGTCTTTTGTTGGATCTTGTTTAGAACTCATAACTCTCTGGTTGCTAATAAACTACTCCTCCAACCGGGCTACCGTAGCTCTGACTCAAACGGGAATATTATTAGTTGTGAAATATCTTTTGAAACGTTTTCAACGAAAAGAAAATTCTTCAGCTGCAAAACTTTCTTTTCTTGAAAATTTGTCCAATGAATCAAGCCCAGAAATCATTGTTGCAAGGCAAAACTTTCTTCAGTTACACTTACCTTGTATGTGCATGTTCATTATTTGACTTTGTCTTGTGTTTGACAGCCGCTGTAGCCCAGTTGTAAAAGTATCGGATTAGCAACCGGTGGGTTATAAGGTTATATATAAGATTATAAGCGTTATAAAAGGTTTATGGGTTATAAGGTTATCTTCGGTTGGAGTGAGTTTTGAACTCACTCCAACCGAAGACCGTCGTGTAAGTGAGGGCTGGCGCACGTTCAATCTGCCATGGCGTCAAATGTCCTCACGTGTGGAAGTTTCGAGAGTAGGGCGCTAATTCAGGTATCGAGCTTGTCATCTGACCGTGGTTGAAATTTACGCTGTGTTGTCCTCGGATCGTTCACTTAGGGATGGATCTCGGACCTTCGCTAATAGCCAGTTGTGTTGCTCCAATGCGACGTTAATTCAACCACCTACCTCTTATGTTTGGCGCACTTTGGCCAAATATGGCCCCTGCGCTACGAAACCAAGCAACCAAGAAACCCATAACAAACCATCCTGGCATCGCACACATAAGGCTGGAATCTGCCCTACTTTTGCGATGGATGGAAGTTTGGAGAATGGGATGCCAGTTCAGGTGCTGACCTCGTCATCTGACCGTGGTTCGAAATTGCGAGACGTTGTCCTTAGATCTTTCCCTTAGGGATTGATCTCGGACCGTTGCCAATAGCATGTTGTGTTGCTCCAGTACGACGTTAACAAACTACCTTCCACCCTTTCTTTTCACAATTACTTGACATTGTCTTGTTCTTGCCCAAATATGGACCTTTAGCCATGAAACCCATAACAAACCATCCTGGCATCGCACACATAAGGCTGGAATCTACCTTTGGAACTTGTTTTAGGGGCTTGCGCAACCACTACCTCACCCCCGAGGAGCTAATAGTGAAATGTTGAGCGTCACGTAGGCAGCTCTCTTCGCGGCGGCAGCAGACAAAACAGAGGCTATAAAATCTTCGTGTTTCAATGCTCCAAATACTTATTCCTTCATGACTCCCCAGTGATATGAATTCCGAAGCCAGAGACGGAAAAACTAATAGAGGGGGAGCAAATTATCTAATGCCTCGCTTAGCCCTTGCATTTAATGATGGAGGGGACTTAGTGAGATATGAAACATGACGGCATAAAAGGGCGCTCCAAATCAGAGCTCGCTTGGAGCAAGTCAAGCAGGTTTTCTTCCTAATGCGTGCGCAAGAACTGTTGTGGATATTTTTTCGTTAAATGCAGCTTTCGGCCGTTTTATGGACCCTCAACTTTGTAACTTTCTCGAGTTTTATTAAAAGTTGGCGGTGCTAAAAAGGCAGTTTTCTTATTTAAGTAGCAAAGTTTATGTCTAAGTACGCATTTTTGAGTGTGAGTAGATTACTTGCATGTTTTACTAGAGTCGTAAAATATTAGTTTCTGTTTCTTAAGATATTTTTTCGCTGTGATACATTTGTGTAATGTATAGAGCTGGAAAATGAAACTCAATTGTTCTTAATTTTCAGTTGTGGATAAATGCGTAAATTACACGTTCGAAAACAAAACAATAATGAAAAAATTGAAGGTACAGAAACATTTGAAGAGTGAGTAGATTTTCATTCTAACAATTTACCAATGACGTGAGTTTTCTAATCAAAAGTTGGCAGGACGCTTAAGAATATACAAATCGAAAATTTAGTTCAATTTCTTTAATTCCTTATTTTTAAGAGGACTGTCATGGCTCAGTGGTTCTACCAACCTGCGAGTTGTAGGTGGCGCAGGTTATATTCCTGTCAAAAGTGCGATTTTTCCCTGGGTGTATTTCTCTCTTCTGTGTCAGTAAAACTTACATTGTATGTGTATGTCTATTAGTTGATATTGTATGTCTGTCTCTGGCGCAGCATGGCCTTTGTGCTACAAAAACCAATCAACCAACCTTATTTTTAGTTTTTTGTGAATATGAATGGGGGACACTGATAACTCAGTCGAAAACTACATGTGGGTACCCAGATATCCATTAAAATTTATAATTTATCTTCATTTAATAAACTTTCAATCACACAAATGTCGAAAATGATTTGCACATACCTTTATCTTCGTTTAATCCAAACTTTTGAGTTGAGCTTGAACTTTAATGCTATAGTTTTAATGAATAGCAAGTCCAGGAAAATATTTTTAAAGGAGCTTAACACATTTTTAAATATAAATTATTTAGAAACAGCAAATAGGAGTAAATTTAAGATCATAGATGTATGCTACTCAGAAGTCCAGAGATATGTGACATCAAAGAGGTTTGATATGACACCCTAGCTGTCTAGCTATCGCCCTAATTACCATGTCAGTGTCTGTAACATGGACGAATCAACCCCGATTCTGTAATAGTTGTAATAATGCCATTAACTCTCCTGGTGGTTGTCTCGCCTCAATATCAAAACTGGACGGATCTAAATGGACGATCTATCTCGTTATTAGAAGAAAATTGACCAGATCTTGAGTTCACCATCATAAAAAGAATCGGCAATATCTTGATGCAGATCTCGTCATGAGCAAAATTGGTCAGATATTGATGGACGAGACATTCGTAGTAAACACTTAAAGGGTTAACTTTAGTTACAATATGAACAAGGGGGAAATGCTTGAAATTTTTATTGTGTAATATCGACAAATGCATCAGAAAACTCAAATATACTTTTTTGTGCCTGTGTTAAATGGATTTCGTGGAAGTGCTCTCATAGTTTTTCACATGCTATAAAATTGGAAAAATTCCCATTATTCTAAAAGCTATCACTTTAGTTTGATATTTGAATCTGCTTCGTTCCTAAAAATCTGCTTTTTTGGATCAGCTTGATCAACTGATCCTTCCGGTTATAGAACCCAGTCCACCAACCAACGTATATAAAAGTTGCCATGGTAACTGCCCTCCGGTTTATAGGTTCAACGGGCTCCGAGTTCGAATCTCGATCATGGAATAGTGGTTCCCAGTCTAATTAACCCTCGTAGGAAACAAAATGACCAAGACCGACATATCAAACGAAACAACCTCTAATCTGAAACGAGATATTCGATACCACGTTGATATCAATCGCAATACTATTTTCAAACTATCTAGAATTCAATCACTCAATCAATTCCTGATTATTTTGGTTGGTTGTGGTATATGGAGCAAGAGCTATATTTGGACCAGTTGCCTCCAAACGACATTAAATAAATTGACATACACAAGGAAAATTGTACTGACGCAGAAGATATACACCCAGTCGGGAATCTCGAATCTTTCCCTTAGGGATTACTCCCGTACCGTTATCAATAGCCGATTGTGTTGCTCCCAGTGTGACGTTAAATAAAATACCTACCTACCTACCCAGGCAGGAACCTAACCTGTGACGTCTATAACTCGCAGGTTGTTAGTGGAGTGGGCAAATCCACTGAGTCATGGCGATCCCTCCTGATTATTTTGATTTCTTGAATATATGAACCAATGCCAATTGATTAAACGCAACAAATATTCGCCCTCATTCCTGGTTTGGAGTGTTTGTACCATGAGTTTCGCTTGTGTCTATCGATTTATTGTTTTGAATGGATCACAAAGAAAACCCATTATGTTCCAACCTATAAAATCCAAAACTTTTGAAAGAAATTCCAGCAGCGCGCAATGCCGTAATCCACCTTGCTGACTCAGTCCACTTTCGGTCCAAGACAGCCAGATCTGAAGTCAGGAAAAATTCCTCCACGTGTAGCGGCCAAAAATTCTTCGTTCCTTTCTTG
This sequence comes from Meta bourneti, assembly GCA_933210815.1. NCBI lineage: Eukaryota > Metazoa > Arthropoda > Arachnida > Araneae > Tetragnathidae > Meta > Meta bourneti. The sequence goes on along the minus strand of OW119924.1, from coordinate 22,956,570 downwards.
ATAGTAATATCTATTTGTGAAGAGTGTTTTAAATGACATCACGTAATGCTTGGAAAAATATTTCTTTTTCTGTTCTAACGTGCCTCGCACTGGATCCGCAATAATTCCTTTTAATACAATAATGGAAAAAGAAAAGTATTTCTCCCCGAGAGGAAACAGGAATTCTAATAAGTATTGACATTAAGTCCCGGATTTTTAATAAAAGCTGCGTCTTGGAAATAACTTCACCGGAACAGTCATTTCCCGATGGAGAATCGGGATTGCCTCCCAAACTTCATGAGTACGTGATATGAATAAAATTTTTAGGGAAATGAATCTGATTT